>CANJKZ010000187.1:0-749261 GCA_947471745.1 Closterium sp. Naga37s-1 | reverse complement strand
ACCTCCCCGCCATACATCCACCACCATTCGGCATCCGTTTGGCGCCCACCCGCCACCAAGACCTTTGCAGCCCACCGTGCATCGGGGGGACCCCAACAGCCCCTCGCCCTTGTGGATGACCGCCTCCGCCCCACTCCTCACCTCCTCATCCTCCCGCACTTCCCCCACGTACTGATTGCGGGGGTTGAGGAGCCACCCGAGAGCGTGTAGTGGGTTATGCAGCTGCTTGTCCCACCTCTTGACTAGGATAGCCTTGACTTCCGCCAGGAATGCGGGCTTGTCCTTTGCCAACAGCAGTTCCGTGCGCTTGACAAACATGGCGGCTGTCAATGGGAAGTACAAACACGATGAAGGGCGGTAAGCATGGGCAGGAACGGGGTGTGCATGCAATCACGACTCCCAAAGGCGTACATGCATGCAAAGGTATGTCTTACCTCCAGCCTGGGCCGCCACGTTGGTCTTCACCGTGGCCTCTAGCATGAGGCCATACACTTGCCCCATAACTAGAGCTCGCGTGTCGACGACCCGAAGGACATCATACACGGGCTGCATGATGCGGAGGACTGCCGTGGCTGACACTGACCGACGAGTGTGCAGCCTGTAGGGTTTCTCAAAAGTGATCACCTCATAGCAAGCGATGCGAGAGATGAGCAGGAGAGAGGTTCCGAAACTCAAAACTCACCCTCACTGAATAAATTGTCCACCTAAGGCGGCCTCATTCTTAATAGACCATAACGGGATCTTGTGCCTGTTCTTTCATTGTGACCTTCTGTCTTTGAACATCCGATGAGTCGACCTGGCCGAATCCAATCCTTTGGTTCTCACGGAGCTGGAAGAGAGCGTGGCTGCTCCCAAACTCACATAGTTGTGCTGCTCAGAAATATCACCAGGTGAGCGTGATGCCGCAGACTGTCCATCCAATCCTTCCATTTCCTCGCACATCCTCGCCTAGTCCTCACCCACTCCCCGCTGCCTTATTTTTCCCCTCATTCTGACTGTTTTCCTCTTCCCACCCACCAGAGCGCAGACGTGGTTGATCTTCTGCCCGTCACAATCTGGCACATCATCTTCCGCCACCTGCTGCGGCCCGCTCTGGACGCATTTCAGCGGGAAGCCGGCAGCGCTTTCTCTGCCGCCTCCACTCAGCATTTTGCTTGGAAGAAGCATGAGGAGAACGCAAGGCGCTTCGGCTCCTGCTGGCCTCTGCTGCGCTACGCCATGGTCTGCATGAGGCTGCTCCACCATGTCACTTCCTTCTCCGTGAGTGCTGCACTGCGCTGGTTCCTAACAACCTTCGCGTCCCCCACCATGTCATCCGACTTCGTGACTCATTATGCGCTGATTTTTCGCTCACGCGTAGAGCCTCCTGCGAAACCTAGTTAACCGCATGGAAGTCACGTTTCGGATGCTGAGCTGTTGCTTAAATAGTCCTCTGTCATCATTACTGAAACAGCTTCCAGAGTCACGTTTCTTCTCTGTGTGTGCAGGAACTGGAGCCCATCTCCCTTGTATATGACAGTCAGGAGATCCAATGGACACAAGCTCTTTCATGGTTCCTCATATTTACAGCTCACAAGTCCCTCGATCTCACTTTCAGCAGCTCCAGGGATCTGCAGCGCCTCCGCCACCTTCTGGCATCGTCTGCGCATTCCCTCACGAGCCTGAGCCTTGGGTTCAGGGGTTCGTCTTACGAGGAGGTACGTATCGCACAAAGGGTTAGCAACCCGGCGTTTCTCAGGAGTTTTGAACGGTTGCATTGCATCAGCTGACGCTCGGTTGGGGGAGGTGGAAGCTGGGCAACCTGGAGGCTGCATGGTTCAAGGCGCTGAGGAGTCTGAGGCTCAGACTCTGAGCATTACCTACTTGAAGTGCGATGAATAAATCTTAGATTTCTGTCGGCAATCACACCACAGCTGCATGAGTTCTCTCTTTCCTCCAAAAACAGTTACCCGTGCTACCTAACAGACAAGAGTTTCGAATTTGCTGCTGCACGAGACATCACATTCAGTTTCGAAAACCAGAGGCTCAACCTCCGCCTCTCCCTCCCTCCCTGCTTGAGAAAATTCTCCCTCTCAGCCGAGGAACTGGAGATTGAGTGTGACTGCTCTTGCGCTCTCTCTCTCTCTCGACTCGTGAGCTAGAGAGTAAGAGAGTCGAGAGAGAGAGGGCTAGAGCAGTCACACTCAATCTCCAGTTCCTCGGCTGAGAGGGAGAAATTCCTCAAGCAGGGAGGGGAGAGAGAGGCGGAGGTTTGGCCTCTAGTTTTCAAAACTGATGTGATGTCTCGCGCAGCAGCAAATTCTAAACTCTTGTCTGTCAAGTGGAACGAGGGTGACAATACTTGTGATCTTTTCGCTCTCTCTGTCTTCTGCCAAGATGCCCATGTGAACGGACCGTTCGCCTTCCCACCGTAGGCCATCTCTCCACATACGTTGATTGCCACTCGGCGTTTCGTGACGCAGCTACGGAGCAGCATAGCGCCACCAGTGGAGATGCTCACAGTGAGGCATGGCTTGCCGCTAGAGGAGGAGCCTGGCTGCTGATTGAGTCGCCTGCGCTTCGTTGCCATTGTTGTGAACGACAGGAGGAAAGTGGAGGTGGTGAGAAGAGCAGCAGCAGCAGCAGCAGCAGGATGAAGGAATAAGCCCTTCCTTCATCAATGCTCCAAATCTGCAGTCTATTTTCCGTTGCGACTCGGCAATGGCGCCTTGACACTCTGGTTTCTTGTGCTCTATTGCAATTGTTGGGCGGTCGTTTTGGTGGGAGCGTGAAGGGGTGGGGGAGGGGGAGGAGGAGGGGGAGCAGCTGAGTTATGGAGCCGGTGATGCAAGAGAGGCTAGAGCAAGAATTTCACCGTGAGCCCAGACATGGCCTGGGATGACCGGATCAATGCGAATCCTTCAAACCCTCTGAGCTTCTTCATATGTTGGAGATTCGGTAAGATTAGTGAATCGAACCAAGTTACACAGGTGGGAGAGGGAGGTGGTGCAGGGAAGGGTAGGTAAGGCTGCTAGGTGGTGCCATACACAGGTGGAGAGGGAGGTGGTGCAGGGAAGGGTAGGTAAGGCTGCTAGGTGGTGCCATACACAGGTGGGAGAGGGAGGTGGTGCAGGGAAGGGTAGGTAAGGCTGCTAGGTGGTGCCATACACAGGTGGGAGAGGGAGGTGGTGCAGGGAAGGGTAGGTAAGGCTGCTAGGTGGTGCCATACACAGGTGGGAGAGGGGAGGTGGTGCAGGGAAGGGTAGGTAAGGCTGCTAGGTGGTGCCATACACAGGTGGGAGAGGGAGGTGGTGCAGGGAAGGGTAGGTAAGGCTGCTAGGTGGTGCCAGTAGCGGTGGCCATGGGGTGGTGTGTACCCGAGTGGTGGCATAGGTGGTGATGGGGATGGTGATGGGTGCTGGCAGTGGGGATGGCGATGGTGGGCATCGTATGTGGTGCATGTACAGCTAGACAACTAATGATCATGCTGCTGACGGAGCTACTACCTGTGGGTGTCATGATTGGCTTGCCTACTACCTGCTTCTGCCTGCTGGTTGACGGCTGTTTGACTGCTGTTGAACTGCTGTTGACTGCTGTTGACATCCTGCATTCCTGCCTGCTTCCTGCTGTCAGAGCACAGGGCCGGCGCTCGACAGCTTAGCACAGTAAAGCAGATGATTTTCCTGATGGCTGGTTGTTATCTATTCATGTTTTGTTTGTTTCTCTTCCACTTTTGTCCCTCCCACTTGTTCCGCATCAAGATTGCTTTCCTGCTCAGACGCTCTCGTCCGCGCATTCAGTTCTTCCTGCACCCAGCTATGCTTAGAGGCCACTTCACCTACCCATGCATTCACTCCTCCATAGAAAGAAAGAGAGTTCGGATGGGGTTTGCCGCACTTCTGGATTGATGTTGACTTTTCAAAAGTTCCTCGAGTAAGCTTGCATGTATTTCTTTGTAAGTGAAGGAACTGATTGAGTCCAGATGGGGGTTGTAGTGCACATGTGTCTTGGCTGCCCCTCCTCTCCCCCCTCCCCCCTTCCCTCCCTCCCCCTCCGTCCCCCCTTGTTTTTCTTTGTGTGTGTTCTTTACAGACCCTAAAATAGAAACATCGTGTTGGGGACATGTTTTTGCGATTTTCCTCCCAGCGTCTACAGTCCTCCTCACAGCCCTCTCCTCACCTCCCCCTTCCCTTCCAACTCCTACCTTTCGATAGTTACCATCCCCTCCACTGCACCCCGCTGCGTCTCTTCATGCTACCAAGCCATCTTCCTAAACCACCCCTCCCCTTTCCCCCCCTCCCAACCCACCTCTACCAGGCAGATCCGTTACATAAGAGGCTCTCAGTCCGAACCATCCTGGAAGGTTCTCCTTTTGTGTGGGTGAGCAGCAGAAAGAGGATGGGAAGGCATGGGTGGAAGAGCGAGGGGTTCGTGATGGTGCGTGGCAGCACACGAAGGAAGCACAAAGGAAGCAGCCAATGGATGTTGGACAGACAAGGCTGGGTGGCAGGAAGCTTCCAGTGGAGCTTTAAGTTGGCGCATGTTATTGAGGGTTGGAGGGATCTGTTACCAGTATGAAGAGCTGATAGTTCCGCTGCTGCTCCTAGTTGCGTGCTGGTGCTGCAGCTGTGGAAGCTTACAATCGAGCAGGAAATACGCACGACCGTCACAAGTAGTGCACGCACAGGCATAATCAATACAATAACGGCAGAGGGGGCAGAAGGATTTACATGACCTACCCTCCCTGGTCAAACTCTTTACATAAGGATTTTTAAATTTTGTGAAGCTAGGGCTAGGAGCTTATTATATCACAATACTTTTGTAAAAAATTACCCTTCTCCCTGTCGCAATAGTTTTTGTCCGAATGGCATTTCACACCAATGAATTATGGCTGTAAGAGCAGTACATCCTCCATAGACTCCCACTGTACCTCAAACGGGTATAGCGAAGGTCTTTCGAATTCATCGAGGTGTGTGAGTGAAGCGTAGCAAACTCGGCAGACTCGAGAGTCCAGCGATGCGATGAACGCGATTCACGGATTCATGTCGACGAGTGGTATTGCTTCTAGCGGCGCGACCACGGGTTGTATGATGCGTGAGGTGCTTGTCGATGTCACTTAGGATCTATTCCTAGGAGTTTCGAAACTGTTCAGGAATGAGCGTGAGGTGCTTGTCCATGAGACCGTTGCAGTTGCCACTTGTCAGCCTCTTGAAGCCTGGAACCCAATCGCCAGCTGTCGGAGCCAAAGCAGCAGCTGGATTATCGCCGTTCATTGTTACGATGCGTTCAGATTTGACAGGAACGACAATTCGCATCCGTCGCTCCAATAAAAGAAGCTCGCTCAAAAGCACCCCGCGGAAAACCCCGCGGAACACCCCGCAGGTCTACCCGCGCCGTACTTACGCTTTGTCCACTCCCCCCGCCGGTCCGCGGCCTCATTGTGCTTCGCGGACTCGGTCAGCCCGTCGCGCCGCTGTTTGCTGGCACCGCCATGGCGATGACAGGCGTCGTCGTACCCGAGCCCTGACCAGTGAGGGGTACGGTTTCAAGCTTGTGCAAGCACGGGACGAGCGGTGCAATGTAAGCAACCTCACCGCCAGTAGGCCTCTGCTTCTCTTACCAATAGCCTAATGGCTCCTTGGGAAGTCAATTATAGTTATCACAAGCGGCTTGGCCAGACATAGCTATTCTATGTTTCGATTTCGTGTGTCCCTCTGGACTCGAACGACAGGACGAGTGGTTTAAAACCTGAACAAATCGAGTCCAGTTGTTACGGCCCCTAGTATGGCTACTACTAGCCATGGGGATTCGGTGCTGGAGGAGAGGGTGCGTGCACTCAACTCACAGACCCGTCTGTTGCTGGAGATTCGCACGAGGTGAGCGTGATGCCGCATCCGGACCTCTAGTTTCGCATCACCTCCATAATTCACTCTCGATTTCACTCTCATATTTACCGCCGCCTCTCCTCCCATCTCCAATGCTTCTCCGCCCAACCAACCCACCAGGCCCAGGATCTAGACGTGGTTGATCTGCTGCCCGGCCCCATCTGGCACATCATATTCCGCCTCCTGCTGCTGCCGCCAGCCACCTCTTCTCAGCTGAAGAAACGGGGCGAATCCTCTCAGGAAGCGTCATCACGGGGAGCAAGCAGCAGTTTGCGCAACTTTGTCGATGAAATTTGCGGCAATAAACCCGCTTGCACTCAGCAGGTTGCCAGGGAGGAGCATGAGAAGGGCATAAGGCGCTTCGCTCCTCCTGGCCTGTGCTGCGCTGTGCCATGGCCAGCAAGCGGCTCCTCTACCATGTCGCGTCCTTCTCCGTGAGTCATGCGCTTGTTCCCCATGCATGTATGTTATGCCATAGAACGTTTTTCCTCCGGATGTCGCTCTTTGTGGGCAGGAGCTCGAGCCCATCTCGTTCGTGTTCGACAGTCAGGAGCCCCAGTGGAAAAAAACTCTCTCCTTCATCCTCAAACGGACTGCTCTCAACTCGATTTACGTTAAGTTCACCCGCTTGGAAGACCTCGAGACCCTCAGCCGGTTCATGGCATCCTCGTCCCGATCCCTCACAAGCTTGTGCCTTAGGCCTGTCGATTCATGTGTGCGACGGCCTATCCAGTGCCAACTGATGGATCTGTACTTCCTTCAGGGATTTCAGCAGCTGCAGCAGTTGAAGCTAGGCCGTGGGAGGTGGGAACTACGCAGTGCGAATGCGGCATGGTTCATGGCGCTAAGGTGCTTGACCATCGCGCATGCGGGCTGCAATGAAAACGATTACAACTTTCTGTCTTCCATCGCACCGCAGCTGCATGAGTTTTCTTTCTCCTCCTCCAGCTCTACGTTTTGCAGCCTCCGACTCGAGTTCTCTGTTGCTCAGTATATCAAAGTCAGTTGTGAGCAGTGCACTCTTGCTGCTTTCTTCTCCCTGCCTCCCACGCTCAAGATACTCACTATCAAGGCAGAGGAGCTGGGAGTCCACTGCAAGGGGCTCCAGGCCTCTCTCTCTCAACTCTTTCGCTCTCATTGGCCACAAGCAGCTTGTCGTTTATTCCCTCCCACCACTCGCTTCTGTTAAAACTGTTGTTCTGAATGGTCCCCACGCCTCGGATTTTACGGATCCGGATGCAGTTTCTTCAACGCAGCTACTTAGCACTTTCGCGCCAACAGTGAAAACGCTTATAGTGAGGCACGGCTGGCCTCTGGAGGACGTGGATGCAGAGTGGAGCCGCCTTCACATCCTTGCAGTTGGTGTGAGGGGCACGAGAAGTGGTAGGGCGAGGCGACCTTCTACTGTGGAGGAAAAGGCAAGGAGCAGAAATGAGCTTGAGGCGATAAAGCCGCCCTTCATTCTTGCTCCAAACCTGGAGTGGATCTTCTTTGCTACTCGGCAGTGCCAGACCAAGACGCTGGCTTCTCTGTCAAATGTTGAACATTGCCATGATAGGCTATAGTGAGTTGCACTCTAGGGGGTACAGCTTCTAGGGTTGCTCATTTGTACCCCATTCGTTTCTATTCCAATCATTCCGTTGTTCGCTAACTTTGAGACTATCATATCAATGTTCAACATTTGACACACCCCCATAGGCTAAGTGAGGGGCATCAAAGCAAGCAAGGTGAACAAACGGTCACAAGACCAGTCAAAGCAAGAACCAAGGCAAGCTCAAGGTGGATCTCAAGGACACCACACAAATTCCGAGCGCAAGCAAGCGGCCACAAGGCCAGTTCAAGAGTTCACTAGGATATAAATACAAAGCACAACAAGCAGAGCAAGCAACAGGACTACAGCAACCGAGGGCCTACCTCAACAAGCCCCAACTGCACACAGAACCTGTGGTGGTCACCAAGCGCCAAGGCCTTGGTGAAGACGTCTGCAGTGTTGGCCTCTGAGGCCACAAAGTCCAGGCGTGCCTGACCGCGTCGCTGCAGCTCTCGCAGGAGGAAGTACCTCACGTCAATATGCTTCACTCTGCTCTCCAGTCGAGGCTCTCGACACAGGAGGATCATGGCCTTGTTGTCAGCGTACAAGGTCGGTGCAGAGCGAGGCCGCTCACCAAGGTCAGCGAGCAAGAAGGTCAACCAGCGAAGCTCCTGTGCCGCCATGGCACCAGCGTAGATCTCTGCCTCTGCACTGGAAGTAGCCACAGACGACGACCGTGTAGACCTCCACGACACAGCACCAGCTCCCAGACTGAAGCAATAACCCTGAGTCGAACGCTGAGTCTCCACGTCGTCAGCGTAGGAAGAGTCGCAGTGACCAGTCAACGCCACTGGCTGAGTCCCTCCAAGCACAAGCCCCAAGCCTGATGTAGTCGCCAGGTACTTCGTCACCCTCACAGCAGCTGTCCAGTGGACAGGGCGGTGTCTCCCAGTCGCAACAAAGCGAGAAAGGATGCTGAGTGGAAAGGCGAGGTCCGGTCGAGTACAAGTCATCAGGTACATGAGGCAGCCCACCAGCTCTGCGTAGGGTCCACTGGACTCAAAGGGCTCGTCAGGAAAGGGGCCCGTGAGTCTGTGGTCAACAGCAAGAGGAGTGGGCTGTGTGGTGGAGAACTGGAAGTGGAACCGCCGAAGGACCTGCTGCACCATGTGTGACTGCGTCAGTCTGATGGTGCGAGCGGCTCTGTCCCGGGTGATCTGCAGGCCAAGGTAGCGCTGCAGCTCACCCAGGTCAGTGCACTTGTGTCTCTTCTGCAGTTCGGACTTCACCTGAGCCAGGGCTGCCCTGTCTGCTGTAGCAAACACCAAGTCGTCGACGTAGACAAGGATAAAGAAAGGAGTAGAACCCGCTCGAACAAACAGCGACGGGTCGGCGGAGGACGGGCTGAACCCAAGGTCACAAAGCGTGGAGCGAAGAGTGTCGTGCCACTCACGGGGCGACTGGCGGAGACCGTAGACTGGTCGCCTCAGGCTCCACTGGGTCCCAGGTGGGAAGGTGTCAGTGAAGCCAGGAGGACGGCGCAGCCAGATCTCCTCGTGCAGTCGGCCCTGGAGGAACGCAGTGGAGAAGTCGAGGGAGTGCAGCTCGTAGTCTCGCTGCGCTGCTATGTGGAGTAACACCCGAAGAGTAGTCATCTTCGGGGTCGGGGCGAAGGTCTGGAAGAAGTCAACTCCCTCACGCTGACTGAAACCCCTAGCCACGTAGCGCGCCTTGAACACCGGCGGTGCTCCAGGCGGCCGCTTCACCTTGAAGAGCCACATGCCATCGACTACGTTCGCCCTGGGAGGGGGAACTGCGTCGACGTAGGTGCCTGTGGATCTCCAAGACGCCAACTCTGAGTCCATAGCCGCTTTCCACTGAGAGGCCCACGCCCCTGACACTGCCTCGCGGTAAGTGCGAGGAGTCGGTATGTCAAGGGCGTCGGGGTCTCCCTCAGGGGAGAGCAGCATGGCACACACAGAGGGAGAAGTGGCTGCCCAGTACTCCAGCTCAGACTCTCTGTCCTCTAGGACGTCACAGCCAAGGGCAAACCCACCCCCGACGGACAGAGGACGGTAGGGAGGAGCTGGCACCACACGGGTGGTGTAGTCAAGGCGGCTGGCGGCAGCAAACTCAGCGACAGCGGCAGTGAGAGCCGAGACAGACGACGGAGGGAAACGAGGGTCGGTGACAAGAGTGGTGAGGACACGTGCGGCAACAGGACGAACAGCGCGGTAGTAGTCAGAGATAGGAGTGGGGAGGGCAGGTAGAGAGGACGGAGGAGGTGACGGGAGAACGGACACAGGAGAAGGAGAACGACGACGAGACGAACAAAGGAGGGCAGTGTGGAGGTCAGTAACAGGGGACGAGTGACGAGCACGCGGAGGACAACGAGTGATCAAGTCGCGACGGACAGAGGGAGGAGGAGACTGAGGAGGAGGAGAAGACCAGACCGCCGGACGGTCGTCAGGAGGAGGCAACGGAGGAACAAACACAGGAGGAGACTGGGAGCGGACAGGAGGAGAGGAGGAAAGGCCAAGGGCCCGCAAGCCACTCACAGGTGGGAACAACCGCCGCTCTAGAGGAAGCTGCGGTGGCGGCTGCGGCCGCTGCGGCTGCGGCTGCGGCTGCTGCTGCTGCTGCGGCTGTGGCTGCGGCTGCGGCTGCGGCTGCTGCTACTGCTGCTGCTGCTGCTGCTGCTGCTGCTGCTGCTGCTGCTGCTGCTGCTGCTGCTGCCGCTGCTGCTCCAGAAGGTCCAGCACCCGCAGCTCCTGCCGCTCCCTCTCCAACCGCTCCTGCTCCTCACGCTCACACCGACGGGCAGCCTGGAGACGCGTGTCGTGGCGGTGGGGGGGCGGGGTGGACTCCGCAGAACCAGGGTCTCCAGCGTCAGTCTCCTCAGACTCAGCACCCCCAGAACCAGTACCGCCAGTGCTAGGACCTCCAACTCCAGCACCCCCAGAACTAGCACCGCTAGTGCCAGCACCCCCAACTCCAGCACCCCCAGAACCAGCACCTCCAGTGCCGGCACCTCCAGCTCCAGCACCCCCAGAGCTAGCGCCACCTGCGCCAGCACCTCCAGCTCCAGCACCCCCAGAGCTAGCGTCACCTGCGCCAGCACCTCCAGCTCCAGTACCCCGCGACCGAGCACCCCCAGACCGAGCACCGCCAGCGGCTGCACCTCCAGCTCCAACACCAACCGAGTCCACAATAACCTGTCGCGGAAGTGCCGAAGGCTGCTGAGGGGACTGTGAGGAGGACTGCGGGGAGGGAGACGCTACCTGACGCGCGACCGAGGGGAGAGGGGTAGCGTGGGACACACCAGACGGGGCAGGACCAGGGGGGGGCGGGGGTACCGGAGGAGCGGGAGCAGGAGGAGGAGAGGGTGCGAGGAAGAGAGGGGGAGGGGGTACCGGGAGACCTCGACAGGGGTACCGGGTGTAGTAGGACACGGACTCGTCAAACCGGACGTCACGGGAATCTAGGAACTGGTGGAGGGGAGGGTGGTAAAAGGACCAGTCAGCAGAGTCCACTGGGAAACCAAGGAAGACACAGGGGACGGCGCGTGCCGAGAGCTTGTCCGCGGAGGTGTCGCGAACAAGTGCAAGGCAGCCCCAGACTCGAAAGGCCGACCCAACACCAGGGGATCCAGTCCAGAGACTGGTCGGTGAAGCCTCGGGCCGCGAGACACGCGGCTGGAGGTTCAGCTGGTGTGCGGCGTAGCGAACCGCGTGAGGCCACAGAAAATGGGGCGCACGGGCATGAATCATGGACGTGCGGGCGATGTCCATGACCAAGCCTATGCGGCGCTCAGCAACCCCATTCTGCTGTGGGGACTCTGGCAGCGTCCAGGACTGGGTGATGCCCTGTTCGCCGCAGAATCCGCCGAGAATGCCGGAGCGAAACTCGCCCCCACGGTCGGAGTGAAGACAACTGACTCGACGACCACGAGTGCCCTCAGTGGCTAGAAGCCACCTGATCAGCGTAGCAGTCACCTCGGACTTCTTCGCAAGAGGAAACACTGTGGTGTACCTGGAGAAGTCGTCGACGACCACCAGAAAGTAGCGCTCCCTCCCAGACCCCTGCGTCGGGGCAGGGCCCCAGACGTCCAAGTGGAGAGTCTCGAAGGGAGCGGTGGCCGGACGAAGGGAGGAGGAGTGGGGAGTGGCACGTAAGCGACCGGCGACGCACGGAGAGCAAGGAGGGGCAAGCGAGGGAGGGAGCGACGGGAAGGTGCGTGGGAGACCTGTGACTAGTCCCTGACTGAGCATGCCACGAAGGCGAGGGATCGACGGGTGGCCAAGACGGTGGTGCCACAGGACGGTGCGGTGGGCGAGAGAGCGACAGGAGTAAGACGCAGCGACTGGACTGGACACAGCGACCGGACTGGACACAGCCACCTGACCGGACTCTGCTACCGGGGGGGACGAAGCAACCTGACCAGACGCAGCTACCTGCGGGGGCGGAGTGTGCAGGACGAAGAGACCTGAGTGGGGCTCTCTGGTGAACGTGGCAAGAACTGCCCCAGTGGAAGAGTCCGTACAGATCGCAGTCCTCCCGTGCGCAGGAAAAGTGACTGTGATCCCCCGATCCTGAAGGTATCCAACACCCACCAAGTTCCGAGAGAACGAGGGGATGTAGAGACCAGTGAGGAAACCAGAGGGGACAGCCGGGCACGGGAGGGTGGTCGAGCTACGAGCAACTGCTGGTCCTGAAGTAGGATCAGCCAGGGCAACTGGGACTGGAGCCGAAAGAGGTGTGACAGTGGTGTGGTCGCGGAAGAAACACTGAGACGCGCCGGAGTCCAGCGTGAAGGAGAGCGACGCAACAGCAGTCGTCACGGCTGGGCTAGTGACTACACAAGCACCTACACTAAAAGCACAAGTACCGACACTAGCAACAGGCAAAGGTCCTAAGCTAGGTACACGTAAGCCAAGAGATCCGTACGTGACAGAATAAACAGCATCCATAGACATATCAAACACAGGGAAACCACTACGAAACAGACCGGGCCAGATCGGGGGAGCCGACTCAGGCCCAAAACGCTCACGGTAAAGGTCGTCGAGGCGGCTGTAGCAGCGCTGTGCAGAGTGGTCAGGACGCCAGCAGGTAGTGCCAGCACCAGGGCCGGTCAGGATCCGGTACTGGCAGGGGCCGACGTCGCGGCCACCGGGACGAGCCCCCCAGCTGGCTGGGCCGCTGCTGCAGCCAACGCGACCTGAACCACCAGGCCCCCATGGCTGCTGAGGGCGCCACAGCTGCTGAGGGCGCCCCTGCCGCTGCGGAAGCCACTGCTGAAAAGGCCGCTGCTGCTGTCCCTGCTGCTGGAGAACCCTAGCGGACTCCATGATAAAAGCTAGCGGGGTGCAGGAGCGGCAGGCTAGGAGCGACAGGAGCGACAGGCTGCTGTGAAAAACGAGAACAACTAGGAGCGCAAGGTGAAACCAGGCGAGTAACTGCTGGAGCACGGAGCGAACTAAGCTAGGAGCGCCAGGTGAAACTAGGCGAGGAACGGCTGGAGCACGGAGCAAACTGAGCTAGAAGCGCCAGGTGAAACTAGGCGAGGAACGGCCGGAGCACGGAGCAAACTGAGCTACGAGCGAGGAGCGAGAACGGCTGGAGCGAGAACGGCTGGAGCTAGAAGCGGCGAGCTAGGGCTGGCTGGAGGTAGGAACGGCCGGGGCTAGAGACCGTAAGTGCGGCTGTCGGCTGCCGCTAGTAGAGCCACTGGCAGTGGAAAGTACGTGCGACAGTAGGGGCTGCAGTACTGACGGCTGCGGGATGTAGGCAACTGTGCAGGTCGTCCGGCAAGCAGGAACGCGGGCGACAGTCGCAGGCCCCCACTGTGAACCCCTTTTTTTTTTTTTTTTTTTTTTTTAGGGTTTAATTTATTTATTTATTTTCTCGCACTGAAGCACCCCGGGGCGCGCTGCCTGCAGGGTGTGCTGCCTGCGGGGCGCGCTACCCGCGGGGCGCGCTACCCGCGTGGCGCGCTGCCTGCGGGGATGGGGTGACGAGCCAGGGAGGGCGCCTGGGCGACGGGCTAGGACGGGCGCCTGGGCGACGGGCTAGGACGGGCGCCTGGGCGACGGGCTAGGGCGCAGGCCTGGGCGACGGGCTAGGACGGGCGCCTGGGCGACGGGCTAGGGCGCAGGCCTGGGCGACGGGCTAGGGCGGGCGCCTGGGCGACGGGCTGGGGCGGGCGCCTGGGCGACGGGCTGGGGTGGGCGCCTGGGCGACGGGCTAGGGCGGGCGCCTGGGCGACGGGCTAGGGCGGGCGCCTGGGCGACGGGCTGGGGCGGGCGCCTGGGCGACGGGCAGGGGTGGGCGCCTGGGCGACGGGCTGGGGCGGGCGCCTGGGCGACGGGCTGGGGCGGGCGCCTGGGCGACGGGCTAGGGCGGGCGCCTGGGCGACGGGCTAGGGCGGGCGCCTGGGCGACGGGCTAGGGCGGGCGCCTGGGCGACGGGCTAGGGCGTGGGCCTGGGCGACGGGCTAGGGGCGCAGGCTAGGGGCGCGGAGGGCGCTAACGCGCGGAGGAGGAGGGCGCTAAGGCGCGGAGATGGCGCGGAGGGCGCGGTGGCTAAGGCGCGGAGGGCGCGGAGGGCGCGGAGGGCGCGGAGGGCGCGGAGGGTGCTAGGGCGCAAGGGCGCGGAGGGCGCGGAGGGCGCGGAGTGTGCTAGGGCGCAAGGGCGCGGAGGGCGCTAGGGCGCGAGCTAGGCTAGGCTAGGCGAGAGGATCGACACCTACTCATGATACCATCTCAAAGTTAGCGAACAACGGAATGATTGGAATAGAAACGAATGGGGTACAAATGAGCAACCCTAGAAGCTGTACCCCCTAGAGTGCAACTCACTATAGCCTATCATATCAATGTTCAACATTTGACAGATAGGCTATAGTGAGTTGCACTCTAGGGGGTACAGCTTCTAGGGTTGCTCATTTGTACCCCATTCGTTTCTATTCCAATCATTCCGTTGTTCGCTAACTTTGAGATTCTCTGCCCCTAGATTTCCCGTCCCTCACGTGGTACCGCATTGTTGGTCGAATGTTTCACTGGAAGGGGGAGGGGGAGAGGCGGAACAACAAGCCGGTTGCGCTGATGAGGCCAGATTATGCTGCGCGCGCCATGAAGGAGGAGGACATGAAGATGGATGATCGGATTATGAGGTTCATTCAAACCCTTTGAGCTGAATTTACACA
This sequence comes from Closterium sp. Naga37s-1, assembly GCA_947471745.1. Lineage (NCBI taxonomy): Eukaryota > Viridiplantae > Streptophyta > Zygnematophyceae > Desmidiales > Closteriaceae > Closterium > Closterium sp. Naga37s-1. Next base: position 734,665 of record CANJKZ010000187.1, on the reverse strand, counting down.
AATAGGAGCTGGCTGAGGCATTGAGGGAGTGGAGTGGGTAGATCGGAGTTGTGCAGGTGTGGTGCATGTGTGATGAGGGTGTGTGCATGGAAGAGCAAAAAAACTGATGTATGCTCTTGGAAGTGATGACAATAAGCCAACAGAGGGTGGAAGAATATGCTTAAAAAAAAAAGGATTTTAAGTCCGAAGTTAGATCGTTTGAATAATAGCTTGCTTTCAGGAGTTCACCAACAGAGTTGGGTTGCGATAAACGGGACACGGATCATCTTGGCTTGGCATAGCGCATAGTGTCGAGCGACACTTCCAATCAATGCAGCCTAGTGGTTCTCGAAAAACCAAAGGTGACAAAAAATGGAAGTGGTCGACAAACTTCGCTGCTATCTGGAACAAGCCAAAGCGGGCGTTCCTGCCGCCCTAGATGCATTACTGGGCAGTGCATGGTGCAGTGCCCTCACGCTCAGTTACGACTGCTTTTGATGTATGCATTGTCCTCATAAATGTATATGTCAATTTTCAAAAAAAAAAAAAAAAAAAAAAAAAACCTAGTGGTTCTCATCAGGAAAGGCGGGAAGGGCAGGAGGGCAGGCATGGCTATCGCGCAAGACCGAGTAGCCATGCCCGCAGGTCTTCTTTCCGGCTAAAGCCATAACAGCTACCTGCACATGCTTCACGCTGCCACTTGTCAATTACCCAAAAGTCTTAGAACCCACCGCCAGCTGTGGAAGGCAAAGCAGAGTCGTTCTTATGGCCGTTCATAGTTTCGATGGATTCATGCTCGTCAGAATCAACGACTCGAGAAGAGAACGAGTCGTTCTCTTCTCGAGGGGGAGTTTCTCAGGCACACCGCGCAGCGACCCTGCGAAATACCCGTGCCTTCATCGCGCCCCTCGTGCACTTCTCTCCTCGCTCGCCGCGCAGCCCCCGCCGCCATGCCACTTTTGCTGCCGCCGTGGCGACGAGCAGACGAGCCTCGTCGTGCCTGACTCTTACTGACGATAAATGTAGGGTTTCTACGATGGCGTGAGCAGGGCAACCGATGTGAGTCTGTGAGATGACCATGAGAGGTTCCGAAACTCGAACTCACGATCAGTGAATCGCCCACCTAAGGCGGACTCGATTTTGATTGACGAAATCGGAATCTATGTTCGTTTCTTGTGACCCTCTCTATTTGATCGTCCGAACGAGTCGTTGTTGTACACCTAGACGAATCCAATCCTTTGGTTCTCACGGCGCTGATGGCTTCTAACCATGGGGGTGCGGCGCTGGAAGAGAGCGTGCGTGCTCTCGATGTCACCGACTCCTCTGATGCAGAGAATTCTCACGAGGTGAGCGTGATGCCGCTGACAGTGCATCTGATCCCTCCCTTTCCTCGCATATCCTCGCCTAGTCCTCTCCCACTCCCGCTGCTTTGTTTCTCCCTCATTCCAAGCACTTCCCTCTTCCCACCCATCAGAGCGTGGACGTGGTTGATCTGCTGCCCGGCCCCATCTGGCACATCATCTTCCGCCACCTGCTGCTACCACCAGGCAGTTCCGCTCACCTACAGAAGCAGGACGATCCTTTGAAGAAACTGTCTTCGCGGGAAGCGCACAGCAGTTTGCGTGACCTGGTTAATCTGCTTACCACAGAAGCGTCTGCTCAGCTGCAGCAGCGACTCTCTCTTAGCGCATTTCAGTGGGAAGAAGGCAGCAGTTCCTCAGCCACAACCAGACCACTTTCCGCCTGTGAGCAGCATGAGGAGAACGCGAGGCGCTTCGGCTCCTCCTGGCCTCTGCTGCGCTGTGCCATGGCCAGCAAGAGACTCTTCGAGCATGTCATCTCCTTCTCTGTGAGTCGTGCGGTTCCTCCCTTGCTTCCCTATTTTTCTACTCCTCACTACTACCCATGCCTACACCAGCCCTTCTCCATTATCGTTTCCTGCTTCCCTCATTCAATCGTACAACCCCCTCTGAAGCAGCTCATTTTATGGCATGCAAACTTAGGTTCAGGTTGCAAAATCCTTACTTTTGCCAAGGTGCTCTGTCATCTGGGAGGTGGGTGCTGAGTTTGTTTCATCTCTGTGTGTGGCTGTGTGAGCAGGAGCTGGAGCCAATCTGCCTCATATTCAACGATCAGGAACCCCAGTGGACAGGAATGCTCTCATGGTTCCTCAGACGGACAGGCCACAAGTCTCTTGACCTCGTTTTTAGTGACTTGACGGACTTGCGGAACCTCGGCCAGCTTATGGCATCCTCTGCTCACTCCGTCACAACTTTGTGCATAGGAGTGAAGGATTCTTCTTCGTATCATTCCAGATCCTTCGAAGACTGCCTGATCTATCCGGGCCTCTTCAAGCAGTTTGGCCAGCTGCAACGGCTTAAGCTATGCCGTGGGAGGTGGCAGCTAGGCAGTGTGGATGCAGCATGGTTCACGGCGCTGAGGAGTCTGACCATCAGTCATGTTGACTGCAGAGATTGGGATTACAACTTCCTGTCTTCCATTACCCCGCAGCTGCATGAATTCTTTCTTTCTTCCTCCAACCGTGACATTTGCAGCCTCAAACTCGGCTTCGCTGTTGCTCGAGTTGTCTCAGTCAGCTTTGAGGGCATGCTGCTTACAGTTGACTTCTCCCTCCCTCCCACTCTCAAGTCGCTTTCTATCTCGGCAGAGGACCTGGAGGTTAACTGCAAGTGCGACAGCCCTCTCTCTCTCGACTCTTTCACTCTCATTGGCCGCTCACAGCTCCTTATCTTTTCACTCCCACCACTAGCCTGCGCAAGAATTGTCATTTTCAATGGACCACACACCCTGTATCATGCCTGCCTGCATCCACTCTCCTTGACCCAGCTACTCCGCATCATAGCGCCAACAGTGGAGACGCTTTTAGTGAGGCATGGCTGGCCAATGGAGGACGTGGATGCAGAGTGGAGCCGCCTGCGCTCTCTTGGGATTGGTGTGGAAGGCTGGAGAGATGGGGTGAGCAGCAGGAGTGAGCTGGAGGCGATAAGGCCTCCTTTCATTCAAGCCCCAAAGCTGAAATCTATTTCCTTTGCGACTCGGCAGTGGCAGCCCAAGACGCTGGTATCTCTGCGCAGGCAGTTTCCGTCCCTGACGCTGTACCGCGTTGTTGGTCGGTCGTTTCACTGGGAGGGGGAGGGTGAGAAGGGAAGCAAGCAGCCAGTGGTACAGCTGAGGCCAGAACATGGTGCACATGCCATGGAGGACATGGAGCAGGATGATCGGATCATGAGGTTCCTTCAATCCCTCTGAGCTGGATGGGTTCTTTGATAAAACGAGAAGGGTAGCTGAGTTAGTGAGTAGATTGAAGTTACAGGTTTGCACCAGATGTGGTGGTGGACTTAGGGGCGATGGGGCAGCAGTGATTGCTAGCAATGGGGGTGACAATGCTGCTGGGTGGGAGGGATGTGTGTGTGGTGTTTGTAGCTGGGCCAACTGATGATGATGATGATGCAGGTGATGAAGCTGCTTCCTCTGGGTATCACGGTGGTGCTGCTCTGCAGGTGCCGCCGCCTCAGTTAATTACACTGATGTAGAGAGCAGATGGTCAGGTAGACTGATGAACAGAAGTGCTGCAGCATGATCAGGATCTGTACTGTCTTAATTCTCTTTGGAATAGGGGGGTTACGGTATTGTGATGGTTTCCCAATGGTCGCCCACGTGTGGCGGGAATTTCTTTCCAGTTTAAGGCCGAACTTATGTTGTCTATCGAGTTAGGAGTTGGTTCAAATTTAGAAACATGCTTGCACGTCCATTTCACGGTAAACAGCAGCTTTGTGTTGGCTAGGATCGAGGCTCCTTTCAGAGGGGATTGATTCCACCCAGGATTTGTGATCTCTCGAGTGCTTCCCTTCTCCAGTCAGCTGGGAAGAAAAGAGCCTAGCCGCTTTGCGAGCCGAAGAGGCATGCATTCGTATTGCACAGAGCTACGGTAGGAAATGGGAGTTAAAGCTCGCGTCTCATATTTACAAACGTTTAACACTTGGTTGGGAAACTACGAACATGATTGGTTCACGAGTGACGAATTTTTTCACGAGCGGAGGAAATATATGGGCGAAGTTGTGAAGAACTGAGGCCAAAACCACACCTCAGGGGCAGGTTTGGATCACGTCCGCACCTTGTAGGACAGGTTTGGCGTGAGTGTACTGTACTTTGTGCGACCAACCCTGACGACGGAAACACCGATTGTGCAAGGGAGAGAAGTGGCAGGGAAAAACGAAGTGCCATCACGCGCACTCCGGCTATACATCCTTACACGTAGTCATAACAATACCACTGCATTAGTAAGCAATCTTCTGTCCAAAGGCGTGAAGAAAGTGAAACATGTAACTGTGGGGAGCAGCAGTAGCGCACCCTCTTGCGTATGCCCGTGATTAGGTTATAGCCGTCACATTCCCGCCACCCTATCGCCGCTTCCCGCCACCCGTCTCCCCTGTTCGCCGCCCAATCTCCCGTGCTCGCCGCCCGATCTCCCCTTCCCGCGGCCCGATCTCCCCTTCCTGCCGCCCGATATCCCCTTCCCGCATCCTCTCGCCTTTCCGCGTAGCCTCCTCTCGCCTCTCCGCGCGGCCTCCTCTCGCCTCTCCGCGCGGCCTCCTCTCGTCTCTCCGCGCGGCCTCCTCTCGCCTCTCCGCGCGGCCTCCTCTCACCTCTCCGCGCGGCCTCCTCTCGCCTCCCCGCGCCGTCTCCTCTCGCCTCCCCGCGCGGCCTCCTCTCGCCTCTCCGCGCGGCCTCCTCTCGCCTCCTCTCGCCACTCCGCGCGGCCTCCTCTCGCCTCTCCGCGCGGCCTCCTCTCGCCTCTCCGCGCGGCCTCCTCTCGCCTCCCCGCGCGGCCTCCTCTCGCCTCTCCGCGCGGCCTCCTCTCCCCTCCCTTTGCCCTCGCTACCCCCTCCCATCGCCATCGCTTCCCCCTCCCGTCGCCCTCGCTTCCCCCTCCCATCGCCCTCGCTTCCCCCTCCCATCGCCCTCGCTTCCCCCTCCCATCGCCCTCGCTTCCCCCTCCCATCGCCCTCGCTTCCCCCTCCCATCGCCCTCGCTTCCCCCTCCCGTCGCCCTCGCTTCCCCCTCCCTTTGCCCTCGCTTCCCCCTCCCATCGCCATCGCTTCCCCCTCCCATCGCCCTTGCTTCCCCCTCCCGTCGCCCTTGCTTCCCCCTCCCGTCGCCCTCGCTTCCCCCGCCCATCGCTAGTCCACTTGCGCCATCTGTCAGCGTGGGGCAGCAGCACCACCAACGCCTCCTCCTCTCACCTCCTTGCCTTCCTCTTCCCCCTCTCCCCCCCAAACCCCCACCCACTCTTCCCCTGCAGTTGCTGGTTCACTTGCGCCATCTGTCAGTGTGGGGCAGCAGCATCACCAACGCCTCTGCGCCGCTGCTCCCTTTCCCCCACTCCCACCATCCTCTTTCCACCCCCGCCTCTCCCCCTTCCCCTGCAGTCGCTCGTTCACTTGCGCCATCTGTCAGTGTGGGGCAGCAGCATCACCAGCGCCTCTGCCTCGCTGCTCCTCGCCTTCCCCCGCCTGCTCTCCGCCAACCTCGCCTGGACTGCCCTCTCCCACCTCCCCGCCCACCCCTCCCTCACCGCCCTCCACCTCTCCCACTGCCCCCTGCTTTCCATTGGCTTCCCTCTCCCCTCCTCCTCATCCTCTCCCTCCGCCTCCTCTCCTTCCTCCTCTCACTCCTCCTCCTCTTCCTCCTTCCCCCTCACTCATCTGGTTCTCTCTGGTGCCTCAATCGCTCCTCCCTCCTCCCTCTTCCCTCCTCACCTCCTCGCCTTCCTCACTCACCTCACCTCGACCCCTCTACTGCTGCTGTCCCTGACGCCCTTCTGTTACACCTCGCCCACTCCCTTCCCCACACGGTACGTTAGCTCCTCACCACTCTCCCTCACACACCTTGATCTCTCTGGCTGACTCTGTTTCCCCTGCTCATTCTCTTCCCCTCGGCTCACTCTGTTTGGCCTGCTCATTCTCTTTCCCCCGGCTCACTCTGTTTGGCCTGCTCATTCTCTTCCCCCCGGCTCACTCTGTTTCCCCTGCTCATTCTCTTCCCCCCGGCTCACTCTGTTTCCCCTGCTCCTTCACTTCCCCCCGGCTCGCTTTGTTTCTTCCTGTTCACTCTAATTTCCGCTACTCAGTCTGTTCCCCCTTTCACTCACCCCCATTTCCAGCCGCGCAGGGTACAGGTCCCAGCACCATGGCCCAGGGTTTATTGCATGCAGTGTAGCAGCCAAGAGTGGCCCAAAAACATTACATTTCTAGCTGTCTTCTTGGTGACATTAGTCAGTTGCCAAGTACTTCCTTTGTAGTGGTCATGTGCATGGCTGCTTCTGAGCAAAGTGTTTGTATTATAACAAAGCATCCAACATCAATATACGGCATGGCCAATCATTGTAGCACTCTCAAACAGTCAACACATCACCACAACCAGATGCATAGCAGACATGTATACAAACACAAACCAGGAAATAAGATGTGACATGGCTGTGCAGCAGGGAAGTATACAAGATAATGAGAAGGACAAGCAGCCAACACGGGAAATGATAACGCAAGGTCCCTCGATTTATGCATACAGTTGAAGAGGAACAGAAGAAGGGATGAAAAGAGGAAGGGTGGAAAAGAGGGAGGAACTGATGAAGGGAGGAACGGCGGGGGAGAAGAACACGACAGCACTCACCAGCACAGCACTCACCAGCACTGCACTCACCAGCACAGCACTCACCAGCACTGCACTCACCAGCACAGCACTCACCAGCACAGCACTCACCAGCACTGCACTCACCAGCACTGCACTCACCAGCACTGCACTCACCAGCACAGCACTCACCAGCACTGCACTCACCAGCACTGCACTCACCAGCACTGCACTCACCAGCACAGCACTCACCAGCACAGCACTCACCAGCACTGCACTCACCAGCACTGCACTCACCAGCACTGCACTCACCAGCACTGCACTCACCAGCACTGCACTCACCAGCACTGCACTCACCAGCACAGCACTCACCAGCACTGCACTCACCAGCACTGCACTCACCAGCACAGCACTCACCAGCACTGCACTCACCAGCACTGCACTCACCAGCACAGCACTCACCAGCACTGCACTCACCAGCACTGCACTCACCAGCACAGCACTCACCAGCACTGCACTCACCAGCACTGCACTCACCAGCACTGCACTCACCAGCACTGCACTCACCAGCACAGCACTCACCAGCACAGCACTCACCAGCACTGCACTCACCAGCACTGCACTCACCAGCACTGCACTCACCAGCACAGCACTCACCAGCACTGCACTCACCAGCACTGCACTCACCAGCACAGCACTCACCAGCACTGCACTCACCAGCACTGCAGGGTGGGTGAGTGAGCAGGGAGTGTGAGTGAGCAGGGTGTGTGAGTGAGAAGGGTGACAACTACAGCATTGACTATGGCAATCCCCCCTGTTGGCGCCCACTGCTGCTTCTGTGTCGGAGGTGTGTGGTATGCCACCACTTCCTTGAAGGCTGCTGCTGCCGCCCACAGAGGGCCAGAACAAGGGGGAAAACGGAGGGAAGGAGAAGGGGAAAGGGAGGGAGGGAGAAGGGTGTGAGAGAGGGACGGGTGTGAGAGAGGGATGGGTGTGAGAGAGGGACGGGTGTGAGAGAGGGACGGGTGTGAGAGAAGGACGGAAGTGAGAGAGGGACGGGATTGATTGAGGGAGCGAGAAAGCGCGGTGGCATCGTTCTCGCGTGAGGAGGGTGCGAGAGCAACGGGTGAGAATGCGGGACGACAGTGACTGCGGAACGGGTGGGATAGCTGCGTGCTACGAGGTGAGCGAGGAACGGAGCAGCGAGGAGAGGAACGGAGCAGCGAGGAGAGGAACGGAGCAGCGAGGAGAGGAACGGAGCAGCGAGGAAAGGAACGGAGCAGCGAGGAGAGGAACGGAGCAGCGAGGAGAGGAACGGAGCAGCGAGGAGAGGAACGGAGCAGCGAGGAAAGGAACGGAGCAGCGAGGAGAGGAACGGAGCAGCGAGGAGAGGAACGGAGCAGCGAGGAAAGGAACGGAGCAGCGAGGAGAGGAACGGAGCAGCGAGGAAAGGAACGGAGCAGCGAGGAGAGGAACGGGGCAGCGAGGAAAGGAACGGAGCAGCGAGGAAAGGAACGGAGCAGCGAGGAAAGGAACGGAGCAGCGAGGAGAGGAACGGAGCAGCGAGGAGAGGAACGGAGCAGCGAGGAGAGGAACGGAGCAGCGAGGAGAGGAACGGAGCAGCGAGGAGAGGAACGGAGCAGCGAGGAGAGGAACGGAGCAGCGAGGAGAGGAACGGAGCAGCGAGGAGAGGAACGGAGCAGCGAGGAGAGGAACGGAGCAGCGAGGAGAGGAACGGAGCAGCGAGGAGAGGGGAAGGAGAGGGGGAACTGATGCGGAGCAGAAGGGGAAAGTATGGAAAGCACTGGGGGCATTCATGGGGAGCAAAAGGGGAAAATTTGGGGAGCAAAAGGCATTCTTGGGGAGCAAAAGGGCATTCATGGGGAGCAAAAGGGGTAAATTTGGGGAGCAAAAGGCATTCTTGGGGAGCAAAAGGGCATTCATGGGGAGCAAAAGGCATTCTTCCCCCTCCCTGCTCACCTACCTCCCCCTTATCACAGCACCTCCCTTCCCCCTCTCATCTCACCTCCCAACCACCTCTGACCTCACCTCCCTTTCCACTCCCTAAGCACCTCTCTTCCCCATCTCACATCACTTATTTCCCCCCTGCTAGCACCTCCATCCCCCCTAACTAAGAACCTCTCTTCCTCCTCCGAACTCACACACCTTTCCAACTCCCCTCACCTACCTTCACCGTCTGAGCTCTCCTCTCTTCCCCCTCCATAAGCACATTTTTTCCCCCTCTCACATCACATCCGTTTCCCTTATCTCAACACATCCCCCCCCCCCCCCTCTGAACTCACCTCCCTTCCCCCTCCCACAACACACACACCCTATCATGGCACCTCCATTCCCCCGTCTGACCTCACATCCCTCCCCCATTCCCTCTCATTCCGCCATTTTCCATCATTTCGCCTCTCATTCCGCCATTTTCCACCATTGCGCCTCTCATTCCGCCATTTACCACCATTTCGCCTCTTATTCCGCCATCTACCACCATTCCGCCTCCCCGCCAACTTCCACCATTCCGCGTCTCATTCCGCCCATCATTTCGCCTCTCTAACCGCCATCTAACGCCATTCCGCCACTAATTCCGCCATCTACCGCCATTCCGCCACTAATTCCGCCATCTACCGCCATTCCGCCAATAATTCCGCCATCCACCGCCATTCCGCCACTAATTCCGCCATCTACCGCCATTCCGCCAAAAATTCCGCCATCCACCGCCATTCCGCCACTAATTCCGCCATATACCACCATTCCGCCACTAATTCCGCATGGAATAAAACCGCAAATCCGTCGAGCTCACCTACTAAAGGCAGGGGAGGAGTGCGAGGCAACCCGGAATGGGGTATCACGATGCAGAATGTAAACGAAGTGATGTGGAGCGGGACTCAAAGAAGTGGGTTGTCTAAGTGCATAATGAGGTTCTTGGTGAATGACCTATGAGGACTTCTCTGTGATAGTATACGCTAGGACACGCGATAGTAAAGCGTAAAACACTTGAACGGGTGCAGGAACTACGCTCCTTGTGAGAATGGTAGAGTTGGGTGTCTCATATTTCCGACCCCTGTAAAATGCTTGGTCTGCACACGGGAGAGTGCGACACTCTGTTGTCGCAGCCTGTGGTTTCGTCGCGCAGGTGTGTCTCCCAGCCTGGTTTGGCGAAACCATACACTGAGTCACACCACGTTGTTTGTACTGTACATTTGGTTTGCGGGGCCGACCCACACCCAACCAACCTTCCCAAACCTAACCCTTGCTTGGGGGTGTTATGCGACAAAACAGGCTGTTACCGGATCCCAAGCGTTTAACACTTGGTTGGAACGAAAAAATATGAGACGCGAGCTTTAAGCCATCCAAGTTGGCACGGTTAGTATGTCGACACGTGGAGTGGAGTTGCTGCTTGGCGGAAACCACTGGTGGATGTCGAAGCATGGGCAATGGAATAGTCGCTGGCACCACTAGTCATAAATCCACCGTCGCCATAGAAATCAAGCATGCCGGGCTAATTGCTCGCCACTTATCGTTGAGAAGTATTGGCTAATTACTTTTCATGATTGGAGCTGTCAATCTCAACTGGACGTTGGCGGATTCAACCCCACCATTTTCGTCAGCGATTGCGATTGCGTAGTAACCTGTCGCCGGCTAATTCTTGCTCTCAAGCTAACAGCAGCCTCTGACGCTGAGCTAGTAACGGCATCAATCGGACATCATGGTGAGATTTATGCCGCAGCTCCGTGTTTCTTCGCTTTCTGTCTGACGCAGTGAGATAGTCCACTTCTCCTTTCACTATTTTTCTTTTCGCACCACCTCATCTTATTATCCGCCTTCACTTACTCGCATTTCCACTACTTAATTTCCCACCCACCAGAGCCAGGACGTGGTTGATCTGCTGCCCGGCCCCATCTGGCACATCATCTTCCGCCACCTGCTGCTGCCAACGGACTATCCCGCTCCGCTACTCAACCTACGCGAATTCTCTAACTGTTTCGATCGGGAAGAACTGTTTGATTTGTCTGACCCAACACAGGCGGAAGAAGCAATCAGATTGTTCTTCTTTAGAATGTATCCTGACCGGGAGACGCATGAGGAGAACACAAGGCGCTACGGCTCTTCCTGGCCACTGCTGCGCTGTGCCATGGTTAGCAAGAGGCTCCTCCACCATGTCATCTCCTTCTCCGTGAGTCATGCACAGCGCTGGTTCCTCATGCAATATTCTACGCGTCGTTCCGCTCTGGATGCTGAATTGCCCGGTCACAGCTAAGGCCATCTGGCATCTGTGCGTGCAGGAGCTGGAGCCCATCTCCCTCCTAGTCAGTACTGAGGAGCGCTGGTGGAGAAGAGCGCTCTTCTGGTTTCTCAAACAGAGGGGACACCAATCACTTGACCTCGGTTTCAGCAGCTTGACAGATTTAGAGAGCCTCAATCGACGTCTGGCATCCTCTGCTCACTCCCTCACTAGCCTCTGCCTAGTTCTGAAAACCAGTTACCAATATCGTTCCGAACAGTACAGTCTGATCAATCCGACCTTTCTCAGGAAGTTTGGGCAGCTGCAGCGGCTGGAACTAGGTCGTGGGAGGTGGCAATTACACAAGTTGAGTCCAGCTTGGTTCAAGGCACTAAGGAGCCTTACCATTGACCATGTGGACTGCAACGACGACCAAATTTCCTTCCTGTCATCCATCTCATTGCAGTTGCATGAATTCTCTTTCTCCTCCTCCAACCATGGGTCTCGCATCCTCAGTTTCGAGTTCCCTGTTGCCAGAACTATCACAATTTGTGTTGATCGGCAAGCGCTCAACCTTCGCTTCTCCCTCCATCCCTCCTTGAAGGCGTTTTCTGTCATGGCAGCGGAATTGGAGCTTGACTGCGAATGCGACAGCCCTATCTCTCTTGACTCGCTCACTCTAGTCTGTCGAAGGCAGCTTGTCGTGTCTTCGCTCCCACTGGCTTCTGCCAAAAATGTCTACATGCGCGGACCCATTACTAAAGAAGAGCTCGGCTTGTCGTGGGCTGCACGTCCCGGCTCTGCCCCTCAGCCCTCATTGGCTGCCACTCAGCTTCCCTTTACACAGCTACTCACCAGCATAGCGCCAACAGTGGAGACGCTTTTAGTGAGGCATGGCTGGCCACTCGAGGACGTGCCTGCAGAGTGGAGCCGCCTGCGCTGCCTTGGGATTGGTGCGAACGACAGGAGACAGGAAGATGTGAGTTCGTATTCGCTATGGGGCTCATTTGGGGAAGGAGGAAGCAACGGCAGCCGCATCAAGGATGAAGCAACAACCCCTCCTTTCATCGATGCTCCGATGCTGCAATCGATCTTCTTTGCGACTCGACGGTGGCGCCTCAGAGCCCTGGCATCTTTGCTCCAGCAGTTCCCCTCCCTCACATTCTACTGCATTCTTGGTCGGTCGTTTCGCTGGGAGAAGTAGGGGGAGACGAGCAAAGGGCCTATAATGCAGGTGAAGGCAGGGGATGCTACCCCTGTCATGAGGGAAGAAAATGCCACCCATGTCATGAGGGCAGGTCAGGCTATGCATGCCATGAGTAAGTGCTTAGTCCAGGATGATCAGATAATGGGGTTTCTCCAGAGCCTCTGACCTATTTCACGCTCTGGACAAAGGTGGATGGAAGGATACGGTATGCTGATGTAGCTGATCTACGACAATTGAATACATAACATACATGGTTTTCTTTCTAGTTACAATTGTGTTGTGACTGCATGTATCAGTACTGTATTTCATCCAATGAGAATAAAACGGATAAGGGTACCACCATACCCCTTGAAAACCCCGAATCAATCAACTTCGTAAAAATTGCTATGGGTAGGTGACCTTTCGGGTTACTAGATCGATGTAGTTGGATTGTCGTGAATCGCGACATTTTCAAACGGATGAACGCGGTTTTCGCCTCATGTATACCTAGGCCGTTCAAGTTTATCGAGGCGCGGGCTTTGCAACACGACAGATCAGAGAGTCCAGCGCGGGGGTGAGTGTGATTCATGGCTGCCGTGCAAGCCGGAGTGCCATGCATGCGTGTATTGACGGCTGCGGCATCGTTGGCACGACACTGAGACAAGCCACCGAGGTGGAAGGAAGATTCGGCATGGGTCCATGTTGACGCGTGTTACTGCTGTCAGAGGGACAGTTGCCGCTGCCACTTAGAAATGATTCCGATGGTATACAAAGCTAATTTTCGATGTCTTCTGTGGAAATGAGACAGCCGCTGCTGCCACTGGTCAGCACCCGAAAGACTGAGAATCCACCGCCAGCCATGGCAGCAGCATGCGTATCAGCGCTCGTTGTTCCGATGTGTCGAATTTGATAGGAACGATGGCTCGTATTTGTCACTTCAGTCTGAAACACCGCAGAACACCCCCCAAACACAGCGCGCAGTCACCATTTCTTGTATACGCCTCCCCCCCGGCTCATCGGCCTCCCCTGCCTCAACGTGTCGCGCTGCTACGAACTCGGTCGGACCGCGACACCGCCATGGCGACGACACGCGAGCCTCGTCGTGGCTGACCTTGACCGGTAAGGGTGGTAGGGTTTCATGATGGTGCGAGTAAGGATCGAGCGGAGTAGTGGGACGACCAGGAGGCTTGGAGTACCATCAGAGATTCAGGCTAGCAAGTCAGCTCGCCGCCAGCAAAAACGTCGTCAGGCAGACTCGATTGTATCAGTCACTTCCGAACTCAAATAATAATAATTACATGTTTCGCTTATTTGTGTCCCTCCGTACTCGAACAAGCGATGCGTCGTTGTAGCCTTGTGTAGGGCCAGGCAGACTTTAAGTCCATGGTTGTTACAGCGCCAATGGCTACTAGCTGTGGAAATGCGGTGCCAGAAGAGAGCATGCGTGCTCCCAAACTCACCGAGGCCTGTGCTGCTGAGAGTTCTCACGAGGTGAGCTTGGAGCCTTGAACAGTGCATCTAAGTTTTCTGGTCCGTCGCCTAGCTCTCTCTCCCTCTCTTTATCTCTTCCTCTCTCATCCGTCATACTTCTTCTCTTACACACCAGGGCGTGGACGTGGTTGATCTGCTGCCCGGCCCCATCTGGCACATCATTTTCGGCCTTCTGCTTGATCCGCCAGGCGGTTCCACTCTGCAGCAAAACAGGGCCGAGTCTTCGGAGAAAGAATCGTCACGGGAAGCAGTTAGAAACCTGTTTGACCTGGTCGGTTTGCTTCCCACAGAATTTTCTGCTCAATTACAGCAGGGAGAAGGCAGCGATTCGCCTGCCACTACCAGCCCGCTTTCAGCCAGACAGCAGCATGACAAGGACATAAAGCGTTACGGCCCCTCTTGGGCTTTGCTGCCCTGCGCCATGGCCAGCAAGAGGCTCCTCCACCACGTCGTCTCCTTCTCTGTGAGTGGTGCAGAGCGCTGGTTCCTCATTCCACCCACCTGCCTTCACATGTCCCCATCATGGTCCACCACTCATGCCTTCACCCCATGCTTCCCTTGTTCCACCGCACAACCAGAATCCATCTCATTGCATGGCAAGTTCTGCTTTGGATGCCAAACTCTGATTGCCAAGCTCCTCTGTCATCTGGCTGCTCGAATGAGCAGCAGAACTATATTGTTTCTTCTCTGTGTTCTCTGTTTCTCCTGCAGCAGGAGTGCGAGTTCATCTCGCTCACGTTCAACGATCAGGAACCCCAGTGGACACGATCGCTCTCTTGGTTCCTTAGATTGCCAGGTCTCACGACCCTTGACCTCTTCTTTCTCAACTTGACGGACCTCGAGAGCCTCGGGCAGCTTATAACATCCTCCGCTCACTCCCTCATAGCTTTGTGCCTAGCAATTCGAAATTCTTCTTATCAGAGTGTACCCATCCAATACAAGCTTATCAATCCAGCCTTTCTTGAGAGGTTTAGTCAGCTGCAGCGGCTGGAGCTGGGACGTGGGATGTGGCGTCTAGGGAGTTTGGATGCAGCATGGTTCACGGCTTTAAGGAATCTGACGATCAGGCATTGGGACTGGGACAAAAACGATGTTAAATTTCTGTCCTCCATCGCACCGCAGCTGCATGAGTTCTCTTTCTCCTCCTATGGTCATAGATATTGCAGCCTCCGACTCGAATTCTCTGTTGCTCGAGCTGTCAAAGTCAATTTCGGGCAGCACAGCCTTGCTGTTCACTTCTCTCTCCCTCCCACTCTCAAGATACTCTCTCTCAAAGCAGGAAATCTGGAGATCAACTGCGAGTGCTCCAGCCCTCTTTCTCTTGACTCTCTGACTCTGATTGCCCACAGGACGTTTGCTGTTTCTTCCCTCCCACCACTGGCTTCTGCCAAAGCAGTCTACTTGAATGGCCGGCACACCTCAAATTCACCTTCCTGGAATGTACCTCGCTTCAACCGACTGCTCAGCAGCATCGCGCCGACAGTGGAGACGCTTGTAGTGAGGCGTGGCTGGCCGCTAGAGAGTGTGGATGCGGAGTGGAGCCGCCTGCGCTGCCTTGGGATTGGCGTGAAGGGCAGGAGAAGCGGTGGTGGGGGCATGCTCACATTGCAGGAAATTGAACGTGCTCATTTCGAAAGGATGTTGTTCGGTGGGGAAGGAGAGGAAAACACCAGCAATGAGGATGAAGGCATCTTCCCCCTTATCATCAATGCTCCAAAACTGCACTCGATTTTCTTCGCCACGCAGCACTGGCAGCCCAGCAGCTTGCGTTCTCTGCGCAGGCAATTCCCTTCACTCACGTTCTACTGCATTGTTGGGCGGTCGTTTCGGTGGGAGGGGGAGGGGGAGAAGCGGAGCAATGGGCCTGCAGTGCAGGTGAGGGCATATTCCTCTGTACACACCATGAGCCAAGACATGATCCAAGATGCTCGGATTATGCAGTTTCTTCAAAGCCTCTGAGTGGATTCGCTCTTTTAGAGGAGAAGGAGAGGTCTGGCTGAGGTAGCGAGTGCGTGGAGCCGTGGTCTTGGTTGAGAGGTGCAGAGAAGGGAGCTGTACGCTGCTGGGATGTTGGGGCGATTCAATTGTGGGGAAGGTGTATGCTGGGACGAGGAAGCTTTCTGAGTGCTTATTGCAGTTGTGACAGTGGTCTGACCATAGGGTGGTGTGTGCCTGACATGATGGAGGAATTGGTGGGATATGTGTGAGTTGAGTAGTACCCTTAGATAAAGGCCAAGCATATTGCTGGGCTGGTGGGGCATTTTTCACTCCAGAGGAACGAGCTGAATGTGGTGGTTGTCAAGTTAGGGTACATTCCCCGCTGGACATGTCCCAATCGAAAGTGTCTCAATCGTTTCTACCGCACTGCATCGTATTACACCAAAATGCACCCTAGTTTCGAAATTTTCGCGTCTCTGGTTCAGTTCGGTTCGGAGCGGTACACTCGATTGGGACACATCGATTGGGACAGTGTCCACAGCGGAATGTACCGTAATCCCCCGTATATAAGACCCCCCCCAGTTGTAGACCCCCGGGTCTATAATACGGACCCGGGTACTCTATTCGAGTCTAGTTGAGTTATACCCCCCTAAATAGTTCCTAACATTATAAGACCCCCCCACATCCTAGAGAAGTGCGGATTTTACAAAATAAGGCAATTGAAAATGGTAACGAATTTCGAATTTCAAATGAGTCAACACCCATTTTCAATGTGTTTGACTTTCGAAGGCTTCACTTGTTGCGCGTCCAGTCAGGATGAGCTGGCACGCGGGCAAAGTGACGTGCCAAATCTCTGTGCACAGTCAGGGAAACGCCCTCGCGCGATTCTGATTCAGGACGCTGTAAAAGTTTGATTCGATTGAACTTACGAGACTGAAATGTACAACATCGTGCATTCTTATAAATGTCAATGTGAACAGACCCGGGTCTTCTAAAAAATATACCATTTAATTATACCCCCCAGCCTTTTAAGGGGTGATTATCATAATACCCTAGGGTCTTATATACGGGGGATTACGGGTACCCTTAGTTCATGCCTTCTTTTGTGTAATGAAAAGTTTGTTCGATTTTCGTCCCATTGTTGTCCCTCCCATTTTGTTATCATCGCTTTGTCGTCTGCCTACACTCAGACACCTACGGAAAATGAAGTGCAGTTTATAATGTTACGTGAAAACATTCTTTACATTACATCTAGACTAAAAAAAACAAGACTCGACGTTCAACGTCGTATGGGTTGCGTAGGTGCTGGAAACTCGATATGAGCTAACTGATCTCCATGTATGATCTCCCCATCTGTAATTGGTTTTTCTCATAACGCATATCCGTATGTGTGTTACAACTAACGACTAGACAAATGATTGTCTACCCAAACAGAAATATTATTTACAGAAAAATGATAGTAACAATAACATTACTACTGGATGTAATAATATGATGGTTTGTGTAATTACTTGTGGTGAGATAAGTGGTTCTAAAAATGTCTTTTTTTATTTTATACATTACATGAATGCAAAGGCATAGACACTCTTAACTGTTATGGTGAGGGGAGCGCTACAATAACCAGTATCGCAGATCCCCTCTGACGTAAAAAAAAAAAAAAAAAAAAAGACTCGACGTTGACGTCGGAAGGGTTTTGTAGAGCTGTATTCCGTGTGTAAGGAACATTATGAAAGAGTACAATATCATCATATTTTGCTTAAAGAAGCAATTAATTAATTTCTTCATGTTAACTTAAAACGGGATAATGTATATGGTGCGTCGTTCTGCGCTGGCAGAAATTGTATCGTTCTGCGGTGGCAGAAATTGTCTTGTTCTGCGCTGGCAGAAATTTCATCTCTGCGCTGGCATCCGTCCCTTTCACAGCTGCCAACTCAATTTCTGCGCTCTTTTCTTGTTCTTGGTTCTTTTGTTCTGGTTCCTCTCGACTCGACAAGCACACCTGCTCTGCTCTTATTCCTCTTCCTTCCCCCCACCCCAATTTCTCGCCAGTTCTCCCACCCAGCCGTCGCTCTTGCTCCTATCCCGCCGTATCCTCTCCCTCACTACCCGCCTTCACCTCTCCTATTCACCTCACAGTCACTCAGCCCCACCCTGCGATCTCCTCTTCCTTACCTCCCCGCCGTCGCCTCTCCCTCCTCCCCGCCGTCGCCTCTCCCTCCTCCCCGCCGTCGCCTCTCCCTCCTCCCGGCCGTCGCCTCTCCCTCCTCCCCGCCGTCGCCTCTCCCTCCTCCCGCCGTCGCCTCTCCCTCCTCCCCGCCGTCGCCTCTCCCTCCTCCCCGCCGTCGCCTCTCCCTCCTCCCCGCCGTCGCCTCTCCCTCCTCCCCGCCGTCGCCTCTCCCTCCTCCCCGCCGTCGCCTCTCCCTCCTCCCCGCCGTCGCCTCTCCCTCCTCCCCGCCGTCGCCTCTCCCTCCTCCCCGCCGTCGCCTCTCCCTCCTCCCCGCCGTCGCCTCTCCCTCCTCCCCGCCGTCGCCTCTCCCTCCTCCCCGCCGTCGCCTCTCCCTCCTCCCCGCCGTCGCCTCTCCCTCCACCCGCCGTCGTCTCTCCCTCCTCCCCGCCGTCGCCTCTCCCTCCCATCCGCCGTCGCCGCTCCCTCCCTCCCGCCGTCGCTGCTCCCTCCTCCCCGCCGTCGCCTCTCCCTCCTCCCCGCCGTCGCCTCTCCCTCCTCTGATTTTGTTTTCTTGTGCAACTAATGCAAGTTGTATTCTCTTATTTTGTTCTTGTTTGTGCAGGGAGTGAGTTGCATTCGCTGATTTTCCTTTCCTGTGCAGGGAGTCCATGCTGCAGCCTTTGTTTCTTGCGGAGAAAAGGGATGGGGAGAAGGGAGATAAGGGAAATGAGGGAGGGAGGGAGGGAGGGAGGGGAACGGGGGACAAGATAGAGTTAATTACTTTATACAAGGCTGAAATTCATTCATTATGCTTGCATGCTTATTACAATAGCTGTATGTTTTGCGTTGTGTGTGTCTGTATATGTGTGAGCCTGTATGTGTGTGAGTGCGTACATGTGCATACATGTGTTGTGCGTGCTTCAGGGTGTGGTGCTAAGTGCCTCGTGAATGCAACTCGGATTGTGATCGTCGGTGGGGCAGCTTTGCTAGCCTCTTCCGTACCATATCAATCTCAGTTGCAGCACTGATGCATTTAGCATTCGCTTTGAAACATTCTAAAACGTTGTCTTCTGTTTTCGTAATCATTTATGTGTTATCGTCTGTGCTTGTTTCGGGGGTGTGGTGCTAAGTGTATCGTGTATGCAACTGGGATTGTGATCGTCGGTGGGGCAGCTTTGCTCGCCTCTTCCGTACCATATCAGTCTCAGTTGTTGCATTGATGCATTTAGTATCCCCTTCAAAACATGTACGACGGTTCTTGTACACCATCGTTTTTGTGGTCATTTGTGTATGTGTCTCTCGGTGGTACTGTAGTATTTTTTGTGTTGTCCTTTGTGTTCGTGTGTCATTCGGTACCGTATCATCTTTAGTGCTAGAACAATTCTCCAATTGTTCCATTCGCCGTACTTATCGACGATTATGGAATGATTGGAAACATTTGTTTTCATTTTTTTGGGGAAGCTATGTGAACAGTGATTTCTTTCAAAATTTATAAGAGAAATTCACTGTTCACATCAGCCAACCGAAAAGTGAAAACGAATGTATAAGGTTGCTACGCAACCCAAAAACTGTGATGTTGATTACTCAAATTACACGCCCTGTCATTCGTGGTATAACGAGACATTGCCTCTGGGAATTGCTGGAATGCCAAACGACGCCCCGGCCAGCCAGCCAGCTGTGGTCATAGCTCCTTCCGACCCATGCGTTCCTTCCTCGATAATCAGGGGGAACCTGAGTTAGATAAGGTTGCTGAGTAAATTCCACGTGGACAGAAACCACGTTGCTGAATGAATTCCACGTTTAGCAAGGTCAGAAACCTAGAAATGCGTTTCTAGAGTGTTCCCAGAGCTGTGGCCGGACTCGAGAGGAATCATGACAAGGCGCTGCGAGGCCAGGACCGGGACAACCTCGATGAGCCGTGACGATGACGCTGTGAGCGCGAACTACTCGTTTACCTTCAGTGCGGAATTTTTGGCGAATGATGCGCAGGCAATCATACTTGCTGTGTGATCTGTCTAGAAGAACATTTGCAGCCGCGACTTAGAAACGGTGTGTTTTGGTGCAACAAGCCTCACTGGAACAACGAGACATCTGCTTCACTCGGCTTTAAGGGTTTCGATTCGATCTGTCACCTGCATCAGTCTGTCGCCTGGAATGGCTGACCTTGAGAACCAGAAGGTACTGGAGAAGATGCACGCGTTACAACTCACAACCGATCCCTCCAGTGCGACTGCTAGCGTAAGTGTTAGCTAACGCCAGCTCTGAACTACCGTTGCCTCCTTTCGTGCCAGTGCCATTTCTTTATGCACTTTTCTGTTGCATTGAGAAGAAATCAACTTTCAAAAAGGCTTTTATGGACCATGTGACAACATACTTGTGCCTCACCCATCTTAATTTTTTTATCTCGTTTCTCTCTCGTACGTTTTCCTCCCGCCATCAGAGCTGTGATTTGGTGGACCGCTTGCCTGCGCACCTCTGGCACATCATCTTCCGCCGTCTGGTTCTGCCGCCGCCTTCTCCGCCAGACCCTGCAGAGCTAGCGGGTCCTGATTTGGATGATGAAGCGTGGTTTCGTCTACATGATTCTCACGTCGCTGAGTATGATGCTGTCTGCAACCAACATAAGGACCTACTTCAATCTTATGGCTCCGCAGCAGCTCTGCTCTCCTGTGCTGCTGCCAGCAAAAGGCTACTCCACCATGTCCTCTCGTTCTCGGTGTGTAAGGTCTTTTTTTTTTAGTGCCAGAACTCTGTAAGCTTTCAGATCTATTAGTTGTTATGAGTCGTGTTTTGTGTCGAAGGGGAATGTTATTTTTTATGTCATATTGGTAGAAGTCACGGGTTCCTTGACATATTTTGGTGGCCATGGTAAACATTGTTTCAGATTTCCTGTAAATTCTTGCTTGCAGGAGTCAAAGCCCCTCTCTTTCAAGTTCAACAAGCACTACCCCGAGTGGATGACGAGGTTTTGCTGGTTTCTCAAGCAGAGCAAGCACAAGTCTCTTGACATCTCCCTTTCAACTGAAGTACTCCGATCTCCTCGCCATCTGATTTCATCCCCCAAGCCCTCTCTCACTCGCTTACACCTTAGACAGCCTCGTGGGTCATACAAGGAAACCCATCTCTCCTTTCTGAAGGATTTCGGGCACCTGCAGCGGCTCAAGTTGTGTTCCGGCAATTGGAAACTGGGATTGCTAGACCTGAGATGGTTCAGGTCTCTGCGCATTTTGACCATTAAGGATGTGAGATGCAGAAGCGGGGACATGATGTTCCTTGCCACCTTAACACCACAGCTGCACGAATTCACTCTTGACGGTCCAAGGTTATATCTCAGTACCTCACGCGACCGACGCAACATGGGCCTTAGCAGCTTTGTCTTCGAGTTCTCTGTCGCTCGAGTCATCCGCTTTCGTTTCCGCTATCAGCATCTCAGACTCAACCTCACCCTCCCTTCCTCGCTCAAGTCCTTCACCGCTATAGGAACGCCTGTTGAGCTTGCCTGCAAGGCCAAAACCCCGCTTTCTCTTGACCATCTCATGCTCTACGGCTGCCAGTTGCTAGATGCTTCATCTTTCCCCGTCAGATCTGCCAGAACCGTCTATCTGAATGGACCCACCATGGAGGGGATCTTCAGCCCGCACAGTAGTGCTGAGGTGATTCCTGCTAACATTTCTCATCCTTCCTTGACGCAGTGGCTTGCTGCTATAGCGCCGTCAGTGGAGGTGCTTATAGTGAGGCACGATCTCCCTTTGGAGAAGGTGGATGTGGAGTGGACAAGACTGAAGAGCCTCGGGATTGTCGTGAACTCCCTCAGAGCTTTCACTGGAGAAAAAGATTCACGTGTGGAAGACACTCTAAATATTACGCAGCAGCTGAAGGCAGCAACTGTGCAATGGAGGAACTTCAGGCCTCCTTTCATCCGTGCTCCATTCCTGCAGGCCATGTTCTTCCCGACTCGCTTCTCTCATACAGCGGCGTATGCGGGCAAGTTCTACCCCTCCCTGACATTGTACGGCATGGTCTCACAATCGTACTCCTGGAAGCGAGACGGTAATGAGGACGAGAAGCCGTCGATGCATGAGAGACTTGATTGGACCGCAGTGGAAAGGTCTTGTGTGGTAAGCAGGCCCTACGATATCAGGAATTTTTCCCTGAAATTCCTGATTTTCAGGGTTTTTTTTTTACCTACCCTGAATTTCCAGTGTTCAGATTTTCCTTGGGCTGAATATTCAGCCTTCACATGCCACATGACTCTGAACTTTCAGCAATTTTTTCAAAGTGACACTGATGCCTTTACGTTGTATCGAGTTTGACCCTGAAAGCGAATCCTACATGGTCCGAGTGTACTTGACCGGAAGTACAGGGAAAATCGGATTCCCAGGGTGTCAGCAGGGCCTGTCGGTGACTACCGAACAATTTTGCCCACACTGATGGCACCTTAGTTGGCGCGCCGTGACCGATCATTGGCCACAGTTGCAACATTATGTGACTTGACCAATTACAAGTTTGCAGCACAGCGACGTTGGCAGGCTGCGCTGCGAGGGATTCTGGCCCATGTGTTGCACCTGTGGTCCAGTGGCCCGTTTTGTCAACGTCGTGCTGGCAAGCATTGATGCAACCTCGCCTCCCAGCCGTGCTACCTGCCATCCACCATCACATCCCGTTCTGCTCCATGCATTGCTTCCAACTGCTTGGGGTTTCAGCGCTAGACTGCCCGGTGTACCAAGAGGCAGTATGTAAATTTTTTAAATACAATTTTCAAAATTTAAAGATTATGACAAGACTTGTAAAGGATTATACAGTAAGGAGTCATCTGCTCCTTATCTCGTGGCAGGTCCACAGACCTGCCACCTAGTCGAATCATTTCTAGATCTGAATCTAGAACAGCACACCTAGGGAACTTTTCCACCCTCCTAGACTAACTCGCCCGCCATTGCTGCTACCTCGTACATGACGAGAACTTCGTACATGCTGCTTCTACGAATGAAGCGATATCTGCTGGAAGTTTCTGCAATTGCAAGTACAAAAATCGTTTTTTGTATGGCAAAATCATAATATACACTGCTGATACATCTACGTGCAACATACTGCGCGGAACATATTGCCGCTGCTTCTACCAGTGGCGATCTTCCTCGATACTGCTGCATAGGAGGTGTTCGTTTCGGCGGCTGCGGTCGTTGCGACCTCTTGGAGCTGGCGATGCTGCTGCAGCGACTATGACTGCTGCTGCTGCCGGGACGGTTGCTGCTGCTATGAGACGAGCCGCTGCTGCTTACGCTGCGCATGGCGAGACAACGGCTGCTGCTGTTGCGGTTGGAACAAACTCACGGTGGCATGTGGCAAGACCGCTGCAGTTGCGGGTGTCCTATCGCTACTGCTATCCTGTTATCTGCTGCTGATGCATGATCGCTACTGCTGCTGCGCACGAATCTTGCTGGAGCTGCGAGATCGCCGCTGCGCTGCTGCTGTGCGATCAATGTTGCCGCTGCTGTGCGCTGTTGCTGCTACTGTGCGATTGCTGCTGCTGCTACTTCGCGATCGCTGCTGCTGTGCGATCGCTGCTGCTGCTGCTGCTGCCGCGCAATCGCTGCTGCTCCTGCTTCGCGATCGCTGCTGCTGTGCGATCGCTGCTGCTGTGCGATCGCCACTGCTGTGCGATCGCTGCTGCTGCGGCTGCCGCGCGATCGCTGTTCCTGTGCGGTCGCTTCTGCTGCTGCGCGATCGCTTCTGCTACGGCTGCCCGATCGCCGCTGCTACTTCGCGTTCGCTGCAGCTACTCCGTGATTGCTGCTGCTGGGCACGATCTGCGCTGCTGGCGCGCGATCGCCTTTGCTGGCCTGCGATCGCCATTGCTGGTGCACGATCGCCGCTGCTAGCGTGCGGTCGCTGCTGCTGCCTCAATAGCGCATCTGCTGTGGCGTGATTTGCTGGTGCTATCGAGATCGAGATGGTGCTGCTCTGCCTGACGACACAGCAGCTACCACAGCTATGAGGGACGAGAAGTTGCCCTCGCTGCTATGTGCAAACTGAAATTGCAGTTACTGGTGTAACTCTTGATTTGGTGTTACGGTAAAAGATTGTGGTGGCCTATAAGATTATGGCCTTAAAAAAAAAAAAAAAAAAAGACAAGGCCCAAAGAAGATTATGATTCAGTGTAAGGGCCAGAGCATGACACTTGCAGTATTGTGTCGTGCAGCATAAGAGGCCGTCCGCGTGCATCATTATGTCTGAATTAATATGCGGTATGCCGGATTTGTACGCCTCATAATAATTAGTAACGCGTTCTTCCCCTATTATGGGATGTGAAGCACTTAACACGCTTCTACCGTACCTTCTATTGGGACGCACACCCGTTTCAATTACGGCGATGGATTTTTCTGCTGGCTAAATCGCAAACTTGCAATGGTTGGACAATAGTGTCGACTTTGTTGTCGAGCATATGCGTACTTACGCTGAAAACTGGTGATATCACCGTGCATCCAAAAAAGAGAGAAAAAAAAAAAAAAAGGGGGGGGGGGGGGGGGTACGGGTACCCTGAGGGCCGTGATAATGAGGCATTTCCAAAGTAATTTTGCCATCTACGGTACCATATCTCTCAATTATTCGGCGCCTTAATGCAGAAATTGCCAAAACTACGTGGTCGAGTTCAATTCAACCCTTGCTGCCATTTCAACATTATGATGTGTTTTTCCGTAAATGGTAACACTCCCTTCCTAAGCTATCGCTCGGACGTACCACCACTCCTCATAATTATGGCGCTGAAGTGATTCGGCTGACTGTGACGCAAACGCGCACATCGTTTACGCAATTGTCGAGTACTTGTTGTCATTCAGTTGGCGCTATACAGAAAGTTGTCGACTCCAAAAAAAAAAAAAAAAAAAAAACTATTCTCATCGCCTTGAGACCTATCGTAAACGCGTCATCATTGTCGAACTTTCAACGTTTTTATGTTCAATCCCTGATTTTCAGCGTTCGGTTTTAGCAAGGTCTGCATTTCGGAGCAATTTCCAGTATACGACATAGTCTTTCGCGGTATGACAAGCCATGCCAGCGTCTTGGTGTGACCATATCCATGTGCTAATTGAAGGCTCTTGTTGGGAGCCACAAGCCGTTTTTTTTTACAGCACGCTTGGATACATGCACAAGGATCCTCTTACATTCACATATCATACATGAACATTCATTGTAGAAAAACCCACCAGGACATGAAAGTCCATGTGGATAGCGCACACGTACTTGATTTCTTCGGACTCGTTGTGACGTGTATACCCCATTTGGATTGACCATTTCACAGCCCCTCACCTTGAAGTCTTTCGTCTTTTTATGAAGTCACACCACCAAAAGGGGAAGGATATCGATCTGGCGTGCGATCTGTCAACATCATTGCACTTTTGTTAACACAAACTCGTGTCTTGAGCATGCACGTTACGAGCATAATGCTGGAGGATGGATTGGAAATATTTGGTTGGTTGTCGCTTCTATGCGCACATCTAACCTTGTAGCTGATGTGATTCGGACCTTTTGGTCTATACAAAAGGTGGATCTCGTCGAGAGGCGGGTTGCTTGCCCTCACACACCCACTTCACTGATGATATTCCATGTCGTAATGGCTCACGTTTCATAAAATTTCCCATATCGTATAGCATGGTTTTTCCATTGCGTACTAACCGTTGGTTCCCCTTTTCATGGCTCCTGCATCTATTGAACCTTGAACACATAGTGCTGCCGTATTTACAGAGGCGCTAAATTCGATACTGCATGTTTTGCTGTTAATTGACAACGAATGCCCTATCAAGGGCACCGGATTGTAAGCTGGTTACACAAGCTGTATGCATTGTACACATTGGAAATGCGTCAAAGTTTGGTATGTGCTTCACAACTCCTTTGCAGCAACATGCCACTAGTCTTCAGCCTTAATACTCGAGGCAACATCGTTTGCATACCATGCAACCAGTGCATCAACATGTTAACGTGAGCAATACGTCATCGACCGTGATCTACGGTAAATACGACTTAGTCATGTAGTCATGCTGCGAAAGGCCCGCCCTACATCGAAGTGACGTGATGTTATTGCACAATGTTGACATTATGCTCAATTCAACAACTATGGTTAGCTACCATAACTTCCCGACTTCATCACTTACGTGCTCGGTCGTCGGATAAACGACTAACATCCTCGAACGACTGCCGAAGGGTTTTATTTAGGTTCTCTTACGAGATGGATGGCGCCTCATCGCTACTGACGATTTCTTGCGACAATCACTGTGCAACTTATTGCTCACTCGATTCTTACGCGCATCTGATACTTCTTTCATTGTTCTCTTCTTGGGAACCTCCCCCACAATAGTAGGTGAGGGTATATAGTTCCTCCATTCCATTCCGTCCTTCCCTACTAAGGTAAAACCCTGAGTTCTAGAGCCTTGCTCCCGACGCACCTAATGTCTCTTATCTCCTATGACGACTGCTCTGCAGACTCCTTGGAGAGTCTTGTCTTAATATGTAAAATTTTTAAATACAATTTTCAAAATTTAAAGATTATGACAAGACTTGTAAAGGATTATGCAGTAAGGAGTCATCTGCTCCTTATCTCGTGGCAGGTCCACAGACCTGCCACCTAGTCGAATCATTTCTAGATCTGAATCTAGAACCCACCCTCCCGCCCTTACGCTAGTTAGTAGCCTCGTTAGCCTCGTATCTATTCCAGTGGTAGTTATTTTCGTCTCGTTATATCCTCATTATCTTTGTAATTTGCAATCTAGTGTGCTGTATGATTGAGATCTGAAATATGACGACTGCTCTGCAATGACGACTGCTCTGCAGACTCCTTGGAGAGTCTTGTCTTAATCAGCCGTATGTGCTCTCTTCCAAGCATACCTCTATCGTTAGGCTAGCTCGTTAGTCCGTTAGAGACTGCTAGGTCGAGCTGCAGCAATGGCGGACCACCCGGACGCCATTGAACAAAGTGGTGACTTCAACGATGAAGCCGATTGGCGGTCGCCACGTGATCTGTCCGCTGCTGTTACCGGACTGGATCTGCTGTTCTCCAACTTAGCGGCTGTAGATAACCATGGAAAGGCGCCTGCAGTCGCGCCGCCTCTCGATGTTCCATTTGAACCCATCGATGAGCCTCTGTGTCCCTCCCCTACTGCGCCCGTGTTGGAGCAAGACAGCTCCAACCCTTCATGTCAGAATGTCATTGTTCTCTAGCCTGCAGTGGGGTACTCTATAGCGAGTACAACCCCTTAGGGTTTCCTATATGTATCCTGCTGCTTTCTAGTGAACACTCTCTTCTTTTTCATTCTAAACTTCTCTACCTACTAATCTTTTCATGCTATCAGAGCAGGTCGATCCCCTTGGGTCGATCCTGTGGGTGGGCTCACCACCTCACTGCTTCCGCTGCTACTGCTACTCTCTGTGTCGCACGCCCCGTGGCGTGCGACGGATTTTTCATCCCGCCGCGCGCTCGGAGCGTGCGGCGGTTTTCTGCCCGCCGTGCGCCCCGAGGCGCGCGGCGGTTTTCTGCCCGCCGTGCGCCCCGAGGCGCGCGGCGGTTGTCTGCCCGCCGTGCGCCCCGAGGCGCGCGGCGGGTTTCTGCCCCGTCACTCCGCGCGTCGCTCCCGGGAGGCGCTGCGACGGGCGACGGGGACCCGCGCGTCGCCCCCCGTCGCCCGTCGTGGCCTGCGCGCGGCTCGTACAGCCTGCGCGCGGTCCGTACGGGCTACGCCAGGCCCGCGCGCGGCCCGTACGGGCTGCGCCAGGCCCGCGCGCGGCCCGTACGGGCTGCGCCAGGCCCGCGCGCGGCTCGGGCCGCCTGCGCGCGGTTCGGGCGGCTGTGCCAGGCCCGTGGGCGGCCCGTTCTTCGCTGCCCCTGCGCTGCCCGCTGTCCCCCGTGCTTCTGATGGCGCCCCACCCCTGCTGCTGCCCGTTCTCCTGAAATAGGGTTTGGGGGTGGGGGGTATGGGGGTGCAGCTTCTGTGTGCCGTCCCCTGCTCCTCCTCCTCCTCCGTCTCCCAGTGCTGCAGCTGCCGCTGAGGGGGGTGGACCTGTTGGAGCCGTCGGAGTGGTACTAAGGGGGGTGAAGGGGGAGTGGAGCTAGGGGTGAAGCAGGGGGTGTGTGTCAGGGGGAGTGGGACTGTTTGGGGAGGTTGAACTGAGGTTGCCGTCGTGTCGCCAGCAGCACCTGTAGTCCGGGGAGTTGCTCCGGTAGCCCAGTCGCAGCCAGCTGTGCCAGTCGCCCGTGGGTCCTTTGCTCGTCTGCCGCTACTTTTAGCCGCGGAGCCAGTTACTCCAGTAGTCCGGAGCGTTGTTCCGGTAGCCGCTGTGCCAGTGTGACTCCTGTTGCCCGTGTGTCTGCAGCTTCAGCCGTCGCCTCCTATCTCCTCTCCTCTCACTCTCGCCTCCTCCTCCTCACTTGCCCTCTGCGATAGCCTCTAGCTTTGCTCATAATTGTGAACTTTAAACTATTGCTTCTTGTACTTGTGCTCAGAACGTGTGGTGACATTGTGATCCACCCTGAGCTTGTTCTGCTTTGCTTGCTCTGCTGATTACACCCCACTTTGGCTATGGGGGTGTGTCAGAATGTCATTGTTCTCTAGCCTGCAGTGGGGTACTCTATAGCGAGTACAACCCCTTAGGGTTTCCTATATGTATCCTGCTGCTTTCTAGTGAACACTCTCTTCTTCTTCATTCTAAACTTCTCTACCTCCTAATCTTTTCACTTCAGTTGAAGAAACTGCGGCGGTACCAGTGGCTAAGAAGTCCGCCAGGTACACGCAGTCAACGCTGACGTGGGGCAAGAAGGGAGGCACCGCTGGAGCATCTCCGGCTTCGCCAGCCGACCAACGGTCGACGCCCGCGACTGCAGTGGAGCAGGCGTCGCCATCAACACCTGGGCCTTCAAAACCGGCAGGGCCAGACGCATCTTACGCGGAGGCTCTGTATAAGTACAAGAGCGAGTGGCTAGAGCGGTTTGATTGGCTAATTCTGCTTAAAAAAGCTGACGGTTACCCTGCTTTCAAGTGCAGCATCTGTACGGAGCACGCAGGCTACGCTGGACCGTGCGGGAGAGGCGGAAAGGGCGCCACAGACGTTCAGACGCAGGCGTTCAAACGGCATGCAGCAACAACCAAGCACAAGGAGGCGTTGAAACACCAGAAGCAGCTCCTCGCCGATGCAGCCACGCAGCCACGGATCAACGGCGACAATCTCGCTCGCGACACGGAGAAGGAGCGTGTCATCAAGCTCCTCGGCTCCCTGCTCTTCGTGACGAAGCAAGATGCACCCATAGAGTTATGGGTGAATCTTGTGCGCTACCTCGCGCGTCTTAAGGTGCCCAGGTTCCCCGCTAAAGGCTACGGCACCTATTATACGACGTGAGTGTTGTTTTGTCTTTACGTTCAACCGTGTTTGTGGTGATGAAATGAATTTCCTGACACCGTCTTGTTTGACATGCGCTGCAGATACGGCTTCGGGCAGCTGACCCAGTCGATGGCCACATGGTTGCACACAACGCAACTGCAGCACATCCTTAGCAGCCCATACCTTGGCATCACATGCGACGAAAGCACGGACAGGTGTCGCGGAAAGCACATGATTGTTTTCGCGACATTCATCCGTGACAATCATCCCGTCACTGAATTTCTTGCCCTGCTGACCGTGGAGAAGGGCGATGCAGCCTCTCTACTCTCAGTGCTTCTGTCCCACTTGCAGGCCCTTGGCATTGAGCTGGCGAGGATATCCGGCATAAGCACTGACGGAGCGAGTGTGATGATGGGGAAACACAACGGCCTGGTCGCGCGACTTCGCCTCAAAATCCCGCATCTCGTGTCGAGCCACTGCATCGCCCACAGGTCAGCTGTCGCCGTGCTGCCGCTGAGCACAGTGGAGTGTGAGCGCGGCTTCTCACGGCAGAACATTATCAAATCGTGGCAGCGGGGGAGCTTGAAGGACGCCCGCCTCGAAGACCTCGTCACTATGTCACTCCTCGAGTACGAGCCCAACTACGAGGAGGTGGTGCAGATCTGGCGCAGCTACAAGAAGCGCCGCCCATTCGGCAATGTGGCGGCACCACCAGCAAGAGAGGGGGAGGGCAGTGGTAGCAAGGGAAAGGAGGCCATAGAGGAGGAGGAGATGGAAGAACGACAGGTCAAGGGAAGAGATGATGATGATGACAAGCAGGCATCATCTGATGATGATTACTGATTTCTCCCATCCCAGTCATGCTTGATGCCTCCTTGCATAGCTTGCTAGCTAGCTAGCTAGCTAGATAGATAGGCTATGGTAACTGGTTTACAACACATATAGATAGATTGAAGGCTGATTGCGTGCTTCCTAGTGTTTTTAACTTAAAATAAAGACAATTACTACTATCAGCCTTTTCCTGTAGGGGACACTGATGCATCAGACTTTTTTTTTAAGTAACACTGAACTTTCAGGCTTTTTTTCAAGGCGACCCTGACGATCAGGGTCTAGGGGCAGAGGGACCCTGATACCCTTACGTGCCTAAAAGTGAATCTGAGGGCCTGGTGGTAAGCTACACGACTGTTGGGCAGGAAATGCATGAGTACAACCAAGGGTTGTTGAAGGGGTACAGGGTGCACAAAGAGGATGTACATGTTCGCTGACACCATTCTAGTAGATTGGGAGTTAATGTTCTGTTCAGTGTATCATCCTTTCAGTTGATAGGTATTACCGGTAAAGTAAAAAAAATCCAGTGAGGCCAAGAAAAAAGGTCTGGAGAGAGACTCGGAGGGCTGTAATCACTGTACTCATCTACTGTAGGTACCCAGTCATCCTGGCATCAATACCGGTATGAGTATAGGATCCTCTACTCACACCGTGTACCCTTGCTACCATACAATACAAGCTGACGGGTATGATCGATGACCGTATAGATTTGGCAACAATTGGTGTTTTGTGCATGCATCTTATGAACTCGTTTGTCTCCTGAAGGAATTCGCTGGTGTGGCATAGTGAAGGGGGCTGATACACTTCAGCATAGAATACATTGATTGCACCATTTGGGTGAACCACCTCTCCAAAGGAAGGCCCTTTTAGCAACACACAAATCCCAAGCCCATCTCCCTCCATTTTTCACTTCTACCTTGCTCCCTTCCCTTCTCCTTGCTCTATCACTTTCACCATCTACCTCCGACTCACTCCGCCTTGTTTCTCCCTTCACTCTCACCACCACCATTATTCACGTCAGCCCCACCCTCCACCTCTTCCCGTGCCCCTGCACCCACCCGTTTTCGCAACCCCTCACCCTCTCTCTCCGGCGCAACCCTCTCTGTTTGCGTGTTGGGCCTCAATGCTTCCTCCTCTCTCCTCCCTCTCTCCCCACCTTTCACTTCCTTCCCTTCCTTTCCTTCCCTCTCCCTCCGCCGTTTTGCCTCCAGAGCCGCCTTGTGTGGTTTCAGGTAGATTCGGTAGAATGCTGCTGCGAGGACGGCACCGGCAGTGGGAGCAGCCCAGTAGACTATGAAGTGCTGCACCGACATTTCTTGATCCAATGTGTACACCCACCCGAACGCCTGGAGGAGGGGAGTGCAGTGGCGAGTAGGGGGGTGAGGAGAGACAGAAACTCTAAAATGAGGAGGAAGGATGGGATGAGGGTGGGAGCAGCCCAGTAGACTGCAAAGTGCTGCACCGACATCTCTTGGTCCAATGTGTACACCCACCCAAACGCCTGGAGGAAGAAAGAGCAGTGACGAGTAAGGTGGTGAGGAAAGACAGAAATCCCGATATGGGGAGGAAGGATGAGATGGTGATTGTTGGAGCAGCCCAGTAGATTGCGAAGTGCTGCACCGACATCTCTTGGTCCAATGTGTACACCCACCCAAACGCCTGAAGAAGGGGAGTGGGAAACATGTGTGAGAGCAGCTTCTGCGAGCGTGCGAGAGCGAGCGTGTGAGAGTGAGTGTGCGAGAGTGAGTGTGTGAGAGTCAGAGCGCGAGAGTCAGAGTGTGAGAGTCAGAGTGTGAGAGAACGAGGTTAAGAGCGAGAGTGAGAGTGAGCATGCGAGAGCCAGTGTGAGCTAGTGAGTGAGTCAAGAGAGAGTGAGGGAGCTTACAAAGAGGGGGTTCATGGAGGGACCAGAGAAGCCCATGCCAGCAGCGATGGCTATGATTGTCGCGGAGACCATGATGAATGCCTTTGAGAGGTCGCTGCTGGGACCCAGGAACAGCGTCCACAGCACCACCAGGTTCAGCAGAAACGTCAGGGCGAACTCGGCCGTCGCGCCGGCCAATACGGACACGCCAGGTGGCAGCGCGGGCCCGTTGACGGTGTGCTTGAGGGACTCCGGAATGAACTCCCACGTCAGCATGGTGCCTATCACCATGCCGCCCGCCTGATGACGTGGATGGGAGAGGGAGGGGAAGGGGAGAGATGGGAAAAGGGGGGTGGGGGGGGGGGGGGGGGGAGGGGGGGGGGGGTAAGAAGGAATCTGAACAAGGAGGTTTGGATGGACGGGAAGAGGGTGGGATAGACACCCTGGGATGAACTCCCACGTCAGCATGGTGCCTATCACCATGCCGCCCGCCTGATGACGTGGATGGGAGAGGGAGGGGAAGGGGAGAGATGGGAAAAGGGGGGTGGGGGGGGGGGGGGGGGGAGGGGGGGGGGGTAAGAAGGAATCTGAACAAGGAGGTTTGGATGGACGGGAAGAGGGTGGGATAGACACCCTGGGATGAACTCCCACGTCAGCATGGTGCCTATCACAATGCCGCCTGCCTGGTGACGTGGATGAGTGGGAGGGGAGGGAAGTGAGAGGGGAAGGCAAGGGGACAGGTGATGGGGTCGGATGGACCTTGAGGGATCGATGGGCTTGAGAATGAAGTTCCACGCCAGCAAGGTGACTTTTGAGAATTCTCTAAAACCACCTGCAACAACGAAGTTCCATGTCAGCAAGGTGTACCCGCATGCATGCTAGCCCTCTGTCCCCTGCTGCCAGTCATCTGTGTGCTGTCAGCACCTGAGCGGGGAAGCGCAGCAGCAAGCCGAGCGCCGTCTCGTCCGCCTCATCTGCGAGGTAATTGAGTTTCTCGTGTGCAGCATCGCACTGCCAGACGCGCCTGACACAGGAGCGAGAAAGCAGCAGCGCACCTGAGCGGGGAAGCGCAGCAGCAGCCCCAGCGCCGTCTCGTCCGCCTCGTCAGCAAGGTTGAAGAGCTCGTGTGCAGCATCAAACTGCGAAAAGCGCCTGACACAGGTGCGAGAAAGCAGCAGCTCACCTGAGCAGGGAAGCGCAGCAGCAGCCCCAGCGCCGTCTCGTCCGCCTCGTCAGCGAGGTAGTTGATGAGATTCGCCAGCGGGTTGAACGACGCCCCCCCCAGCGCCGCCGCCGCTCCTCCGAACCCCACGATCTGAACAATGGCGATCGCCTGGTGCAGGAAGGTAGATGCACGAGAGGGAGCAGCACAGGGCAGGATTGAACGCATTGTGGGAGAGAGATTGACCTTCCAAGAGCGTTACACAGTGAAAGAGCTTCGCCTGAGAGCCTGACATAGTGAAAGCGTTAGCTGCATTCCTACATTGTTACATTGCTACAGTTGCCTACCAAGAGGAGAGCGACGGAGGTTTCATCGTCCGCAGCAACGTAGGGAGCGAGGACTGCCACCGTGGCGCCCGTACACGACACCCCTATCGCCCACACGATTCTGATCATGGGGGAATCAGCACAAATGGCTTGAATTAGAGCGAAAAAAAAACACCGTGGATGATGCCAGGGAAATCTAGAAAACATATAATTATATGCCCTGTTTCAACTAGACGAGACGAGTAATAACATGTCGTCGGAATCATCACTTCAGAGCTGCTATTGCAAGAACATTTATTGTCATTTTCTTTTCGTATCTTTCTAGATACGTTCTTTCTCGACTCTTCTTTCCGTACGTGAAAAGGAAGTCAGTGACAGCTAGCCGAACCACCTTTCCTGACGACATTGAATCCGCCATCCCAATACCGCGATTCCGCCGGGTTAGCGAAAGGACTTCAGGGCTTAATTAGAGGTACTGAGAGCGAGCTCCATAGAACGAGTCTAGATCACTAGAGACTAGTGATGGGTCATCAAGAATTATGGTACTATCTGTTCCAGTTCCCAGTTCGTGCACGGTACCATCTGTTCCAATAATTTGAATAGCGGTGAAGAGTGGTGAATGGGCTGAGCGAACTTAGGGTCGAATCACCAGCAGGATCCACCACTCCCGCCCTACTTCATCGGCGGAAGGGGTTGTTCAGACATGAGTTCAGGTCAGAGGGAACGTGCGTCAGCAAATTCTGGGCGCACACGCATGGATTTCTTCGGTGTGCTTACTACAGAATCATGCTTTCCCTTGAACCGAGGTTGCCAGATCACGCTTTCCCATGAACCCTCTCCAGTGCATGTGGGTATGCCTCGGTACTGTACTGGCTTTTTGAAACAACTTCGTGTAGAGCATCGCTAGTAAGGGCGGGTCCCCCGCGTTCGTCTCGGAAAAATGACACAGATTTTCGAAATTTGCACAGATCATTGAACTCGTTTCAGAAACGTGCAGGAAATTGAATCTGGTCATTGGTTTTGAAGGGGGGACACGACTTCCCCTCCTCTTACAATTCTGTGTACTGTTCTGCGACTCTCACAATTTGTCTCTAGCTCCTACAATTTCGTCACTGGTAACAGAGGTATCATTAAGCGCCAATATTGGGCGCCCAATGCCTTCACGACTCGACACATCTGACTTTCGCTAGATTCAAGATTTCGCCCACTGTAGTTTTTCACTGTTGGGAGAGGCAGCTGTTGAGAGTTCGCTACATTTTGAAATCTGCACGGATTTGGTTCGTGGGGGGAATGTTCATTACAGCGTCCTCGCAGTTTGGCACATTTGTGTATGGAGACACGTTTTAAATATAGTTAGCTGGTTACCCTACTAAATTCGTTCTGGGTTGCATAAATTGGCTGACCTGATATGAAAATGACGCGCCCTAAACACGGAAACCTGACTCAACCGCACAGAACTAGCAAAGCCGTAACCTGATGCCGAACCAACCAGCCAGAGTTTTTTCCACTGTCGCTTCCGGCAATCAAGTGTGCGTGGACATGTGGGAGTTTCAAGCACACCAAGGGAAATGTTACAGGCAGTAGACGGACGTTGCGGGTGTGCGGTCGTGTTACCTCCAGGTCACGAAATCTTCTCACACCAAGCCGAACTGTCACGAACGAATCACAGACTTTTTCCATAGCTCAAGCTCGTTCGGAGAACAACCGTGCCTGTTCCCGCCAAAACGAACGTGCCAGGCTGGTGTCAGGGCTCAGGCACAACGGGACCACGAGGCATCGTATGACCGTTGCCACATGCGAATGGCGGGATGTTTGAGCCCACCAATCAGGTTCGGATGAAGCTCCCAAAAGAAACGTGAGGGCCCTAGCTGGGCAGGCCTTCCCCCCCCCAGCTGCCTGCCTGCCTACCTGTTCAGCCCCAGACAGACCTGAATGCAACATTCAAGATTCAAGCTGAAGGTCAAGTGCTTGAAAACGAAAGCTCGTCCGAGACTAGTTTCTCAGTTTCAAGAAATTAGTTTCTTGTGAAAGAGGCAAGAGGAATAGCAGAGAGGCCGACCGACCAGATAACATTAGTAAGACAAAATCGAGGTAGTCCCGAAGGCTGTCGCTAACTGAGACACGTAGTGGTGTCAGGTAGTTAGGTATGTGTCTTTGAGCGGTCTAGCAATAGTTTACGCCAAGAAAAGTTGTTTGATTTCTTTTCATTTAAAGCCCAGCCGCCATGGCGGTAGAGCTGGATGCCGACGCGGTGCGGAACGCCAAGGTTAAGATGATATTTCACAAGTTTGACCATAACAAAGACGGCGGACTAGACCGCTCGGAAATGGCTGGTCTCGTCATCGCTGTCAACCCCAAGGTGAAGTTTAAGGATGAGCAGATTGAAGCTATTCTGGACGAGGTATTTAAGACGTACGGGGAATATATTACCGAAGGCGTCGGTTTGTCTTTCGAAGGGCTTCAGCAGACATATGACGACGGAGCTGGTGACGTGGACAGGGATTTCGAGGCTCTTAATCTTGTCCTGGACATGCCCACTCCGGCTCCTCTCCCTGCAATTCCCGCTGTTCCCGAGCCTCCTGCTGAGGTTCCTGCCGAACCTGAACCTCCCGCTCCGATGGAGGAAGACAAGGGAGGATTTAACTACTTGTCCACAAAGCACATGGTGGAAGCCCTCGAGGCACTCATCCAGCAGCAGCCACGCGCACAGGACAACCCAAACAATGTTCTCAGCAGCCCTGCGTTCACAAAAGCCGTCGCCGACCTTCGCTCGCAGTCGGAGAGCCTGTTACCCGTCGCAGCCGTCGTGGAGGCGAACATGGCGATGGGTCGCGCGCTGATGAAGGTCGGTCGCACGGAGGAGGCGAAGCCGTCGTTTTTGCGTGTCGTGGAGGTTGAGCCGCAGAACGTTCGCGCGTACTTTCTTCTGGGAAATGCGTACTACAGCATGGGACAGCTGGCGCAGGCGCGGGAGGCGTACAGCCAGAGCCTCGAGGCGGGGAAAGCGGACCCCGAGGCGCACGCGACAATCCTTCCTCAGGTATGTTGTGATATTTGTGACTGTAACGAAAGTAATGTTTATTTGCTTGTGAGTGTATTTTCTTGCGGCATATGCCGACATTCATTCTGAAGAATCGTGCCATTTCATTATGCTTGTCCCGGACACAAATGCACGCAAATTTCAGAGTGGCGATGTAGGCAGAAGCCTTTTCACTGCACATGTGCCTCCGCAACCATGAGGCATTCATTTTTTGCCCCAAAATGTATGTTCACCCCTGCCGCTTCCCTCATCCTCGATACAGGTGCACGTGAATCTGGGTATAGCGATGGAGGCGGAGGGTCTGCTGATGAACGCGTGCGACCACTACCGCGAGGCGGGCATGCTGAACCCGCACCACCACCACGCCATGAAGCTGCTCGGCAGCGCACTCTACGGGCTCGGCGAGTACCGCGAGGCGGAGGAGGCGCTGCAGAATGCGCTGTATCTGGACCCAAAGTGAGTGCTGTTGCCTGGACTTTGAGTGAGTGCTAGCGAGTGACCTTTACATGCAAGCGAGCGTTACAACTACATGGCATGTTAGGGATGGGCATGCAGGAGCTACTGAACGCGATTAACCCTGGATTTGAGAAGCGTAGGTGCCAGGTGGTCGTGTAACCTAAGTGCGCAGCACTTTGTAATGCGGGACCTGAATAAAAAACCACACTATTCTTAACTTGATGTGCTCATCTTCACTCCTTTCTCATCTTATGCCTACCCCGTCACTGCCCCCCCATCTTTCTCTACTTCCCCGTTCCCGCGTACCAGGTACGCCGACGCACACTGCGACCTGGGATCGACGCTGCACGCGCTGGGCGACGACGTGCGCGCGGGGCAGGCGTTCGAGCGCGCGCTGAGTCTTGCGCCGGACCATGTCGACGCGCTCTACAACTACGCGGGGTTGCTGCGCGACACGGGCCAGTTCGACGCCGCTGTCGACACCTACTCCAAGGTGCTCGCGCTCAGCCCGGGGCACTGGCAGGCGCAGCTAAACCGCGCCGTGTCGCTGCTGGGCGGCGGAAAGGGGGAGGCGGCGCAGCGGGAGCTGGAGGCGGCGTATAGGTTGACGAACCGGGTTGAACTATACGATGCGGTGAAGCAGCTGAAGCGGCTGTACAAGGAGAATAAGAAGATGAGTTCGGCTCTGGCGAAGCTGCCGGATCGGGGCGGGGAGGGTGCGCAAGGGGGCGCGGTGGAGGGGAGTTTCGTGGTGCTGGATCCGGCGAGAATGAAGGGCAGCGGCCCCACGGTGTGCAATCCGACCGAGCTGGCTGTGGCCCTTGACGTCCGCGCCTACCAGGTGAGAATTGAGACGTTAGTGGCACTCCTTAGTTTCCAGAAACCAGCACCAGCACTGCTCTCGTGAACTTGCAGAGTCCAACTCCCCCGTCCCTCCTCCTTACCTCCCCGCCCCCTCCGCGCGCCCATGCCCCTCAGCGCCACACGCGCCTCTCAAAGGTGCCGGTGGCAGCGCTGCGCGCCGAGCTCTCAGAGGCCAACTTTGAGGCGGCCCCGCGCGAGCGCATGGTGCGAAAGGCAGCGATTGAGCTGCTGCTGCGCCAGATGCTCCCAGAAGCGCTCCCCCCAGAGACCTTCCAGCAGGCCGTGCGCGCCCTTAACGAAAAGGTGATCTCGGCCGTCGAAACCGGCGGCGGCGCGGCCGCGGCAGCCGTTGATCTGGGGCTGTTTCTGGCGATCGTGGCGCTGCTGTGCGACGGGGCGGTGCCGGAGAGGAAGCTGGTGGCGTTTGAGGCGCTGCAGTGGCGGCGGGGGCGGCCGGAGGGCACCGCGGGGAAGATCATGCGGCGCGACGCGGTGGGGTTTGTGCAGCTGGTGCGCGAGATCTACCTGCCGGGGCAGCCGCCCATGCCCGACGAGGACAAGGGCGGCGAGGAGGGCGTGCCGGACGTGGGGCTGGAGCAGTTTGAGACGCTCGTGGATGACGTGAGTTGATGGTTGAAGGTGTTTGTGTGTGTGGGCATTTGCTTGTTTTATCTGTGCATAAGTCCTCAGGGTGAATGGACTGGCCTACTTCCTTTTTTTTCTCTCTCTCTTGTTCATGCTTCCCACCTGAACTCTTCCCAACCCCTTCCTCCCTCCTCTCCCCCTTCCGCCCGCTACAGTATTTCCCCATTCTCTACACCCTGCGCAAGCTGGAGGTGTACGATCGTACCCGGCACCTGGGCATGTCGTGCGACGTGTGCCGGTACGCCATAGTCGGGCTGCGCTACCGCGAGACCAAGTCGCGCTTCGACCTCTGTGCCACGTGCTACAGCGAGAGGAAAGCCCCTTCCAAGCACGCTGGCCCCTCTCTCCTGTCGTCACGTAACCGCGTGTTCACTTTTGCCGAGTACGTGACCGGAACGGATAAGGTGAGGGAGAAGTTTGGGCTGTATGGACGGACGCTCGTCAAGACGCCGACGACGAGAGGAGGGGCCACGGCAGGAGGCATGGCAGGAGGAGCGGGAGGAGGAACAGAACCGGGTGGTGGTGCTGGGGTGAGTGGGGCCGGTCAAGCTGAGGGGTCACCAGATGTAGAGGCTTGAGTGATTGGTTGATAGATATGAGCTGTATGGGGGGGGAGCAATTGGAACAAAGCGGTGGATGGAATGGAAGACAGGGGGAGCAGAGGTCGCAGCAGCGAGGACAATTTCGGAAGCAGGTGGTTCTGCTGGGTCAAGCTGAGGGGTCACCAGATGTGGAGGCTTGAGTGATTGGTTGATAGATATTGCTGGAGCTGTACGGGGAGGAGCAATTGGAACAAGCGGTGGATGGAACGGAAGAGAGGGGGAGCAGAGGTCGCAGCAGCGAGGACAATTACGGTTGGTTGAAAGTAGGAAGTTGGCACAGAATGGAAGTGCAAATTCAGATGGTTGTGGTAGATACGTGGTAGGTCCTGTATGTGTGACTGCTGGTCTATGCAGCTGCAGAGTGACTAGGAGATTTGAACAAGCTTTAGTACATGAGGTCATAGAGGCGACATGTTAGGAATAGAAAGCGCAATTTTTCTGACTTGATGTGGTTCATTACATGAGTTGCTGAATAACAACTTGATCAACTCTATTGCAATGGTGCCTGGTGTTCTGGTAGTCAAGCTGGGCAATATATCCGCTCTTCATGCCAACGCAGCAGATCTTCCATGGATCCCATTCTGTCGAGGAGTCAAGTTCGTCAACGCCAACAAGGCAGATCTCTCATTGTTCGGTGCGGTTCGGTCGGAATGCAGTGAAGCTCGAGAATCACTGATTACCGCATCGAAAGTTACGAAACCGCATAGTACGCCCAGTGGACAAACATGTGCTGGTGGCTGAGTGGGTAGGCTGGGCTGGGACTCCGTCTGCTCTACTCCCATTCACTTTCATCCTTCCAGCACATTTTACGGATTGTGATCTTTTCTATGCTAGTACCAGTAAGCTAACTAACCCAGTTTCGGCATAGTCCAGCCAGCACTTTCGACCCTCTTTCTACAGCAAAGCGATACGCTATAATATATTTTACAGTCAAAAAGCTTATCGAGGTCGTTTCTTGACGATCGTCAAAGCCGCAAACCGTTCGCGCTTCCCCGCTGCGCGGCGCGTGTCAAGGGTCCGACTCATCATCGCAGCCTCGTCAAATCCAGCGGCTCGTCATCATGGGTCTGCGACGCCGCACTTCCGCGCACTCGTGGGCGCCGCCACTCGCGACGGACGCGCTGACGCTGCTGTCGCTACTGCTGCTGCTTATGCAAGCAAGGCTGATGCCTGGCTGTGAGGCGCAAGGCGATTATGACTATCCCCCCGAACTCGTCCCCATCCCTGGGTTCGGCACCCCCCAGAAAATCGCCATGGCTGAGAGTAAGCAGGATTTTCTTGTAGCCATTTGGGTCACGTGGTCCCAAAGCTGACTTGAATATCAAAAGTTTTTGAACAATCTTCTCGATGCTATCATCCAATATTCGCCGAGTAAGTTTGAGTCGACTCATTACCTTTTTCAACCACCCCACACAATCATGGTGCAGAGGCAGCACTGCTGGCGTTCGCAGCGGCCTTCGGGAACCATCCAATATTCTTAAAGTACGGCGGCTGGGCCAACGTGTCCTTGGGAATGACGTACGAGACAAGCAAGCCGTGCGTGCAGTTCTGGAAGCTCATTACTTGCGACGAGGAAGGCCGAATCAATGCTATGTGAGTGAGTGTTTTGAGACCTCTCAAAGCTGGGCCAATGTGTCGCTGGGTTTGAATGACATACGAGACCACCAAGCCGTGCGTGTAGTTTCGGAAGCTCATTACTTGGCGAAACATCAGTGCATCGCCTTTCTCCCTTCCATGCACCCACATGCATCGCCTTTCTCCCTTCCATGCTCTCATATGCACATACTCGCAGCTACGTAGACAACGCATATATGGTGGCCAAAGACCCAGCCTTTGCCCGCGGCCGCAAGCCTGGTCCCCTGCGAGGCATAATCCCGTGGGGCAAGATGCGAGCTCTCTCCAACCTCATTCTCGTGAGCGTGGCAGGGAATGAAGTGTTCGGGCCCGTGCTGCCGCCCACCATCTTTCGATTTCCCAAGCTCAAGGAAATGTGAGTCTGCATGAATGTGAACATGGTTTATCTCGTGTTCCAGTATTCACATGTTTCCGTGTTTCCATTTTCGCATGTTGTAGTGTCAAGACTCCACGTTCGTCCCATGTAACATCTCCCCATGATCCCATGTTCCCATGCCCGCATGCTCCCATGCTCCTATGTTTAGAACCGAAGTACAAGGCATGCCTCTCTTCTGTGTATGCTGATGAATGATGTGATGTGATGTGATGTGATGTGATGTGATGTGATGTGATGTGATGTGATGTGATGTGATGTGATGTGATGGGATGGGATGGGATGGGATGGGATGGGATGCGATGCGATGCGATGCGATGCGATGCGATGCGATTCGATGCGATGCGATGCGATGCTATGTGATGTGATGCTATGTGATGTGATGTGGTATGGCAATCGCTGCTGGTTATGTGCCATGTGCTGCATGTGCGCATGCTCGCAGCAACTTCATGGACAACAAGATGGTCGGACCCATCCCCAACACGCTCTCCGCTTTGAAGTCCCTCCAAAAGCTGTACGTTGCT
Source organism: Closterium sp. Naga37s-1 (assembly GCA_947471745.1). Classification (NCBI taxonomy): domain Eukaryota; kingdom Viridiplantae; phylum Streptophyta; class Zygnematophyceae; order Desmidiales; family Closteriaceae; genus Closterium; species Closterium sp. Naga37s-1. Next base: position 693,348 of record CANJKZ010000187.1, on the reverse strand, counting down.
GGTCCAACACGCTTACATGTTTCGGCTTCGCACCGATATCATACCCACAAGGCCTTCATCAGTGCAAGAGTTGAACAACAGGATGGTAATGGTTGGACCCATCCCCAACACGCTCTCCACTCTGAAATCCCTCCAGAAGCTGTATGCCTATCCGCTGCTGCTCTCCCCATCCCGCATTTCCATCCCTTCCCTTTCGCTACTGTGGTAGTTGCCTGGACAACCCCAACACGCTCTCCACTTTGAAATCACTCCGGGAGCTGTATTCCATTCCTTTCAGCCGTATCCGAACGAAATTCCTCCCTCCCCTCTCACCCTTCCCACACTGCCGCTCGCTCCCCCGCAGCAACGTGAGCACGAGACGCATCATGGGGTGCGCCCCACCTGGCATCACCACCCTCCCTCTTTTGAGGCGCCTCAAAAGTCACCTGGCATCACCACCCTCCCTCACCAGAGAAAATCCTTCCCACCCGTGAAGGCTTCTGAGTCGACTAGTAAAACATGAGCATGAGTCGCATCATGGGGTGACTTTTGAGTCGACTCAAAAGTCGCATCATGGGGTGCGCGTGCGCCCCACCTGGCATCACCACCCTCGCTCACCAGAGAGAATCCTACCCACCCGTGCGCGGAGAGACGGGAGCAGGAACCGCATCACAGGGCCTGCCCCCACCTGACTCCACCCCACCACACCACACCACACCACACCACACCACACTCCACCACACCACCCTCACCAACCTGACTTCTCAGGCGCCTTTCTTCCTCCCCACACCACCCCAACACCCCCCGCCTTTCTTCTCACACCGCCCCTCCCCCACAGTGACGTGAGCATGAATCGCATCACGGGAGCCATCCCACACGTGCCATTTCCACCCTCAGCAATTTGCCAATGCCACCCCCAACGATGCCTCCCCACCCCCTCCACCCCTCCCCCACAGTGATGTGAGCATGAATCGCATCACGGGGCCCCTCCCACGTGGCATCGCCACCCTCAGCAACCTCACATCGCTCGCTGTCTCCTACAACCAGATGACTGGCGCGCTGCTGCCAGGGCTAGGCAACCTGCGACAGCTGAGAACACTGTGAGTGAGGCGTGAGTCTGAATCAGATCCCGAGGCCCATCCCACCTGGCGTTGCCACCCTCACCGCCCTGACATGGCTCGCTGTCTCCTACAACCAGATGACTGGCGCGCTGCTGCCAGGGCTTGGCAATCTGCGACAGCTGAGAACACTGTGAGGCTCTCTGCTGCTGGTGTTATGCTATGAGTGTGACTGCATTGAGTTTAAGCTGTGTTTCAAGCGCCTCACAACCAGATGACTGGCGCGCTGCTGCCAGGGCTTGGCAACCTGAGACAGCTGAGAACACTGTGAGTGAGACACCTTGCTTCTGGTGTGTTCGTGAGTCTGAATCGCATCACGGGGCCATCCCACGTGGCATGTCCACACTCAGCAGCGCCCTGACATGGCTCGCTGTCTCCCTACAACCAGATGTCCGGAGCGCTGCTGCCAGGGCTAGGCAATCTGCGACAGCTGAGAACACTGTGAGTCTCCTTGGTGTTGGTGTGACAGCTTTACAGAGCCCATCCCACACGGCATAGCCACACTCGCCACCCTCACCGCCCTGACATGGCTCGCTGTCTCCCTACAACCAGATGTCCGGAGCGCTGCTGCCTGAGCTGAGCTTGGCAAAATGAGGCAACTGAGGATACTGCGAGGCTCTTAGGTGCTGGTGTGACTGCTGCTATTGCTTCGAGCGTGACTGTCACTGCTTCGAGTGTAGGGAAGCTTCAGTCAGGACCCGTTCTGCCCCCTACACAAGTCCTCCTCACTTTTCGCCTTTCTTTCTCCCTCCCCTCTACCTCCCCTCTACCTCCCCCCCTGTTGTGCCCGCTTTTCCCCGTGCCTCTCCCCATCCTTGTCGTGGTTACCCACTAGCCTCCCCCTGCCTTGGGTGGCCTGGGAGCAGGGACTTAGGGGGAAACGGGTTTCAGGGGCCCATGCCTGCAAGCTTTGGTGATATCGAGGCGCCTCAAATGCTCCCTTTGCCGCCCCCCCATGCCATGCCCTTTGGTGCTGTGGAGCAGGGACCTGGGGGGAAACAAGTTTCAGGGGCCCATGCCTGCAAGCTGGGGTAATCTCAAGAAGCTCAAGACGCTGTGAGTGTAAACTGCAGAAACTCCCCCAAGCCTGATAAGCCCAAGTGCTCCTTGTGTCGCCTTGCTGGTGTCACTGCCGCCTTGCTGATGTCACTGCCGCCTTGCTGATGTCACTGCCGCGTTGCTGATGTCACTGTCGCCTTGCTGATGTCACTGCCGCCTTGCTGATGTCACTGCCGCCTTGCTAAGATGCCACTGCCACTGCCACCACCATGCATATGGTATGGTATGGTATGGTATGGTATGGTATGGTATGGTATGGTATGGTATGGGCGGCAGCACAGGGTAAAAGCAGAGTCCAGTGAGCATGGTGTCTCTTGAGCCAGTGAGGCTACTGCCTGCAAGCCAGTCTCCTGCTTGTCTCAGACCCTCCCCGTTTTTTAGTCGATGCAAAAACTGCCAGCCAGTCTCATCATGCGTGTCCCAGACCCTCCCCGTACCCGCTTTCCTTCCACTCCTCCCCTTTTCCATCTTTCCACATTCTTCCCTTTTCCCCCACCCCTACGTTCCCCTCCCTCCACTGCGTTCCCCTCCCTCCCCCCTTCGTTACAGCAATCTGCAGAAGCTGCATCTGGGAGGAGCAGTGCCGGCTGCATTTTCGGGCATGGTGTCTCGGAACTCAGTGAGACTGCACTGCTGCCAGGCTCATGCTCGCACCAACCCCTCCGCGTCCCCCCTTTACCTTCCCCCTCTCAATCCCCCGCTCCCTCGCCAGCAATCTGCAGAAGCTGAATCTGGGGGGTGCAGTGCCGGCGGCATGGGCAGGCATGGTGTCTTTGAAGCACTTCATCGCATCATCTGCTCGCATGCGCGGCCGCTTCCCAACTGTGTTGCTCAAGCTGCCACGCATTTCAGACATGTGAGAAGGGAGGATTGTGTGTGGCTGTGTGTGTGGGACTGTGTGTGGGGTGGGGCCGTGCATGGGCGGGGATGGTATCAAAAACTCCACACCACACGATTCAGTCCACATAACTTCTGAGGCGCCTCAGAGACCCTGCCTCCTGCTACCTCGCTGTTCACATCCACGGAATACGATTCAGTCCACATGACCCATCCATCCCCCCATCTCACCCCCCTCATCTTCTCCCCCCCCCTCCCCTAATCAGCATTCTCTACAACAGCTTCTTGTGAGGCCCACTACTGCCTGCTTTCCAGCTCTTCATGCTTTCGCCCCCATCTTCCCCTCAACTCCCCGTCTACTCCCCCTTCTCCCCTCATCGACGAATGGTCCTTCATTAAATAAGCAAGATAGTACAGCACATTCGTAATACAGCCAAACAAACAAGGCAAGGTCAAACTAAGGCAGCTCGAGCTCGGGCTCGGGCTCGAGCACGTGCATGAGATCTCCCGTGCTTAGGGGCTCCCCCTGGAAGGCCGTGGGGGCTGACCCAGCCGTAAACGCCGTCAAGGTCTTGGCAGCTAGCGCGGATGCTTGCGCGCGTTGGAGCGTGATTGAGAAACGCTGCCGGTAAGAGTGATAGATTTTCGCAGCCTCCCTAGAGGAAGGCTCGGCGTTGTGGAGGCGCTTAGCGGCGAGGTTTGCGCACAGGCGGAGGTACTCCAGGGGAGCAGTACCCATACGTCTCAACGGCCATAGCCAGGAAGCCGACCCACGCTGCTCGGTTGCGGTATTTGTGTTCTTTGCCCCGGGCCGCAATGGCGGCAGCGGTGCCGAGCGCTCTTCTAGCCAGAGGGTCCTGGCGGGAGATGGGGTCAGTGACGGTGATATCGCACAGCCAGACCGCCGACGTGTCCGGGTGGCGAATGGCGATGTCCGCCTTCAGTCCCTCGATTGGTGTGTACACCGTCGTCTCCACCAGCACGGCGAACCCTGCCTCGGCTGCGATGCTCGCGCATTCGTCGCGGAGGGCATTGTGGGTGCCAGCATTCTCTACAACAACCCCTTCTTGTGGGGCCCACTACCGCCTGCTGCCCAGCTCTTCCCCCTACCCCCTTCCCTCCCATATCTTCCCCAATTCTCCCCAACCCCCCCTTCCCACCATCAGCATTCTCTACAACAACTTCCTGTGGGGGCCACTACCCCCTGCTTCCCATCCCACCTCTTCACGCTTTCCCCCCCATCTTCCCTCCCCCCATCTCCCCCCTCATCTTCTCCCCCCTTCCCACCACCAGCATTCTCTACAACAACCTCCTGTGGGGCCCACTACCGCCTGCTGCCTAGCTCTTCACGCTTCCCCTCACATCTTCCCTCCCCCCACCTCCCCCCCATCTCTCCCCCCTCATCTTCTCCCCCCTTCCCACCACCAGCATTCTCTACAACAACCTCCTGTGGGGCCCACTACCCCCTGCTGCCCAGCTCTTTTCTCCCAAGGCACTCACGCACCTGTGAGCCTGCATCAGTCTGCCGAGGTTCGCTTTACTCGCTAGTTTTGAGGCGCCTCCAAACTCCCAATCTCTTGGGCAAAGAGCTGGGCAGCCGAGGTTCGCTTTACTCAATTTCCTGTGGGGTCCAGTCCACTGCCCCCCCCTGCTGCCCAGCTCTTTGAGGTGACTTCTGAGTCGACTCTTGAGTCGAGGTGACTTTTGAGTCGACTCAAATGTTCGCTTTACTCAATTTCCTGTGGGGTCCAGTCCACTGCCCCCCCCTGCTGCCCAGCTCTTTGCTCCCAACGCACTCACCCACCTGTGAGTCTGCCCTGCCTACCTGCCACTCTGTGTCGTGTGTTGAACCGTCTATATTCTTCTGAAGCGTCTCAGAAATCTTCACTCGGCTCCGTCCGAGCCTGCCTGTCTGCCACAGTGTCCCAGGCCAGCCATGTGCCAATGCACCGATGTGACTCAGTCACTCGGATCGGATCGGATCCCGCGTGTAATGAGGTTATTTTTGAGACGTCTCAAAAATAACCTCATTACACGTGGCTTCACGCGGCTCCGTCCGAGCCTGCCTGTCTGCCACAGTGTCCCAGGCCAGCCATGTGCCAATGCACCGATGTGACTCAGTCACTCGGATCGGATCCCGCATCCTCGCTTCCTGGGCGCTACTCGAGTGTGTCAATGTCAACCCCTGACTGAGCTGCGTGGTTCTGTGAATCACTTCCATTTGGATTCACTCATTGTTATATGCAGCGTCTATTCAACCTAACCTCACTCCCTTCGGTGCCGAGTTGACTTTTGAGTCGACTCAAAAGTCAACCCCTGACTGAGCTGCGTGGTTCTGTGAATCGCTTCCGTTTGGATTCACTCTTTGTTATATGCAGCGTCTATTCAATCAACCTAACCTCACTTCCTTCGGTGCCACTTTGCAGTGCAATTTTCCAGTCACTTTGCAAATCATACAGCAACATGTGAGTCACGCAACACCATCTGTGGGTAGGTATTAGGTAACCTCCGTAACTCACCTAAGTCACCTCCCTCTATACTCATTCCTAAGTCACCCAACCTCCCTCACTCCCGTCCCCCGCTCCCCTCGGCTTTTCTCCCCTCTCCCTCCCCTCCTCTCCCCTGCCACTTCAGCGACGTGGGTGGAAATTACCTCAGCGGCGCCGTGCCAAAGGTGCCTGGTAACCGCCAGATTGATTTCAGGTGAACTTTCAGAGGAGGCCGGAAAGAATGGCTGTGGGTGAGACTTGAGAGAGTGGCTTTAAGCGATTGACGACTACCTCAGTCGTGCCGTGCCAAAAAATGCCTCTTAACCGCCAGATTGACTTCAGGTGATTTCTCAGGGGATTCTCGGGACAGCGCCTCTAAGTGTGCTCTGGGAGGCAGGTGGCTGCAAGAGAGGGCTGAGAGGGAGGATGAGATGAAGTGCGTGCTGCTCAAACCAAAATCTCTGCAAGAAAGCTCTGGATGATTCTAGGGAAACAAGCCAACCTGCTAGCAAGAAAGCCCGCCTGATTCACGCCACCTTCAGCCCTGCTGAGAGCGTCTCTGAGCCGTGCTGATTCGTTTTACGCACGCTTCCCACTCCATCTATTGACGCAGTTGTTTCGTTATCTTTTGAGGCACCTCACCTGATACAGCCCTCCAACCCCTCTCTCCTCCGTGCCCTCCCATGTTTCCTCCCCCCATTTCTACTCTACAGATACTCCTCCAACTGCTTCCCGCCAAAGCCAAGCCCCAAGTGCAAGCGCACATAGCACTTCTCCCATATTGAGTTATGTGTCCAGGGACTGGTGTTCATGCATGGTAGGTGTCAGGTGATCAGGGCCTAGATGTCCACCGTCAGCCATTGTAAAGCCCCAAGTGTAAGCCCGTAGTCCTCCCCCTCCCTCATCCCGGTCTCCCTCTCCTCTCCCTTCTCTTGCTGCTGCGGTTTGACTGTAGGAGGTACTCATTCAGTGACCCCCTCTTGAAATGTGATCTACAGCACAAACTTCGAATGGAAAGAGATTTTATGCCGGCATATGGTTGTGCCGTACAAGTATAAAATTCCAAACTGCTGCACAGTTTGTTGCAATCCTGCTAGTCAAATCAGTGAAAATCATTATTTTAAAATTAGGATGGCTGACTGTCAAACTGTATGTTTGTGTTATCTCTAGGCTATAGTGGGTTAGCCTACAAGGGGTACAACACTTTAGGGTTAGGTACTTGTACTCATGCATGCTACCTAGTCCATCACTCCTGCCTGCTTATTCTAACATGGTATTAGAGCAGAATCGTTCCTAGGGCCCACCGAACGTTCCGCCCCTGCAGCCGCGCTGCCCTTGCAGCCCGCGTGCTGCCCCTGCGACCGCGCTGCCCCTGCAGCCGTGCTCGCCCCTGCGACCGCGCTGCCCCTGCAGCCGTGCTCGCCCCTGCGACCGTGCTGCCCCTGCAGCCGTGCTCGTCCCTGCGACCGTGCTGCCCCTGCAGGCGTACTCGCCCCTGCGAACGTGCTGCCCCTGCAGCCGTGCCTGCCCCTGCGACCGTGCTGCCCCTGCAGCAGTGCCTCCCCCTGCGACCGTGCTGCCCCTGCAGCCGTGCCTGCCCCTGTGGCCCGCGTGCTGCCCCTGCAGCCCGCTAGTTCGCCCCTGCAGCCCGTGGGCGCTGCCTCTGCAGCCCGCGCGCCGCCCTGCCGATCCGCGCGTCGCCTCTGCAGCCCGCGCGCCGCCCTGCCGATCCGCGCGTCGCCCCTGCAGCCCGTGGGCGCTGCCCCTGCAGCCCGTGGGCGCTGCCCCTGCAGCCCGTGGGCACTGCCCCTGCAGCCCGTACGCCGCCCTGCAGAGCCGCGCGTCGCCCCTGCAGCCCGTACGCCGCCCTGCAGAGCCGCGGGTCGCCCCTGCAGCCCGTGGGCGCTGCCCCTGCAGCCCGCGCGCCGCCCTGCCAAGCCGCGCCTTGCCCCTGCAGCCCGTGGGCACTGCCCCTGCAGCCCGTACGCCGCCCTGCAGAGCCGCGCGTCGCCCCTGCAGCCCGTACGCCGCCCTGCAGAGCCGCGCGTCGCCCCTGCAGCCCGTACGCCGCCCTGCAGAGCCGCGCGTCGCCCCTGCAGCCCGTACGCCGCCCTGCAGAGCCGCACGTCGCCCCTGCAGCCCGTGGGCGCTGCCCCTGCAGCCCGTGGGCGCTGCCCCTGCAGCCCGCGCGCCGCCCTGCCGAGCAGAGCGTCGCCCTTGCAGCCTGGGCGCCGCCCTGCCGAGCCGCGCGCCGCCCCTACAGCCCGCGCGCCGCCCTGCCGAGCTGCGCGTCGCCCCTGCAGCCCGTGGGCGTCGCCCCTGCAGCCCGCGTGCCGCCCTGCCGAGCCGCGCGTCGCCCCTGCAGCCCCGGCCGCGCGCAATCCTAAACCGTAAATAATAATAATAATAATAATAATAATAATAATAATAATAATAATAATAATAATAATAATAACTAAAAAAAAAAAAAAAAAAAAAAACTAGTGCTACTGCTGCTGCTGGTGGAGGTGCTGCTGGGAGTGCTGGAGGTGCGGCCGCCCAGCCCCACTGAGCCGCCCTGCCGATCCGCGCGTCGCCTCTGCAGCCCGCGCGCCGCACTGCCGATCCGCGCGTCGCCCCTGCAGCCCGTGGGCGCTGCCCCTGCAGTCCGTGGGCGCTGCCCCTGCAGCCCGTGGGCGCTGCCCCTGCAGCCCGTGGGCGCTGCCCCTGCAGCCCGTGGGCGCTGCCCCTGCAGCCCGTACGCCGCCCTGCAGAGCCGCGCGTCGCCCCTGCAGCCCGTACGCCGCCCTGCAGAGCCGCGGGTCGCCCCTGCAGCCCGTGGGCGCTGCCCCTGCAGCCCGCGCGCCGCCCTGCCAAGCCGCGCCTTGCCCCTGCAGCCCGTGGGCGCTGCCCCTGCAGCCCGTGGGCACTGCCCCTGCAGCCCGTACGCCGCCCTGCAGAGCCGCGCGTCGCCCCTGCAGCCCGTACGCCGCCCTGCAGAGCCGCGCGTCGCCCCTGCAGCCCGTACGCCGCCCTGCAGAGCCGCACGTCGCCCCTGCAGCCCGTGGGCGCTGCCCCTGCAGCCCGTGGGCGCTGCCCCTGCAGCCCGCGCGCCGCCCTGCCGAGCAGAGCGTCGCCCTTGCAGCCTGGGCGCCGCCCTGCCGAGCCGCGCGCCGCCCCTACAGCCCGCGCGCCGCCCTGCCGAGCTGCGCGTCGCCCCTGCAGCCCGTGGGCGTCGCCCCTGCAGCCCGCGCGCCGCCCTGCCGAGCCGCGCGTCGCCCCTGCAGCCCCGGCCGCGCGCAATCCTAAACCGTAAATAATAATAATATTAAAAAAAAAAAAAAAAAAAAAAAAAAAAAAAAAAAAAAACTAGTGCTACTGCTACTGCTGGTGGAGGTGCTGCTGGGAGTGCTGGAGGTGCGGCCGCCCAGCCCCACTGAGCCGCCCTGCTGCTGCTACTACTTCTGCTGCTGCTACTCATACTACTGCTGCTGCTGGTGGAGGTGCTGCTGGGAGTACTGGAGGTGCTGCTGGTGCTGGAGGAGCTGGAGGTGCTGGACCTACTCCTGACCGTCGCTGTCTGTCATGGCCACTATCGCGGCAGTTGCTGCGGCCAGGGGTGGACAGCAGCGGGCACTGCCTCTCCCGGACGACCCCACCCTTCAGCAGCTTCGTGAGTGGGTTGTTCAGCGAGGCAGGCCTGGTGGTGGAGGTTATCGTTGTGTTAAGGCTGCTGCTCTTGGTGCTAGTGAGTCTACTGCCACTCCAGGTGCTAGTGAGTCTGCTGCCGCTCCAGGTGCTAGTGAGTCTGCTGCTGCTCTAGGTGCCCGTGAGTCTGCCAACGCTCTAGGTGCTAGTACTGCCACAGGTCCTGCCTCCGCTGAGGTCTTGCACACTTTCACACTTGACTCAGGCGTGTCACGTTGCTTCTTTCGTGATTGCACCACAGTCACACCACTCACAGCACCTGTCCCAGTCTCACTGGCTGACCCCTCTGGGGGCCCAGTAGTTGCGAGAGCCTCCACGGTCCTCCCTTGTCCAGCAGTCCCCTCCGGTTCTCTGTCAGGTCTCCACCTCCCCACGTTCTCGACGAACATGGTGAGCAATGCTGCCATTCAGGATGTCTGGGTTGATACCTTTATTCCTGGAGGGCAGCGTGTGGCGATCTGTACGTGCTCCCGGACTGGCCGTCACCTGGCTACGTTCACTCGACAGCCTGGGTCTAGTCTGTACACACTGACCACTGCGTCTGCACAGGTGGCTGAGTCAGGTCAGGTGGCTGCGTCGAGTCGGGCGTCTGTGTCGGGACAGTTAGCTGCGTCTTGCTCGTGCAGAGTACTCACGCACGAGACTCAGCGCTGGCACCACCGTCTTGGTCACCCCTCCCTGCCGCGTCTACGCAGTATGCACTCCCGTCTCCTTGTCTCTGGCCTCCCCAGGACCCTGCCCCCCCTGCCGCGCTCGCTTGCCCCGCCGTGCCTTCCTTGCGTCGAGGGGCGGCAGCGCGCCGCTCCTCACTCCTCCGAGTTTCCTCCGACCACTGCTCCTCTGCAGACTCTCCACCTGGACGTGTGGGGCCCGGCCCCAGTCGGTGGAACGGACCAGGAGCGCTACTTCCTGCTGGTTGTTGACGACTACACAAGCTACACCACCGTCTTCCCCTTGCGGCGCAAGGCGGACATCAGTGGGGTTTTGATCCCCTGGATCCGTGCTACTCGTCTCCATCTGCACGAGCGTTTTCAGCAGGACTTCCCAGTCCTGCATCTGCATTCTGACAGGGGTGGTGAGTTCTCCTCTGGCGTCCTTGAGACGTTCTGTCAGGACGAGGGCATCGCCCAGTCGTTCACGCTTCCGGCCTCTCCGCAGCAAAATGGGATCGCTGAGCGTCGCATTGGCCTGATCATGGAAGTTGCTCGTACCTCCATGATCCATGCGGCTGCTCCCCATTTCCTGTGGCCGTTTGCGGTCCGATACGCCGCGCATCAGCTCAACCTCTGGCCCCGTGTCTCTGCTCCAGAGACCTCGCCCACACTCCGTTGGACGGGACAGCCTGGTGATGCGTCGTCGTTTCGGGTCTGGGGCGCGCTCTCCCTTGTTCGCGATACCAAAGCGAGCAAGCTCTCTCCTCGCACTCTCCGCTGTGTCTTCCTGGGCTTCCCCACCGACGCTCCGCCCTGGCAGTTCTACCACCCTGCCTCGCGTCGTGTTCTGTCCTCTCAGGACGTCACTTTTGACGAGTCGGTCTGTTACTACCGACTTCACCCGCACGCGTCCCACCCGGTCCCCCTCGCGCCTCTCTTCCTGGTACCAGTCCCCCCCCCGGTAGACCCCCTTCCCCCACAGGGTCCTGCTCCCTCAGGTGTGTCTCAGGTAGACCCACCCCCCTTGGATGAGCTAGTGGAGATCTCTTCTGACTCCTCTGACCCAGCTGAGGGGAGTGACACCGCCGCCGACGACACGGCGACCACTCGCCGCACTCCTCGCTTGGAGACCCCCCCGGGTTTCCCGCCTCGGCCGTCTTCGCCACCTCCGCAGCCTGCTGCTGTGGACTCTGGAGCTGAGGCTGCTGGAGCTGGGCCTGGGGGTGGTACGTCTGGGGGTGTCCGCTCTCCTCGTTTGGCTACCCCCCCCGGTTTCCCGCCTCTGCAGCCTTCTGCAGTGGACACTGGAGCTGAGACTGAGGGTGCAGGGACTGAGGGTACTGAGCCTGCGGGTGCTAGGACTGAGGGTACTGAGCCTGCGGGTGCTGGGACTGAGGGCACTGAGCCTGCGGGTGCTGGGACTGAGGGTACTGAGCCTGAGGGTACTGAGCCTGGGGGTACTGAGACTTTGGGTGCTGACTCAGGGGGTGCTGAGACTTCGGGTGCTGACTCTGGGAGTGCTGCGAGTCCTTCTGGAGGTCGTGGAGCTGGAGGTACTGGAGCTACTAGGCCTGGAGGTACTACTGGAGGTACTAGAGGTACTACTGGTGCTGGAGGTACTGGAGCTGCTGCTGGTGCTGGAGGTGCTAGAGCTGGAGGTACTAGAGGTGCTTCTGGTACTGGAGGTGCTCGAGCTACCACTACTGGAGGTACTGGAGCTGGACAGCCACCGCAGACTGCTCTACTTGAGACGCTCTCGCCGCAGGAGATTCGTGCGTGGGTCGTTCGGCGAGGCAGTCCTGGTGGTGGAGGGTACGGTCCTGCTGGTGCTGGAGCTACTAGTCCAGGAGGTACTGGAGGTGCTGCCGGTGCTGGAGGTACTGGAGCTGGAGATACTGGAGCTGCTGGTGCTGGAGGTACTACTGTTCCTGGAGGTGCTGGGGGTACTGGAGCTGCTGGCACTGGAGGTGCTGGTGCTACTGGTGCTGGAGCTGCGGGAGCTGCTGACCCTGGAGGTGCTGGTGCTGCTGGTGCTGGAGGCGTTGGAGCAGGTGGTGCTGCTGGTGCTGGAGGTGCTGGAGGTGCTACTGGTGCCGCTGGCACGGGAGGTACTGGAGGTACTACTGGTGCTGGAGGCGCTGGAGCTGGAGCTGGAGGCACTGGAGGTACTGGAGGTACTACTGGTGCTCGAGGTGCTGGCGCTGTCGGAGCTCGTGGTACTGGAGGTGCTGGTGCTACTGGTGCTGGAGGTGTTGCTGGGGGTACTGGAGGAGCTGCTCGTGCTGGAGGTACGGGAGCTACTGGTGCTCTTCGCCACCTTCTCAGTCTTCCGCCAGGTGCTACTGACTTCCCTGTGGCAGGTACTACTCCTCAGTTACTGTTTCCACCGGCGGACCAGTCGCAGCCGCCATTACTACCGCACTCCGCACTGCCTGCTCCTGCTCCTTACACTGCGGTGACACAGTCCCTGACTGAGCGTCGAGAGCCTGAGACTCGTGCTTCCACCCCTGAGCGTCGTGAGCCTGAGTCTAGCTTTGACCTTGAGCCCGAGCCTAGAGCTGCTGTACGTGCTCGTGTTCGTCGTCCACGTGCTCCGGCTGCTCTGCCTGCTTGTTGTGAACTACTGCTCTGCCTGCTTGTTGTGCTGATTATACCCCACTTTGACTATGGGGGTGTGTCAGAATGTGATGTTTGTCTAGCCTGCAGTGGGGTACTCTATAGCGAGTACAACCCAATTAGGGTTTCCTATATGTATCTCAACTGCTGCTAGTGAAAAACACTCTTCTTTCCTGTTTATCGTTTTAGCCTGCTGTTTCGACACTACGCTGGGCCATGGCTGCACAGGAGCTCCGCTGGCTGACCTACCTGCTGACCGACTTGGGGGAGCGGCCTCGTTCTCCTCCAGTTCTGTACGTCGACAACAAGGCAATGCTTGCCTTGTGTCGCGAGCAGAGACTGGAGCACCGAACGAAGCACATTGCTCTGCGCTACTTCCTTGCGCGTGAGCTGCAGCAGCGTGGTCAGCTGCGCCTTGCTTTCGTGGCCTCTCGGGCCAACACTGCTGATGTCTTCACCAAGGCCCTTGGGGCTGGTGATCATCAGCGTTTCTGCACTGCTCTTGGGCTTGTGCCCACTCTGCCTCGCCTGCTGGTTGCTTGACTTGCTCTTGTTGTACACTGATATATATCTTTATACCTGCTTGTTTACTCTTGCTAGGTTGTGATCAGTGTACTGCCTTGCTATTATAACTCTGCATGCGATCTGGCCTTGTGGCCGCTTGCTTGTGCTCAGATTGTGTGGTGTCCTTGAGATCCACCCTGAGCTTTGCTTTGCCTTGCTTGTTCTCTTGCTTGACTGGTCTTGTGACCGTCTGTTGTGTTTGCTATCTTCCACTTAGCCTATGGGGGTGTGTCAAACTGTATGTTTGTGTTATCTCTAGGCTATAGTGGGTTAGCCTACAAGGGGTACAACACTTTAGGGTCAGGTACTTGTACTCATGCATGCTACCTAGTCCATCTCTCCTGCCTGCTTATTCTAACATTGACATGCGTCAACAAAACGCCAGGCAGGATTTCGAATCAAAAGACAATGGCTAGTGGAGGCAACGAGCTAATCTTCATTCTCTTATGCTGAGGGGTCAAACCCCTTGTTGCCGCTCTTGGCTGCAGCACTCTTGGCTTCGCGGGCAGCAGTAGCCGTGGCGCGCTCCTCACAGTACTTGCGACTTCCCTGAACTTGGGCACGCTCCTGAGGTTAATCACAGTTGCTTTCAACTGCAGTTACTTGACAGATGCACACATAGAGTAGTACATAAACATAATACCATGCCTGGCAAGATTCCCTATTAGAAAACAATGGCCAGATAGCTGCTGTTGTTCTCTCTTAAGCTGAGGGGTCGAACCCCTTGTTGCTGCTCTTGGCAGCAGCACTCTTGGCTTCGCGGGCGGCAGCAGCGCTGGCGCGCTCCTCAACATACTTGGCGACTTCCCTGAACTTGGGCACACTCCTGAGGTCAATCACAGACTTGTCCTTTAGGATAATTGAGATGTCCCCCCACTCGCCTATGAAGCGCGGCACTGATCGCACCTCTGATACGAGCTGCATGCACGAGGGGGGAAGGGGTGAAGGGGGTGTGATCAGCTGACAAGGCCACACGCTCCTGAGGTCAATGACAGACTTGTCCTTGAGGATAATGGAGATGTCTCCCCACTCGCCTATGAATCGCGGCACTGATCGCACCTCTGATACCAACTGTCAGGCGAACATGAGGAAAGGGTGAAAGGGAGAAGTCATTAGTTAAGCCGAGAGGGTCAGACGCGCTCCTAAGGTCAATGACTGTCTTATCCTTGAGGATGATTGAGATGTCTCCCCACTCGCCTATGAAGCCCGCCGCTGACCGCACCTCTGATACGAGCTGCAAGGTGGAAAGGGGGGAATGGGGAGGGGGGGAAGGCAATCAGCTAAGTGGAATTGCTGGGGGCGGGGGATTCGTCCCGCTCTTGAGGTCAATGACGTTCTTCTCCTTGAGGATGATGGAGATGCCGCCCCACTCCTCGCCTATGAAGCGCGGCGCCGACCGCACCTCTGATACCAACTGCAGGGTGGGTAAGGGGTGCAGCGAAAGGTAATTAGCCAAGAGGAACTGCTCTTGTGGTCAGTGTGTGCATTAATTAGGGATGAGCAAATGATCGAAACAAACCGGTACAAGTGAAATTGGAAAGCAAATTTGCCGGCTCTAAGTTCTAACAGCGAATTTGCCAGTTCAAAGCTCATGCCCAGTAGTGAGGCTGTGCAATGAGCGTGTGCAGTCAAAGAGCAGCAGGGCGAATAGCAAGGTGAGGTTAATTAGCTCATAACCGAGTTGCTTCTTACCGAGTATGGGTACTCGAGTCTCTCCTTCTCATCGATCTCAGAGAGGACAGTGAAGCGGCGGTTGGTGAAGCGGTAGCGCAGCGTGAGGACGCGGAAGGCGGAGGCGAGGGTGAGCGGCAGCCACACTCCCGTGAACCCCAGCACTAGGTTCAGGGCCAGATCGCCCACGTGCGGGCCACTGTCGAAAAACACCTCCTGTGGTGTGGGGGGGGGGGGGGGGGGGGGGGTGGATACGGGGAGGGGGCGAGAGTGGGTGAGCGGCAGCCACACTCCCGTGAACCCCAGCACCAGATTCAACGCCAAATCGCCCACGTGCGGACCACTGTCGAAGAACACCTCCTGTGGTGCGGGGGGGGAAGCCAGGGAGAGGGAAGGGGAGACGGGAAGGGGGAGGCGAGGGTGAGCGGCAGCCACACGCCCGTGAACCCCAGCACCAGATTCAGCGCGACTCGCGAGGTCTCCCGCGCGTGGGCCACTGTAAAAAAACACCTCCTGGGGTGTCGGGGGAAAGCCGTTGAGACGAGAAGGGGAACGGGAAGGCGGAACGGGAAAGGGGGACGAAAGAGGGCGAGGGTGTGCGGCAGGGCAGCCACACGCCCGTGAGGCCCAGCACCAGGTTCGGCGCCAGAGTGCCTGCATGCGGACCGCTGTCAAGGAACACCTCCTGTGATGTTGGGGTGTAGGGGAAGAGAGGGTGCGGGGTGGAAACGCGGAGAGGGCGAGGGTGAGCGGCAGCCACACGCCCGTGAGGCCCAGCACCAGGTTCGGCGCCAGAGTGCCTGCATGCGGACCGCTGTCGAAAAACACCTCCTGTGATGTTGGGGGAAGAATCAGGGAGAGGAAATTGGGGTGGGGGAGGACGGAGGCGAGGGTGAGAGGAAGCAAAAAGCGGGTGAGCGCGTGCGGTGCGGCCGTTGTCAAAGGCCATTTGTTGTTTTAAGAGACGTCTCAAAAGTCCATTTGTTGTTGGTGCAGGAAGAGGGAGAGAGAGCGAGAACGGCTCGGCATTTGCCGTCAGTCATGGACTCATGGTGTTGTTACGCAACGCTGATACCTCCTCCGCTGACTGTGCTTGTCTTGTCTCCCTCTCCTCCTCACTTCCCTCTCTCCCTTCTCGCCTCTCTCGCCTCTCTCGCCGCGCTCTCCTCGCTGCCACGCATGCACCCTCCCTTCGCTCCCCTTGCTCCCTTTGATCGTGGAATCATTTCTCGCTCCGTTGCCTGAAAGCGAGAGTCAAGGGCCCTCTTTAGCGCCTCGCCCACGTCACCGTCTTTCTGATTCTCCTCTTTCATAAAACTGACAGATTTCAGTTTGAGGACTGTGTCAATTGCCTTCCGTGAAATGCGATGCGGTTGTATGCCATGCGACGGCGACGACCGTCGCGATGGCGAAAGACGGCAATGACGACGTCTGCGACTATGACGTAGGATGCGACAACGGGTGGAAGGGAATGCGCTACGTACCTCCGAGCTGGATGACGATGAAGATGACGCGGCCACGGAAACATTCCGCGTGGAAGCAGTTGCTGCTGACGTGGACGATTCTAGTCGAAGAGCAGACGAAGAGAGCTGCGACCTTCCCCCCGTGAATGTGGCTGACGTCACCGACTTGCGACCAGGGAGCGGCGCGAAAGGCGCTGACGAGGCGCCATCTTCTCTCCGAGATGCAGAAGCGAGAGTCGCGGAGGCTGCGACGGCGGGGTGTTGAACAAGAAGAGAAGACATTTTTCCACAACGCGAGGCGACCTGATAGCAGCTCTGAGGAAAATGGGAGACAGTAGTGACAGAAGGCCTCCGACACGCTAATTGAAGCCTAGTCTTGTGCACGTCCCAGCAGGAACTTCTGGAATACTGGTAACTTGGAAAGAATTAGGAGCCTCTGCAGAATATGACGGAATTCCCGAGGAAATGTCAGACTAGCTGCTGTACCACTCCCAAGCGGAACCTTTGGCTGGTTCGGCGTGGCGCGAGGTTCGTTTGAAAGGTATTGATGACGTGGCAGATGCCGTATGGGAGGGTCCACGTAGTTGTGCTCGAGTGTTGACTGGTGAAGCGAAGCTAATGGAGATCCGCCACGGTGGATGCAACGCGTGGAGCTTCGACAACCAAACCTGACATGACCCTGGTTTGTACGCGTCCTGCCCTCGAAGCCCCAATGGTCCGACGAGGCAACTGGAGAAATTTCCCAAGAGCTGACGTGGCAGGGTGAGCAAAGGGGATTTTGCAAGGAGCAAAAAGCAGGCATTGAACCTGACGTGAATCGAACACGCAACCTTCTGATCTGGAGTCAGACGCGCTACCATTGCGCCACAGATCCGTGACGGAACACGAAAATGTTTTATTTCGTCCAATATCACTCATTGCTATGACGTCAAATCCGTGTCATTGCCGAATTCGGTGGTTGGACTGTAGACGCAACCCTGCAGACGCAAGCCTGCCTGCCAGCTCCGCGTTCCCTCTCAACTCATCCCCATTCTTCTCGCAGAAGCCATGATATATGCTCGATGCTACGTATCCCTTCTTGATTTAGTCTTTACATTCTCAAATAATCCCTAACGAACAGACTCGCCTAGCAGGTCCAGTTTCTTCCCCCACCTGAATCACTGCATAGTGTATCAACTTATCTTCGCACAAACGTTCGCAGGAGGCAGCTCGCCGACTGCGCCAGCGATATATGTCTCAGAACACGGATTGGCTGCATTCGAGCAGCTTCAGGATGCACACGGCGGCGCTCTCCCGAGTCGTTCCCTTGACAATCCCCGAAGACAGCCAGCTTCCTTCAGACGATGACTCATCGGATGTCCGAAGGCAGCCTGGTTCGGAATCCAGTGAAGACCGAGCCCCGAGTCAACGTCAAGGCAGACTGAATGATTCAGACCATGGGTCTTTGTCAAATGTGTTCGGTCGTGTTCCACTCACTAGGTGCCTGGCCATGCGTCGAGGCGCGTATGATAACTGGGTCGTTCGTACGATAGTTACGCCAGATGGCGTGAAGGAGGTGTTTGGCCCGCCATAGCCGACAGCCTTCCACTACGATTTTTTGGGTAGTCCCTCCTTTAGGCTGCTCTTTCATTTAGCCATCGCGAGGTTCATTACGCTTTAGAAGTTAGTTTGATGTTTAGATGGGCTCTAGTGAATTACTCCATGCGTTTGTATGACCGCCACGTTGTAATGCGATTTCTTGATCCCTCCACAACTCCTCCCCGTGCCCTGGCTGGCCACATACCCCAAAATGGATTTGGATTACGTTTTCACCCGTTCTCCCTCCAATCAACCCCTTCACCCTTTCCTTTCCTCCATACGTCCACCCCTTTCCCTCCCTCAAACCTTCCCTTCCCTCCCTCCCCCCTCCCTTCTCTAACCACCCCCCCCCCCCCCCCCCCCTCTCCCCTCCCCCCCAACCCCCCCCCACTTCCCTCCCCTCACCAAACCTCCACCCCCCCCCTCTTCCCTCTCTCCCTTCCCCCTCCCCACTCCCCCCTCCACCTTCCACCCCCCTCCTCTTACCCGTTCGTCCTCTTCTTCTGTGTCTGAATGTTTCCGTCCCCACTTTTGTACCTCCCCCTCCCCCCCCTCCCCCTCGCTCTCACCCTATTTCCCTCAGCTCCTGCTATTGATTTAGTGATACGCTGTACATTAGAATTGTTTGTGTATTTGCACCACATGGAAAACGTGGGTTTGTTGGTTGCGTACGTACACATTTTTAAAATATTTTTGCTGAAGTGCTCGTTGCATAAAAACTCTTCATTGAGGTCACTTTTTAGTGACCTGCTCGATTTCTGTTAATCATTACATAGCCAAAGTGAAACGGGGTTGACGAGCCAGGCCAGATTCATGCCACCGTGGCCTCTACCCGACCCTCATTTCATTGACGAGCCTGTCACCGCACTTCCAACGAAAAAGTTGTTGCTGATGCGCGCATCGTCGGATCCCGCGTCAGCAGTGCCTTATCCAGCCAGCCTTTTGGGCTGATCTGCTTCCAAACGAAGATTCACGAACGATCGCGAGATTTCGCACTCCCTCCTTGACACCTGAATCTGAAGCCAAACCTCATCGAATTCCCCTGCCCAGGAATTCAGCCACAACGTTGACATCGTTTAGGTACAAGAGCCCTGACACATTCTGTGATACTCAGCCCCCATTGCTTCTAGATTCTGGAAGGTGGCAAGTGATTCTGGAAGGTGGCAATCAAACGCTTACAGTTGAAACATCGTGTCATCAATCTGAATGCGGACTCAGAGATGCCAACACCTCTCATAGAGACTCGGCTCGGGCTCGCGTTTCACGAAACCAGCTTCGGATTAGCCGAATCGAGACTTCTGGGCTCTGTCGCTCAACCTTGCGGGCCAACATCACAGGCATGCAAAATAGTATGGTAACCCTATTCGATTTGTATGCAAACCCGTCGATACCTCGGTTTTGGAGGTATTGACATATTGCCCTAGAATCGCGGTTCTATTGAATTCAAAAACGGAATTTTACCACGCTTTTCTTTCCTCTAAAATTCGATTTATTCGGGCGACTGTTCTACCATATGAGCAACACTGTTCGCTACACCTGCAGAAAAAATAAAACCCAATCGGAAAGGGATGCAACTCGGGAGGCATCAACCCTAAAAACAATGCCCTTTCCCGTGTTTAGGGTTGATCCCTCCCTGAAATGAGTCCAGGTTCCTAGTGGTTTTATTTTTTTCTTGCCTGCCCTGACAGTACCCGGTAGCAATATATATATTACTTTCATTCCAACGAAGTTTTCGGTCGAAATTATCGTGCACATTCGACGGAAAATAATTGCCCGCAGGAATCGTTGTCAGGCGCAAAACAAGGCGCGGTAAGAATAGAATGAAACGAAATCGAAAGCGTAATCGATTGTTGCACGTATTGCTTCCTTTTTGTGCTGCGTCAGCTGTTACACAGTGTTTTGAGTGGCGGTACCAGACAGATTTGCGCAGTGGAACTGGGGTATCGACGGTTTTGCATACAATCGAATAGGGTTACCAGCCTGTTTTGCATGCCTGTGATGTTGGCCCCAACCTTGCCTCACCCTCGACCCGTGTGACGTGTCTGCTGCTGCACCGTGTCCAGCTCCCCCAACCCAGCCCCCTTGTGTGTGTATATAATCAGTTGCGCGAGAAATAATCAGTTTGACTCCACTTCCCTTTCTCGTGGTTGTCAGCTCCCGTCGTTGCTGTGCTTGTCTGAGCTCCGCTGTGTCCGAGATCCTAGCGTTTTCTTCTCGGTGCCACTGCTATAGTGCTTCGGGATCGAGTTCTGTACTGATCTGTGTTCTCGCCTGTTACGCTGCGAAAGCGCTCTGCACAGGACTGGATAGGATGGCAGCTTTGAAAGCACTTGCCCGTTTCACAACTCGTTTCGCCGCACCGTCGATCGCGGCGAGTCGCGTGCGACAAAATGCGACTGTTTCCAGTATCTCGAGCGTGGCTTTAAGAGTCGAGCGACCGCTTCATGCCTCGCGAACGGTGCAGCGCGTCGCGCGACGAAGCTTCCCCGCGCGAACCTTTTGCAGGTTCGTCTTCCAAAGCTTAGCAAGCGAGTGTGCTGAGAGAAAATAAGTGATAGGAAACAAAAGCAGGACCACATGCTCTGATAAGGATTCCTGGGCAGAAAGAAAATACTGTTGCACGAAAAGGCGATAGAAACACACATGCCGGCAACACAGACACGCGGGTAAGTGTTAAACCCTTTTGACTCTTAAGAAGTAACCTACTATAGAACGAGTTGCTATGTCTCGCTTGACGCACCATTCTTCCTTTTGGTTTCTCCATCTTCCCTTCCCCTCCTTCCCCCGTCCGTGTCCCCTCCTTCCGCAAGTGGCGGCAGCGTGGCGAACGAGCAGGCGGAGGCGGAGAAGGCGGCGGAGGACATGCTGTCGGACCTCGAGCCCGACAACCGCGCGCCCGTCACCATTATCACCGGCTTCCTCGGCTCCGGCAAGGTGCGACACGAATGGCACACCCACCCACTACCACTCCGCCCCACCCCATTCCACCCCACTCCACCCCACCCAACCGAACCGCACCCTATGGAATTTTCACCATTATCACCAGCTTTTCCGGCTCCGGCAAGGTGCGACACCAGTGGTCACATTTGAACGCGTGAGATCCCTGTCAGGACTTTACTGCTTACGTCTTACTCGTTTCTTTGGCCGCTTCCGCCTCCCGCTTTGACTGCAGGCGTGATCTAGTTAACCGTAGCAACCCTTCTTTGATTTCTTTCATCTATCTATTTATTTACTTACTTAGTTACATATTCTGTGTTCATGTCCCTTGGGTTTGCTCACAGACGACGCTTCTGAATTACATCCTCAAGGCGGACCACGGCAAGCGGATCGCCGTCATTGAGAACGAGGTGAGCGAAATTCGAACGTCTCTTAAATCAAAACCCCTGGCACGCGAGATTCAAAAGTTACTGAGAACGAGGTAGGCGAGATTAGCACAAATTTCAAAACCAAGTACTCGATATTTACAAGGAACTGAGTACCAAGTACTCGATATTTACAAGGAACTGAGTACCAAGTACTCGATATTTACAAGGAACTGAGTACCAGGTACGCGAGCGAGTCTTTGTGTCAGTGAGGGAGATTCGGGTCTCTCATTGG
This sequence comes from Closterium sp. Naga37s-1, assembly GCA_947471745.1. Taxonomy (NCBI): domain Eukaryota; kingdom Viridiplantae; phylum Streptophyta; class Zygnematophyceae; order Desmidiales; family Closteriaceae; genus Closterium; species Closterium sp. Naga37s-1. Next base: position 672,037 of record CANJKZ010000187.1, on the reverse strand, counting down.
GAGAGAGTTGGGCTTTGCTTTCCGGTCCTATTCTGCAGTTGTCCTTCGTCAATCCTTGTGATCTTCCGAAAGCCTTGTTTCAAATTCCAAGTATAATATTCTTCTTGTGCAGTTCGGCGAGGTGGACATTGACGGGTTGCTCGTGACGGGGTCGTCCCCAACTACACTCCCTAATCCCCGTCCCCTCCGCGCCTCCAACCCTCCCCTCCTCCTCCCCCCCCCCCCCTCCCTCCCTTTCTTTTCTCCCCACCCCCATTTCCAACCCGCTGACTCTGGTCTGTGCATAGTTCGGCGAGGTGGACATCGACGGGTCGCTCGAGGCGGACGCGCTGGCGAGGTCGTCTTGAATACTGTAACCGAATCCCGTTCCCGCCGTCTCCGCGCACTTCGAATCCCGTCCCGCCCTCCCAATGTATCTCTCCGCAGTTCGGCGAGGTGGACATCGACGGGTCGCTCGTGGCGGACGCGCTGGCGGGGTCGGAGGACGTGGTGGTGCTCAACAACGGATGCCTGTGCTGCACCGTTAGAGGCGACCTCGTTAGGATGCTCAGCGACCTGATTACCACCAAGAGGGACAAGTTCGACCATATCGTCATTGAAACCACAGGTGAGCCGCTAGTCGTTAGCCTGTGAGTGTTAGTGGGATGAGCTATAATTCGCGGTAGCGGGGTCGGAGGACGTGGTGGTGCTCAACAATGGATGCCTGTGCTGCACCGTGCGGGGGGATTTAGTGCGCATGCTCAGCGACCTCATCACGACTAAGAGGGACAAGTTCGACCGCATTGTGATCGAGACCACTGGTGAGGGAGGGAAGGAGGGATGGAGTGAAGGAGGGATGGAGTGAAGGAGGGATAGAGTGAGAGGACGTGGTGGTGCTCAACAACGGATGCACCGTTAGAGGCGACCTCGTTAGGATGCTGAGCGACTTGATTACCACCAAAAGGGACAAGTTCGACCACTTCGTGATTGAAAGCACAGGTGAGCCGCTAGTTGTTAGCTAGTAGCCGCCAGTCGCTAGCCAGTAGCTGGTGGGTTGTGGTGGGATGAGAGAGCCGCCTGCATCACACCACCCACGACGATGCACGGCACTACCAGGATCGGATCGGAGGGCGTGGTGGTGCTGTGCTGAACAATGGATGCCTGTGCTGCACCGTTAGAGGCGACCTCGTTAGGATGCTGAGCGATCTCATCACCACCAAGAGGGACAAGTTTGACCATATTGTGATTGAAACCACAGGTGAGGGAGTGAAGGAGGGAAGGAGGGAAGGAGGGATGGAGTGAGAGGACGTGGTGGTGCTCGCCTGTGCTGCACCGTTAGAGGCGACCTCGTTAGGATGCTCAGTGATCTCATCACGACAAAGAGAGACAAGTTTGACCACATCACCCTGAGACGACAGGTGAGTGAGGGAGGGACTGTGGGGAGGGAGTGAGCAAGAGAGTGAGGGAGTGATGGAGTGAGAGCAAGCCATCCCTGCCCCTCCTTCCGTCCTTGGGAGGCACCTGAAAACCGAATCCCATTCTTCCCTCTGTTTCTCATTCTCCTCTTTCACTTCTCCCCCAGGTCTGGCCAACCTAGCGCCCATCATTTAGACCTGGGGGAGAAGGAGGAGAATGAGAAGGATGGGAGAGAGAAGCCCATCATTCTTCCTGGAGGAGGAGCTGGCGGAGGGGCTGCGGCTGAGAAAGGGAACCCTAATGGTTGTTGGAAGTCGCACGGTTCCTGCTGGCGTCTCCTATCATCCGGTTGTCGCGGCTCCTGAACAGACGTTAAACTGGGCTGGGCTTTGCTGTCCTGTCTCATTCTCCCCGCCTCCTCCTTTTCTCCTCCCCAGGTCTGGCAAACCCAGCGCCCATCATTCAGACGTTGTTCTTAGAGGAGGAGCTAGCGGAGGGGTTACGGCTGGACGGACGGACGGAGTGGTTCTTGATGCCCCAAACGCCATTCTCCCTCTCTCTCCCTCTCTCTCCCTCTCTCTCCCTCGCCTCCCCAGGTCTGGCGAACCCAGCGCCCATCATTCAGACGTTCTTCTTAGAGGAGGAGCTAGCGGAGGGGTTACGGCTGGACGGAGTGGTGACTCTGGTGGACGCCAAGCACGTCACGCGCCACCTGGACGCGGCTGAGAAGGCGGCAGCCGAGGGGTCAACGGAGGTCAACGAGGCTGTGGAGCAGGTGGCCTTCGCGGATCGGCTTATTGTCAACAAGGTGAGTTGAAAGAAGGAGAAGAAAAAAACACACACAGAAGACAATCACAAACGCTTTTCCTCATGAGGGGGGTCAACGGAGGTCAACGAGGCTGTGGAGCAGGTGGCCTTCGCTGATCGCTTGATTGTGAACAAGGTGAGTTGGAAAAGGGGAGTGGTGACTCTGGTGGACGCCAAGCACGTCACATGCCACCTGGACGCGGCTGAGAAGGCGGCAGCTGAGGAGTCAACGAGGCTGTGGAGCAGGTGGCGTTTTCCGACCGACTTATTGTCCACAAGGTGAGTTGAAAGAAGAAGAAGAAAAACACAAACAAAGGACAATCACAAACACTTTTCCTCATGTGAGGGGGGTCAACGGAGGTCAACGAGGCCGTGGAGCAGGTGGCGTTTGCTGATCGTCTTATTGTTAACAAGGTGATGGGAAAAAACACTCTTTTCCTCTCTCACAGACCCCTTCTCGCAAGCTTGCTTGCTCTCTACTCTATCGCACACCTGTCTACCCCATCTATCTCTTAGCCCTTCCTTCTCTTCTCCAGTTCTCCTCACTGGCGCCATCCCCGTGTGCAAGTGTAATCACAGCAAACAAACGGATATTCGCGAAATCTGATAGTATGTTCTGGTGCACTGTGTGTTGCTTGCAGGTGGATCTTGTATCGGACAGCGAAATGAAAGATCCGAGTTTTGCGTCGTCTAAAAAAAGACTGATTTGATTTGGTGCACTGTGTGTTGCAGGTGGATCTTGTGTCGGACAGCGAACTTAAAGATCTCATCGAGAGGCTTCAGGTAAGTTCGATTCTTTTTAGGGTTTCAGACCCAATGCCCGCCCTGTCTCCGTTTTTTTTATCGCGTGTTTTGGAGAATCAGGAGTTTTTCTGACCTTGTATAATGCCGTATGGATGAATGATGGGTGGCAGGATATCAACTCCATGGCTCGCATGAGCAAGGCGTCGTACGGCAAGGTGGATCTGGAGTATGTGCTCGGCATTGGTGGCTTCGACCTTGAGAGGTGCGTTTCTATGAAGTGGCTCTAGTCGACTTAGGTTAGGACAAGGTGACATATTGTTTCAAACCGAGGTGGGTTTTTGATTCAGTGCGGATGAGCAAGGTGGACCTGGACTACGTGCTCGGCATTGGGGGCTTCGACCTCGAGAGGTGCGTTATTCTTGAGCTCGAAACGAGGTAGGTCTTGAGTCAACCGAAAACGAGGTGCTTTCTCAGGCGACCCAGAGCGAGGAGAAGTCGGCTCAATAGGCGCAGCATCATATGCCAAGGTGGACCTGGCTGTGAGCTCGGAATTGGGGGCTTCAATCTCGAGATGTGCTTGGCTTCGCTGCTGCTGCTGCCGTTGCTGCTGACGTTGTTGGTGCATTAGATGTTGAACAATGCTGCGCAGGATTTATACCGTTACATGCTGGAATCTTCCACTGGAAATCACTGCATTGTTATGGTTTCAATTCGTTGTTTGTTGTCGTGTAATCTCTGTTTTTTGTTCTTATTCTTCTTCTTGCAGGATTGAGAGGGACGTGCAGCCGCACATTCTGAATGAGGCAGCAGCACATGACCATGACCACCACCATCACCACGAGCACGATCACGATCATGACCATGAGAACTGTGGGACATGCGGTGGAGATCACTCCACGGAGGAGCATGGCCACGACCACCACCACCACCACCACGACCATGACCACGGCCACAGCCACTGTAAGTGTGTCAGATTTTGGATATACGCAGGAAGCTTCTGGGAGAGCATATTTTTAGGCTCCTTGAAGACATAACATTGTTAGCGCTTTTTTTTTTCTGGAGCTATAAAGAAAGATTTATTGTATGTATCGGTTGGAGAAAGTGTGATGACATGACCGTGTCTGTGCTTTCGAGACGTCCCAAAACAATGTCTGTGCTTTCCTGCTATGTAAATTCCTCCCTGCCTCCTTGCCTACGGACAGTTGCAACCTTGCAGAGGATTTCGATGTTATGCCTCTCGTTGGCTTACCCTCCCTGTATTTCTGTTGTTTCCAGCCCATGCGAAGCATGCAACAGGCGTTTCATCAGTCAGCATACAGTGTGAAGGCAACCTTGACCTTGAGAAGGTAGGCTGCACATTATCTTGTCCTCCATTTCCTTTTTTCTGTCGTTTTCTCAGTTTCTTAGTCTCTCACCAAGCCATTGTTTTCCAGCCTGTGCTGTTTAAGGCATATTTGCCTTTCACCTGTTTTGGGAAAGATATGGCTCTGTTCTGCATCGACCATTGTGCACCATTCTGTCTGCCCGACCCGCCTTTGCAATCCAGATTAACGACTGGTTGGGAGATCTGCTTGCTGAGAAGAGTGACGACATCTATCGCATGAAGGGTGTCTTGTCCATCCACAAGTGTCGGGAACGATTCGTCTTCCAGGCGAGTCTGCCATACACTTCATTAGCCTACCGTCTCCAATATAGGACATCGTTACCTTAACGTTTACCTGAACAATGCTTGTTCTGCACGTTCATTTTCTTGCAGGGTGTGCATGCTCTTTTCGAGGGTTCTCCTGACAAGCCATGGGGTCCGGATGAGAAGCGCTCCAACAAAATCGTTTTTATTGGCCGCAACCTGAATGAGGCAGAACTTAATGAAGGGTTCAGGAGCTGCCTTCAAGCTTAGAGGAGTAGGCCCGTGTCTGTGCTGCTTGTAACCATTCAAACATTCAACCTACTACCGGTAGGATTCTTCCCTCTGATCAAAGCTGCAACATCACCGGTTCTGTGGGCTAAGCATCAGATCCAGGCCCTCAGATTGGTTTGAGGGTATGCTGATGGATCAGCGTGCCCTTGCCAACCAGGTGTCCAAATCAGCGTTCGTGGTTTTGTTTACACTGATTTTGTCAGTGTAAAAATTCATACTAAACTGAACCAGCAGTGTAAAAAAACCATCAGAGAATAACAAGGCAAAACGGTTTGGCGCGCACAATCTGTAAGTACAGCGCATGTGAAAAAATTCCAAGTGTGTGGGTGGGGTGGGGTTTCGTGAATCACGGGAAGGTACAGTCTGTACACGCGTCGCGTACCCTATCCTCCCTCCCTCCCCCCCCTCCCCCACCCCACGCGCGGTCAAGTCCGTTTCAGTGTGACTTGTTGGGCTGAGAAAGCCCTTAGGATCTTTGCAAGACTAAACTCTGGGTAGGATTTTGTTGTAAGTGCGGAAGCGTGTAGTGAAGTCCTTGAACCACCTTGCGCTAGTGTGTGAGGGCAAAGTTGATTGATTAAGACAAAAGAGATACAAGCATAAATAAGAGTACAAGGAATATGAAGAGATACAGTTAATAACTGTCTTGCTGTTGCGGTTCGATACAGTGACGACTCGGGCAACTGCTCGGCAGAGAGTCAGCTGTTTGTCCTTGCTGTCGTGCTGTATTTGTTAGGTCAAAGGTCGCTGACCTTTGACTTTCTCGTAACCTTCGGCAGTTACTCAACCTCTGAGGGTTGACTTGCTGATGCTTCGCTATGCTTTGCCTTGCTTGTGACTTAATGTTTCGACACGACAGAGGCGCTTAAAGTCACTTGTTTCCAACACTCCCCTTCGCTTCTGGAGTGTCGTTGCTGGTGACGTGGCCTTGTCCAGTCAGCAGCATGCAGTACTCGAATTTCTGCTTTCCGAGCTTCTTGGTCAAGTAATCAGCTGCCATCTCAGTTGTAGGGCAGTAGGATAGTTCGAGTCTTCCTTTCTCGATCTCGTCTTTTACGAAGAAGTATCGTAGGGCGATGTGCTTTGTCCTGTTTGCGAATCCGCTCTTGTTACTTATGCGAATCGCCGACTGGTTGTCGCAGAACAGGGTGAAGCAGGGTAACTGAGCCAGCTTCGCTTCCTCCAGGAGTTCGCGAAGGTAGAGTCCTTCCTTGGTGGCTGAGCAGAGTGCGATATATTCCGCTTCAGCTGAGGAGAGGGCGATTAGTTCCTGCTTGCTTGACTGCCAGGAGATGGGTCCGATGGGTTCGAGGCGGTAGATGTAGCCGGTGCGCGACCGCCTGTTGTCGGAGTCGCCGGCGTGATCTGCGTCGACGTAGCCGATGAGCTTAGGTGTCGTGGTTCCGTTCTTGTGGTAGGTCAGGCCGATCGTTGGGGTGCTGACGAGGTAGTGGAGAGCGCGGTCGAGTTCCGCCATATGTTCTGCTTCAGGTTTCTTGAGGTAGGTGGCGAGTTGACTTGCTGAGTAAGATAAGTCTGGACGGCAGGTGACGGCTGCGAAGAGGAGACATCCTAGTTTTTGTTGATAGTTACGTATGCCGGCGGGCTTGAGAAGTGCGGAACCTTCCTTGTGATTTCCGGCGGTGTATCGATAGGGCGTGGAGATGGTGGTCGGGGTGAGATCGAAGCGTTTGGCAATGGTGTTGGCGTATTTCGTGGCGCTAAGGTAGATTGCGTCCTTTTCTTCTTGAATGTTGAGGCCGAGGTATTGTGTGACGGTAGATGAGACCGTGAGAGTGAGATCTTGCTGCAGCTCCCCTTCAAACCAAGTGGTAACGTTGTCGGTCGAGCCTATGTAGAGTAAGTCGTCCACGTAGACAATGAGCAGAATGTAGTCATTGCCCTTCGTGAGTCGGTACATGCCCTGGTCGTGAGGTAGTTGTCGGAATCCAATGCGAATGAGTCTTGCGTGCAGGTATTGTTGCCAAAGCCTCGGAGCTTGTTTGATGCCGTATAGTGACTTCAGCAGCTGGCAAACTTGGTTAGGTTCTCCGTGAGTGCCGTGTGGAAGTTCGACGAAGATTTCTGCGTGAACAGGTGCGTAGAGGAATGCGTTGGCGACGTCAATTTGTCGTAGCTTCTTCTTCTTCATGGCGGCGATAGCGAGGAGGATTCGTAGTGAGGTGTGTCGGCTGACCGGAGCGAATGTTTCGGTGAAGTCGCGTCCGTGCTCTTGGTCGAAACCACGTACGACCCAGCGCGCTTTAAATTTATTGATGGTGCCGTCAGCGTTTGTCTTCACACGAAAGACCCACTTTCCGGTGAGTATAGTCTTGTTTCGTGTCACTCCGATGGGAACAACTTTCCAGGTGTTGCGTTCCTCTAGTGCTTTCCCTGTCCATGGCTTCGCGCCATTTTTCCCTATGCTCCCCCCCCAGAGCCTGCTGAACCGTGGCAGGCTCCTTAGGAGGTGCTGCGCCGTGGACTGCGGTGAAGAGTCCAAGTATCTGGAGTCCACTCTGTGTGTAGCGAGAGAGTGTTGTGTCCCCGGGATAGACTGCTTCGTCTCCCGTTTCTGGTGTAGGATTGAAATTCGGTCCTACGCGTTCTGCTTCGTCAGTGTTGACCCGTGCTGGTGTAACGTAACCGGTGTCGGCTAAGTGGTAGTAAGTTTCGGCGTTGATGCTTTCTCGCGGATTTTCGTCATCCATTGGAACTTCGACTGAACAGTAGGGGATAGGTCCGGCTTCCTCCGAGGCTCCCTCCACGTTCTGCTCATCCAGGTCAGCTTCATCTTCCGCCGAGGCGAAGGCTCGGTGCCCATGAAATCCGCCTGTGACATCTCGTGAAGTTGCCTGGTTGTGAAGGTACGTTGGGAGGGTGAGTCGTTCGTAAAAGATGACATCACGTGCTGCCACTGTTTCTTTGGTGTTGATGTCAAAAATCTTCCATGCGTTGTAATGTTTTTCGATGCCCAGATGTAGTCACCACTGTGCGCGTTGGGAAAATCGGCCGGCGCGTGCAGATGGGGGTCGGTACTGTACCATGCAACCGAAAACTCGTAACATTTTTGTGTTACCCAGCTTTCCGGTCCACAGCAGATGCGGTGATGCGTTGTTCGGGAGCGATGATGACGAAACCAAGTTGTGCAGGAGAACAGCGTGGTCCATTGCCTCAGGCCACTGGTGGTTGGGTAGCCGCATGCTACGTAGCAGCTTGCGCATGGTGTTCTGGAGAGTCCTGTTCATCCTTTCTGCTACGCCTTGCTGTTGATGGGCGTAGGGGAGGGAGATGAGCCGTTTGATTCCTCTCTCTGCCAAGTACTGTTTGAACCTCTGTGAGGTGTATTCTCCCCCTCCGTCTGACTGGAAACTTTCGAGTTTCACGCCTGATTCTCGTTCCGCCACTAGAAGCCAGGCAACGAAAGCTTCGAAGGCCATGTCCTTGCTTGGAAGATTGACGTAGCGTGTGGCTGCGTCGATGAACGTGATGGTGTAGTTGTATGCATTCTGCCCGGGTTCGCGATTGTACAGTATGTCGCTGTACACCTTCTCCAGGGGTGCGTACGCCGGTGCACTTGGGTTGTGGTGGGGCACGAAAGGCTGATGAGGTAGGTCAGCTTCTGGGCAGGTGAGACATGTCCCTCGCATTCGTTGAAGTTCTCTCCCATCGGGTAGTAGTAAGGAGTCTTTGTCTAGTACGCCTGCTCGTATTGTATTGTTGAACGTCGTGTTGCTTGGATGTCCCATCCTTGCGTGCCAGATGTCTTCCCCGGCCCGATGTCCGGGTGAACGTCTATATAAGTCAGAGTTGGTGTAAAAACTGGCGGTGAAGTTGGCGCTTCGATGAACTTCTCATGGTGCCGGGTTTAGCTGCTGCGCGGGTGTCGGTGGTGTGTCTTCGACGAAGATTGGTGCCGTTGAAGGACCAGCGATTGGTGTTGATGTTGCTACTGCTGTTACCGTTGTCTCTGCTGCTGCCGACGATGTCTCTGCTACTGCCGGTGTTGTCTCTGCTGCTGCCGGTGTTGTCTCTGCTGCTGCCGGTGTTGTCTCTGCTGCTGCCGGTGTTGTCTCTGCTGCTGCCGGTGTTGTCTCTGCTGCTGCCGGTGTTGTCTCTGCTGCTGCCGAATGTTGAATTGTCGCTAACGCTCTTGTTCTTTCTGCTCCAGGAATGGTGTGCGAGTACCAGAATCCTTTGGGGCTGAAGTTGGGGTCAAGGTCCGGTGGATGTGTCCAGGAGGTGAAGGTGACGATTCCGTCGCTGTCAGCTGTGCCAAGGTCTGGGACGAAGTCGAGGACGAAAACATTGTTCTTCAGGACTGCCTTGCCGATGTAGAGTCCTCCTCTTCCGTTGTACAACTTGAACTCCTGCGTTGTACTGTCTGCTTCAAGGTGGATGCCTTTCGCCATCAGTTGACTGACACTTAGTAAGTTGTAGCCGAGTCCCTCCGCGATTAAAACCTTTGACATTTGCAGTATGACGTTCGTTTCTCGTGACTGAAGTTGCACTACGCCTTGTCGTCGTGTACGCAGGTTCCGATTGTTGGCGACGGTGATGACGACTTCGCGCTGAAGTTGGTGTTTGCTCTGGACAAAGCGACCTGAGGAGCACATATGTTGTCCACAGCAACTGTCTAAGAACCAAGTGTCCTTTCCGGACGGCTCACTCTGGGCGATGGCTGCGTATGTTGGGTTCGGCTTCAGTGTTTCACGGCGAGGCGTACTTTCGTCGAGCATTTCTTCTGGTGAGTATGTTGGTGGTGATTCGGTGATGCAAGAGTCAGAGAGTCTCGCCATGCAACTGACGATGTTTCTTGTTCCTTGTACAGGTTGTCCCGTTGATGTTGTTTGAGCGGTGGGGTTCGCTTGTGTTGAAGCGACTTGGCTGCTTGAAGGTCGAAGCTGTCGTTGCGGCGGTGTTGACAGTTGTCGATTCGGGCAGTGTGTGCGCGGGTGTCCTGACGTCTTGCAGAGGTGGCAGAACGGAGGTACGGGCTTTGGTTGTTGTTGCTTGTTTTGTCGATTGAAGTTGTTGAAAGTCGTTGAGTGTGGAATGCGAACTCAGGTACTGATGTCTTCCTCTTGTGTCGTTCCTCGTGCAGGTCCATGTCTTGCTGTTCAGCGTGAATTTCGGCGCAGAGTGCTGCTTCAGAGATCTTCCCGTGAGCTCGGAGAATGGCTCGAGTGGAGCGCCAATGAGGACCAAGTCCAGTGATGACGACTGTGACGAAGGCTTCTTCTGAAATTGAACCTCCGCATCGAAGAAGTTTGTCGTGCAATTCGCGACAGCGGCTGATATACGCCATCCCCTTTTCGCCTGGTTTCATTTCAACTGTCGTTAGCTGCGCCATTAGTCGACTCTGGTTGACACTATCTGTTGCTTGATACATGTTCTTCAAGTGATTGTACGCGAGCTCTGCAGAGTTGCCGTATCCTCGATAAGAACGGATGTTCTGCTGCTGGTTTGTCGTCAGGTTCCTTAGCAGAATTGTGTATGCCATCATTGACTGATATGTGTATTGCTGCTTGTCGTATTGCGTTCCATGTGTTGGGTATGGCAGGGACCCGTCGAAGAATCCAAGAATCTGTGCTCCTTCCATCATCAGCTCAAACTCGAATGACCAAGTAAAGAAGTCCTTTCCGTCGAATGGACTTGACGTCTGCAGCTTCAAGACGTGTGCGAACTGCGATTGGTGTCAAACTATGATAATGCTTGTGCTGTGTAGGCTGTAGTGGGGTAGCCCATAAGGGGTACAACCCAAATTAGGGTTAGCATATGTACCCACATCTCTGATCAATGCCATCATTCCTGCCTGTGATTCTGACATGGTTTCAGAGCAGTAGGTCCGTAGGACCGACTTTTTTTTTTTTCGGGCCCACCTACCGCTACTGTCTGAGCTACTGTCTGCCTACTGTCTGCTGTCTACTGTCTGAGCTGTCTGCTGCTGCTTCGCGCGCAGACCTAATTTTTCACTCACTGCCTCGTTTTTACCCCCGCGGGTCGCCCTCTCCTGCCCGAATCGCGCCTCGGCAGCCGAGTCGCGTCCCGCGCAAGGCCCGCGCAGCGCTCCCCGAGCCCGCGCGACGCGCGCGCGGCCCGCAGCTGCCCCGCGCAGCCCGTCCCGAGCCCGCGCGACGTGCGCGCGGCCCGCAGCTGCCCCGCGCAGCCCGTCCCGAGCCCGCGCGACGCGCGCGCGGCCCGCCGCTGCCCCGCGCAGCCCGCCCCAAGCCCGCGCGGCGCGTCCGCGGCCCGCAGCGCGCCGTCCGCGCGGCCCGCGCCACGCCCTACCCGCCAGTGCACGGCCCCAGGCAGCGGCGCGCGCCACCCTACCGCCGACACGGCCCCGCCGCTGACACGGCCCGGCCCTGCCCTGCCGCTGACAAGACCCGGCCCCGCCCTGCCGCTGACACGACCCGGCCCCGCCCTGCCGCTGACACGACCCGGCCCCGCCCTGCCGCTGACTCGACCCGGCCCTTCGCTGTAGCCGCTGCCGCGGCCCCGCTGTCGCCGCCGTCGTGCGCCGACCCTGCCGCCGTCCGCCGAGCACCGGCCCTGCTCGCCCGGTGAGAGCCTGCTCTTCCCGACACTGGTGAGCCCCTGCCTTACTAGCGCGCTGCCGCGCCGCCTGCCTGCCTGCCTGCCTGCCGGCCTGCCTGCCTGCCTGCCGGCCTGCCTGCCTGCCTGCCTACCTACCTGCCTGCCTGTCGCGCCTGCCCTACTGCTACGGCTGTTACTGCTGCTACTCCTGCTCCTGCTGCTACTGGCAGAGGCCAGATGCAGCCCCAGCGACGTCCGCGTGAGCCCCTCACGCCCCAGCAGCTGCGTGAGTGGTACGCTAGTTGGGGTTGTAGGGGTGGCCGCGCTGCTGCTGCTGCTACTGGCGGCGGCCAGATGCAGCTCCAGCGACGTCCACGCGAGTCTCCCACGCCCCAGCAGCTTCGTGAGTGGTACGCTCAGAGTAGAGGGTCTCTCAGTTTTGTTCGCTGCTCTTACGTCATTCGCACTGGTGCTCGGACTGGTCAGCCTTGCGGGACGCCTAGTCACACACAGTCCCACTGCTTCGCCCGTCTGAGCGACGCCTGGCGTACAGAGTTTGGCGACGAGGCTGAGCTCCCCGACTGGGTGGAGCTGCTTGGGCGGAGAGTAGATATATTTGCTCTTGACTATGATGCTATTCTCACTGCCATGTATGCATTGTCTACTAGTGCTGCCCGTGCCTGTTACCTGTGCGTACCGCCTGACCCAGGTATAGAGCCTGCTGCTCTAGGTGCTGGTGAGGCTGCTGCTCTAGGTGCTAGTGCGTCTCCTGCTCTAGGTGCTGGTGAGGCTGCTGCTCTAGGTGCTCGTGCGTCTCCTGCGTTGGGTGCTGGTGAGGCTGCTGCTCCAGGTGCTGGTGAGTCTGCCCTCTCTGGTACGTCGCCTGCTGCGACCCTCCACACCTTCACCCTTGACTCAGGAGCTTCCCGCTCCTTCTTTCGCGACTGCACCACACTCACGCCGCTTAGTCGGCCAGTTGCAGTCTCCCTGGCAGACCCCTCTGGGGGTCCGGTCCTTGCCCACTACTCCACAGTGCTGCCGTGTCCGGCCGCCCCTTCTGGTTTGCTGTCAGGTCTCTACCTCCCCTTGTTCTCTATGAACCTGGTGAGTGGAGCTGACCTCCAGGATGGGGGGGTTGACCAGTTCACTCCTGCGCGTCAGCGAGTGACTCACTGTACGTGTGCTCGGACGGGCCGATGCCTGGCCACGTTCACCCGTGAGCCTGGCTCGAGCCTGTACACCCTGACCACTGAGTCCCCTCAGGTAGCTGCGTCTGCGTCTGCGTCAGGTCAGTTGTCGGCCCCCTGCTCGTGTCGCTCCCTCTCACACCAGACTGTCCTCTGGCACCACCGCCTTGGTCACCCCTCGGTGCAGCGCCTTCGCAGCATGCACCGCCGGTACCTTGTCTCTGGTCTTCCCAGGGTTCTCCCTCCCCTCCCACCCTCGCCTGCTCCTCCCTGTCTTCCCTGTGTCGAGGGGCGACAGCGCGCCGCTCCTCACTCCTCCTCGTTCCCTCCCACAGAGGCTCCCCTGCAGACGCTCCACCTGGACGTCCGTGGACAGGGCCACGAGCGGTACTTCCTGCTGGTCGTCGACGACTACACGCGTTACACCACGGTCTTCCCCTTGCGCACCAAGGGTGAGGTCCCTGATGTTTTGATTCCTTGGATCCACGCTGCTCGTCTCCAGCTCCGCCGGCGGTTCGGGACAGAGTTTCCCGTCCTGCGTCTGCACTCTGACAGAGGTGGTGAGTTTTCCTCCGACCTCTTGGCAGCCTACTGTGCGGAGCATGGCATTACCCAGTCGTTCACGCTTCCGGCCTCTCCGCAGCAGAATGGGGTTGCTGAGCGCCGCATTGGCTTGGTCATGGAGGTCGCTCGTACCTCCATGGTCCATGCGGCTGCCCCCCATTTTCTGTGGCCGTTTGCGGTCCGGTACGCCGCGCATCAGGTCAACCTCTGGCCCCGTGTCTCCTTGCCGGAGACCTCGCCCACACTGCGGTGGACGGGGGAGGTTGGCGATGCGTCGCGCTTCCGGGTCTGGGGTTCCCGTGCCTTTGTCCGCGATACCACCGCGGACAAGCTCTCCGCCCGCGCGGTTCCCTGTGTCTTCCTTGGCTTTGTCCCTGACGCGCCTGGTTGGCAGTTTTACCACCCCACCTTGCGCCGTGTCTTCCCCTCTCAGGACGTCACGTTTGACGAGTCGGTTCCCTTTTACCGTCTCTTCCCCTACCGCACTGCCCCTCCCCCCCCCCCCGCCGCTCTTCCTCGCTCCATGTGCTACCCAGGTAGACCCCCTCCCTGCTCCCGGTCCTGCTCCTTCAGGTGTGTCTCAGGTAGACCCTCCCCCTCAGGTTGAGGTCACTGGTGACTCAGGTGCTGCTGAGGGTGGTGCTGCTGCTGGGGGTGCTGAGCCTGGGGGTGCTGCTGCTGGGGGTGCTGAGCCTGGGGGTGTTGAGCCTGGGGGTGCGGAGCCTGGGGGAGCGGAGACTGGAGGTTCTGAGCCTGGGGGCGCTGAGGCGCCTGGTGAGCAGTCTCCCGGGAGCGGCCGTCTCCGTAGTCGCTCCGCTGGTGCCTCGCCGCTGCACTCTCGTCGTCGACTCCCTCTCTCCTCCCAGCAGCTGTTTGAGTGGTACGCTGGCCTTCAGGGTCGCACTGCTGGAGCTAGGGGCCCTGCTGCAGGAGGCGCTGGAGCTGGTGACTCTGCTACTGGAGTTGTTTCTACTGGAGGTTCTGGAGCTGCTGAGGGTGCTGGCGCTGGAGGTTCGGGAGCTACTGGAGGTACTGGCGCTGGTGTTGCTGGAGCTGGAGGCTCTGGAGCTGCAGGGGGTGCTGGCGCTGCGGGTTCTGAGTCTGCTGTTGCGCGGCTTCCTTGGAGTGGCCGCCTTCGTCCGCGTGTGCCTCTCACCCCGCAGCAGCTGCACGACTGGTACGGTCGCCGTCAGGGTCGCGCTTCTGGAGCTCGGGGCTCTGCCGCTGGAGGTACTTCTGCTGTCGTCACTGGAGCTGGGAGTGGTGCTGGTCCCGGAGGTGCTCGTACTGGAGGTACTGGAGCTGCTGGGACTGGAGGTGCCAGTTCTGGGGGTGCTGCTGTTAGTGGAGCTGGTCCTGGAGGAGCTGGCGCTGAGGGTTCTGGAGCTGCTGGTGGTGCTGCCGCGGTGGGGTAGGAGTGGTGCCGGGAGAGTCGTTAGAGGAGCTTCTCTTCTTCTGTGTTGCCATGTCTCCTGATGTTGTGGGTATCTTTGTAGTAGATGAGTTTGCCTTGATAGCTCTCATACCATGTTGGGCTGAGAAAGCCCTTAGGATCTTTGCAAGACTAAACTCTGGGTAGGATTTTGTTGTAAGTGCGGAAGCGTGTAGTGAAGTCCTTGAACCACCTTGCGCTAGTGTGTGAGGGCAAAGTTGATTGATTAAGACAAAAGAGATACAAGCATATATAAGAGTACAAGGAATATGAAGAGATACAGTTAATAACTGTCTTGCTGTTGCGGTTCGATACAGTGACGACTCGGGCAACTGCTCGGCAGAGAGTCAGTTGTTTGTCCTTGTTGTCGTGCTGTATTTGTTAGGTCAAAGGTCGCTGACCTTTGACTTTCTCGTAACCTTCGGCAGTTACTCAACCTCTGAGGGTTGACTTGCTGATGCTTCGCTATGCTTTGCCTTGCTTGTGACTTAATGTTTCGACACGACAGAGGCGCTTAAAGTCACTTGTTTCCAACATGACTCACTGAGCTATACTGATTCGTCAGTGTTACTTGTACAGAAACACGCAAAATGGTCAGTGTGGCAAAATAGGTTATACGTACTGAAATTTCAGTGCAAAATTGAAGCATATGCTGAATTTCCAGGGAAAACGAAAATCTGAGCTACAAAATCAGCGTAATCAGCGTGTTTTACGCTGATATCTGAGGGCCTGATCAGATCGCTCACTGCTTCAGGATTACTGTACACAGTTTTCTTGCACCAGCTCTAGTGCACCACTTCTGTAACCATGGAATCTTGAATCACCAAAGAATGGTAGTATGGTAATGTGAATGGCAGTAACAAGCATTCATCATCTTGGCACTTAACAACCCTAATACCAGTGTTAAGCGGAAGTGCTGGCGCTGGGCGCTGGCGTCGCGCTGGCGCTGGCGCCCGCCCTTGGCGCTGGCGCTGGCGCCCGCCGTTGGCGCTTGCGTTGGCGCCCGCCGTCGCCTCGCTGGCACGCTCGCCACTGGCAGAGCGCGACGGGGCAGGCGAAAGGGGGCAGCGCGACGGGTGCTGCAAAAGCAGCGGATTTCGAGCCAGCAGCGGATTTCGCGCTACTAGCAGTAGCAGCCATGCCAGCAGCACAATAAGTCGCCATGGCAGATCGCGGGTTTGGTGGGCCCATGAAAAACGAGGTCCTAGGAGGGACCACTCTCTGATATCATGTTAAATAGTACTTAGGAGATTAGGAGATTATGCAGTACTTAGGTTTAGGAGAGGTTTAGTAAGGAGAATCATGGAGGGAGAAGTTTGGCCAAAAGAGAGGCTTTCATTATGAAGTTGGGAGTACAAATAGGAAGGAGAGGAAGGGGAAAAGGGTACACCACCAGCAGTTGAACCTAATATCTAACTAATACACTAGCAAGCTGTAGGCAGTTATAACAGGATATGCAAATATAATTCAACAACCAGCTTAATGTTAAAGAGTCTTGACAGACTTGGAGCAGAGTAAATGCAGCTAACAGGTGAGCTTTGTTATTTTGTCATGGTGCTGGCACTGGCGATAAAATTGACTACCAAGTTTTCACATTGTTTTGTCAGATGAGAGAAGGGTATTGCTTTGCTTGCTCCCTGACCCTCTTTTTGTACTCAACCGTGTCCTGAAAAAAAAAAACCCCAGCATAATCAAATCAGGTGTCAAAGGCAGCCATGCCATGCACATCATGCAAACAAGTGATGTTGCTAAAGGAATTAACGAACCTGAGTGAAGAGCTGGTAAGCATCAGTTTGAGCTGGATCGGCAGGGTTTGGCTGGTCAAGCAACTCTTGAATACCAACTAGAATTTGCTTCACAGAAATAGCTGGTCTCCAGCCCTGAAGACGGAGAACGGAGATGCCAAGGGGAAGAAAGAAAGTCCAAGAGACATAGAAAGAGGCAGGGAGCGGGGGAGGGAAGAAAGGGAAAGAAAGTGGAGGAACGGGAGAAGAGAAGAAGGAAAGAAACGTTTGCTCAGACACAAGCGGCGCTGAAACGAAAAGCAGCATGCGATTGCAAGAGATACTGACATAGTCTTCGTTGAGAATGCTGAGGCACACCGTGCCTGACGGATAGACGTTCGGATGGAAAAAGCCTGGAGGGAACTTGCACTTTGGCGGCTTCGATGGATAGTCTTCCGTAAAGTGTATCGTCAGCGGATAATGGCCACCGTCCCAATCCGTCTGCGATAGAGCGAGTGTTAAATCGAAATGAAGGGAGCAAAACAGATACAGAAAGAGCTATTCGATAGCTACTCACGTCCTTCTTCCCAGGTATAACGCATTTCCATGTCATCATGTCTGTCGAGCCATCATCTTTTGCCTCTGGTCTGGCGACAAATCCCTGCACGGAGTGACAATAGTCCACGTGTCATCCTACGTAAACGGTCAAAACCGCAGCTTGCGAGCATCAAGTCACTCACGACTCACGTGCGGGTGGTTCTTCCGCCAAGCTTTTCGTTCTTCCGTCAGCCTACCCAAAGAGATCCCCGTCATGGAGTCGACGTACAGCAATTAAACTTCTGGCGAGCACGTATCAGAATAAGGGAGTCGTTGAACGTCCAACAGTTCCTAGAAGCACGCTGTTTTGGAGCAGCGCTGACAGATTCAGGACAGGACGGGACTACAGCTCTCTGTTGTTGGTCGCAGTGATCCAGAGAGGTCTGACACCTCGAGAATTGAGGCGGGAAGAAAATGAACCTGGGTCAATACACGCATCTCGCTTCTTTGATGGCCCGACATGGCTACAAAATATGATCACAATTCTTAACATCGTTTATCAAAGAAAATTGCCCATCACAATCATGAACTTCAGGCCACTGTGCCAAACACGCCTGACAAACAACAAAACTTAAGGACTTTTAAAAAAAATATTTGAGACAAATTTTGTACACTTTGAGCTTAGGCTCAAAGGGTTGTCAGCACAACGCATAAACCTATGGGCCGGAACAAGAAATTGCTCCGATATTGCAAATAAGCAACCACACCCTTACTCGTCTACAGCGCCACCATCAACGCCATCTGGAAATGTGACACATTTGTACACTTTACACTTCTGACAGAGCGTCATTCCTAGCTGCAAACACCAAGAGCAAAAGTTCAGCAAGCAGGAGAGAGGAATCAAAACGGGGGAACACACATGCTGCATGGAAGAGGATGCCTCGCAGGTGCAGTGCGAATTGTTGAAATGACAGAAGACTGGGTGCTGCTAGGCCTGTGTGTAGAAGCGTCAGAAGCTTAGGTACCATACACAATAACATGCATGAATGGCCACGTCAGAAACATTTGAGTCAGACTCAAAACGAGGTGACTACAGAGTCTGATTCAAAACTCACTGTCTGTAAAAGCGGTCCAAGATGACCATACACACGTACATGCATGCAGTCACACACAGACTAGCATGCAAACGCGTGCACTTATACACGCACGTCCCCTCATCTCTCCTCTCCAAGCCCCTTCCTTCCCTTTACCCACCAAACCCTCCAAACCACACACAACCTCACAGACTCACGGCGTAGCAGCCAGGGCAGCGGCGGAAGAGGCGTTTGTTGACCTTCACGTTGACCCTCTCCCCTTGGCACACCTCGCACTGCAGCCAGCCCTGGCCGCTGCAGTTCGGGCATGGAATAGTGGAGCTGGAGAGAACAGCCTGGCGACGGCAAGCGTTGGGAGTTAGAAAGGGGGAGATAGAAAGGGCAAGAGAAGAAGAGGCGGTTGTTGCTGGACACGTTGAACCTCTGACCCCACCATGGCCTCTGTGCCCTCTGTCCCCACCACCCTTCACACTGCGACGAGCCTCTCGCTGCTAGGCAGCACAAGGAAATGGAAGGGCTTTGGGGTGGAAACTGGGGGTGGGGAAGGGAGGGACATGTGAGCTGGAACAGACGTCTAGATAGGTCACAGTTATCAGCGACGAGTGCTTCTGGCACCCGTCCAATGCCAGTCCTGCTGCACTGCTGATGTCAGCAGGACTGGCATCAGTAGAAGTGTATCATGAAACTTATAACATGAAGTGTATAACGATTTGTGGTTCACAGGTAATGTGATACAAAATCGTGGTTATAGGTAGCTGCGAAGTATGAAGTGGGGCGTCGGACGGGGGAAATGGGAGCCTCTGGAGGAGAATGGGCGGAAGAACGAGACCCGCGCCTCCGAGGTCAACGGCATCAACGGTGGGCGCGATGCAACAGACGCATCATACGGACGAACCATGAGGCGACAAATTGCAACAAATTGCAACAAATGGATCGCCGAGTCTGTACAGAATGCACGAACCTCCGAGCTCGATGACAACGACGACGACGCGGCCAGTACGACGTTTCGCGTGGAAGCAGCAGCTGCTGACGTGGAAGGTGGTCGTCGGAGAGAGGAGGACGGGCGGCGTAACCTTCCTTCGAGGGTATCAGCAGTTGACATAACGAACTTGCGACCAGAGAGCGGTTGGGAAAATGCTGAAGCGGATCGTTCAGCCCTTCTGTGTAAAGCAGCGCAATCTACGGCGGCTGTGACGGCGGAATGCGGAGCGAGAAGTGAGGTCATGGTTGACGGGGTACTAGTGTAAGAGAGTCAAGACTAACCGAGGGCGATGAGACCAAACGACCGCTAAACGTTAGCGAAAAAACTGGACGACGAGACTGAGCGGGAGCTCAGGAACGATAGCGACGCCAGCCTCCAAGACCACGCCGAGCCTCTTTTCCCGCCAAATCCTCGTCCGCCCCACCTCGTATGCCAACCACTAACTAAACGCACGGCCTGCTGCTCGTGAATTAGCAAGAGCAAAGGTGGAGTGTTTTGGGTATTCTTTATTGAACACGAACTTGTAACATAAGGCAATGAAATTGAACGCTGTAGCAAAAAGCCTAGCTTATTTAATTGAAGTCCCAAATCTCACAACGCGTACCCCTTCCATTGTGCTCCCTTCACCCCACCCCACCAACCCTACGTGTCCGTCGCCGCTGATTGGAGCTCCCATCTTACGAGCGTAACGACGAGTCGATTGTGTCTGTCTGCTGCCTTCCGTACTGCTGGTTGCCGTACCATCCGCGTAGAGGGAGGGAAAGTGAGAAGTTGGGGTGGGTGAATGAGTGAGGGGGCTGTGAGAGAGTGAGGGAATGTGATTGGGATGGGAAAATCGGGTGAGTGCCGGGAGTGAGTGCGGCAGTCGAACTGGAAAAGGGAGTGTGTGGGTCTGTGTGTGTCCGTGTGTCTGTGTGTGTGTGGATGTGTGTGTTTGTATTTGTCTTATTGTCGGCGTGAGTGTGGAGCGTTGCCTGCCAGTTGTAGTAACCAACCAAGCTCCACTCCGCTCTGCACGGCCGCACTGAGTGAGACCTCCCAATTACCTTCTTAGGGCACAACTTGCTTAGTAACTCGGCGAACCGTACATATATTTTAGGTTACGGACGGCAGCCAGATAACATACGCGAAATGGAGCTTATACGTGGGTGCTGGAGGATAGTGAGAACTAAACACGTCCTTTCATGACGTTATTATATTTTATTGAGGATAGCTGTTTACAGATAAGTAAGGACACTGGAACTGTAATGGAATGGACGTCATCAACGGCAGCTGGAAGTTAGTCAGGTCGATCAGCCGCATCGGACGGACCAGAGGGCGAGGTAATGTCATCAACGGCTAGCCATCGTTCTCCTGAATATAAGTTTCGTCGTCCTTCTGTCCCTCAACCGTCAAAGCCGCTTCGACGAATCTTAACCAACAGTTTAGACTCGAATCGACTGTTGAGAAGTCGACTTGAATGTCGTATTAGGTTTCCATGCTCCACATATTAGGAGACAAGATGTTAGTACACCGACTAGTCCTCGTTCCCGAGACGTCCCACAGTCTCTCGTGGCGATGCGTCTGACGTCACTAGCTAGTCTGTACTCCAAAGACCACGGAACAGTTTCAATCGTGAAGCTCAAATTTTATCCGCCTCCTCGTGTCAACTCCCCAAGTCGTTTCAACTCCTCCCTCCACCCATCCCCCTCCCCCCCCCGGCCTTCCCCGGCCCTTTTCCCGAAACCAGCCATATGACGACTTAGTGATGTAAATAGGCTCGTCGGCAAGAAAGGAAATTCCTTCTCAAACATCTTTAAAGAAACGTTTCCCCTCTCCCCCTCCCTCTCCCCCCTCTCCCTTCCCCCTCCCCCACCATTTCCCCCTCACCCTCCCCCTTCCCCTCCCCTCCCCCCCTCTCCCCTCACCCCTCCGCGCGCTCCCCCCTGGTATCCCTTAGATGGCGAGCGGGAGATCGAGATAGGCGCGCCGACGGGAGTGAGCCACGTGACGCACGCCATGCACGTGACCTTCGATCGTTTCCAGGGCTTCCTCGGCCTCCCGAGTTGTGAGGCGCCTCAAGACTCCCCTCCCCCTTCCCCCTTTACCACCCTCCCCCGCAGATGACGAGCGGGAGATCGAGATAGGCGCGCCAACAGGTGTGAGCCACGTGACGCACGTCACCTTCGACCGCTTCCAGGGCTTCCTCGGCCTGCCGGATGACTTCCATGGAGAGCTGCCCGCACGAGCTCCCAGCGCCAGGTAGAGGAGGGATTGTAGGTCAGGTGAGCTGCCTCTGACGTTGCTTCTCAAGTCGCTTCCAGGGCTTCCTCGGCCTGCCTGACGACTTCCACGGGGAGCTGCCGGCACGAGCCCCCAGCGCCAGGTGATTATCAAGGGGGAATGAGGGACAAGTTCTTCTGACGTTGTCTCCTTCCTTTATTTTCAGAGGGCTTCCTCGGCTTTCCAGACGGCTTGTAGGGATGGCCCGGTCAAAGCATTCACCTGCCCCACACACACACCCCAACCTCCCGTCTCACCTTTCCCTTTCCCCCTCTTGCTCCCCGGCCAGCCGGACGGTGTTTGGGGTGCGGCCAGAAACACTGCAGTGTTCGCACGACTTGGAGGGCAACCAGGTGCCGATGGTGCACCTCTCCTCACACCCTTGCACCTCCTCCCGCTTCCCCCTCTCCACACTCCCCCACACCCCCGCTCCTCCCCTGCCACCGCAGCCGGACTGTATTTGGGGTGCGGCCAGAGACGCTGCAGTGTTCACACGACCTGGAGGGCAACCAGGTGCCGATGGCGCACGACTTGGCGCGACTTGGCGCACCTCTCCTCACACCCTTGCATCTCCTCCCTTTTTCCAATTTATTCCACCCTCCACCTCCTCGCCCTGCCCGGTCAGTCGGACTGTGTTTGGGGTGCGGCCAGAGACGCTGCAGTGTTCGCACGACTTGGAGGGCAACCAGGTGCCGGACATTCTGCTGCAGCTGCAGGCGATGCTTTACGGCAAGAACGGGCTGCAGGTGGGTGCTGTGCTGGTGGTGATGCTGCCTGGGTCCCATGTGTGTAAAGCAAGCAAACAGGTTCCGGGCATTCTGCTGCAGCTGCAGTCGCTGCTCTACGGCAAGAATGGGCTGCAGGTGCGTGTGGGGTGGTGGTGGTGCTGCTGCTGCCTGTGTTGGGTGGATGTGTATGTGAGTGAAGCCTGCAAACCCTTGCCAATTTGCTGCTCCCTTGATCGCCACCCTGCCAGCCAAGCCAACCAACCATCCCACCCGCCACTTTAACTTGCCAATGCGTTCTTGAGTTCTTCCCCTTGCTGCCTCACTGCTCACGTCCTCCTCTCCTCTCCCATCCGCAACCAACCGTCCTCTCCCATCCCCAACCCTCTTCGTCCCACGCCCTTCCCTGGAGGGAGACAGACGGAGGGCATATTCCGAGTTGCGGCACAGAACGACCATGAGGACTGGATCCGCGAGCAGGTGGGTGGGTGTCTCCCTTTCTGTCTTTGTGCTTTCTGATGACAAGGCAGTACGGCTGATGGTTGATGAGGCCATCTGGTTTGCTTGCTTACTGCCTCATCAGCCATCAGCCGTAGCATCGCTCTTTCCTCCTCGCCTCGCCACCACCCTCACGCTTCATATTTTCGTATTACACCTCACCTCCTGCTGTTGGTGTTCGTCCTTTCTCCTCGTCACCTCCCTTTCATACGATTGTATGGTCCTGGATCTCTTTCCCTCCGTTTCTCTCCCTCCATTCAGTCCTCTCTCTCCCTCTGTCTCTCCCTCTCCATGTGCTCCCCTCGCCTCGCCTCGCCTCGCCTCACCTCCCCTCTCCTTCCCTCCCCTCGCCTTGGGCCTCGTATCGTCCATTGCATTGCAGGTCAACCTGGGTCTGGTGCCGCGCAACATTGACGTGCATGCCATCGCAGGCCTCATCAAGGTAGTCAACCCACCCTCCCTCCGCTCTGCTCTGTTCTGTTCCTCTCCCTTCGCTCATTCCTCACCCTCCTTCCCTTCTCTCTCCTCTCACTCCTCCTCTCTCGTCTCACCCGTCTCTCCCTCCTCTCCCTCCATCCATATCCCATCCGTATCTCATCTTCCCCTCTTCCCCACCCTCTTGGTTTTCCCTTGAATGCCCCGACACCCCCCTTCCCTCCCCTCAACCTCATGCAGGCGTGGTTCCGTGAGAAGGTGGCAGCGGCGGAGAGGGAGGAGCAGATGCTGGCGCTGCTGGCCACTCTGCCCGCCCTCCCTGACCTGTACCCCCACCCCCGCACCCTCCCACTCAATGCAGGCGTGGTTTAGGGAGTTACCAGAGGGCTTATTGGACCGGCTGAAGCCAGAGAAGGTGGCAGCGGCGGAGAGGGAGGAGCAGATGCTGGCACTGATAGCCACTCTGCCCGCCCTGCAGGCCGGCATGCTCCAATGGGCCGTGAGCCTCATGCCTCCCCCCCTGCCTTGTACCCCCTTCCGCATCCCCATCCGCATTCCCATCCCTATCCCCACCCCCCCCTTTTCCCTCCTCCTGGTATTCCCGTCCCCCTCCTCCACCTCCGCTTCTTCCAGGCGTGGTTTAGGGAGCTACCAGAAGGCTTATTGGACCGCCTCAAGCCAGAGAAAGTAGCGGCAGCAGAGAGGGAGGAGCAGATGCTGGCACTGATAGCCACGCTGCCCGCCCTGCAGGCCGGCATGCTGGACTGGGCCGTGGGTGGGGCTCATGCCTCGTGCCTCTCCCCCCTTCCTCCGTCCCTTCTCCTTTATGCAGGCATGGTTCAGAGAGCTACCAGAGGGTCTACTCGACCGCCTGAAACCTGAGAAAGTAGCAGCAGCGGAGAGGGAGGAGCAGATGCTGGCACTGATAGCCACGCTGCCGGCGCTGCAGGCCGGCATGCTGGACTGGGTGGTGGGGTTGATGGCGGATGTGGTGCAGCACGAGGCCAGCAACAAGATGAACGCTCATAACATTGCTGTTGTCTTTGCACCCAACATGACCCAGGTGGGTTGTGTGGGGTGATGTGTCGGGTGAATTGGGGAACGGTTTTGCTGGGTTGGGTGGTGGGTTGGGGTAGGTTGAGGTGGGGCGGTAGTTTCCAGTGGTCTGGAAGGTGGACTGGACGGTGGGGCTCATGGCGGACGTGGTGCAGTACGAGGCGAGCAACAAGATGAACGCGCATAACATTGCTGTCGTGTTCGCACCCAACATGACCCAGGTGGGTGGGGAGGGTTGGAGGGTGGATGAGGTGGGTTGGGGGGTGTGGCTCGGTTTGAAGAGGTCTGGAACCTTGACTGGGCGGTGGTGCAGCACGAGGCGAGCAACAAGATGAACGCGCATAACATTGCTGTCGTGTTCGCACCCAACATGACCCAGGTGGGTGGGGAGGGTTGGGGGGTGGATGAGGTGGGTTGGGGGGTGTGGCTCGGTTTGAAGCGGTCTGGAACCTTGACTGGGCGGTGGTGCAGCACGAGGCGAGCAACAAGATGAACGCGCATAACATTGCTGTCGTGTTCGCACCCAACATGACCCAGGTGGGTGGGGAGGGTTGGAGGGTGGATGAGGTGGGTTGGGGGGTGTGGCTCGGTTTGAAGAGGTCTGGAACCTTGACTGGGCGGTGGTGCAGCACGAGGCGAGCAACAAGATGAACGCGCATAACATTGCTGTCGTGTTCGCACCCAACATGACCCAGGTGGGTGGGGAGGGTTGGGGGGTGGATGAGGTGGGTTGGGGGGTGTGGCTC
Organism: Closterium sp. Naga37s-1; assembly: GCA_947471745.1. NCBI lineage: Eukaryota > Viridiplantae > Streptophyta > Zygnematophyceae > Desmidiales > Closteriaceae > Closterium > Closterium sp. Naga37s-1. The sequence goes on along the minus strand of CANJKZ010000187.1, from coordinate 647,391 downwards.
GGTTTGAAGCGGTCTGGAACCTTGACTGGGCGGTGGTGCAGCACGAGGCGAGCAACAAGATGAACGCGCATAACATTGCTGTCGTGTTCGCACCCAACATGACCCAGGTGGGTGGGGAGGGTTGGGGGGTGGATGAGGTGGGTTGGGGGGTGTGGCTCGGTTTGAAGAGGTCTGGAACCTTGACTGGGCGGTGGTGCAGCACGAGGCCTGCAACAAGATGAACGCCCATAACATCGCCATTGTCTTCGCGCCCAACATGACCCAGGTAGGCTGGGTTTGAGGGGGTGAATTGGGTGGGCTGTTGAGTGGTGGCTCGGGTTTGAGGGGGTGAATTGGGTGGGCTGTTGAGTGGTGGCTCGGGTTTGAGGGGGTGAATTGGGTGGGCTGTTGAGTGGTGGCTCGGGTTTGAGGGGGTGAATTGGGTGGGCTGTTGAGTGGTGGCTCGGGTTTGAGAGGTGGGTGGGTTGCCAGGTGGCCCAGGTGGGGTTTTTGGGTAGCCCAGGTGGGCTGCCAGGTAGCTCAGGTGGGGTTTCAGGCGATTCAGAAGGCAGCACGAGTGGTGGGGAAGGGTGGTGGAGAGTAATGGTGGGAAATCCCATGTTTTATCCTGCCTTCTCTGCCCCTCCTCCTCGCTCTCCTCTCTCCCTTTTCTCACCCTTCTCTCCCCGCTGTTCCCCTCCCCTCTCCCCCCTTTCCCCCTCAGATCGTAGACCCACGCATCGGCTTCCAGCACGTCATCAAGCTCATGGACCTGCTCAGAGCGCTTCACACTTTCCCCTTCCTTTCCCCTTCTCCCTCCCCCTCATCCCACCTCTCTCCCACCAGATCGTAGACCCCCTCATCGGCTTTCAGCACGTCATCAAGCTAAACCCTGCTCAGAGGACTCGTGCAGCGAGTGATGAGAGCGCAGCAGAGGCAACATACCCTTCCTCCTTTTTCCCCCTTCCCTCCCCACCAGATCGTCGACCCACTCATCGGCTTTCAGCACGTCATCAAGCTGATGGACCTCCTCAGAGCGCTCGTGCAGCGCAAGATCAAGCAGCGGCTCGACAACCCCCCTCCGCCCGACGCTCCTCTCACGGACCAAGCAGCTCAGGATGGGGCAGAGGAGGCGGAAGCGGGGAGGGAGGAGGAGGGGCAGGTGCAGGGCGGTTCAGGCAGCTGTGGTGGTGGGTTTCTGGGGAATGGTTTACAGCATGAAGAGGAGGAGCATGGGGAGGAAACAGAGGAGCATGAGGAGGAGGAGGAGGAAAAAGAGCCGTTATCAGATGAGTGCACAACACCTATGGCCGAAGACGACCCCCACACGCCCATTGCCAGACCTCTCGTCCCCGAGCCTCTCCTTTCCGAGCCTCTCTTTCCCGGACCTCTTGCCGAGCCTCCGTTTGGTTCGCCTAGTAGAATGGGAGAGAGGAGAGGCGGAGGAGGAGGGGAGGGAGGAGGGGCGGTGGAAGGACGAGGGGGGAGAAGAGGTCGACCAAGCAAAGGGAGAGGGGCAGGGCGAGGGGGGAGAGGGATCGGGCGAGGGGCAGAGGGAGAAAGAGCGGCACAGGGAGTTGCAGGAGTAGCAGGAGTGGGAGGGGTATCGGGAGGGGTTGGAGGGGTAACAGGAGGGTTTGGGGGGGTTGGAGGGAGCCGAGGGTGTGGTGTTCCCGCGTGCGAGAGTGAGGAGGTGCAGGGGGCAACGTGGGAGCTTGATAATAGGCTCGATGGGGACAGTGCATGCGATCGGCTAGAGGGGAGCAGCGGCAGCGAGGGGGAGGCAGTGGTGTGTCATGGGTGGGACATGATGCCAGCTGTAACCGGCAATTCGCTTCCTGTTTCAACCAGTGCTGGCGATTCCGCACACCAGCGGCAGCAGCAGCAGCAGCAGCAGCAGCCGTTTAAGCCGGCGTGGAAGCAGCGCGGTGCAGAGCGGTGCAGCACGTTGAGCATGGAGTGCGGGCTGAGCATGGACGGCAGCATTAGCATGTTCAGCCCAAGCGGCGGGGGCGTGCTGAGTCCCTGTGAAAGCATAGACAGCCCAGGGGGGGTGCTTGCCACACCCGTGGGCCTCCCAGGGGGAGCTGCTGCTGCTGCTGACCCTGCTTTCTTCCTGAGGTTCCGCAGCGATGCACGGGAGCAGCAGGGGTTTCCCCCTCAGGCGATCGTGCATCAGCAGGTGATCCTGCCTGCTGCTCCCCCAGTTGGGGGGACGGTTGGCCTCTACGCACGGGCACATGCAGCTGCTGCTGCTGCTGCTTCCCCTGCTTCCTCCCCTGCTGCTGCGCTTGGGTTGGTTTCCTCAGCAGCAGGCAGTGCGGCCTCCTCTCCCACTGCACCGAGCCTTGCAGCAAGCCCTGTGGCCTTCTCTCCCACAGCAGCAAACCCTGTTGCCTCCTCTCCCACCACCACCGGCACCCCCAGTCCAGCGGGTGAGAGGCGGCACGGAGGGCACAAGGGAGGGTTTAAAGGCGACCTGTGGTCCAGACGGAAGGGGCCTGCTGTTCCCCACTCCCGCCTCTCCCTCCCTGCCGCTTCTTCCCCTTCCTCTGCTGCTGCTGCCTCGGCTTCTGCTGCTGCTGCTTGTGCCAACGATGGTGCTTACCCGGCTAATGCCAGTGCTTCTCGCACTGCCAGCAACAGCAGTGCTGGCAGCGATGCTGCTGCTGCTGCCAGAGCTGGCACCAGCAGTGGTGACCTGACACCCACCCCTCCCGCCAGCAGCGGTGGTCTCACACCCACCCATCCCCTCACGCCCACTCCTCCCCTGATGCCCGTACCCCCCTCCCGTTCGATCAAGGACCCCTCCTCCCATTCCGCCTCACCTCTGCGCTCGCCTCTGCTGGGCCGCAGACGAGGGTATAAAGAGAAGAAGCACTCTCCGGGTAGCAAGCAGCAGCAGCAACAAGCAGTGCTGGCGTCGACACCAGCAGCAGCAGGGGCAGCAGGGGCAGCAGGAGCAGTGGGAGCAGGGAGTGATTTTGCCCCAGCGTTCACCCCCCGCACAGGGTTTGGTGCTGTTCCAGGCACACCCCCTTCTGAGGCCGCTCAGAACCCTGCTGTGACTCCCCGGTCGTTCCTCTCCCGCTCCCGGCAGTTCCCAGGAGGGTCGGGGTTTGGTGCGGTTCCCGGCACGCCCCCGCCTCACTCCCCCCGCCTATTTCCCCTTTCGCCGCGGAATTTCTTCAGAAAACACAAGTCGGAGGCAGGAGCGGAGAGGAGAGACGGGGGAGAGAGAGACGAGGGGAGAGAGGGAGGAGAAGGGAGAGAAGAACGTGAGGGGCATGAGCATCATTTGCAGCACTCTAGGCTGATGGTGGTGGATGCAGGTTCAGGCAACCACGTGGGGGAATCAGGAGCCATTTCAGGCCACATGGAAGGGGCGGCGTTTCCAGAAGCAGGTGGTGTGGTTGGTCGAGACGGGGAGGGAGGGGCTTGTGCTGTTTCTCATGCTGGTTCCGTTTCTCATGCTGGTTCCGTTTCTCAAGCTGGTTCCGTTTCTCTAGTTGGTGCTGTTCCCCAAGTTGGTTCTGCCCCTCGGTTGCCGACTAGCTGGTCGGACACGCAGTGTGCTTTCGAGAGCTCTCCACGCCAGGATGATTCCATGAAGAATCACATGGGGCAGCAGCAGCAGCAGCAGATGCAGTGGCGTGACAGCAGCACGGGGAATTTGGGAGAGCGCACGGTGGAAACGGGGGGAATAGGAGGAACGGGATGGGCAGCGGTAGAAGCAGCAGGGGCAGGGGCAGCAGCGGCGACACCAACAGGAGGGCGGCCAAAGTCGAGTGGGGGGTGGCGGAGGGGGTGGTCGGGGCCTCATGGGGTGGCAGGGGTGGGTAAGGGCATGCACCTGCTCAGTCCACACAGGGGCGATGCACAAAGGGGGCATTGGGATTCCGCTGCGGCTGCTGCTGCTGCCGCTACTGCTAGTGTTGGTGCTGGTGCTGCTGCTGCTGGTGCTGGTGCTGGTGCTGCTGGTGCTGCTGCTGGTGCCACTGTTGCCAGTGGTGCCAACCCAGGCGGTTCGGCCAGCAGGAGTGGCCGAACGAAGCTAGGAGCAGCAGGTTCAGGGCTAGCAGCAGCAATGAAAACATCAGTGAAAACATCAATGAAGGTACTCGCGCCTCTCGCACCCACCAAGACCTGGGCTTCAGGCATGGGCGATATGTTTGGGGCCAAGTCCCCCCGCGCCCTCCTTTCCCCGCATTCTCTCCTCTCCCCCCGTGGCTTCCTCTCCCCCAGCGGTTTCCGCTCCCCCCGCCCCTCTGGGCATGGGGAGAGCGCGGATCGGGGGAACGGGGGAGATGAGGGGGGTGGCGGGGATGGGAGGGACAGCGGATATGGGGTAAGTAGGGTGGATAGGGCTGGCAAGGCGGGTTTCTTAAGAGGTGAAGAGGGGAAAGGAGGGAGAGAGGAGGGAAGAGAGGAGGGAAGAGAGGAGGACGGGGAGGAGAGGCGATTCCCAGCCGAACGGGCGTCTCTTGACTTGCCTGTCAAATCCCCAAGGTCATTTCGGAAACTAACCCGGAGGTCGAGCGGGTTTCAGCTGCCGACGCGGGCAGCAGTAGCAGCAGCAATGACCCTCCCCTCCTCCCTCTCCATGAAAGAGCGGCGCTTTGATCCATCAGCACCCGCCATTTTCTCCCTCCCTCCCTCCGCTTCTCTCTCGTCTGCCCCCTCCTCTGCCTCCCCTTCCTCGGCTAAGCCTCCCTGGGGGTCTGGGTCTATGCAGGAACGGCTGCAGCACCTGCAGCAACAGCCGCAGCAGCAGCAGCAGCAGCAGCAGCGCCTGGTGCAGGCTCGGCAGCAGGAGGTCCGGCAGCCGGAGGCTCGGCAGCACGAGGCTCGGCAGCAGGAGGCTCGGCAGTCGGGCGTCGCCCAGGCACCGCAGGAGGGTCGGATGCGGCAGGTTCGGAAGGGGAAGGTGCAGCTGCCTCGGGCTATTTCAGCAGATCAGTATCAGCAGCACGATGGAAGGGAGTTCTTCCAGGAACAGCTATCGCTGCAGCAACAGCACCTTCAGCAGCAGCAGCAGCAGCAGCAGCAGCAGCAGGAGAAGCAGCAGCAGCAGGAGAAGCAGCAGCAGCAGCAGCAGGAGCAACAGCTGCAGCAGCAGAGGGTTCCTCTAGAGAAGGCAAGCAGTGCATGGGCCAAGCGGTCAAAGCAAGGGGGGCAGAGACACGGGCAGGCACGGAGAGAAGGGGTTAGTGGTGGCGACGGTGGTAGCGGTGGTAACGGTGCAGGTGGGTGGCATGGTGTGGCTCGTAGCGTGTCGGTGGATGTTGTAACACACAGCATGGCTTCTCAGGCAGATGCAGTGGGGGGAAACTCTGGAGCAGGAGGAGGAAGGGAGGGAGAAGGAGGGGGAGGAGGAGCAGGAGGAGCAGGAGTAACAGGAGGAGTGGGAAGGGTGAGAAGACATGCAGGGGGGGTTGTGAGTGCGAGTGGCAGTGGTGAGAGAGAGAGAGCGCCAACACAAGGGAGACCACGCGTGCCCATGCCAAGGTCTGAATCCGAGTCGATCCCACGCTCCTCCAGTTTCAACAGCCCTCACCAGCCACCGCTGCCGCAGCAGCAGGTGCAGGGATTGCAGTCAGCAGCAGCAGCACAGCAGGAGAGGCCATGCGTGCCGATTGCACGGTCAGAGTCCGAGGCAATCCCTAGGTCGTCCAGTTTCAACAGCCATCACCAGCCACCGCTGCCGCAGCAGCAGGTGCAGGGAGGTCAGTCGTCTGATAACCCCAGGTCGGTTACTCGGTCGTCCAGTTTCAACAGCCACCACCAACCTCTGCAGCCGCAGCAGCCGGAGCAGCCGGTGCAGAGTTCGCACTCATCAGACCACTCAAGGTTGGTTCCGCGGTCGTCCAGTTTCAACAGTAACCACCAGACTCTGCAGCCGCAGCTGCTGCAGGGATCGCACTCAACAGCAGCGGCACAGCTGCAGCAGCAGGTGCAAGGTGCACACACGTCTGACCACTCAAGGTTGGTTCCCCGGTCGTCCAGTTTCAACAGCCACCACCAGCCATTGCCACCATATCACCCACCGTCACAACCGCCAACAGCAGCAGGACCAGCAACACCACCGGCATTATCACCTCTGCAAAAGCAGCAGCAGCAGCAGCAGCAACAGCAACAGCAACACCCAGGTGACAACCTCAGGCCTTGGGGCCATGTCCCAACCGCCACTTCAGGCTCGAGGCCTGGCTCGGGCCAAGGCTCCAGGCCCGGGTCGAGGCCTGGATCCAGGTCCGGATCCAGACCTGGATCGTCACATGGGATTGGGAGAAGTGGGTCTGGTTCGGTACCGAGCCAAGATTTTCCCTCGGCTGCTGGTGCTGCTGCTTCGGCCTTGACTGAAGGATTACCAAGCGAGAGTAGAATGGGGTCTGGTGGTGTAAGATTAGGGGTAGGAGCAGTTGGGTTACCCAGGAGAAAGAGTACAAGGTAGTAGAGGCAGTGGGCATATTTGTATTGTAATGCTGGAGAAATTGGTGTGTTTTGGCTGAAATATGCAGGGGTAGTGGGCTGCTTAGGAATATCTTGCTGCGCAATTGTCTTGTTGGAAAGGTAGTATAGGCCTAAGGTAGTGCAGTGCGATGCAATGCTGTGTAATGTAGAAAGAAATCCTGATGTCTGCGGCCTGCCTCAGCACCTACCCTACTGCATGCTTGGGAAACAAAGAGCCATGTCTCATGTACTGTACAGTAATGTTTTCCTGGATACCTACAGTATGTGCTACCATGTGCTCAGCTACATTAGAGTATTATAAAATATATAATGTTGGAGTATTGAATATCAGGGAGCCCCACCACGAATAGCACGATGCTTGTAAGGAAATCTGCGTGTATACATTAGACCTGGTGAGAGATAACGCCCCCCTTTGGTAAGAGAGACCGTAAGTGAGAGGAGTCTGCTCGATTAATCTCCATCCACGGGTCTTCCGTCCGTCCATTGGACACTGATCATGTGGATATACCAGTAGTTTGAAGGTTCTAGTGAGGTTGCTCCAAACTTGCAACTTTATTGCTTCGGTGTGGGTGGGGCCACACAGGCAGGTAATAGCATCACACCTGTTGCTGCAAGAATGGGAGGAACCCGTTAGTAAATACACATTAGTAGATCGACAGTTGCAGATCAGCTTTAGTAGATCGACGGTTGTAGATCAGCTTTAGTAGACCGACGGTTGTAGACCAGCTTTAGTAGATCGACGGCTGCAGATCAGCTTTAGTAGATCGACGGCTGCAGATCAGCTTTAGTAGAGATCGACGATAACACGCCACGCTCCGCAACACACCCGCCCACACCAAGTTCCGAGTACGATATAACTCTCACCCCGCACTCTGTTTCGGGACGACTATGGTAACAGAGAGCGCGGTGGTACACCACCAGCAGCAAGGCTCCACCAGCTCCACCAGCATCACCCAAGCTCCACACCACCGCACTGACACTCAAAACACCCCGGCAGCACACGGATCAGGGGGTTTAGGTTTTAATATCGAATTTTGTAATCATGATCTTGCTGACGCGACTGATGCGCGGGATGAGCTGTGGCGGGGATGCGGCCATGACCCTGCTGACGTGGCTTCCTCGAACCACACCTCCAGGCGCTGCGCGACCAGCGACACGGGGGAAACGGGGGTTGCGCCTTCGTCGCGCGCGGCGCGTCCGCGCGAGTCGCCCGCCAGGCTGAGAGGACGGATAGACGGGTAGTACCGCGGCGAGACCGCGCGGCATTGAACCCGCGAAACGTCACCACCCGACGGGTTTACGTTAGAGACTGACGGTCCGGCGGAATGCGCTTCGTGACGGCCACACCGCGGCGCGCAGGTTGCAGCGGCCGCAGGCCGAGAATAGTACAGCTGATGACGCCGCGGATTAAGCCCGTGGTGATCGTGGCCGTTGGATGACGGCCCCGCGCCGCCCCCGCGCGGCGTGATCATCGCAGCGCTTCGCCCGGACGGCACCTGTAGTACTAGCCGGTGATTCGCCTGTCGCGACTGCGACCGCGGCTGCCGCTCCTCTTCTCCTTCCGTCATGATCTGCCGCGATTGCTCGTGCTGGTCGCGATATCCCATCTCCTGGGCGGCGATGCGAAATCGCTGCTGCTGCGCGTGGGCTTCGCGGCAGAGATTGGATCGCGGGCAGCTGTACTCGGACCGCGGGCAGCTGTACTCGGACCGCGGGCAGTTAGAAGCGTGAGCGGCTGCGCAAGCGGGCAGCGGAGAGTCGTGGTGTCGGAGCGCGGTGGCGGCGGGCAGCGGGCGCGTCGACGTCGGTGAGGAACTCGGCGGGGAGAAGGGTAGCGGCGAGGACGGGGCGGAGGGCGCGAAGTGGGCGGAGGGCACGAAGTGGGCGGAGGGGGAGATGTGGGCGGAGCGGGAGAAATGGGCGGAGGGCGAGAAGTGGGCGGAAGGGGAGAAGTGGGCGGAGGGCGAGAAGTGGGCGGAGGGCGAGAAATGGGCGGAGGGCGAGAAATGGGCGGAGGGCGAAAATGGGGCGGAAGGGGAGAAAGGGGACAGGGGCGACAGGCGGCGTTTGAACTCACAGCTGCGGCCAACATGGCACCTGATTTGATCAGCCCCGCAACAGTTTTCCCCAGTGGCTAGTCGGACTCCCACAGCAGCAGCCTCTGCCTCCCTTCCACTGCCTCCTGCCCCGCCGTCACTCGCAGCCGCGCCGCCAGCTGTAGCGGTTTTCCGCGACGCTGCTGCTGCTGCTGCCGGCGGGGAATACGGCTGGCCGCGGAAATTCGCCAGCCACTGCAGGCTGCGCTGCGTGCGCGGGGAAGGATGCGCGGGCTTGGGGTAGGCGGGCGGCGACGGGACCTCCACACAAAAGAGTCCGCCAGCCCCGTCTTCCCCTCTGAGCGGAAGCGTTTTCACCCGCCGAATGGCGCTCGGGCCTGTCGCGGCTGCGGCTTCTTCCAGGAAAAACGCGCCGTCCGCCGCCACTGCGCCCGCGCCGCTGCTGCTGGGCGACGCCGCGCGCGCCGTATTCCGTGGACTCGTTCGACGCCGCGTGATCGTTCGCGGGCCGCCGGCCGCCGCTGCGCACCTAGTCGGACTCCCCTGACTGTCTCGCAAAGAATACTCCCCCGCCGCCGCCGCCGCCGCTGCCGCAGCAGCAGCAGCCACAGACGCGGCCGCAATATTTGGGGGGGATAGGTCGGCCCATACTAATGTGTCTCGGCGGTAGTCTGGCGGCCGCAGGACCCGTTGCGCGCAAGGGGAAACGGATGGCGGTGAAACTTCCGAGGATGGGGAAACCGACTGTGGTGACTCGACTGAGAGCGCTGTTGGTTGTTGAAATTTCTCGAGTGCCAGCTGGACAGATCGGCGACTTGATGTAGTAGCGCCGCTAAAAGAGCGGCTCCCCATGGTTGTTAAGCCTCGTTCCACGCGCCTCGCGTACACCTGCGCCGCGGCTGCCGTCGCCGCCGCCATCGCCGTCGAGGAGACGCCGGTGAGGCGCGGCTGTGCCCCAACCGCAACCGGCGGGTTCTGCGTTCTTGACGGCGACAGAAGCGGCAGACAGTGCGGCGGCTTATGCCGCGGCGAGCCTCCCAAACTCCTACTAGTAGTACTATTCCTGTACCTGCAGCCATCCGAGTCGGGCCCCGCTATTGTCGCCGATTTGACGAGGTGCGGACGACGATCCCTGTTGAAGCCACCTTTTTCGCTGGCAGCGGATGCGACGGCTGCGGCGGCTGCGGCGGCGCAGATGGAGCGTCGATCAGAGCAGTACTGAGCACCTCTTCGCGCCGCGTCGTTCGCGGCGCGATGGCTTACAGAATCGCTGCTGCTGCGGCGAGGGCTGGGCGCAATGTCGTGGCTTTCCGCCGCGGCGCCTTCCGCCGCGAATGTTTCCAGCTCGACCGGGTGGTGGCGATTTCCGGCGGAGGTCGCGCTGATGCTCCGCGCGACGTCATTCCCACGATGCGCCGCGGCGACGACATTACCGAATCGCGGCGCGTTTTCACAATCCGGCGATGCGCCTTGATGACCATCTGACGGTGGCATGGCGGCGGGGCTCGAAGGTATAGCAACGCGGAGCTGCAACCGGCGGGGTCCGCCGGACTCCGGACCGGCTGCGCGTTTTGGTTCCTGGCCGCGCTGATGCTCTCCGCGTTCAGGCGATAAAAGTAGCTTCCGTGGCGCGCAAGAGACTTGAAGAGGCTGGACTTGCGAGTTAACTAGTGATGGCTTGGCTACAGTCTGAGGTTGTAGCAGTGTTCCCGCGGCTCGAAGGGGTAGCTCCACGCGGGGCAGCGGTGACACCCGACCGCGCCGCGCGACCAATGGCGTGCTGCTGCTGCGCGGTGCGACATTATCCGCGCTGCCGCTGGTGGTGGTAGTAGGATCGCTGTTCGAAGTTTCCGATCTGCTAGTGCTGCCAGAAGAAGTGTTGAGGAAATCAAGGGCACTGATGCTGCTGGTGCTGCTGCTGCTAAGTGAAGGATTCGTGGTGGTTAGCATGCCGGGCTATGCGCTCGTGGGCTTCGGTGTGGCAAGCAAGGAGACCGTTGGGAGGGAGGGCTATCTGGAGTGTGTGGCAAAATTCAGAGGTATTGCACAGGCTGCGACCGCAAGCATCCTGCGAGGCTGTCAGCAGCTGCTGTGCTGTGCTGTATTCCACAGGCAGTGAGAAAGGGTTTGAAGCTCCCCCCCACCCACACGAACAAAGTTCCGACTGCCGGGCCGAGTCGTAAACTGCGCAGGGTAGTGCCGCCGAGCCGAAACAAGCTAGGCTGACGTGAGGGAGTAGTTTTTAGAGCGTGTCCGAAGTGAAGCGTCGAATGGATGTCGATGGATGTCGGTAAATTTCAACCCTCGGATCGAGAGTTCCAACCGTCAGGATTTACCGACATCGGATGTCAATGGATGTCGACTTCACTTAGGAAACTGTAGGAAGGCCGAAACGTATACTGTATGGAAATTTATACACGTGTCGTGGGACGGATTGCAGGAGATTGGAGAGCTCACTACATCCATCAATCACATGCAAATTCTATGCAAACCAATGCATTGGTTGGAATGTAAGTCCCGTGGTGAGTTGCGAGCGAATCGTGGTCAACAAGCAGGCAAGCTCGGTTTGACGCGACGCGAAAGTGGTGGCGAGTCGAATCGGGCTGAAGGACAGACCGGACAGCGCAAGCAAGTGGACGACCTAGCTGGCAGCCACGATCTCAGCTGCAGAGCAGAACGCCCTAACGCTGAGTCAGCGTTGCGTGATCGAAGGACTTTTGCCCGTCTCCAACGGACTTGGTGAGACGTTGAGGTAACGAACGAACGATGAGGAGGCAAGTCAGGAAATGCCTCGTTGGCGACGAAACGTGCGAACAAAGGATGAACGAACTTGCCGTCATTGCAAGTGTTGGCTGTTACGTGTACAGCCAAGTTTCACGGATGTGCGCTGGAAAGGGAAAGTACAAAAATCGGGTCAGTCAAAAATATCGACGCGTAGGAAAACGAAAATATCAAATCGACACTGGTGCTGAGTTGGAAGGTGAAGCTTGTGTGGAGCAGGGCTGACGATTCAAGGGCAAATGCCCTTAATGCCCTGAACATTAAGGGTTGGGTTCGGCCCAGCTTCCGAATTTTAAGGGCTGGCTTTGAGGGCAGCCCTTTTCGCAAAGTGCTGGTTGTGGGCCTAACCCGGATTTCAAGTGCAGATCCCGCGGCTAGCCCTTATCGTCCCATACTAATACCTCCCTCCCTCCCATTCGCTAACCAGTCCCCCCACCTCCTCCCAGCCACTCCCCTACTTCCTTTTCCCATCCCCGTCAAATCCATCGACATGTTTCGTACCTCAGACTATTGCCTAGCTGGCTCTTAGTAGTTTGCCTAGGAAAGGACCCGAAGAGATGTAGGTTTTCCTTAGCGAAAGTGCAGAAAAGTTGGTAGCCCTGATTTCAAGTTCCAGGTTTGCTCTCAGCCCGTAAATTTCAGGGCAACTTTTGGGGCACCTCAGCCTCTCAAGTTCTGGCTCCAAACCAATCGACAGCCCTGGTGTGGAGTAATCGCCAGCACGTGTAAAGTTCCTCCGCTGGAGGAGTGCGTGACCACTATTCCAGCGCAATTTCAGTTGACTAGTCGGCAAAAGTCGTCACTGTTTCTGACTGTTGGGTGTGCATACTAGAAAAGGGTTATTTCAATATACTCGCTAGATGCTAATGCATTAGCATCTGAAGTACAGAATATTAGGTGTGTTGAGTAGCAATTCTAGCAATTGTGACTGAATGAAGTGAGCACGCAACGCTAGCATAGGTAAGCGTAGAAAGGTTTCCTAGATATACAGGGACGTCAATATCAGATATATTGATGTCACAAAAAAAAAAACGATTGATCTGATGGTTCGTTTTTTTAACATGCTTTCTTAGTTTCACCTTATCCATGTGTGTGTTTCTCCTTCACATTTTTAGATTACTAAAGGTTACTCGTGTATAGATGCACTGACCTGTTTATGTGTATCATTCATGATACTTTTATTACAATAGTTGTTATTAGTGATTGTAAGGATAATTCCTTTTCCTTACTTCGCGTCCCTGCTCAGCGCGTACACCACTGTTCCCGCCAACCAAACCCAACAGTGATCCGTTACCACTCGCGACACTCGCCTCGACACTATTCCCGCCACTGTTCACGACGCGACCCAACCTCACGGTTCGGTTGGTAACCCGCGCTCCGGACCTCCGCCTCGACAATTCCCAACCTCGGCGCCAGGCCCGTCGCGCACCCCATTTTCCACGCATTACCGTTACCACTGTAGTTTTGCTATATATTCTTCGCTCATGCCTTCGCTCATTGTACTCTTGCTTCGATAGTGCAATTCTCGCTCGCTCACTCAATTGCACTCGTAACACTTGGTATTCAGAGCCTACGATCTCTTCTCGGACCGCACCCACACCTTCGCTTCCCCACTATCTCAATTTTTTTGGGGGGGGTAGACGTCTCTCAGCGACACAGCACCGCCGCTCGTAGTGCTCTCTCGTAAGCACGCACGGCCACGACAGAGGCTCTCGCTGAGCTCGCCCGACACCCCCGCCATGGCCGAATTCACTCTCGCAACATTGACGCAGGAGCAGCTCGACCGTCTGGTGCGCCAAGTTGAAGATTCGGCGCTCGAAATTGCGACGCTCACAGCGGAACGTGGCTCCGCGCGTCAGCAATCTACGACGAACGCTCCAGCATCACAAAATGCACCTGCACAATCGGACGAGCCGATCGTCATCTCGTCCGGCACACCAACACAACATGACAGCGTGGGACAGCGCTCAGGAGCAGCCAGTGATAGCGCCGCCCAACCAATGCCTGGCATGGGAGGAAACAGGGTCGCGCCAAGCCCGCGGGAGCCTCGCGAAGCCCGTCGGCACGTGGAGTTCGCGGCGACAAGTGGCGAACAGGCCATCATGGCACCAATGCCACTCAAGCCGCAACGCCCGCCCTGCTTCGACCCGAGCCAGCGTGGAGGTCCGACGGTTCAATCGTGGGTCTTCACGATGAACGTCTTCTTCGACGCGAATTACGTCGAGTCGGACGCAGCGAAGATTCAGTACGCTGTTTCGCTGCTAAGGGGCCCCGCCATGGACTGGTGGCGAGTCATCGTGACGTCGCCACGCGCCTACGAGCCACCGTCGCAAGAGGAAGGGCCCACGGGTCCAGCTGTCACCTGGAGTTCGTTCTGTGAAACCGCCCAATACAGCACGTGGGATGCGTGGTGCGCAGGGCTTCGGGCGCGTTTCGAGCCGATCGCGGCTTCTATTTCGGCGCGCCAGAGATTGCGCACTTGGCGGCAGCTCGGGTCGGTTCAAGATTACACGAGCGGTTTTCTCGCACTTTGCGAACAAGTCGGCTACATGCACGAAGCGGAGCGGGTGGACCGTTACGTCGGAGGGCTGAAGCCGGACATCTCGCACGAGATCATGCTACGCGGGCTCTCGAAATTCAACGAGATTCTCGCGCTCGCTGAGAAAATCGACATCCTACGCCGACCGAGACCGGGGTCCTACTACGGACATCGTCCTCGGGGACCGATCGAGCACGCCACTGTACACGCTGTTGCGACGAATGCAGCTGCCGCGCCGTTTAAGGGGCGATGCTTTGCTTGCAACAGGCCGGGCCATCGCAAGAGCGAATGCCCAGAGGAGCTGAGGCGCCGCGGAGCAGAGCAGAGGAGGGAGTCTCAGAGGCAGGGAAACGCCAGCAGTCAGTAGGAGTCGGGCCAACTACTGACGAGACTGCCTGCTCGCCCAACCACACCGACCCTCACCGAGTCACAGTACCGATTCACGCCATCGATCGGGCTCGGATGAATAAGGAGGGTACAGCGACGGATTGCCCAGTACTGATCCACGGGAGAATACAGGGAGCAGCAATGAAGATTTTTATCGACGGAGGAGCAAGCCACAGTTTAGTTAATACCGCAGCTGCACGAAAACTGCAACTGACACTTAGTCGGTGCTTACCAGAGATCGACGCACGCTTAGTTGACGGCACGCCGCTGGCCATACGGGAGAAGGTGGAAAGAGTAAAAGTTCGCTGCGGGGGAAGCTTCGGCTTTACACAGGAAATGCTCGCGACGACATTGGATGGGCGCGACATTTTACTGGGGCGTGATTGGCTGCGACGCTACAACCCGCGAATCGACTGGACGACGGGTAGCTGCACTGTGCGAAGGAGCGGTAACTGGGTCGCGCTACCTCGTTGGCCGTCGCCCGAGTCTTCAACGGTCCACGTCAACGCCATCACGATGAAACGGGCTGTCGCCGCTGGAGCTGACGTGTACGCAGTGGATATAGCATTGGTAGGAGCAGCAGAGCAGTCGAGCGATTTTCAGAAACTGTTGGCAGCAGTACCGCCCGACCTACAGGAACTGTTGAAACGGTACCCGGGGATTTTCCCGGACGACTTACCGGAGGGGCTGCCACCTCAGCGAGCACACGACCACCGCATAGAGCTAGAACCGGGGGCACAGCCAACCGTACAGCGACAGTTCAGACTGACACAGCCCGAGCTCGATGAGCTGAGGAAGCAGTTAGACTACCTGTTAGAGAAGAAATTCATCCGACCGAGCTCGTCACCGTTCGCCACACCGATACTGTTCACACCGAAAAAGGACGGAGGGTTTCGCATGTGCATCGATTACCGAGCACTGAACAGGGTAACAGTCAAATCGCGATACCCCATTCCCCGCGCCGACGAACTGATCGACCAACTGCGAACAGCACGGGTTTTTTCGAAAATAGATTTACGGGGGGGTTACCATCAGATTCGGGTCGAACCATCAGACTGCGCCAAGACAGCATTTAGGACTAGGTACGGATCATTCGAGTACACCGTGATGCCATTCGGGCTGACCAACGCACCGGCGACATTTCAGATGACCATGAACGAAGCATTTAGGCCACTCTTAGATAAATGCGTGATAGTTTACCTCGACGACATCCTCGTCTATAGCAGGGATAAGCAGCAGCACTTAGCAGATCTGGAAGCGGTTTTTAAGGTTTTAGACGAGCATCGCCTACTGACCAAGGGTTCCAAGTGCGAGTTCTTCCAGGATAGGTTAGAATTTTTTGGGCACGTCATTTCGGAGGCTGGGGTTGAAATCGACCCAAAGAAGCTGGACACGGTCAAAGCGTGGCACCCCCCGACGAACATCACGAAAACGCAGAGTTTTTTAGGGTTCGTTAATTATGTCCGTCGGTTCGTCCCCGACATGGCACAGTTGACTGCCCCGCTGACGGATTTACTGCGCAAGGGGGTCGCGTTTACGTGGGGGGAGAAAGAGCATGCTGCCTTCTCTGCCCTGAAAAATGTTCTCTGTTCACCGCTCGTCCTGCGCATCGCCGACCCACACCGCCCCTTCGAAGTTGTTACAGACGCGAGCGACATCTGTTAAATAACGAGGAATGAATTGACTAAGGGAAAGTGGGTACAAAAGCAAACCCTAGAAAACTGTACCCCATATGTGCTACCCCACTATAGCCTACAGTAGCTATGTCATATAAATCTGACACACCCCCATAGGCAAAGTGGGGGAGAACAAGGGGTCACAAGACCAGTCAAGCAAAGCAAAGCAAGCTCAGGGTGGATCACAAAGTCACCACACATTCCGAGCACAAGTTCAAGGCCACAAGGCCAGTTCACATGCAGGATTGCATATATATATAAGGCTAGACAAGCAAGAGCAGGTGTATATATATATGCAACAGTACAAACAAGGTCAAGGGGTGAGCAAGTGAGGCAAGGTAGGCACAAGACCCAGCTGAGTACAGAAGCGCTGATGATCACAAGGCGGGAGTGCCTTGGTGAAGATATCAGCAGTGTTGACCTCAGAGGCCACGTACGCAAGCCGCAGCTGACCACGCTGCTGTAGCTCACGAGCAAGGAAGTAGCGGAGAGCAATGTGCTTCGTTCTGTGCTCCAGTCTCTGCTCTCGACACAAGGCCAGCATGGCCTTGTTGTCTACGTACAGCACTGGAGGAGAACGAGGCGGCTCTCCGAGGTCAGTCAGCAGGTAGGTGAGCCAGCGAAGCTCCTGTGCAGCCATGGCACCGGCGTAGATCTCAGCCTCACAACTGGAGCCGAGAACAGAAGACGAGCGGGTAGCCCGCCACGAAACAGAGCCGGAACCAAGGCTGAAGGTGTAACCCTGTGACGACCGCTGCGTAGCCTGGTCGTCAGCCCAAGAAGCGTCTGCGTGCCCAGTGAGGACCACTGGACTCTGCCCTCCAAGCACAAGCCCCATGCCCGACGTACTGCACAAGTAGCGCAACACCCTCTTTGCTGCAGCCATGTGCTCCGGTCTGTGTCTCCCAGGAGCAACATAGCGTGCAAGAATGCTAAGAGGGTATGCAAGGTCAGGTCGTGTGCAGGTCATCAGGTACATGAGGCAGCCAACAAGCTCTGGGTACGGGCCACTCGACTCTACGGACTCATCCGAAGGCAGAGCTGAGAGCGAGTGGCGAGTAGGCAGAGGAGTGGCCTGAGGCGAGGAGTACGTGAAGCCGAAGCGCTGAAGGACCTGCTGCACCATGTGTGACTGAGTCAGGGTAATGGTGCGGCGTGCTCTGTCCCGGGTGATCTGCAAGCCAAGGTAGCTGCGCAGTTCACCCAGGTCTGTGCACGTGTGTCTCTTCTGCAGTTCGGACTTCACGTGGGCGAGTCCAGCAGTGTCAGCTGTGGCGAAGACCAAGTCGTCGACGTACACGAGGATGTAGAACGGCGGCAAAGAAGTGTCGGTGCGCAGAAACAGCGACGGGTCGGCAGTAGAGGGAGCAAACCCAAGAGCCGCAAGCGTAGTCCTCAGTGTGTCGTGCCACTCACGCGGTGCCTGGCGGAGACCGTAGACTGGCCGCCGGAGGCTCCACTGGGTGCCAGGAGGAAAGGACCCAGTGAAGCCAGGTGGGCGACGCAGCCAGATCTCCTCGTGCAGGCTGCCCTGCAAGAAAGCAGTGCTGAAGTCAAGAGAGTGCAGCTCGTAGTCGCAGTGAGCAGCTATGTGCAGCAGTACCCGAAGAGTGGTCATCTTCGGGGTGGGAGAGAAGGTCTGAAAGTAGTCAACTCCCTGCCGCTGACTGAAGCCACGAGCCACGTAACGCGCCTTGAAGACAGGCGGAGAACCCGGCGGCCGCTTCACCCTGAAAATCCACATGCCACTGACGATGTTCGCCCCAGGCGGGGGAACCTCGTCAACGTAGGTGCCTGTGGACTTCCAGGAAGCCATCTCTGCGTCCATAGCTGCCTGCCACTGAGAGGAGTAGGGACCCTCTATCGCCTCTGCGTAAGAGCGCGGATTCGGGATGTCAAGTGCATCCGGGTCTCCCTCAGGGGTAAGCAGTACGGACACGAGATGAGGTGAAGCAGCAGCCAAACACTGGAACTCCTCCTGCCTGTCCTCAAGGACGTCCGTGCCAAGGGCACACTCACCCCCGACGGACGGAGGACAGACAGACTCAGACTCAGCAACAAGACTAGCAGCGTAGTCTAGACGACAGCGAGCAGCAAAGTCGACGAGCTCAGTAACTAGTGCAGACGCAGCAGTGGACTCAAAGGAAGGGTCAGTGACAACAGTAGCAAGGAGACGCGTGACAGTAGGACTGGCAGCACGAAGAGAGTCCGACTCCGGGTCAGGAAGAGCAGGAAGAGAGGACTCAGGAGGAGAAGGCAAAGGGGCACGTAGAGGAGCAGTGGACGGATGAAGAGACATCCGGTGCGTGCCAGGGACAGGAGGAGGACGCTGACGCGAACCACGACCACTAGTGCGAGCAGCACGGACAGGCGACGCAGGGCGAGACGCAGGCTCACGGCGCTCAGCAAGACCTCCAGTAGGACCAGTGTAGGGAGAAGGAGCGGGCAGTGGGGAGGCCGGCTGTAACTGTAACTGTGACGGGACAGGCTGTGGACACTCTAAGGGAGGAGGAGGACCAGTAGAAGGCGGGAGACCAAGAACCTGCTGAAGGAGTGGAACGAAGTACGGCCAAGGCCGCGCGGCGACTCCAGACACAGCAGGGACAGCACCAGTACCCCCAGCGGCAGCACCAGCGCCAGCAGCACCTCCAGCTCCAGTACCTCCAGCAGCACCAGTAGCACCCCCAGCAGGACCGCCTCCAGGACCGACAGCAGTAGCCTCAGCGCCAACACCCTCAGCAGCTCCAGCTCCAGTCGTACCCGCAGGCCCAGCAGCTCCAGTACTCCCAGTACGAGCACCTCCGGGACCCGCGGCACCAGTACCCTCAGCAGCTGAAGAACCTCCAGCTCCAGCAGCACGCCTCCAGCGCCGGGCAAACCACTCGCGCAGCTCCTGTGGAGAGAGTGGCTCCCGCCGAGACGAAGCACCCGGAGAACCTCCAGGCTCAGCACCGCCAGACGCCACACGAGCAAGCCCAGCTCCCTCAGTCTCCGCACCCCCAGGCTCAGCACCTCCAGGCGTAGCACCCCAAGGCTCAGCACCCCCAGGCGTAGCACCCCCAGGCTCAGCACCCCCAGGCTCAGCACCCCCAGTAGTAGCACCCCCAGGCTCAGCACCCCCAGGCTCAGGACCCCTAGTAGTAGCACCCTCAGGCTCAGCACCCCCAGGCGTAGCACCCACACGCTCAGCACCCCCAGAGTCAGCACCCCCAGGCTCAGCACCCTCAGCAGCACCAGAGTCACCAGTAACCTCGACAGGCTCGACTGCGTCTACCTGGGACACACCTGAAGGGGCAGGACCCTGAGGGGGGAGGGGGTCTACCGGGGGGGGACCTGGCACAAGGAAGAGCGGTGGCGGGGGGAGGGACGGAGTGCGGTAGGGGAAGAGGCGGTAGTAGGGGACCGACTCGTCAAACGTGACGTCCTGGGAGGACAGAACACGGCGAGAGGTGGGGTGGTAGAACTGCCACCCTGGCGCGTCAGGGGGGAAGCCAAGGAAGACGCAAGGAGCAGCACGAGGGGACAGCTTGTCCGCAGACAAGTCGCGGACAAACGCCCGAGATCCCCAGACACGGAACGCAGACGCATCGCCAACCTTCCCCGTCCACAGCAAAGCTGGGGAGGTCTCCGGCATGGAGACCCTGGGGTGAAGGTTGATCTGATGCGCCGCGTACCGAACCGCAAACGGCCACAGAAAATGGGGGGCAGCCGCATGCATCATGGACGTACGGGCGACGTCCATGACCATGCCAATGCGGCGCTCAGCAATCCCATTTTGCTGTGGAGAGTCCGGAAGCGTGAAGGTCTGGCGGATGCCTCGTGCACGACAGTAGGCTCGCAGAAGGCTAGAGGAGAACTCTCCACCTCTGTCAGAGTGCAGACGCAGAACAGGAAAGTCCGAGCCGAAGCTCTGCCTGAGCTGGAGACGAGCTGCGCGGATCCAGTCGATCAACACCTCAGTGACATCACCCTTGCTGCGCAAGGGGAAGACTGTGGTGTAACGCGAGTAGTCGTCAACCACCAGCAGGAAGTAGCGCTCGTGACCCTGTCCACGGACGCGGGCCGGGCCCCACACGTCCATGTGAAGCGTCTGCAGCGGGGCCTCTGTCGGAGGAAACTGGGAGGAGTGAGGGGCAGCCCGCTGCCGCCCCTCGACACAGGGGACGCAGGTAGGGCCAGGCCCCGGAGGAAGGGGAGGGAGGGACCGGGGAAGACCAGAGACAAGGACACGAGAGGCCATGCCTCGGAGACGAAGCAGGGAGGGGTGACCAAGGCGGTGGTGCCAGAGGAGAGTCTCGTGAGACAGAAGGCGACTCGAACAGGGGGCAGACTCAGGACCAGACCTGGACGCTGCAGCAAACACCTGACCCGACGCAGCTACCTGACCAGACGCAGTGACTGGAGGAGACGCAGTGGTCAGTGTGTACAGGCTCGACCCCGGCCGACGTGTAAACGTGGCCAGGTGTCGGCCTGTCCGAGCGTCCGTGCAGTGGGTCACCCGCTGACTCGCAGGAGTGAACTGGTGAACCCCCGCATCCTGTAGGTCAGCACCACTCACCAAGTTCGTAGAGAACGAGGGGAGGTAAAGACCAGACAGGGTGCCAGAGGGGGCCGCCGGACACGGGAGGACAGTGGAGAAGTGAGCAAGGACAGGACCCCCAGAGGGGTCTGCCAGAGAGACTGCAACTGGCCGGCCAAGCGGCGTGAGTGTGGTGCGGTCTCGAAAGAAGGAGCGAGAAGCCCCCGAGTCAAGGGTGAAGGTGTGGGAGGCCGAAGCCGACGCAGTACCTGAGAGAGCAGACTCACCAGCACCTGAGGGAGCAGACGCACGAGCACCTAGAGCAGCAGCCTCGCTAGCACCTAGAGCAGCAGCCTCACCAGTACCTAGAGCAGCAGTCTCAATGCCCGGGTCGGGCGGAAAACACCGGTAACAGTCACCCTCATCACTAATAGTCACAGCATACATGGCAGCAAGAATAGCATCAAAGTCAAGGTCAAAGACAGCTACACCCGCCCTAGACAGCTCGCCCCAGCGAGGGATCTCAGTGGCCTCAGGGAACTGGTGACACCAAGCGTCCGTCAGGCGGCCAAAGCAGCGCTGGGTGGAGTGCGCACCCCCGCACTGCTCACCCGCGCGGTCGCCGGTGCGTAGGACGTAGGTGCACGGACCAGTACCCCCACCCCGCTGGCGTGCAGCGTACCACTCACGGAGCTGCTGAGGGGGGGGGATGTCACGAGTGCGCTGCTGCCGCTGCTGCTGCTGCTGCTGGCGCTGACCACCACCGGAGCCGACCCTCTGTGCAGCGCCACCCCGACCAGCTCCACCTCCTCCGCCGCCGCCTCCTCCACCGCCGCCACCTCCGCCACCTCCGCTCCCACCGCCACCGCCGCCGCCGCCTCCGCCTCCACTGCCGCCACCGACACCTCCACCCCCGCCACCACTCCCACCACCACCCCCACCCCCTCCACTGCCGCCACCGCCACCTCCGCCACCCCCGCCAGCCCCTCCAGCACCCTTGCCCCCCTTGCCCTTGCCGGTGCGGCGTTTCCCGCTCGGGGCAGACGCAGCGCCGACCGACTCGAAACCAACGAGGTCGGCCGCAGCAGCAGAGGCAACAGAGGGCAAAAGGGGGGAGGGGGAACACCCCTCAAAGACGGGGGTGCGAGGGTCACCACGAGAGGCTCCTACAGCGACTATGCTCTTCTCTGCTGCTAGGAGGGCCTTCTCAAGGAGGTCAACGGTGAGAGTGGTGGGGCAAACTGAGAGGAAGTGGTCCCTGACTACGCGAAGGGAGTCAGGGAGCCGGGTGACTATGTAGTAGAGGGTGATGTACATGGGGGGGGGGTTCTTGGCGCAGAACTCAGCAGGAAGCGCAGCGCGGTAGCGAGTGTCACTAGTGCGGAGGTGCGTAATGAGGTCAGCGACTGTGGGAAAGGCAGCAAGGTCAGGGAAGAGGTACGGTAGCATGAGGCGGCTCAGTGCAGCAGTGGCAGGGGAGGAGTAGCGCGCAACTACAGCGTCGTACAAGGTGTGAGCACTCTTGTACTGGCTAAAGTGCGCACGCTCAGAGGTAGGCAAGTGGCGACGCACAGCAAGACGTGCAGCAGCATCGCGTGTGGCCCACTGTGAGCGAACAGTGGCGTCAGCATCAGCAGCGGGGGCAGGGGAGGCACCAGAAGTGAGATCAAAGAGGGAGAGACCGTCTGCCCTATCGCACTGTAGGAAAAGCTGCAGGTCATCTACCCAGACGTCAAAGTCAATGGCCCGACCCTCAGCGTCAAAAGCGAGGACACTGGGGGTAGCCATGACAGCAGTAGACTAGCAGCACGAGCAGTAGGCTAAGGGCAGCGCAGTAGTAGAGGTGCTGCTCTTACCGGGCAGGCGAGACGGACCGAGTGTAGAGGACAGGGCGGCTCGGACGGCTCGGCGGCTCGGCGGCTCGGCAGCACCAGCAGGTCGGCAGCTCAGCGACTCGGCGGCTCGGGTGGCTCGGCGGCTCGGGCGACTCGGGCGGCTCGGGCGGCTCGGGCGGCTCGGGCGGCTCGGCGGCTCGGGCGGTTCGGTGGCTCGGGCGGCGCGGGCGGCTCGGGCGGTTCGGCGGCTCGGGCGGCTCGGCTGCTGCAGGGGCAGCGGCGGCTGTTGCTCACAGGACGGCGGCGGCCGCTGCTGCAGCGGCGGCGGCAGTTGCTGCTGCAGGGCCGGCGGCGGCCGCTCCTGTAGGGACGGCGGCGGCCGCGGTTGCAGTGGCGGCGGGTGCTGCTGCAGGGGCGGCGGATGCTGCTGCTGCTGGGACTGCGGCCGCGGTCGCTGTAGCGACTGCAGCTGCTGCTGCTGTAGAGGCGGCGACGGCGGGCTGTGAAGGGCGGCACGAGGGGCCGCAGAGGGCGGCGACCGGCCGTGAAGGGGCCGGGAGTGGCCGCGGAGGGCGGCGACGGGCCGTGAAGGGCGGCGCGAGGGGCCGCGGAGGGCGGCGACCGGCCGTGAAGGGGCCGCGAGTGGCCGCGGAGGGCGGCGACCGGCCGCGAAGGGGCCGCGAGTGGCCGCGGAGGGCGGCGACGGGCCGTGAAGGGCGACGCGAGGGGCCGGAAGGGCGGCTACGGGCCGTAGGGGGCCGTAAGGGCGGCGCGAGGGGCCGGAAGGGCGGCGCGAGGGGCCGTAATGGCGGCACGAGGGGCCATCAGAGGGGCCGCTAAGGGCGACGCGAAGGGGCCGTAAGGGGCCTAGAGAGGGCGCGACGGTAGGGAGGGCACGCGGGGCGCGACTCGGGCAGGAGCGAAGCGCGCTCCGGGCAGGAAATTTTTTTTTTTTCGATTGGTGGGCCCTAGGAAGCGTTCCCACGAGGGAACCCGCTCTATACCATGTTAAATAGCGAGGAATGAATTGACTAAGGGAAAGTGGGTACAAAAGCAAACCCTAGAAAACTGTACCCCATATGTGCTACCCCACTATAGCCTACAGTAGCTATGTCATATAAATCTGACAACATCGCCATTGGAGCCGTACTGCTACAGGATTTCGGCAATGGCCTACAGCCCATCGCATACGAGTCACGGAAACTGCATCCGCCCGAGAAAAACTACCCGATACACGACCGCGAAATGCTCGCGATCGTGCATGCGTTCAAAGTGTGGCGCTGTTACTTGACCGGCGCAGACATGACAGTACGGACAGATCACCGATCACTACAGTACCTCCGCGCACAGCCCCACCTCAACCCACGACAGATCCGCTGGCTCGATTTCCTCGAGTCGAATTTCCACTACACGGTCACCTACAAAAAAGGAGCATCCAACATCGCTGACGCACTAACCCGCCCCACTGCCCAAATCCACGCGATACTACTTGCCCAGACCAGCCCGCTACTAACAGGACTATTTACCCACGGGTATCAAACGGACCCATTCTTCACAGGAGGAAATTCGCAGCAGTTCGCAGCAGTTCGCAGCAGCCAAGGGAGCCTATTACGTAAAAGCCGGGACCGACCGCATCTGGGTACCAGGGTACACACTGCTACGGGAATTACTGTTACAGGAGGCACACGACGGAGTTACCTCGGGACATTTCGGAGTAGAGAAAACACGGCAGCAGCTGCAGCGGTATTATTACTGGCCCGAAATGTTGACCGACGTTCAACGACACGTGGCATCGTGTCCCACTTGCCAGATCATGAAGTCATCACGGAAGCGGCCGGCAGGACAGTTGCAGCCGATACCACCCCCAGAGCGTGCTTGGCAGCAGGTGACGATGGACTTCGTCACGGGGTTACCGGCCGGAGCGAGTGGGAATGACGCGATCCTGGTCGTCGTCGATCGACTGACGAAAATGGCACACTTCGCAGTCTGCAAAAAGTCAATCACAGCCGAAGAAACAGCCCGCCTCTTCATCTCTACCGTCGTTCGACTGCACGGGATACCAGCATCGATCATCAGCAACAGAGACACGAAATTCACCAGCAACTTCTGGCGGAACCTGTGGCAGCAGTTCGGCACGCGACTACAGTTCAGTTCATCATACCACCCCGAAACCGACGGACAGACAGAACGGACAAATCAGACCATGGAACAGCTCATCCGGGCCACGTGCGACGACCCGAACACGTGGGAACAGCAACTGCCACTCATCGAGTTCGCATACAACAACTCACCATCCGCCACGACCCAACAGTCACCGTTTTACCTGAACTACGGACAAGACCCAACAGTACCCATGACCCCGAATCCCGACAATCCAGTTCCACGCGCACAACAGTTCGCCGAAATTTTGCAAGCAGCACGGACCAGGGCAGCAGACGCAATTAAAAAAGCTAACGTCATCGCTAAACGCAACGCCGACCGCCACCGCCGACCAGTCACTTACCAGCCAGACGACCTCGTACTACTCGACACTCAAAACCTCCGCCTGCCCATTACCCCAAAACTCCGCCCCCGATATTGCGGGCCGTTTCGCATAAGCCACATGATCACACCCGTCACCGCCCATCTCCTCCTCCCTGCTGACTGGTACGTCAGCCCGTCATTCCACGTCAGCCTGCTCCGCCCATATGTACCATCCACCAGTCAACTGCCCCGCAACCGCCCCGCCAGCATGACCAGACCCCCGACTGAACCGATCATCACGCCTGAGAAAATCCTAAGCCATCGAGTACGTGACCCACAGGGAGCTCGCCGCATCGAACTCCTGATACGTTGGAAGGACCGCACGCCCACCGAAGACAACAGGGTCCCCCTGGATAGAATTGAGAATCACCCTGTCCTCACTGAGTACCTGCGAAGCCGAAACTTCCGAGATGTACACGCGCTCTCGTAAGAGGGGCCTCCTTGGGGAGGGGGGTAGTGTAAGGAAAATTCCTTTTCCTTACTTCGCGTCCCTGCTCAGCGCGTACACCACTGTTCCCGCCAACCGCACCCAACAGTGATCCGTTACCACTCGCGACACTCGCCTCGACACTATTCCCGCCACTGTTCACGACGCGACCCAACCTCACGGTTCGGTTGGTAACCCGCGCTCCGGACCTCCGCCTCGACAATTCCCAACCTCGGCGCCAGGCCCGTCGCGCACCCCATTTTCCACGCATAACCGTTACCACTGTAGTTTCGCTATATATTCTTTGCTCATGCCTTCGCTAATTGTACTTTTGCTTCGATAGTGCAATTCTCGCTCGTTCACTCAATTCTGGCTCAGTCGGTGGTCGTGTCATGCTGGCGGGGCGGTTGCAAGGCAGTTGGCTGGTGGATGGCACGTATGGGCGGAGCAGGCTGACGTGGAATGACGGGCTGACGTACCAGTCAGCAGGGAGGAGGAGGTGGGCGGTGACGGGTGTGATCATGTGGCTGATGCGAAATGGCCCGCAA
Organism: Closterium sp. Naga37s-1; assembly: GCA_947471745.1. Lineage (NCBI taxonomy): Eukaryota > Viridiplantae > Streptophyta > Zygnematophyceae > Desmidiales > Closteriaceae > Closterium > Closterium sp. Naga37s-1. The sequence goes on along the minus strand of CANJKZ010000187.1, from coordinate 621,649 downwards.
TATCGGGGGCGGAGTTTCGGGGTGATGGGCAGGCGGAGGTTTTGAGTGTCGAGTAAGACCAGGTCGTCGGGTTGGTAAGTGACGGGGCGGCGGTGTCGGTCGGCGTTGCGCTTAGCGATGATGTTTGATTTTTTTATTGCTTCTGCTGCTCGGGTCCGTGTTGCTTGTAATATTTCTGCGAACTGTTGTGCGCGTGGGACTGGGTTGTCGGGATTCGGGGTCATGGGTACTGTAGGGTCTTGTCCGTAGTTTAGGTAAAAAGGTGATTGTTGGGTCGTGGCAGATGGCGAGTTGTTGAATGCGAATTCGATGAGTGGCAGTTGCTGTTCCCATGTGTTCGGGTCGTCGCACGTGGCCCGGATGAGCTGTTCCATGGTCTGATTTGTCCGTTCTGTCTGTCCGTCGGTTTCGGGGTGGTATGATGAACTAAACTGTAGTCGCGTGCCGAACTGCTGCCACAGGTTCCGCCAGAAGTTGCTGGTGAATTTCGTGTCTCTGTTGCTGATGATCGATGCTGGTATCCCGTGCAGTCGAACGACGGTAGAGATGAAGAGGCGGGCTGTTTCTTCGGCTGTGATTGACTTTTTGCAGACTGCGAAGTGTGCCATTTTCGTCAGTCGATCGACGACGACCAGGATCGCGTCATTCCCACTCGCTCCGGCCGGTAACCCCGTGACGAAGTCCATCGTCACCTGCTGCCAAGCACGCTCTGGGGGTGGTATCGGCTGCAACTGTCCTGCCGGCCGCTTCCGTGATGACTTCATGATCTGGCAAGTGGGACACGATGCCACGTGTCGTTGAACGTCGGTCAACATTTCGGGCCAGTAATAATACCGCTGCAGCTGCTGCCGTGTTTTCTCTACTCCGAAATGTCCCGAGGTAACTCCGTCGTGTGCCTCCTGTAACAGTAATTCCCGTAGCAGTGTGTACCCTGGTACCCAGATGCGGTCGGTCCCGGCTTTTACGTAATAGGCTCCCTTGGCTGCTGCGAACTGCTGCGAGTTTCCTCCTGTGAAGAATGGGTCCGTTTGATACCCGTGGGTAAATAGTCCTGTTAGTAGCGGGCTGGTCTGGGCAAGTAGTATCGCGTGGATTTGGGCAGTGGGGCGGGTTAGTGCGTCAGCGATGTTGGATGCTCCTTTTTTGTAGGTGACCGTGTAGTGGAAATTCGACTCGAGGAAATCGAGCCAGCGGATCTGTCGTGGGTTGAGGTGGGGCTGTGCGCGGAGGTACTGTAGTGATCGGTGATCTGTCCGTACTGTCATGTCTGCGCCGGTCAAGTAACAGCGCCACACTTTGAATGCATGCACGATCGCGAGCATTTCGCGGTCGTGTATCGGGTAGTTTTTCTCGGGCGGATGCAGTTTCCGTGACTCGTATGCGATGGGCTGTAGGCCATTGCCGAAATCCTGTAGCAGTACGGCTCCAATGGCGATGTTGTCAGATTTATATGACATAGCTACTGTAGGCTATAGTGGGGTAGCACATATGGGGTACAGTTTTCTAGGGTTTGCTTTTGTACCCACTTTCCCTTAGTCAATTCATTCCTCGTTATTTAACAGATGTCGTTATTTAACAGTAGTGGGCTGGTCTGGGCGAGTAGTATCGCGTGGATTTGGGCAGTGGGGCGGGTCAGTGCGTCAGCTATGTTGGATGCTCCCTTTTTGTAGGTGACCGTGTAGTGGAAGTTTGACTCGAGGAAATTGAGCCAGCGAATCTGTCGTGGGTTGAGGTGTGGCTGTGCGCGAAGATACTGTAGTGATTTATGGTCTGTCCGTACTGTCACGTCCGCGCCGGTCAAGTAACAGCGCCATACCTTGAACGCGTGCACGATCGCAAGCATTTCGCGGTCGTGTATCGGGTAATTTTTCTCGGGCGGATGCAGTTTTCGTGACTCGTATGCGATGGGCTGTAGGCCGTTGCCGAAATCCTGTAGCAGTACGGCTCCGATGGCGATGTCACTTGCGTCGGTAACTACTTCGAATGGGCGGTGTGGGTCGGCGATGCGCAGGACGGGCGGTGAGCAGAGAACATTTTCAGGGCAGAGAAGGCAGCATGCTCTTTCTCCCCCCACGTAAAAGCGACCCCCTTCCGCAGCAGATCCGTCAGTGGGGCTGTTAAGCGAGCCATGTCGGGGACGAACCGACGGACGTAATTAACAAACCCCAAAAAACTCTGCAGTTCCGTGATATTCGTCGGGGGGTGCCAGGCTTTGACAGTGTCCAGCTTCTTTGGGTCAATCTCAACCCCAGCCTCCGAAATAACGTGCCCCAAAAACTCTAGCCTATCCTGAAAGAACTCGCACTTAGAACCTTTGGTCAGTAACCGATGCTTATCTAAAATCTGAGAAACTGCTTCCAGATCCGCTAAGTGCTGCTGCCTGTCACGACTGTAAACAAGGATGTCATCGAGGTAAACTATCACGCATTTATCTAAAAGTGGCCTAAACGCCTCGTTCATGGTCATCTGAAATGTCGCCGGTGCGTTGGTCAGCCCGAATGGCATCACCGTATACTCGAACGACCCGTACCTAGTCCTGAAAGCTGTCTTGGCGCAGTCCGATGGTTCGACCCTAATCTGATGGTAACCTCCTCGTAAATCTATTTTCGAAAAAAACCGTGCTGTTCGCAGTTGGTCGATCAGTTCGTCGGCGCGGGGAATGGGGTACCGCGACTTGACTGTTACCCTGTTGAGCGCTCGGTAGTCGATGCACATGCGAAACCCTCCGTCTTTTTTCGGTGTGAACAGTATCGGTGCAGCGAATGGTGACGAACTCGGCCGGATAAACTGCTTCTCTAACAAATAATCTAACTGCTTCCTCAGTTCGTCGAGCTCGGGCTGTGTCAGTCTGAACTGGCGCTGTACAGTTGGCTGTGCCCCCGGTTCTAACTCTATCCTATGGTCGTGCGCCCGCTGAGGCGGCAGCCCCTCCGGTAAGTCGTCGGGAAAAATCCCCGGGTACCGTTTCAACAGCTCCTGTAGTTCGGGTGGTACTGCGGCTAACAGTTTCTGAAAATCGTTCGGCTGCTCTGCTTCTCCTACTACTGCAATGTCCACTGCGTACACGTCAGCTCCAGCGGAGACTGCCCGTTTCATTGTGATGGCGTTGACGTGGACCGTTGAAGGCTCGGACGACTGCCAGCGAGGTAGCGCGACCCAGTTACCGTTATTTCGCACAGTGCAGCTACCCGTCGTCCAGTCGATTCGCGGGTTATATCGTCGCAGCCAATCGCGTCCTAGTAAAATGTCGTGCCCATCCAGTGTCGTCGCGAGCATTTCCTGTGTAAACCCGAAGTTCCCCCCGCAGCGAACTTTTACTCTTTCCACCTTTTCCCGTATGGCCAGCGGCGTGCTGTCAACTAAGCGTGCGTCAATCTCTGGTAAGCACCGGCTAAGAGTCAGTTGCAGTTTCCTTGCGGTTGCGGTATTAACTAAACTGTGGCTTGCTCCTCCGTCGATAAATATCTTCACTGCTGCTCCCTGTATTTTCCCGTGGATCAGTACTGGGCAATCCGTCGCTGTACCCTCCTTATTCGTCCGAGCCCGATCGATGGCGTGAATCGGTACTGTGACTCGGTGAGGGTCGGTGTGGTTGGGCGAGCAGGCAGTCTCGTCAGTAGTTGGCCCGACTCCTACTGACTGCTGGCGTTTCCCTGCCTCTGAGACTCCCTCCCCTGCTCTGCTCCGCGGCGCCTCAGCTCCTCTGGGCATTCGCTCTTGCGATGGCCCGGCCTGTTGCAAGCAAAGCAGCGCCCCTTAAACGGCGCGGCAGCTGCATTCGTCGCAACAGCGTGTACAGTGGCGTGCTCGATCGGTCCCCGAGGACGATGTCCGTAGTAGGACCCCGGTCTCGGTCGGCGTAGGATGTCGATTTTCTCAGCGAGCGCGAGAATCTCGTTGAAGTTCGAGAGCCCGCGTAGCATGATCTCGTGCGAGATGTCCGGCTTCAGCCCTCCGACGTAACGGTCCACCCGCTCCGCTTCGTGCATGTAGCCGACTTGTTCGCAAAGTGCGAGAAAACCGCTCGTGTAATCTTGAACCGACCCGAGCTGCCGCCAAGTGCGCAATCTCTGACGCGCCGAAATAGAAGCCGCGATCGGCTCGAAGCGCGCCCGAAGCCCTGCGCACCACGCATCCCACGTGCTGTATTGGGCGGTTTCGCAGAATGAACTCCAGGTGACAGCTGGACCCGTGGGCCCTTCCTCTTGCGACGGTGGCTCGTAGGCGCGTGGCGACGTCACAATGACTCGCCACCAGTCCATGGCGGGGCCCCTTAGCAGCGAAACGACATACCAAATCTTTGCTGCGTCCGACTCGACGTAATTCGCGTCGAAGAAGACGTTCATCGTGAAGACCCACGATTGAACCGTCGGACCTCCACGCTGGCTCGGGTCGAAGCAGGGCGGGCGTTGCGGCTTGAGTGGCATTGGTGCCATGATGGCCTGTTCGCCACTTGTCGCCGCGAACTCCACGTGCCGACGGGCTTCGCGAGGCTCCCGCGGGCTTGGCGCGACCCTGTTTCCTCCCATGCCAGGCATTGGTTGGGCGGCGCTATCACTGGCTGCTCCTGAGCGCTGTCCCACGCTGTCATGTTGTGTTGGTGTGCCGGACGAGATGACGATCGGCTCGTCCGATTGTGCAGGTGCATTTTGTGATGCTGGAGCGTTCGTCGTAGATTGCTGACGCGCGGAGTCACGTTCCGCTGTGAGCGTCGCAATTTCGAGCGCCGAATCTTCAACTTGGCGCACCAGACGGTCGAGCTGCTCCTGCGTCAATGTTGCGAGAGTGAATTCGGCCATGGCGGGGGTGTCGGGCGAGCTCAGCGAGAGCCTCTGTCGGGGCCGTGCGTGCTTACGAGAGAGCACTACGAGCGGCGGTGCTGTGTCGCTGAGAGACGTCTACCCCCCCCCAAAAAATTGAGATAGTGGGGAAGCGAAGGTGTGGGTGCGGTCCGAGAAGAGATCGTAGGCTCTGAATACCAAGTGTTACGAGTGCAATTGAGTGAGCGAGCGAGAATTGCACTATCGAAGCAAGAGTACAATGAGCGAAGGCATGAGCGAAGAATATATAGCAAAACTACAGTGGTAACGGTAATGCGTGGAAAATGGGGTGCGCGACGGGCCTGGCGCCGAGGTTGGGAATTGTCGAGGCGGAGGTCCGGAGCGCGGGTTACCAACCGAACCGTGAGGTTGGGTCGCGTCGTGAACAGTGGCGGGAATAGTGTCGAGGCGAGTGTCGCGAGTGGTAACGGATCACTGTTGGGTGCTGTTGGCGGGAATAGTGGTGTACGCGCTGAGCAGGGTCGCGAAGTAAGGAAAAGGAATTTTCCTTACACTATCTAAACCAACTTCCGCAGCTTGTTATCGCAGAAGCAAGTCTTCAAAGTTTCGCCAACCACAGGACTCAAACTTTCGCCAACCACAGGTCTCGACCTTTCGCCAACTACCTGCCTCGACGTTTCGCCAACCTCGAGTCACCCAGGCTGGCGGGCGATTGTCGTTTCTCTCAACCCTCCCGTGTCGTGTCGTCGTTACTGCAGCCCAACGCGCCATGAGAAATCTCCCTCGCACCGATAACCACCACATGATATTCCAGATTCATGGCTGCCTCCCCGCCTCACTCTGTACCTTCACCCAGCAGCAGTTCGCGAGCGAAAGCCTGGATGGGTTCCGTGCTTGACAGCCTTGACACTTGATTGATACTGTGTTTCTTGTGTTCCTTTCCGCCATAGCTTACTCCGCATAGTCCCTTTTTAGTCTCAGTCGATAGCAAACAGCCGTTGCAGTCGCGTACACGTTCTTTATTTTCATCCATCCCGCTAGACGTTAGCGGATACCTTGCTCCAGTCGCGTAGCGGTTGGCGAATTTCTTGTCGCATAGCGTGTACCGAATCTGCCGTTTCCACTCGCGTAACCTGTTTCGAATTTTCCGTTTCCAGTCGCGTAGCCAGTGGCAGCCGTCCCCTGCGTCCACCGCGTAGCTCGCTCGTATCTCAAACCGCCGTTGTCGTCACCTCTGCAGACTCACACAGGGTTACGTACGCACCGCGCGACCTCTGAAGAAGCTCGCGTTTCGCCCAGTGGTCTAGGGCACGAATCGTTGTAGCCGTTGTCTCGCAATCACTCACTACCAGCGGTCGTTGCTACGTCCACGTGGCCGTTCCTACTACAACCGCAATGACGTCATCCCCATCGTCACGCTCGCAGCCACCCGCGAGTCTCGTCCCCTTTTGCGCTCTACTGCTCCTCGCGACGCTGCTATCGCCGTTTTGCGTCGCCGCGGCCGCACCTGAAGCCGCACGTGGTGCCGCACGTGGCGGTTCGGCTCGCCGCGTTCTTCAGGAGCCGCCCGCGTCGGACGAAATCATATCGGCCGAGTGTGAGTGGAGGAGGCGAGAGATGAGGAGGAGAGCGAGCGGTAATGGCGGGGGGAGGCGCTGAAGCAATCAATGGGGAGCCGCTCTGCCTTTTCCATCTCCTCCTTCCGCCTATGTCCCCCTCTCCGCTTCCTCTCTCTGCCTCCTCTCCCCTTCCCTCTCCCCCTCCCCCTTTCCCCCCAGCGAGCGCGCTACTGGCGCTGAAGCAAGCCCTGGGGGACCACCCCGCCTTCTCCCTGGCAGGGAGGTGGTCTGACGGCCCCTCGCTCAATCTCCTCCGCCTTTCCCCTCCCCGTGCTCCACCCCTCCCCTTCCTCCCCCCCCCCGTGCCCCACTCCTCCCCCCAGCGAGCGCGCTGCTGGCGCTGAAGCAAGCCCTGGGGGACCACCCCGCCTTCTCCCTGGCAGGGAGGTGGTCTGACGGCCCCTCGCCCAACCGCCAGGGCCAACTGTCGCAGCCCTGCGCTGACACGTGGCAGTTTGTCACCTGCGACTCCACAGGCCGTGTCGTTGCCATGTGAGTGGTGCCGTGCGGTGAACTGCGGTGACTGTGCAGTTAAGTGGGTTGAAGTGAAGTGGTTGGGCGTTGTGTTAGGGTGAAGTGGGTTGAAGTCGGGTGAAGTCGGGTGAAGTGGGGCGAAGTGGGACGACCATGGGGCATGGGGGTCCGTCACATACCATGGATGGGTCTGTCTGTCTGTCTTCCCCCCATCTTCGCCCCTGCTCTCTTTGTGCAAGATGTAAGGCCTCCGCAGCCCACCTGTCCGCTACTGACAAGTCCAGCCAACCATGGGGCATGGGGGTCGGTCACATACCATGGATGGATGGGCCTGCCTGTCTGTCTTCCCCCCCTTCTCCCCTCTCGCCCCTCCCCTTCCCCCAACAGCGACATGAGCAACCCTCTCTTGGCGTCCCTCAACGCATCATGGGCCCGAGGCGCCACTGCAGCGGCTGTAGCGCAGCCGCTGGCCGCCCGGGGCGCCAGCCAGCAGGCTGTAGCGGCGGCTGTAGCGGCGGGGGACACCGGTGGGGTATCATGGTGCGCTAACAGGGCACGTGTCCGACCTCTTTTTCCCCTCCCCCTTGTTCTTCCCCGCCTCAATTCCCCTTTTCCCCCACCCCCGCTTCCCCCCATCTCTCCCCTCCCCTCCCCCCTCAGCGACTTGGCCAACCCCTTTCTGGCATCCCTCAACGCATCATGGGCCAGAGGGGCCACTCCAGCAGCTGTTGCGCAGCAACTCACCGCCCGAGGCGCCAGCCAGCAGGCTGTAGCGGCGGCTGTAGCGGCGGGGGTGGTGGGGCCGCTGAGGGGGGAGATCCCGTGGGGGAGGTTGACGGCGCTGCAGCGATTGGAGCAGGTGGACTTGAGTGGCAATGAGGTGTCCGGTGCTGCTGTCTCTGCTGCTACTGCCCTGCTTCCTAACCTCAAACACCTGTAAGGGTCGGGTGACACACATGTTTAAGGCTGGGCTTGTAATGGGCAGGGGAAGGGGGATGGGGTTGGGTTGACGGCGCTGCAGCGGCTAGAGCGGGTGGAATTGAGTGGCACTGCAACGGCGCTGCTTCCCAACCTCAAACACCTGTAAGGGCTGACTGAAATACATGTGTACGGCTGGTGGGCTTGTATGAGGGGAGGTTAACAGCGCTGCAGCGGTTGGAGCGGGCACACTTGAGTGGCAATGAGGTGGCCGGTGCTGCTGTTGCTCCTGCTGCTGCCCTGCTTCCCAACCTCAAACACCTGTAAGCACTGGGCTTTAACAGAAGCATGTAAGGCGTGACTGAATCAAACACCTCAACAAGACTTGGCTTAAACGCCTGTGGGGTTTGACTTAAGCTGCTGCCGTGCCGTGCTGTGCTGCTGCTGCTGCAATTTCCCGCCCTAACTGACCTTCCTTCCCCTCGTTACTCATGTCCCTGCTCCTTTCAGTCCTCAACCCCCCACATCCCCCTCGGCTCGCCCTCTCCAAGCATAAAAGGATAGATTCGACTCGGATCCAACGGTCCTAACTCGCCCTATTCTCGCCCTCTCCACCCCTCTTTACTCCGCTCCACCTCCCTCCCTCTCCCACTCCCCCTCCTCCGATCACAACAATCTCTCCGTCAACACCCCCTCTTCCCCCACCTGCTCTGGTTCCCCTCCCCCCTCTCAACACCCCCCCCACCCACCCCTCACCCTCTCTCACGAACGCACGCAGCAACCTGACGTTCAACCGCATCGACTCACTGCCTGCAGCCGTCACAGCCATGACTGCCCTCAAGACGCTGTGAGTGTGGGGCTACTGCCATTGCGAGTCGCTATCCATGGAGCCTCATCAGTCGTTGCAACCGCATCGACTCACTGCCTGCAGATATCACAGCCATGACTGCGCTCGAGACGCTGCGAGTGTGTTTGGCTTGTTTGCGTTACCAATGGGTAATTGATGCAAGCCAACAAATGTAGAAAGTAGAGTTTGCAAAAATGCCTTGAGACGTCTCAAAAATGTTTGCATTACCAATGGGTGATGCAATTTAAACACTTGCTGGATGCAAGCCAACAAATGATGTAATCTAACATGCAATGATGTAATCTAACATGCAATGATGTAATCTAACATGTAATGATGTAATCTAACATGCAATGATGTAATATAACATGCAATGATGTAATCTAACATGCAATGATGTAATCTAACATGCAATGATGTAATCTAACATGCAGTGATGTAATCTAACATGCAATGATGTAATCTAACATGCAATGATGTAATCTAACATGCAATGATGTAATCTAACATGCAATGATGTAATCTAACATGTAATGATGTAATCTAACATGCAATGATGTAGTATAACATGCAATGATGTAATCTAACATGCAATGATGTAATCTAACATGCAATGATGTAATCTAACATGCAGTGATGTAATCTAACATGCAATGATGTAATCTAACATGCAATGATGTAATCTAGCATGCAATGATGTAATCTAACATGCAATGATGTAATCTAACATGCAATGATGTAATCTAACATGCAATGATGTAATCTAACATGCAATGATGTAATCTAACATGCAATGATGTAATCTAACATGCAATGATGTAATCTAACATGCAATGATGTAATCTAACATGCAATGATGTAATCTAACATGCAATGATGTAATCTAACATGCAATGATGTAATCTAACATGCAATGATGTAATCTAACATGCAATGATGTAATCTAACATGCAATGATGTAATCTAACATGCAATGATGTAATCTAACATGCAATGATGTAATCTAACATGCAATGATGTAATCTAACATGCAATGATGTAATCTAACATGCAATGATGTAATGACGTATCTGCCTGCCTCCACCCGTTTGTATGCTCCTCTTGAACCTAGTGCTTTCTCTGTCGCTCTGCTCTCTACCTGGTTTCTAAGCCCGTTTTTAACTCCCGCCTTCTTTTTCCCTGCCCACCGGCCCTGCAGGCACCTGGACAGGACATGAACCGCATCAGCGGCTCACTCAATTCGGGCCTCTCTGCCCTCTCTCCCTCTCTCCCCTCCCCTCACCCCCACCTGCTACCCGCTCTGTCACACCCCCCTCCTCCCTCTGCTACCTGCAGGCATCTGGACATGAATCGCATCAGCTGCTCGCTCCCCTCAGGCCTCTCTGCCCTCTCTCCTCTCTCCCCTCCCCTCACCCCCACCTGCTACCCTCTATGTCACACCACCATCCCCCTTCCCCCCCTGCAGCCATCTGGATATGAATCGCATCACTGGCTCGCTCCCCGCGGGCCTCTCTGCCCTCTCTCGCCTCTCCGCACTTGTTCTCGGGCAGAACCAAATTGTCGGCCAGCTGCCCGAAGAACTTGGCGCGCTCACCGACCTTGTGACCCTGTGAGTTGACCTGGGTTGACTTGGGTTGACTTTAGCGGAATTGCATGCTGCACAGTTGGGTTGACTTGAGTTGACCTGAGCCGATTTGCATGTGTGTGCGCTAGCCTGAGTTGACTTGAGCGGAGTTGCATAGTTTTGCATCTCAACCTGTCTTCCTTTTTCCATCCAAGCACTCTCCCCTCACATGTGCCCACCCCCCCACTCACTCACTCACCCCCCCACTCACTCACTCACCCCCCCACTCACTCACTCACCCATTCACTCACTCTCCCATCGTCCCCCCACTCTCCCTCTCTCTCCCGCCCCACCAGCGACCTGGGTGATAATCACTTTCAGGGTCAGCCGCCCGATTCCTGGAGCAAGCTCACCAACCTCCAAGTGCTGTAAGTGCCACAACTCTTGACTTTGGAAACGATTCGAAAGTCGTCTCAAAAGTCTCAAGGCGTCTCAAAAGTCTCAAGGCGTCTCAAAAGTCGCTTTCAGGGCCGCCAGCCGCCCGATTCCTGGAGCCAGCTCACCAACCTCCAAGTGCTGTAAGGCTGTAAACAGCAACCGCACGGCTGTAAGCCCTCCTGCTATACCTTCAAGAGCTGTTTCTCTTTTCAGGCATTTGTCCCAAGCCCCTCCTTACCCCTCCTTATTCCTCTCCATTTCGTAACCCCCCTGCCCTCCTCTCCAGTTCCCTCTACCGCCTGCCTATAACGGCTGCCTTCCCCCCCTCGTGGGCTGCCCTCGTGTCTCTCTCCTTCTTCTCCTTCTCCTCCGCAACACCCCCCCCTCTCCTCTCCTTCCTTTCCCCCCCATCCAGTTCCCTCTACCGCCTGCCTATAACGGCTGCCTTCCCCCCCTCGTGGGCGGCCCTCGCATCGCTCTCCTTCTTCTCCTTCTCCTCCGCTGCTGCCTCGGGGCCCTTCCCCGCCTTCCTCACGCAACTTCCCAACATCCAACACATGTGAGTGAAAGAAGTGGGTGGGGAGTGGTGTGGAGCGGTGGGAAGCGGGTTGGGACTTTTGAGCCTTGAACACTCTCTGCTGTGCGGTGGTGAGGTGAGCGCGGGTCATGGTGGGGGGAGTGGTGGGGGGAGTGGTGGGGGGAGTGGTGGGGGGAGTGGGAACGGGGGGACTCGTGAGTGGGTAGGCTACTAGACGCCTCAATCTCCATGCCCCCCCTTCTCCCATGCCCCACCACACAGTTACCTGCATTCCAACCGCCTGTCCGACCCTCTGACTGCTGACCTCTGGCGCCCCTCCCTGCTGCTCTTGCTGCAATGCGTGCTGCGTGCGTGTGCTACCACATCCCATCGCATCCCCATGCCTCCCCTTCTCCCATGCCCCACCACACAGCTATCTGCATTCCAACCGTCTCTCCGGCCCTCTGCCTGCTGACCTCTGGCGCCCCTCCCTGCTGACTGACGTGTGAGTTCCCTTACATGCCATGCCAAGCCGTTACCTGCCATGCAAAGCCGTTACCTGCCATGTCATGTTATGGCCCTCTGCCCTCTGCCCTCTGCCCTCTGCCCTCTGCCCTCTGCCCTCTGCCCTCTGCCCTCTGCCTGCTGACCTCTGGCGCCCCTCCCTGCTGACTGACGTGTGAGTGCTGTTGCATGCCATGCCTTGTGAGCGACTTGTGAGATTCTCAAAAATCTCTCCAGCTCGCTCCCTGATGACCTCTGGAGAGCCCATCCCTGTTCACCGATGTGTGAGTTCGCTTACATGTCATGCCATGCCACATGCCATGCCATGCTCTGCATCTGTATTATGTTATGGCCTGACACTTGGCCCTCTGCACTCTTGTAGTTTCCTGTTCTCCTTTCATCCCCTCCGCTCGATACACAACGTTACCAGCAACATCTCTTCTCCCTTTCTCCTGTGTCCTGTTCTCCTTTCATCCCTTCCCCTCGATACACATCGTCTTCAGCAGCATCTGGTCTCCCTTTCTCCTCGCCCTCCTCTTTAGACGTCATTTTCAATAACTTCCACTTTCCACTCTGCACTTATTTCCAGACCTTGAAGAGAGCTGTGTCTTTCTCTCCTGTCTTGTTGGCCTTTCCCCTCTTCCTTTCCACCCAAATCAACTGTGACATTTCAAACAACTTCTTAAATGGTTCGGTGCCGCTGCCTCCACCTGAGCTCCAGTGTTTCCCCTCCACCCTCTCCTCTTGCCCCTTCCCCTTGGCCCCCCCACCCCCCATCACATCACAGTGACATCTCAAACAATTTCTTCAATGGCTCTGTGCGTTTTCAAACGTCTCACAAGTTGTTTCCTGTTCCCTCTTATCTCTCCTCTCTCCTCTCTCCTCTCTCCTCTCCTCTCTCCTCTCTCCTCTCCTCTCTCCTCTCTCCTCTCCTCTCTCCTCACCCCCCATCACATCACAGGGACATCTCAAACAATTTCTTCAACGGCTCTGTGCCGCTGCCCCCACCTGAACGGCAGGCTGACTTCAGGTGATGCTTTTGCTCTCAGGTGACGCTCTGTTGCTCTCAGGTGACGCTCTGTTGCCCTCAGGTGACTCTCTGTTGCTCTCAGGTGACGCTCTGTTGCTCTCAGGTGACGCTCTGTTGCCCTCAGGTGACTCTCTGTTGCTCTCAGGTGACGCTCTGTTGCTCTCAGGTGACGCTCTGTTGCTCACAGGTGACGCTCTGTTGCTCTCAGGTGACGCTCTGTTCCTATCTGTTCCACCCCCCCTCCCGAGTGCTCTGCACTTCTTGCGACCCCCTCCTCCTGCCTTTTAAACCCCCCCCCACCCACTCTTCCTTCCACCCTTGCCCCCTCCCCGCAGGTACTTTTTCAACTGCTTCTCCTCTGCATCCGCCCATGCGCCGTGCACTCCTGCTTTTCAAACTCTCCTGCCCTTCAAATACCTCTCCACCTTTCCACTCCCCCCCACTCTCCCTTCCGCCCTTGCCCCTCCCCCCAGGTACTTTTTCAACTGCTTCTCCTCTGCGACCTCCCCGTCAGACATGCCTGCTGCAGCTGACGGCCAGTTGGATGCTGCCACGTGTGCTCAGTTCTATTCGCCCCCTCCGGAAATTGCTGCTGCTGCTGGTGGTAAGACTACACAGCTGCTAGCATTCACGTGCTTGCGTTCGGCTGCTTGCGTGTGGCTGCCTCCGTTCGGCTGCCATCTGTACCTGGTTGTCATATGCATGCCTCATTTACCCACACGCCGCGAGGTGACTTCTGAGTCGACTCAAAAGCTGCCTCCGTTCGGCTGCCATCTGTACCTGGTTGTCATATGCATGCCTCATTTACCCACACGCCGCGAGGTGACTTCTGAGTCGACTCAAAAGCTGCCTCCGTTCGGCTGCCATCTGTACCTGGTTGTCATATGCATGCCTCATTTACCCACACGCCGCGAGGTGACTTCTGAGTCGACTCAAAAGCTGCCTCCGTTCGGCTGCCATCTGTACCTGGTTGTCATATGCATGCCTCATTTACCCACACGCCGCGAGGTGACTTCTGAGTCGACTCAAAAGCTGCCTCCGTTCGGCTGCCATCTGTACCTGGTTGTCATATGCATGCCTCATTTACCCACACGCCGCGAGGTGACTTCTGAGTCGACTCAAAAGCTGCCTCCGTTCGGCTGCCATCTGTACCTGGTTGTCATATGCATGTGCGGCGTGTGCCTCATTTACCCACACGCCGCGCCCAGCAATCCTCCCCACGCAGGCACCCAGCAGCCCTCCCCCTTCAATTCCACGTGGGGTTCATCTGTCTTCACCATCCGTCTCCTCATCGCCCTCACCATTCTCCTCACATCCGTCTCTCATCTCCCTCCCTCCCCTTCCCCACGCAGGCACCCAGCAGCAGCCCTCCCCCTCTGACTCCACATGGGGTTCCTCATTCTTCACCGTCTGCCTGCTCATCGCCCTCACCATTCTCCTCGTAGCCATCTCCCTCACCTGCTGCCGCCTCGTGCAGCAGCGCAGACAGCAGCAGAGGGACATGCAGCAGCAGCAGCAGCAGCAGCAAGAGCAGATGCGTGTGGACGTGGATTCAGACGCTGCTGTGTCAGCACATGGCGCTAATACAGTAAGTGTTACATATGCACTCTTAAGTGTCACCAAGTGCACTGCAGTGAGTGTTGCGGAGTCAACTGCAGTGAGTGTTGCAGAGTGCACTGCAGTAAGTCTTAACAGTGAACAGTGTTCATAGCTGCAGTGCATTCATGTCACTTTCCCCCCAATCCTTTCCCCTTCAACCCCACTGTGCCAACGGTACAGGCCATTCTGTCGCCCAGCAAGGATTCCAACCAGCCGTTCCTTGCAGGCGTTGCTCTCTCCAGCTTTTGAGTCCACTCAAAAGTCACCTCATGAGTCGACTCGAAACCCACCCCCTCTTCCCCCTTCCACCTGGCTTCGCCACTCGCAGGCCATTCTGTCGCCCAGCAAGGATTCCAACCAGCCGTTCCTTGCGGGCGTTGCTCTTTCCAGCTCCAGCACATAGCTAAGTGCCTGAGGGTCTCGGATGATGGAGCTACACATTTACGGGGCCAGCAGACCATTCTTGCACTCAGTGTTCCACTCTCAGCCGCCCCTGCACTTGGCACCATTGCACCTGTGTTCATACTCTTAGGCGCCTCAGAACCTGCAGTGTTCATACTCTTTTTGAGCACACCAGCACTCCTACACCACACTGAGCATTTTGTGACGCTGATGGCATTATCTATCTTGTATTATATTACTTGCAAGCGTACAGTGCATGTTCCCTTCCCTGTATGGCCTGAGCTTTGTCAAGAGGGCAAATTAGTCGCTATGACTACACTAATACAGAAACTACACTTCCCCGAGTCTTGTCAAAAAGGCAAATAATAACATGAACACACTGATACATAAACTACACTTCGCTGCACTCGCAGTGGACTGCACTGTACTGCACTGCACTGTACTGCATTGCACTATACCGCTTACAACAAGCGCTGGTTGCCGGTAACTGAATGAACTAGAGCTTTGGGACCTGCTTGATCCGTGACGGTTGGGAGAGGTGTGGGTGGGGTGTGGGTGTGGGTGAGGAGGGGCAATGTGGGGGACAAGAGAGAGGATAAAACAGGCAACAGGGCCGTGAAAGGTTCAGCGAAGGGAGAAATTTGGTGAGGAGGGAGCGCAAGTGAAGGGGGGAATTCGGAGGGAGGATTGGAAGGGGGTTGAAGATTGGGGGCGTGGTAAGGGAGGAGCGGCTAGAGAAGAACAAGAGTATGAGTGGCAGGAAGGGATAGGTGAAACGAGGTGAGGGAGCACGGACCTGGACCGACGGCAAGGACTGTCTTGGACCCTGCTGCCACCTGTTGCGGGTGGGGGTTTTAGAGCAGGGGCATAGGAAGGAAAGCATTGGGGTGGGGTATGGGAGGGGAGCATGGGAAACAGAAGGACAACAAATACAGACAGACTTGAAGCATGGCCTGAAGCATCACCTGAAGCATCAACTGAAGCGTCACCTGAAGCCCACCTGAGTCCTGCCGGTATCACCTGAAGGAACACCTGAGGCCCACCTGAGTCCTGCCAGCATCGCAGACAGTGAAGACAGGCAACCGGTGCTGCTGTGCCTTCCCTCTCAGCTCGTTCCTGCACCGTGGTGTATGGTGGTGTATAGTGGTGTGAAGTAGTGTGAAGTGGTGCAGAGTTGAGAGGGGTGGTGAAATCCCCGGGGCAGAGTGCATCATGTGTGTGGTGAGCACACCAACGACAAACTTCTAAAGCTTGTTGCTTGCAATGCTTGTTGCAAAGCTTGTCGCAATGGTTGTTGCACTCTTGTCGCGCAATGCTAAGCATGGCTCACATCTCCTTGAGGTTGCTGCAGGAGACCACTATCTTGGGCTGCCCACACGCCTCGTAGTGCCGCAGCAACGCCTTGTTGCTGCTCACACGCATGTAGGCACTCCGATAGACAGGCGGGCAGGGATTAGGTATGAGCCGAAGGGGGAGAGAAGAGGAACGGGGGGTGCGAGGAAGAAAAGCGAAAGGAAAGGGAAATGGGAGGAAAGAGATAGGGATGTGTTGCTCGTGCAATCAACAGGACGTTGAGTTTGGTGTAGGGAGAGAGAGGTTGATTGGAGTGTGAAAAGGGGGGAGAGGGATAGGAGGAGAAGAGAGGCGCACCTGGTTTGGAGGTCGGTGAGAATGCCCACTGCCGCGTCTGGTAGGGGGAGGCGAGGTGGGGAGGTGAGGTGAGGGAGAGGGGGAGAGGCGGGGGGTGGGGGTGACTTTTCAGTCGACTCAAACTTCCCCTGGTTTGGAGGCCGGTGAGAATGCCCACTGCCGCATCTGGTAGGGGGAAAGGGACGGTGGGGAGGGTAGGGGGGGATGGGGGGGGAGATGAGGTGGGGATGGGGGATACGGCAGACACTTGCTTACTGGGCGGCATTCACAGGCACACTGGGCGGCAATCTTCCCCGTGCCCATATTCAAGTCCTACCGCACCAACTTTAACTCACTCCGCCCCACCACCAGCCCCCCCTCCCCCACTCACGAGCACACTGGGCAGCGATCTTCCCTGCACTCATCTTCAAATCCTGCCGCACCACCAGCACCATCTTTAGCTCGCTCCCCCGCCCCACCACCAGCCCCCCCGCCCCCTCTGTCTCCGCCTTCCCCCCAAACACTGGCGCTGATCTCCCCCCCGCGCTGCCTCCGCCCCCCTTCCGCCCGCTACTGCTTCCCCTGCCCCCTGCCGTCAGCTCCCCCTTCTTCCCCCCTGCGCCCTTTCCGCCTCCCCCGCTTCCCCCGCTTCCCCCGCTTCCCCCCAGCAGGCGGCCGAGAATGAAGCCTGTGGCGAGGCCGGGGAGGAACAGCAGCGCGCGCGAGAGCCAGGGGGAGAAGGGGGAAGGCTGGGCGGGGGGGAACGGGGAGGGAGAGGGAATGAGGGGAGGGGCGGAGGGGGGAAGGCGGAAAGTTGGGGACACAGGAGTGAGGAATGAAGATCACGGCAACGCCGGGGGGAAAAGAAGCGCGTGCGGGGAGAGCGGGGATGGGTTGGGGGAGCGGAATAAGGGGAATGCAGACAGGTTGGCGAGAATAGCGGGGGAAGCAGCGAGCGGGGGCGGCGACGGCAGGAACAGCAGTGGCGGCGATGACGGTAAGAACCACACGTGCCTCGTCGCGCTTCCGAGGCGCTAGACTTCGAAAAGTGGTGGGAGTGTCGGGCCAGTTGGACTTGGCGCGACCGCCCTTGCCCGCCGAGCAATTAGGGTGCACTCCTGCACTTCGGGTCATCAGCACTTCGGGTCATCCGAATTAAATTTTGGCTGGGCGCGCGATTTGCGATTTGACTTTGGGTTATCCGACTCGGAAACTTTCAGTGGTCCCAAATGTTCGGAAGACCCAAACACGGGAAGACCCGAAGCCAGGAATGCACCCTTATTTTGTTGCGTTTCGCCTGAACCTCGGTCCCTCAGTACCTGTCGGGGTCAGCGAATGCGAAATCGAAACGTGCTGCGTTACCGGGCTCCGATAGAACCGTGACGAGAACTACTTTTCGCAACTCCTTAGTTCTAATGATCGGCCCAGTGCGTACTGTCGCGATGGCGATCTGTGGGGTTACCAGAAAATTTCGCGTAGACTCCAAACCTGTGCCACGTTCCCCCAACCTTGTACGCACATACCAAAACCTCTCGAACCCTATGCCACCGTTTTAGAATATTCCAAACCGTCTTGCGATGCAAAGCATCTCATTGTACCACTTAACATCTTGTGGAAACCATTTGGTCCTTCCTTACAAGTGGGTCCCATCCCATCCCAACCAACGGTCAGATTCCAGAGTATTCCTAGTGAGATCCCTAGACGGTCAAGTTACACCGGTAATGTCAGAGCAGAGGCAACATTAGTTAGTAGTGCGTCTTGCTGCAGATTACACCGCGATGAATTCGGGCCGAATTTCTGAAACCACGACGTTTGAGAGTAGAAGGTCGCTCTTTGCGGGTCTGCTATCCTGTCGCCTTGGCTAGTAAAGTGAACTAGGCTCTTGCTGTGCTGCCACGTGTCCTCGGCTAGGCGGTTCCCAGGCTTTCGCATCAGAGGCTGATATATTTAGTTTGAAGCGACCTCCCGTATTTCGAGTATTCCTTATAATATTCCGCGTTGTAGATGCTTCCAAGTGGTGCGGAAAGGGGCTTATAGACTCCATAACGCGCGTGGATATCATTTATCGTAGGACCGCGTGTTTTAGACATTGTAAGACAGTGCATAGAACCGTCGCCTAGCATGTAGAGAAACCACTCTCTATAGAACCACGCATTATAGATTCTGAAAACGAGGTCTGCGAGGACTCAATACTCCATAGAACCCGCGTCGTAAGTACCGTAAGCGGCGGTACAGATGTCTGGACGAGGAAGCATGACCTGCTGATTGTCCTGCTGCGATCGGACCCGTCGAACCCGCGAACTTGATAGATTTCGTCGAGCCTGTCGAGCCTGTCGAACTCGTCGAACCGCTGTTAGCAAAGGCAAGGGGAGAATGGCCGCAGACGACTCGGGCGCGCCGTGGGAGGAGCTTCGGCGCGAGGCGCGGAAGCTGGAGGGCGACCTGGACGTGAAGCTGTCGTCGTACGCCAAGCTCTGCAGCATGCTGTCGCATAGCGGTGAGTCATGCGACGCTCTGCGACCAGCCGTGCGACATTGTGCGACATCTGTCGCCATACACCGAGCTGTGCAGCATGCTGGTCGCGCAACGGCGGGTGGTTCAACGGTCAGCAATTCATGCTGTCGTCGCATATTGATAAGGGGTCCCCTGGTTACGGAAGTCGCACAAGGCGAGGTAGGAAAAGGTTCATCCCTCCCGTTCCCTTCCCTCTCACCCGTGTCCATCCTCCCATTTCTCCTCTCCCATCCCTCCCTCATTTCGAGGTGACTTTTGAGTCGACTCAAAAGTCCCTCCTGTTCCCTTCCCTCTCACCCGTGTCCATCCTCCCATTTCTCCTCTCCCATCCCTCCCTCATTTCTCGCCCCGCTTCGCCTCCCTGCCCGCATTCCCTTTCCCCGCGCCTCCCCTCCTCCCCACAGGATACGGCGAGGGGGGCGAGGGCGGCAGCGAGGGGTCGGTGGTGGCGGTGGAAAAGGCGATAGAGGCGCAGCTGCAGCGGCTTGCGGACACCAACAACCGCATGGCGCGCTGCTGCTCCGCTGCCGG
The DNA here is from genome assembly GCA_947471745.1 of Closterium sp. Naga37s-1. Taxonomy (NCBI): domain Eukaryota; kingdom Viridiplantae; phylum Streptophyta; class Zygnematophyceae; order Desmidiales; family Closteriaceae; genus Closterium; species Closterium sp. Naga37s-1. The sequence goes on along the minus strand of CANJKZ010000187.1, from coordinate 602,282 downwards.
TGGTGGTGTCGGTGGCGAGGGCACGGCTGCGACAGCGTCACTGTCTCAGAAAGTGGCTCGGCATCGGGACATCCTGCAGGAGTTCACTCAGGTGTGTGGGGGATCTCGGTGGTGGTAGTGGTGCTAGTGGTGTAGTGGCGGTGGTGGTGCCGCTGCTGCTGCTGCTGCTGCTGCCGCTGCCGCTGCCGCTGCTGCTGCTGCTGCTGCTGCTGCTGCTGCTGCTGCTGCTGCTGCTGCTGCTGCTGCTGCTGCTGCTGCTGCTGCTGCTGCTGCTGCTGCTGCTGCCGCTGCCGCTGCCGCTGCCGCTGCCGCTGCCGCTGCCGCTGCCGCTGCCGCTGCCGCTGCTGCTGCTGCTGCTGCTGCTGCTGCTGCTGCTGCTGCTGCTGCTGCTGCTGCTGCTGCTGCTGCTGCTGCTGCTGCTGCTGCTGCTGCTGCTGCTGCCGGTGTCGGTGGTGAGGGCACGGGCTGGTTTTATAGAATTCTCAAGAAAGGGCACGGCTGCCACGGCATCGCTGTCTCAGAAGGTGGCTCGGCATCGAGACGTTTTACAGGAGTTCACTCAGGTGTGTGGGGGACCTGGTGGTGGTAGTGGTGCTAGTGGTGTAGTGGCGGTGGTGGTGCCGCGAGGCTGTGGGGGACCTGGTGGTGGCATCATCGGCAATGAGGGGCAACCTGGCCATGATGAGGCAGCACGCGGAGCTGCTCTCCTCCTCGCGCGCATCCACCACTGCCCCTTTCAACCTCTCCTCTCGCCCCCCCCCTCTCCCTGAAACACGACTCCCCTGGCTGGAATTCCGGCGCACGAGGGGCAACCTCGCCATGATGAGGCAGCTCCATCCCGCTACACTCAACCGCACTTACATCACACCCCTCCCTATCCCCTCTTTACCCCCTGGCAGGAGTTCCGGCGCACGAGGGGCAACCTGGCCATGATGAGGCAGCATGCGGAGCTGCTCTCGTCCTCGCGTGCTTCCACCACTGCCACCGCCGACCTTCTTGTGGTGTGCTGCTTGCCTGCGCTGCTTGCCTGCGCTGCTTGCCTGCGCTGCTTGCCTGCGCTGCTTGCCTGCGCTGCTTGCCTGCGCTGCTTGCCTGCGCTGCTTGCCTGCGCTGCTTGCCTGCGCTGCTTGCCTGCGCTGCTTGCCTGCGCTGCTTGCCTGCGCTGCTTGCCTGCGCTGCTTGCCTGCGCTGCTTGCCTGCGCTGCTTGCCTGCGCTGCTTGCCTGCGCTGCTTGCCTGCGCTGCTTGCCTGCGCTGCTTGCCTGCGCTGCTTGCCTGCGCTGCTTGCCTGCGCTGCTTGCCTGCGCTGCTTGCCTGCGCTGCTTGCCTGCGCTGCTTGCCTGCGCTGCTTGCCTGCGCTGCTTGCCTGCGCTGCTTGCCTGCGCTGCTTGCCTGCGCTGCTTGCCTGCGCTGCTTGCCTGCGCTGCTTGCCTGCGCTGCTTGCCTGCGCTGCTTGCCTGCGCTGCTTGCCTGCGCTGCTTGCCTGCGCTGCTTGCCTGCGCTGCTTGCCTGCGCTGCTTGCCTGCGCTGCTTGCCTGCGCTGCTTGCCTGCGCTGCTTGCCTGCGCTGCTTGCCTGCGCTGCTTGCCTGCGCTGCTTGCCTGCGCTGCTTGCCTGCGCTGCTTGCCTGCGCTGCTTGCCTGCGCTGCTTGCCTGCGCTGCTTGCCTGCGCTGCTTGCCTGCGCTGCTTGCCTGCGCTGCTTGCCTGCGCTGCTTGCCTGCGCTGCTTGCCTGCGCTGCTTGCCTGTGCTGCTTGCCTGTGCTGCGCCCGCCTCTCTCATGTTCTTACGCTTTCACAGTCTGCATTGCATAATGTGTGCTGCTTGCCTGTGCTGCTTCCCATGAGGCTGTGTCAGCAATTAGTCTCTTACTTTCCCCCTCTTCCACCTCGTACGCTTCTCCCATTTCACCTCCGCACAGCCATCTGGGTCCAACAGTCAAAGCCAATTGCTGGAGAGGCGAGCAATCCACGGCAACATAGCTCAGGTGATTACATACAACAGCATTCCTCATGTAAGTCAACAGATAACAGCATAAATCATAGCTCAGGCTACTTCTGTCGAATTTCATGCCACCTAGCTCAGGTGACATAGCAATTCGGGGCAGTAACAACTTTGCTTAGGGCACAGCAACACAGCCTGCACCATCATGGCATTCGGGGCAGCAATATTTTTCCGCAGCCCTCTTCTCTCTTCTCACCTCCCATTCCCGCTCCTGCCCCGAAAACATTCCGAGGCATTTTACCTTCTGAGGTGTCGTTATTCCCGGATGCGTGCCCACGCACCCACCCCCTTTTTCACCCCCCTTCCCGTCCCCCTTTTCCCCCTTTTTCCATTCCTCTCCCCATTCCTGCCTCCGTTCATGACCTCACTCCTGCCGCCGTTCCCCCATTCCCGGCCCCATTCCTCTCCCCTCACTCTGCGCCTTCGCGTGGACAAGCCCATCTCACATGCAGCCAGCACCAAGGCAGCTTTGGCGCTACCCAACTGAGATGTACACTCCCACCCCACCCCACCCCACCCCACTCCACCCCACCCCACCCCACCCCACCCCACCGCACCCCACCCCACCGCACCCCAACCGACCCCTTTCCACCCCTTCAGATGGACGAGCTCATCTCACATGCAGCGAGCACCAAGGCAGCTCTGGCGTCGCAGCGATCGCTCTTTGCGAGCATTCAGGGCCGCATCAAGCTGCTCTCCGACCGCTTCCCGCTTCTTAGAAGCGTGCTGGGTAGGTCTGTCAGTCGTGTAGCGGTGCTGAATCAATTGCCTTTGAGTCGACTCAATGGCCATTCAGGGTCGCATCAAGCTGCTCTCCGACCGCTTCCCGCTTCTTAGAAGCGTGCTGGGTAGGTCTGTCTGTCGTGTAGCGGTGCTGAATCAATTGCCTTTGAGTCGACTCAAAGGCCATCCAGGGCCGCATCAATCTGCTCTTCGACCGCTTCCCTCTACTCAGAAGCGTGCTCGGTACGTCGGTTATCATGGATCGGCTTCTGAGTCAACTCAAAGCCCATCCAGGGCCGCATCAAGCTGCTCTTCAACCGCTTCCCTCTACTCAGAAGCGTGCTCGGTACGTCGGTTATCATGGATCGGCTTCTGAGTCGACTCAAAGCCCATCCAGGGCCGCATCAAGCTGCTCTTCGACCGCTTCCCTCTACTCAGAAGCGTGCTCGGTACGTCGGTTATCATGGATCGGCTTCTGAGTCGACTCAAAGCCCATCCAGGGCCGCATCAAGCTGCTCTTCGACCGCTTCCCTCTACTCAGAAGCGTGCTCGGTACGTCGGTTATCATGGATCGGCTTCTGGGTCGACTCAAAGCCCATCCAGGGCCGCATCAAGCTGCTCTTCGACCGCTTCCCTCTACTCAGAAGCGTGCTCGGTACGTCAGTTATCATGGATCGGCTTCTGAGTCGACTCAAAGCCCATCCAGGGCCGCATCAAGCTGCTCTTCGACCGCTTCCCTCTACTCAGAAGCGTGCTCGGTACGTCGGTTATCATGGATCGGCTTCTGAGTCGACTCAAAGCCCATCCAGGGCCGCATCAAGCTGCTCTTCGACCGCTTCCCTCTACTCAGAAGCGTGCTCGGTACGTCGGTTATCATGGATCGGCTTCTGAGTCGACTCAAAGCCCATCCAGGGCCGCATCAAGCTGCTCTTCGACCGCTTCCCTCTACTCAGAAGCGTGCTCGGTACGTCGGTTATCATGGATCGGCTTCTGAGTCGACTCAAAGCCCATCCAGGGCCGCATCAAGCTGCTCTCGGATCGCTTCCCCTCTTCTGAGAAGCGTGCTCGGTAAGTCGTTCGTATGTGTGCGCACGTGTATATTCACCAAAAGAAGTCCCGCAACACTCGTATTCCCGCCCCGGTGCATGCAAATCCTCTGCCACTGCTACCCTCCTTCTCGCTCCCCTTTCCCTCACCTCCTCCCTCCTCCAACCTCTCCCTCCCCCCTCCCGCCCCCCCCCCCGCCTTCCGCCCATGCCTGCAGGGGCTATTCGTCGAAAGAAGTCGCGCGACACGCTCATTCTCGGGGCAGTCATTGCGGCATACACATTCCTCATTCCTCCGCCTTCTTCCCTCCCTCCTATCCTCCCGCCCCCCCTCCCCTCCCCTCTCGCCCATGCGTGCAGGGGCTATTCGGCGAAAGAAGTCGCGCGACACTCTCATTCTCGGGGCAGTCATTGCAGCATGCACCACGTTCCTCATTATATACTGGCTCAGGAAATGAACTGGTCACGAACAGCAGATTCCTCGCTGCACACCACTCTCGGGTGCAGTCCCCACTGCATTCACCACCGCCGCCCAGTCATCGTCATGTCTTGGCTCAGGAAATCAATTGGTTACAAAAACGCGGTATTGTTCTGTCGGGACGGCTGTGGAGCGAGCGTCACCACCGCTGCAAGGAACATGCTCCTCACCATAGGTATACCGTACAATTTCAGTTAATATATCAAAAGTTACATAAGCCAGGATGATGTTTTTTTAGTGTGTTTGTGGATGCCTTTGCAACTGCTGGGGCCATGAGTATCCTGTATATGTTTCGTGGTGCTTTAGGCTACTGAATTCTTTAAGGTTTCATTTCATGCATCGGGATTCTTCTGCAAGTACCGTATAGAGATGGTTGCAATATATTGATAATTAACAGCGATCACTTTCTACCGATTCTACCACAAGGCATGGTGATGGTGCCCTTGTGGGCCCTATGTGTTCCACTCTCCAACCTACACCCAACAGTGACTCAAAGGCATGGTGCTGACAGCGGCAGGCACTACTGGTGCTCTCCTCTCCTCACAAGCTACACACTGCTGCCAAGCCTTGTGTAATCCTGAGGGCGCATGTTGATGACCCCACGAGGGCTATATGCTCGTGTGTCCCGAGGATTGCACAGGCTTGCTGTTTCTGGTGCCTTTGCTGCTGCTGCTGCTGCTGCTGCTGCTGCCAGCACCATGCATGAGGGCCATATACATTCTCTAACCATCTATCTCCTAGTGATCCAGACTTGACTCAGCTGCTCTCAGCACTACAGCTTCCATTAATTACTTACTTACGCAGCGCCCTGCTCTGCTCACTGTATAAACATTGCACTGTGTAATAGTGCACTCACTGTCAGCTTCACCCACACTTCATGACTTCCGTTGTGCAGGTTTTTTCAACCCGAACCCCCCTTTCCCCGAGCCGAAACCACTTTTATTCCCCCCAAGTGCCTCCTTGTGCAAAAACATAGCACCCACCTTCGAGCTCTTTCCTCCTTTTCCCTTCCCCCCTTCCTCCTCCTCCGCGCCCGCTTCTGCCCCATATTTCCAGGGGAATCTCCCCTTGCTGCTCCGAATCCGCGCGGCTTCGTACTGGAAAACGACAAGCACGTCGCGTGTGGCCGCCTTGAGCAGCGCGTGCACGCAGCGTCGGAACATGGGGGGCGGCGCTAGCGACGGCTCCACCACCTGATGCAGCACCAATCTAGACGCCATGCGCACGCCATCCCTGCCTAACCCGCCACACATGCCGCCGCCACTGGCGCTCGCAGCGGCAGGGTCCGGAACTATGTGGGCATCGAAGCGATCCGGGCTGCTGCTGGCGCTGCGAGACGAGTCGCTATCAGAAGGATCCGAATCCAAATCCAATCCCGACTCGGATTCACTGTCGGAAGAGCTGCCGAGAAACATGACATCTGAGAGCGGCGATTGCGGAGCGGAAGAGACGGCTTCTGTGGGAAAGGAGTCCGCCTCCAAGTCGGAAAAGGCGGAAGATGAGAGTGAGGAAGCAGCGGGGGGGGAAGAGGAGGGGGGAGACGCTGTCACTGTTGGTCGCGAAACGCCACTCCCCAGGCTGACGCGACCTTGACGAGGCCTTCGCGAGGCCTTTACACGACCCTGACGGGCCCTCGGCTCGTTTTCTGCTTCACGCGCCCTTCACGGGGCTTTCACGGAACCTTCACGGGCCTCAAACGGCCCCAAACTCGAATTCTGCAGACCAGGCCCTTCGCGGGGCCTTGACGGGGCTTTGACGCGATTTTCACGAAGGATTTTCGAGTCTCTAGGTTCAACCTAACCTTTACGGAACTTTGACGGAAATCTCACTGCAGCACTTTCGACCAATCAGAAGTGAACACAATGTTGGAGAATCGAGTTTCTGCCGCCCCAGCCCTTTGCACACAAGCAGCAGCAAGGGGGAATGTCGGCGATGAATCAGAGCTTCGGGAAGTACTTCGAAAGTTCCACCACCAATCAGATTTCAGCCGAAGACTCGATATAGTTCAAAGCTGCCTTCAAACCGAAGTGTTGGCAGTTTCTACAGGTTTCTACACATCAGAATCAGCTATAACAGAAATATCCAGAGTTTTCTTATTCATGCACCTCATGTGGCACTCAAAGTCACTCAAGGTCCATCCAATCTAGATTGTGCCCAAGTTACCAGGGAAGTTACATTGTCTATCAGCCTAGTTTGAGCTTTCAATCTGTCTTGTTTGTGATGCCTAGAGTTGTGCTTTAGTGGGCTTGTTAATCTTGAACATAGTGAAGTTTTACCTCATCCAGTCAATTCCAGCAGCCCTGCTAAGACTTTCCAGCCAAGTTTCCAGCCCTCCAGTAGTCACAGCTACTCTGTTTTACAAGTTGGTATCAGAGCTTGTCGTTTCGATCAACCTAGCCCACCACGTTCCTATCCTAGCACCATACGAACATGGCGGGAGACAATCCATCTGGTCCTGCACTCCAGCCAGCCGGAGGAGCTTCAGAGTCAACATCAGCAGCTACTGGATTAGTGGAAGCAGTTGCACCAGGCAGTCCTTCAACAACATACTCACCACTCACCTCCTTCATGCCTAAGCTTCACCTCCCCAAGTTCAACGGCAAAGATTTTCCAACATGGGCAACTCAGTTTGAGCTCACTGCATCCCTTCTGGATCTGTGGCCTTACTACACTGGAGAAGCAGCCAAACCAGCAGCAGATGCTTCAGAAGCTGAAAAACGACTTTACGAACGACGCAACAAGGAGGCCTTCCTCTACCTACTCAATAGCATTCACGAGCAGCAGTTGAAGTCGCTCCTGCCCTGTTCTACCAAGGCAAACAGTGCAGAGGAAGCATGGAGCCGACTGAAGACTATGCACCAGTCAAAATCCGAGAGCAGCCAAGCCGAGATGTGGAGCCGCTTCATGAATCTGAAGATGGAAGAAGATGAATCAGCACAAGCCTACCTACAACGAGCTGAAGCAATGCTGGAGGAAGCAGCAACGATCGGCTTGGAGATTCCAGAGTCTCTTTTCAAGACCGTCATCCTCACCGGCCTTACACCGGAGTGGGACACTTTCCGTGCAACACTACAAGCGCTCCCGCAGTCAATGAAGAGTCGTGCGTTCATCTTTGAGGCCCTTGTCAACGAGCAGCAGAGTCGAGACCTTGCACGGAACAAGCGGAGTGACGAAGGTGCGTGGAGTGCTGCAGCAGCCACAAGATATGGCAACCAATTCCAGAGGCAAGGAAATTTCAGCCCAAACCGCCCTCAACCCTACTACGGTACGAAATTTCAGTCACCTTCCAACCCATACAAACCCTCTCGTTTTCCTCAGTCAAGTCCTCCCTATAAGTCCAGTCACTATGTCCAGCCAAGGCCTTCGATTCCCAATCAATACCAGCCTAGGAATGCAAGAGTCAATATGCCAAGAGTCAATAATTTCAGCCAAGCCCCGAATGCTAAAAAGTTTAATTTTGAGTGTTTTTGTTGTCATGAGTGGGGTCACCCGTGGTATGCTTGTCCTAAGAAGCCTCCTAATTGGGTCCCCCCACCTCAGCTACTATCTGAAAAAGGTAAGGCAGCCATAGCAAATATAGCAAGTCATTCTACAAGTCAAGATGAGTCCAAAGAGTCCGATGGTCCTGTCCTTTTTAACGCTGCTACTTGCATGCACGTTTTCTCTACTAGTAGTGAGGAGTTTATTCTTGATAGTGGCTGCTCTGAAACCATGACTCCCTATCAGTCCATTCTCAAGGATTTTCAGCCCTCATATGACTCAAAAGCTGTGACTCTTGCTGATCTTGGCAAAGTACCAATCAAAGGAGTCGGCAAGCTTGAGTTCGAAAAGGATGGTAAGTCATTTTGTGTCAATAAAGCTTTGTTTGTTCCTGATTTGGGAGCAAACTTGCTCTCAGCCGGACAGCTCGAAGAGAAAGGTGCCTCCGTTCTCTTGCAAGGGGGGAAAGCCAAAGTGTGGGACAGTGCAGGAAATCTGGTGGCTGAAGGCGAGCGTACCGGGCGGCTCTACAAGATGAAGTTGGAGATTAAGCGCGGTGCTAGCAACACGAAGAACGACGTTGTCTCGCTTCCCGCTGTTTCAACCGATCAAGTCAACAACAAAGGGAGTATCTCCCAAGCTGAGGTATGGCATGCACGCTTGGGGCACGTGGGAGTGCAAGCATTGAAAGAGTTGGTAAATCACAAGAGCGTGGAAGGATTGAGTTTGAATGAAAGTGCAGTCAAGTCCCTTTCTTCCGTTCCATGTCCATCTTGTGTGGAAGGTAAACTAGCTAGAAAGCCATTCTTCCCTTCTAAGTCTCAGTCAAGGGACCTCCTAGAGTTGGTCCACACTGATGTCTTCGGCCCCATGCGAGACCCTACTCGAAACGGTAAGAGATATTTGGTGTCTTTCATTGATGACAAGAGTCGTTTCTCGTGGTCCTTTTTCATCAACACCAAGGATGAAGTTCACAAGTGTTTCAAGCAATGGCTAGCACTTGTCGAGAGAGAGTCAGGGAAGAAGTTACTCACCTTGAGGTCGGATCGAGGAGGTGAGTACATGGGGAAAGCGTTTCAGGGGGAGTTGTTGGCATTGGGCATCAAACAACAGTTCACTTGTCCCTATAGTCCTCAGCAAAATGGAGTGGCAGAGAGGTTTCATCGCACTATCCAGGCTATAGCTACCACTTTCCTTCAGTTCAAAGGCCTTGACAAGCTCTGGTGGGGTGAGGCAATCACTATGGCAATTTATGTTCGCAACAGGAGACCCACAAGGCCCTTACCGGAAGGTGTAACGCCATATGAGGCTTGGTTTGGAGTTAAACCAGATCTGTCTATGCTTCGTGTTTTTGGTTCCATGGCCCAATACCGTGTTCCAGATGCAAAGAGACTCAAGCTGGACAGCAAAGCTCATTGGGGCCTCTTCATCGGCATGAGCAATGAGAGCAAGGGATGGGTCCTTTGGGATCCTGTCACCAAGCGAGAAGTGGTTTCAAGGGATGTTGTCTTCTATGAAGACATGTCCCTTGCAGGTTGGCATAAGTTTTCCTCTTCCTCCTCTCTACCCTCTATCCAACAGGAACCAGCAAGCGCACCTGAGGAAACAACACAAAAGGAGGAAGAAGATGACACCGATTCTGACCATAGCGGACCGATCATCGATCTCCCTCAAGCCGTCGTCAACGAGTCCAACCGTGCCACGCCAGTGCCACCAGCAGCTACTCAACCAAGTGGAGATGAAGTTCAGCCATCAAATGAAGACAATCCACCGCAGCAAGTCACCGTTCCATCACCACCAAAGGAGCAGCAGCCAACAGTCACAAACCAGCCAGCTATATCAACACCAACCTCACAATTTCAACGCCAACCGGATCAGCCCACCACTACGCCATCAAACCCATCACCAGCCATCACTCCAGAGGCAACTACAGAAGCTCATCATCATCCCATGCAGCAGCAATCAATAGCTACAAGACCCCAAGTACCTACATCAACACCATCTACGACTCTTCCTAGCAACAAGTCAACCGTCACCGCAACACCTCGTTCTCATACCACACGTTCATCACTTGTTCCAACGTCAAGCCAGCTCATAGCACGAGGATCACTTCAGCGAGTCACCACCAACACCAGCTCCAACAGTCCACTTCTTCACCCAAGACCTTTCTCAACTTCACCCCCACGTCCCGGATTCGGTCGTCATCAGTTACCACCATCTTCAACACCGAGCAACAACACCAACCAGCCCCAACCATCACCACCTCTCGACAAGGCAGCGTCATCATCAATTCCCAAGCTTCTAGTCTCAAGATCCCCACCAAGAGCATCTTCACAACCAACTATGCCGACAAACGTTTCAGCTTCACCGCCACGAGTCACCATACCCAATCCTTAAGTCAACACCGATAATCAAGATATTTCCACGCCAGGAGAAGAACAAGCAGCCGTGCCGCCGTCGCAGCCGATGTCGCAGCTGTTGTCTCAGCCGCAAATGACCGCATCAACGCAATCAAACACTGTGAGACCGAACCCTACCACTAATGTGTCTCGGCCAACTGAGGAGTTTGGTAAAGGTAAACGAGTCCGCAAGGTAAAAAAGCCCTTCAATTTCATGGTTGACATGTCATCAAGGTGCACATGTGAGGAGAGTGAGAATTGCATTCACAAGAAGGTAGAGGCAATATGCATGGCAGCATCATACCTTCCGCGAGAGCCCTTGAGTCGTCGTGAGGCAATGGCAAGTCCCGAAAGAGAGCATTGGTTGAAAGCCGAGGAAGAGGAGATTGAGAGTCTCATGAAGCGAGGTACATGGCGTCTTGTTGAGCCAACTCCAGGGAAGAAGGTAATTGGTGTCAAATGGGTGTACAAGATCAAGGTAAAAGGTGATGGTAGCCTCGATAGATACAAGGCAAGGTTAGTGGCAAAATGTTATTCCCAAATTCCAGGTCTTGACTTCACCGAAACCTTTGCCGTGGTAGCAAAGTACACCACGGTACGAGTCCTCCTCGCCATAGCCGCATATCTTGGTCTCCATATCCATCAAATGGATGTCAAGAACGCATTTCTCTACGGTGTCTTGGAAGAAGAGGTATACATGGCACAACCCGAAGGTTATGATGACGGTACGGGTCGAGTGTGTCGCTTGGTAAAGTCCCTTTATGGTCTCAAACAGTCCCCACGGGTTTGGTATCATGCTCTTGAGCAGGTACTTTTCAAGCATGGTTTCACAAGGTCCATGAGAGACAACGCTCTGTACTTCATGCACACGAGTGAGGGGGAGTACATTTGGCTCTTGGTATATGTCGATGACCTCCTCCTAGTCTCAGGTTCTCTTGATCTTCTCAACAAGGTGAAAGGTATTCTCACGAGTGCATTCACGATGACCGATCTTGGTGAGCCGAGTCATTATCTTGGTACGAACATTGTGAGAGATCGTAAGTCACGGTCCATCTTCCTATTCCAGCAAAGGTACATCCAAAAGGTCATTGAGAGGTTTGGTCTTGATGATAGCAAGCCATCACCTACCCCACTTCCTTCCAAATTTGTCCCTTTGTCTTCACATCAGCCCTATGAAGAGAGAGAGTCAAGCCTTGATATCATAGGTATTAAAGAGTTGTGTCTTGAGGAGAGTGAGCATCATGGTGAGAATTCACTTAGGTATCCCCACAAGACCTAGCTCTGTACCAAAGTCAGGTTGGGTGTCTCATGTATGCAGCCCTATGCACAAGGCCCGACTTAGCATTCACGGTATCTAAGCTAGCTCAACACATGAGTGCCCCTTCACCTATTCATATGCATGCAGCCAAGCGAGCTCTTCGGTATCTCAAAGGTACTTCTAATCATGGTCTTCTCTTCCAAGCCAGCCCATATGCAAGCTCCCTCCAAGGCTTTACCGATGCAGATTGGGCGGGAGAATTGAGCACACGCAAGTCTACCGGCGGCTACATCTTCCTCATGTGTGGTGCCGCTGTTTCTTGGCAATTGCGCAAGCAAAGTTGTGTGGCACTTTCAACAACCGAAGCTGAGTATATGGCAATGACCGAAGGAGCAAGGGAGGCAATCTGGTTACGTGGACTCTTGGAGGAATTGAGGCAGCCGCAAACTCAACCAACTCCGCTCTACGTGGACAACACTTCAGCCGTAGCTCTTTCCAAGAACCCGGTTCATCATGGGCGTACAAAACACATCGAGGTGCAGTACCACTTCATTCGTGAGCAACTAGAGAAGGGAGTTATCGCCGTCAACTTTTGCCGTTCATTCGATCAAGCAGCAGATTTCATGACCAAGGTTCTTCCACATGATGCATTCAACATGTGCAAGGCAAGAGCAGGCCTCATGACACTTCATGAAGCAGTGGAGCAGTTTGAGGAGAATGAGGAGTGTGAGGGGAAGAGACGTGGGCAGCAGCATGAAGTGTATGCTAAGGAGATGTGAAAGGAGCATCAGCATGGGTGTATGTGTGCTTCGGGTCTGGTGCGAGGGGGAGTGTTGGAGAATCGAGTTTCTGCCGCCCCAGCCCTTTGCACACAAGCAGCAGCAAGGGGGAATGTCGGCGATGAATCAGAGCTTCGGGAAGTACTTCGAAAGTTCCACCACCAATCAGATTTCAGCCGAAGACTCGATATAGTTCAAAGCTGCCTTCAAACCGAAGTGTTGGCAGTTTCTACAGGTTTCTACACATCAGAATCAGCTATATCAGAAATATCCAGAGCTTTCAATCTGTCTTGTTTGTGATGCCTAGAGTTGTGCTTTAGTGGGCTTGTTAATCTTGAACATAGTGAAGTTTTACCTCATCCAGTCAATTCCAGCAGCCCTGCTAAGACTTTCCAGCCAAGTTTCCAGCCCTCCAGTAGTCACAGCTACTCTGTTTTACAAGTCACAAATCCCAACCAAATGTGTTGCAATTGTGTTAACTTTCAAATGCCTAGTACAAACACTTTTATACCTAACCCAAAGCACACCCAAACATTCGTAACCAAGCGTGTCACACAAGCAACCCCTAGCCAATGTTTCACGTCGCGTCGCACACGCAACCAACCCAACTTCGTCGAACGTCCCCCAAGTCCAAAAAACGGAAACTTGTTGAACACGCCTCAGTTGACCCACACAATTTCTCCCCAACTTCAACCCCGTCAAACCATTTCTTCCCTTCCCTTCATTTCTCCCCCGTCACTTCTCCTTCTCTCCCGTTTCTTCCTAGTAATCCTCTCCTTTCCCCTTAGCGTAGATCACACGCCAAGTTATCTTAGATGCTTCTTAGTAATTCCTTCTTGCTTCTTCCACACGCCACCGTCATGAAGTCGTCGTAGGTCCGTTTTCTCGCCGTCGTTCGTGTGGTTCGCGGAAACCACTCCAACAGTCACGACACTGGCGGAATCGGCGGGGGAAGTGGCGGAAGAGGGAACGAGGAGAGGCTCGACCTGCCAGTAGCCCTCGAATTTGCGCATGAAGCCGGGGCGCGACAGGCAGAAGGCGACCCTGCGGTTGGGGCGGTCGTGCACGTTGCGCAGGTGCGCGTCGAACGTGCCTGTAAAGAAGGGAACCTTGAGCGCGAACACTATGTCCAACTCGACAACCTTCACCCCGTTACAGTCACTCACGACGCGCTCGTTCTTGACGGATTTTATGAACGTGAACACGCGGCGGTTGTGCGGGTCGCAGAGGATCGAGAAAACCGTGTCCGGGGGAAGCGCGACGGTCGCGACGCCGTCCAGCTGTCCGCGGCCGTGATCTCCAACGGTGACTGTCATGGAAGGCGCCTCGTCCGTCCAGTGCGAGTCGGCGAACCACGCGGCGAGCTGGGAACTAATGGCCTCCTCCCAGGGCTCGGATGCGGTCTGGAGAGTGGCTGACGTGGTGTTCATAGCGGCTGACGTGGCGTTGATAGCGGGTGACATGGCAGGCGGGCAATCGAGCAGCTTCGAACGGATTGCTGGCAGCAGTGTGAACGAAGCTGTAGCTCTTGAATCTGAAAAGCACGGCTCGAAGAAAATTGTTTAGTAGGCGAGAACTGCGCTGCGTAGTCGTATGTACTCGGTATCGTCTGCTGGCTTACTGATGATGTGATATGGTTCGCTCGTTCTATCAGCTGAAATTTATACGTACGCGCCAGCGCAGACGGACACAAGCGACAGGGATCTGGATTCTGGACTGCACGGAAGGAGGGTGGCGTTCCAGTAGCTGGACGCACCGCACACCGGGCGGCCCGAAGGCTCGCGTTGTGAGCGACGCTAGCGGCCATCTGATAAAACGCTATGCGGTGCCGCGTGCCAGAGAAAACGAACAAATGAACCAGTCGAGTCGAAACTACTACTAGTGACTGGTAGCCGAGCCGACCTAGTCGTAGTGTTCAGTTTAGAGTAGTCGCTGGTTCGTTCTGGTTTAGGTCGGCGGCGAAGATCGCACGGGACGCTAGGGTTGGCACTACGGGCGGTCCGTCGCAAGATGGATGGCTGGGAGCTGTCGAGTAGAGTCTAGTGAAATCGCGTGACGTGGCGCGGCGTGCTCTTGGGAAGGATCATGATTCACCTGGTTGTGTTTGTGAACCAAGAGATTCCCGTACGGTGCGCTGCTGGATGAGTTGAAACACGTGTGCAGTACCGCGGTTTGCTTTCCTAGCCAAGAACTTTCCGAGGAGTAGCTCACAGCCAATCGACGTACAGTACTTGATTGTGGTGCGAGGTGGTGGAGTGAAAATATTGCCACCTCACACCGCAATCGAACGGTCAGCATTGCTGCTTGCACGGTGGGGAGAAACGAAATGACACTGGTACAGGCTGTGTGGTTTGGACTGGTGATGGCGCGTTCAAATCGGTCTGGGCGGGTATGTGGTGGTGGTACGGTGGGATGAGCGGCTGGCTTGGACTCCGGCCCAAGTACTACACTTCGCGACGCGACGTGGGAGTGCCAAGGGATGTGCAACTGCGACGACCCCGATCAGGGAAACTATTCGACCCCAAGGGATAGCACAAACGTATTTGATCGAAACTGAGTGACGAAGACTAGCGACAAGGAAGGGCGCTGTGGAAATGTGGGTGAAGGAAGTGCAGGTTGAACTGCGTGCACTAGAAGGAGTACCTTCAACAAATCATTAGTTCTGTGCTTCGAATCGATTTAGGATGAGAGAAAGCAACAAAGGTACGTAGGAAGTCAAAATGCATTACTGAAAGAACATAAAAATGGAATTAGAAAGTATCAAAATAGCTGAGCCTGTTCAACCCTAAATGTCCCACCGTTGCAGACTCTCTGCTCGAAAGCATGGTGCTGACAACACCAGGGGACAACAGAGCAATCGCTGCAGCTCCATACTACACCCATCATTGGCAACTGCTGCTGTCAGCACCATGCATAAGAGCCACGCCTTAATGCACCAACTCCTCACACCCGTACCTCATTAGTCCCATGCACCGCAGTGCAACCATACTCCTTAGTGGGCTGCGTCCCACTGTGCTGTACTGAGCTACAGTAACATACTAAGTTGCAATGCACTGCACTGGAAGGAACCTTTCCGCACCGTACTGAGACTGTACTGTGCTGTACTCCGTTGTACTGTTATGCAGAAACGTCAGATGAGCCAACCGGACCCTCACGCGGTCTTCCGCTGCGCCCGTCCCTTCAACCCGAAAACCCCCTTCCCCGCGCCAAACACACTTTTCTTCCCCCCAAGCGCCTCCTTGTGCAAAAACATCGCACCCAGCTTCGAGCTCTTCCCCGCCTTCCCTTTCTCCTCCACTTCTTCCTTCCCCTTGTTGCGGCGGATCCGCGCGGCTTCTTCCTGGAAAATTGCCAGCACATCGCGCGTCGACTCGCGGAGCAGGGCGCGCAGGCAGCGCTTGAAAATGTTCGGAGGCGCGATGGGCGGCAGCACGAACTGATGCAAAACCAGTCGCGACGCCACGCGGTAACCGCTGCCGGTGCTTGCGGCAAAAGCTCCTGCAAAATCTGCAGCCAAATCGCGATCACCCGGGCCGCCGCAAACTTCGGAGAGCGGCGATTGCGGGGACGAGCCGAAAGTACCGATGGGGGGGGAGGGAGCGGAGGAAGTGGGGGAAGAAGGGCGCGAGGGGGAAGACGGTGCGGAAGAGGGGGAGGAAACGGGGGGAGCCGAAGCGGGGATGAGAAGCGACTCGACCTGCCAGTAGCCTTCGAACTTGCGCATGAAGCCGTTGCGCGTTTGAGTGAACGTGACCCTGCGCTTCGGGCGATCGTAGACAAAGAGCAGGTGCGAGTCGAACGTTCCTGTAAAGGGGGGCAGTCTGAAGGCGAACGTGAGGTCCATTTCGACCGTCTTAACCCCGTTACAGTCACTCACGACGCGCTCGTTCTTCGCCGCCTTGACGTTCCTATAAACTCGGCGGTTGTGCGCGTTGCACAGCATAGAAAAGACGGCGTCGGGAGGAAGCGCGACGATCGCGTCTCCGTCAAGGTTAAGGCCAACGCCTTTTTCGCCGGGAATAACGTCCATCGACGGAGCCTCGTCGACGAAGTCCGGGTCTTCGAACCACGTGGCGAGCTGAGCGCGCATGGCCTCCTCCCAAGGCTCCGACGTGGCAGTGGCGCTATTAAAGGCGTCGATAGTGGCTGACGTGGCGTCGATAGAGTCGTCGATGGTGTCGTTGAAATCGAGGGGCGAGGGCGGCTGGAGAGAAAGAAGGCCGGAAGCCATGGCGGACGTCGCTAGCTCGTGTACGGGTTGTGGGACGTGGAAGTCCATGGAAGGATCGCTCAGCGATGAAAGTGAAGGGCTCTCCATAGGCGCCGGTCGGCGTGATAAGAGGAGCGAGATGGAGCACGGAGCGGCGCGCGTCGCGAAAGCGATGAACTTGCTCAGCTGGTTGCGAAAGCGTTTCGTTGGAGCGAAAGCGCTTCGCGGATTACGCTGCGTGGAGAACGTTGGTCTTGCTCTGCGGCGGGCGTTGGCGATGGTTGCAGCAACTCTCGAGGTGAGGGCGATGGGTAACGCAATGAGCAGAGAAGACCAACTTCGGCAGACCAATGAAATTAGCAGTTTGTTGATGGAGTAAATATGTGCGCTGCTTGACCGCAACGTTCCCTTTGCTTTGAGCATGTGCGTTATGTATTGTACGAACGGCCGTTGAAAGTGAGCGGACCCAATCAAGCGCATCACACACCATCTGTGGTTCGTGGCTTTCTAGGTCGGCGGGCTAGGCAGAGCCTATGTCATTGTTCCACGTAGCCTGGCTCGACACCGAGGACCGCGGTATTAATTAGGTCGGCGGAAACGACTCGGCGGACAGACCTGGATGCTAGGCTAGGTGCATGATTGCTGATTCGTTTGGAGGTACTCGTGGGAGAAAACTGTGCTTTGATGGATGAGGTGGAGCGTCGACGCGGTAGAAATGGGTTGCGCGACTCGAGAGTGTAGGGAGTGGAAGGGCACATCGGTTTCCCAGCGAATTGCGGTGGTGCATTCGATTCTAAATGAATGGACAAGAAGCTTCGGTAGTGGATTTTGAGCAAAACTCGTGGAGGCTAGTCGGGGTTGAGCTGGTGTTGCAGGATTGGTCGAACTTTTGTAGGTCTGCCTGGTACAGTGGTTACGATACGATGTGATGTGAACTGACGGACCCGACCCGATCCGAGTGAGTGAGGGAAAAACACTTGGCTGTGCTGTGGACCTGTGGTGTCAGCCAGAGGGACATCCCTGAGATGGACATGCGAGAAGGAACATTTGTCGGTGCCACAAGATGCAGCCTGATTGGGTGAGTGATTGAATGTTCAGCCTGATTATACAGTTCTGAACCTTATTACTGTAGAGTGAAACAAGTGGGAGCGATAGATAATTTCAGCATGCCCCCTAAGGGCGTGTCTGAAGTGCAAACGTCGAGTTTCGTCAAATTTCGTCGACGAAACTCATCCGTGGGACCCACGCGTGTTGGTGTCTGAAGTGCAGCCTGACATCCCTCGACGAAACTCGACGTTCGTGCACATGTCGAGGGATGTCGAACAGTGATACCGGGCAGCTGTTTGAGTCACTGTAGTCAGTGAGTGTTTCAAAAACAATTCTTCGACACGCCATGTCTGCATAGCTGTGGCAAAACACACGTGAATAAGAACTAAGACGAGAGCGACACGTGCTAGAGAAATTTCGCTGGCAATGTGACAGTAGAATATCCGGTGTTACCAGCAACAATCTATGCTAAGCGAAATTCGCGAGATTGCAAACAATTGAGTTACATGAATGATTCTGTTAATTCCACGTCGAATTTTCATGGGCAACTTATAACAGTGTTCCTATGGCACGTGTGGGTTATTTTGTCGTGTGGGTGTCTGAAGTGAACACAGCTGAAAACGGATGTCGAGTTTCGTCAAGGAACGTCGACGAAAGTTTCGTCGGCAAACGTCGAAATTCACTTCAGACACGCCCTCACCCAGCCAAAGCTGTGGACTGTACGTCGCAGGGCAAAATCTTTTGGGGCTATTGGAAACTAGTTCGAAGCTTCCTTCAAGCCGTCAGCATTGAACGTAGCCCGAGTGTGGACACAAAATAACCCACACGTGCCATAGGAACACTGTTATAAGTTGCCCATGAAAATTCGACGTGGAATTAACAGAATCATTCATGTAACTCAATTGTTTGCAATCTCGCGAATTTCGCTTAGCATAGATTGTTGCTGGTAACACCGGATATTCTACTGTCACATTGCCAGCGAAATTTCTCTAGCACGTGTCGCTCTCGTCTTAGTTCTTATTCACGTGTGTTTGCCACAGCTATGCAGACATGGCGTGTCGAAGAATTGTTTTTGAAACACTCACTGACTACAGTGACTCAAACAGCTGCACGGTATCACTGTTCGACATCCCTCGACATGTGCACGAACGTCGAGTTTCGTCGAGGGATGTCAGGCTGCACTTCAGACACCAACACGCGTGGGTCCCACGGATGAGTTTCGTCGACGAAATTTGACGAAACTCGACGTTTGCACTTCAGACACGCCCTGATGGGATGGATGGGATGGGATGGGTGGAATGGGAGAGGGAAAGAAGGGGCACTGCTCTCTGCTCTGTTCTGCTGCACCCCACGAAACCGTGACCGTCAGAACCAACCGTCGTCACGTCAGCCTCCAAAACGAGAGGTCTTTTTCAGAATCGAATCGAATCACGAGGCTCCTGCCGTCAGAAGCTATTGGTCCCAAGTGGAATCGATAATAATTGGAAAGTGGTGTGAAAGTGTACATCGGAAGCTCCTGTTTCAACTGGTTGTGTATAGATAGTGTAATGTTTTAGCATGTTGTCATTACTACAACGAGCACTCCACTATCGAAATGTGTTCGGGGAAGGCGCGAGTCTGTTGTTGACTGCTGCTGACACAAACGGGGAAGCTTCTGTAGCCATTCTTTTATCGAGCCGCAAGGCAACTCGTTTCGAACCACACACAGCCCCACAACAACTGGCAGGTTTGACGGTCACTAGAATGCGGTGACCAATAAGGTAGCACTCTGGTGACGGGGGTAGCGGCGGCTCGGGGAAAAGTAGGGCCGTTATGACGAGTGAAGTCGTCGTCGGCATCGTCGTCAGTCGTCAACCCTAGTGAACTGCCGCCGCCAGACGAGACGACCGGACGAGACACCTTGCCTGCGCATCTTCCTGAAATGTGTCGCGGACTCGCGGTGCGAGCAAAGCCCCGTCCCTTCCTACCTTGCATCTGTTCATCCCTGATTGTCTCCAGCATTCGCGAAAGTTGCCATGCGACAGTTACATACAAGCACACTGCAATGTGTCGTCTAATCAACGATCGACATCTCAGCACATTACCATTCAGATGCCACATGGACCTTCCGATTGTCATCTAGCCCGCAACCTCTTGGGATGGGTCGTATACAATTTCAGTTCATGATACGCGGTTCAAGACGGGTGTTCTCACATCACTCCAGCCGTTATGAAACGCAACACCCGTACGGGAGACGTATTGGCTGGCCAGGCCACTCCCTGGGACCAATCTTACCAGGGAAGCCTAGCGAGCCCCTTTCCTCCCCTTCTTGCAATGTTCTCGCCTCTTGGGATATAACGCTTCTTGCGTTATATCCGTCACATCCTACTTTCCCTACTCGCTATTTGATCCTCACACCTCATTCTTGTGAAAATTTTACCCTAGTTCATTCGCTGGTGCTCCGTGCCGTTTCGATCACCGCCTAGACCAGTCCCAGTCACCATCGTAAGTCGCATCACTCACAGAAAAGCGTTTTTTGCTTACAAAATTCCGAGTTCCCTCATCTTCTGACGCTCTCGGATTCCTGATTTCCCTCCTCCGCCAAGCTCGTTCGTCGCATCGGTCGCCACTTATTTGTGTCCCATCGCTGCTGTCGCTCTCTTCGTTGACAGAGCCCACTTTCGACGTCTGACCCTGTCTGCGTACCAAGGCGAAAACGCCCTCAGTGCGCGCAAGGGTCAAGAAAAGACGCTGAGATCTTAACCGGGCGTCGCGACATCTAAGTCGCATCGCCTTTGCGTCATATCTTGTAGTCTCTAAGAGCTATTATCCTCTTATCCTCGTGTTTCGGGTGCTGTCACCGCTTTCGCCAATCAACGATTCACGACCGTCGCAATGGCTTCTTCACTTCTTTCGATTCTCGATTTCGCCGCCACCTCCAAACTCGTATCGCCCACTGGTACTGACGCCACGTCAACCACTACCAACGCCACGTCAACCCCA
This sequence comes from Closterium sp. Naga37s-1, assembly GCA_947471745.1. Taxonomy (NCBI): domain Eukaryota; kingdom Viridiplantae; phylum Streptophyta; class Zygnematophyceae; order Desmidiales; family Closteriaceae; genus Closterium; species Closterium sp. Naga37s-1. The sequence goes on along the minus strand of CANJKZ010000187.1, from coordinate 581,879 downwards.
ACCGACGCCACGTCAGCCGCAACCAACGCCACGTCAGGCACTCCGGCTGTCACATCCGAGGCCTGGGAGGAGGCCATGCGCGCGCAGCTCGCCACGTGGTTCGACGATCCGGATTTCGTCGACGAGGTTCCGTCGATGACGGTTACCGTCGGCGATAACGCGCTCTGTCAACTCGACGGCGTCGCGACGGTCGCGCTTCCTCCCGACTCGGTCTTCTCGATCGTGTGCGATCCGCACAACCGGCGCGTGTTCAAGAACATCAAATCCGTGAAGAACGAGCGCGTCGTGAGTGACTGTAACGGGGTGAAGGAGCTCGAGATGGACATGGTCTTCGCGTTCCAGCTGCCCTTCTTTACAGGCACATTCGACGCGCAAGTGCGGATGGTTCACGATCGCCCGAACCGCAGGATGACCTTCGCGCTCACGCAACCCGGATTCATGCGCAAATTCGAGGGCTACTGGCAGGTCGAGCCGCTCCTCATCCCCGCGTCGTCCGCGAATGCCCCTTTCCCGACCTCTCTAGCCTCCATCTCCTCCTCCTCCGCACCCTGCTCCCCTGATTTCACTTCCGCTCCGCAATCACCCATCTCGGATTCTTTTCCGTCGGGCTGCCCCGACGGGGACTCTGACTGGCCTGGTAGCGCCAGCAGCAGCCCGGACCGCCTGCCGAGCTCCGCGAACCCCGGCGCGGGCGACGCCGCCGCGATCGGCGCGGGCGTGCGCGTGGCGTCGCGGCTGACGCTGCATCAGGTGGTGCAGCCGTCGCTGGCGCCGCCGGCGATCTTTAAGCGATGCATCCACACGATTCTCCAGATGGCGACGCGAACCGTGCTGGTGGTTTTCCAGCACGAAGCTGCGCGGATCCGGAGCAGTAAGGGGGAAGCGGAGGCGGAAGCGGAGGGGGAGAAGGGCGGAAGGTGGGGCGCACTGTTTTTGCACAAGGAGGCGTTTGGGACGAAGAAGAGCGGAGGGGGGTTGGGGAAGGTGGGCCTGGGGAAGGTGGGGTTGGGAAAGGTGGGCCACGGTTTGAAGGGAGCAGCGCAGCGGAAGTAAGGGGAGGATGTTGATCGGAATGCAATGGGAGAGAATATTCCCTACAGACCAGCGTATCACAGTGGAAGCAGCATACTGCAGTGTACCAGAATAGATACATTATTAATTGAAACTAGGTTGTTGGTGGGTGGTTTGGTTTGGAGCGGTAGCATGGGCAGATTAGAGGCGGATGGGATGGGATGGGATGGGAGCCATTGGAGAGAGAATAGCGTCTCACATTGATTGGTGCGAAGAACGGGCATGATCTCAACGCACGCAACGGATGTGGTGGCAGCAGGTACTGCATCGGATCGGAGCAGTTCTACAATGCGGCCCTTAGGCATGGTGCTGACACCACCAGCAGTAGCAAGAGCAGCAGGATAGTAGATGTGGAGTTTGGGAGTTTTGAGATGGGGAGCACCTGGTTTTGTCAGCGACATGCTTTAGAGTCTTTATTGATTTTATTGCGAAAGGCTTTCGGGATTAGGGAGGGCTGTGTTATGTCATTGAATGCTTGCCTCATCCTTGATCGTTGTAGTCAAAAGGTGAATCTGTGCAGCAGACCTGCTGTAATGTAGAGCTTTCGCTTGTCTGTTCTCGCTGAACCCTATTTTATTTTCCCACGCCATTTTTAAAGAGCATTCAATCAATGGATTGAAACTAGTCAAGGGAAAGGCAAAAATGGTGGAACATCAAGCCTTTTTTCAAGGCTCTTGAGGCAAAACGGGTAGAATGAGCTTCATCTCAAACGAGCACTGAGAGATTCTAACTCTCGCGGGCAGAGCCCACTACGCAGCAGCATTGCGCGCTCGGCCTGCAGTCAAGCTTATCCCGCTTGTACTTGAGACTTTCGGATGTATGGCCGGCAGTTTCAAGTCTTTCCTACGGGACTGCAGTCGCAGGGCAGCAGCACGGCATGTGGACCATGGGGCAGCTGACAGTGTTCTCACAACTGCTTTTGAGAGTTCGTACATGCTCCGGATCTCCATGGCATTGCAGCGGGCGCAGGCCAGGGCAATACGTCACAGGGTGGAAGTTGCTTTCCCATCGGTTTCGGAGGAGCTGTCAAGTGAAGACCCATCTTTCTCAGATCTCCTTGCTTTCAGTGATGGTGTTCCTGATCTTGCTTATTTTGTCAAATGTTATTATAGGTTCTTAGGCTACAGTGAGTAGCACTCTAGGGAGTACAACACTTTTAGGGTTGCTATTTGTATCCCTTGTTTCCCTAGTTCACACATTCCGTTGTTCGCTAACTTTGAGATGGTATCATGAGTAGGTGTCGATCCTCTCGCCTAGCCTAGCTAGCGCCCTAGCGCCCTCCGCACCATTGCGCCCTCCGCACCCTTGCGCCCTCCGCGCCCTCCGCGCCCTCCGCGCCATCTCCGCGCCTTAGCGCCCTCCTCCTCCGCGCGTTAGAGCCCTCAGCGCCCCTAGCCTGCGCCCCTAGCCCGTCGCCCAGGCGCCCGCCCTAGCCCGACGCCCAGGCGCCCGCCCTAGCCTGACGCCCAGGCGCCCGCCCTAGCCCGTCGCCCAGGCGCCCGCCCTAGCCCGTCGCCCAGGCGCCCGCCCTAGCCCGTCGCCCAGGCGCCCGCCCTAGCCCGTCGCCCAGGCGCCCGCACCAGCCCGTCGCCCAGGCGCCCGCCCCAGCCCGTCGCCCAGGCGCCCGCCCCAGCCCGTCGCCCAGACGCCCGCCCTAGCCCGTCGCCCAGGCGCCCGCCCTAGCCCGTCGCCCAGGCCCGCGCCCTAGCCCGTCGCCCAGGCGCCCGCCCTAGCCCGTCGCCCAGGCCCGCGCCCTAGCCCGTCGCCCAGGCGCCCGCCCTAGCCCGTCGCCCAGGCGCCCGCTTTAGCCTGTCGCCCCAGCCCGCGCCCTGGCCCGTCGCCCCAGCCCCGCAGGCAGCGCGCCGCGCGGGCAGCGCGCCCCGCGGGTAGCGCGCCCCGCAGGCGCCGCGGGTAGCGCGCCCCGCAGGCAGCACACCCTGCAGGCAGCGCGCCCCGGAGCGCTTTAGCGCTAGAAAATAAATAAATAAATAAAAATTAAACCCTAAAAAAAAAAAAAAAAAAAAAGGGTTTCGGGTGGAGGCCTGCAACTGTCGGCCGCGTTCCTGCTTGCCGGACGACCTGCACAGTTGCCTGCATCCCGCAGCCGTCAGTACTGCAGCCCCTACTGTCGCACGTACGTTCCACTGCCAGTGGCTCTACTAGCGGCAGCCGACAGCCGCACCTACGGTCTCTAGCTCCGGCCGTTCCTACCTCCAGCCAGCCCTAGCTCGCCGTTTCTAGCTCCAGCCAGTTGTGCTCCAGCCGTTATCGCTCCAGCCGTTCTCGCTCCTTGCTCGTAGCTCAGTTTGCTCCGTACTCCAGCCGTTCCTCGCCTAGTTTCACCTGTCGCTCCTAGCCTGCCGCTCCTGCACCCCGCTAGCTTTTATCATGGAGTCCACTAGGGTTCTCCAGCAGCAGGGACAGCAGCAGCGGCCGTTTCAGCAGTGGCTTCCGCAGCAGCAGGGGCGCCCTCAGCAGCTGTGGCGCCCTCAGCAGCCGTGGGGGCCTGGTGGTTCAGGTCGCGTTGGCTGCAGCAGCGGCCCAGCCAGCTGGGGGGCTCGTCGCGGTGGCCGCGACGTCGGCCCCTGCCAGTACCGGATCCTGACCGGCCCTGGCGCTGGCACTACCTGCTGGCGTCCTGACCACTCTGCACAGCGCTGCTACAGCCGCCTCGACGACCTTTACCGTGAGCGTTTTGGGCCTGAGTCGGCTCCCCCGATCTGGCCCGGTCTGTTTCGTAGTGGTTACCCTGTGTTTGATATGTCTATGGATGCTGTTTATTCTGTCACGTACGGATCTCTTGGCTTACGTGTACCTAGCTTAGGACCTTTGCCTGTTGCTAGTGTCGGTACTTGTGCTTTTAGTGTAGGTGCTTGTGTAGTCACTAGCCCGGCCGTGACGACTGCTGTTGCGTCGCTCTCCTTCACGCTGGACTCCGGCGCGTCTCAGTGCTTCTTCCGCGACCACACCACTGTCACACCTCTTTCGGCTCCAGTCCCAGTTGCCCTGGCTGATCCTACTTCAGGACCAGCAGATGCTCGCAGCTCGACCACCCTCCCGTGCCCAGCTGTCCCCTCTGGTTTCCTCACTGGTCTCTACATCCCCTCGTTCTCTCGGAACTTGGTGGGTGTTGGATACCTTCAGGACCGGGGGATCACAGTCACTTTTCCTGCGCACGGGAGGACTGCGATCTGTACGGACTCTTCCACCGTGGCAGTTCTTGCCACGTTCACCAGAGAGCCCCACTCAGGTCTCTTCGTCCTGCACACTCCGCCCCCGCAGGTAGCTGCGTCTGGTCAGGTTGCTTCGTCCCCCCCGGTAGCAGAGTCCGGTCAGGTTACTGCGTCCCCACCGGTTGCTGTGTCCGGTCAGGTTGCTGTGTCCGGTCTAGTTGCTGCGTCTTGCTCGTGTCGGTCTTTCACCCACCGGACCGTCTTGTGGCACCACCGTCTTGGCCACGCGTCGATCCCCCGCCTCCGCACTATGGCTGGTCACCGTCTTGTCTCAGGTCTCCCTCGCGTCTTCCCGTCGCTCCCTCCCTCGCCTGCGCCGCCGTGCACTCCTTGCGTCGCCGGCCGTCTTCGTGCCACTGCGCACTCCTCCTCCCTTCGTCCGGCCACTGCTCCCTTCCAGACACTCCACTTGGATGTCTGGGGCCCTGCACCTACGCAGGGACCTGAGAGGGAGCGCTACTTTCTGGTGGTCGTCGACGACTTCTCCAGGTACACCACGGTGTTTCCTCTCGCGAAGAAGTCCGAGGTGACTTCTACGCTGATCCGGTGGCTTCTAGCCACTGAGGGCACTCGTGGCCGTCGTGTCTCCTGTCTCCACTCTGACCGTGGGGGTGAGTTTCGCTCAGGCATTCTTGCCGGATTCTGCGGCGAGCAAGGCATCGTACAGTCCTGGACGCTGCCAGAGTCCCCACAGCAGAATGGGGTTGCTGAGCGCCGCATTGGCTTGGTCATGGACATCGCCCGCACGTCCATGATTCATGCCCGTGCGCCCCATTTTCTGTGGCCCTACGCGGTTCGCTACGCCGCTCACCAGCTCCAGCCGTGCGTCTCGCGGCCAGAGGCTTCACCGACCAGTCTTTGGACCGGGTCCCCTGGTGTTGGGTCAGCTTTTCGTGTCTGGGGCTGCCTTGCGCTTGTCCGCGACACCTCTGCGGACAAGCTCTCGGCTCGCGCCGTCCCCTGTGTCTTCCTTGGTTTCCCGGTAGCCTCGGCCGACTGGTCTTTTTACCACCCGCCCCTCCACCAGTTCCTAGACTCCCGTGACGTCCGGTTCGACGAGTCAGTGTCCTACTACACCCGGTACCCCTGTCGAGGTCTCCCGGTTCCCCTTCCCCCCCTTTTCCTCGCACCCTCTCTTCCCCCTGCTCCCGCTCCTCCGGTACCCCCACCCCCCCCTGGTCCTGCCCCGTCAGGTGTGTCTCACGCTACCCCTCTACCCTCGGTCGCGCGTCAGGTAGCTGCTCCCTCCCCGCAGTCCTCCTCACAGTCCCCTCAGCAGCCTTCGGTACTTCCGCGACAGGCTACTGTGGACTCAGTTGGTTTTGGAGCTGGAGGTGCAGCCACTGGCGGTACTCGGTCCGGGGGTGCTCGTTTGAGGGGTTCTGGAGTTGGAGGTGCTGGCGCAGGTGGCGCTAGCCCTGGGGGTGCTGGTGCTGGAGGTCCTGGCACTGGAGGTGCTAGTCCTGGGGGTGCTGGAGCTGGAGGTGCTGGCGCAGGTGGCGCTAGCTCTGGGGGTGCTGGAGCTGGAGGTGCTGGCACTGGAGGTGCTAGTTCTGGGGGTGCTGGAGTTGGAGGTCCTGGCACTGGCGGTACTAGTTCTGGGGGTGATGGAGCTGGAGGTGCTGGCACAGGAGGTGCTGGTCCTGGGGGTGCTGGTTCTGGGGGTGCTGGTGCTGGAGGCGCTGGCACTGGAGGTGCTGGTTCTGAGGAGACTGGAGCTGGAGGCACTGGTTCTGCGGAGTCCACTCCGCCTCCCCACCGCCACGACACACGTCTCCAGGCGGCCCGTCGGCGTGAGCGTGAGGAGCAGGTGCTGTTGGAGAGGGAGCGGCAGGAGTTGCGGCAGTTGGACCTGCTGGAGCAGCAGCAGCAGCAGCAGCAGCAGCAGTAGCCGCAGCAACAGCAGTAGCCGCAGCAGCAGCAGCAGCAGCCGCAGCAGCAGCAGCAGCCGCAGCAGCAGCAGACACCGCCGCCGCAGCTGCGACCACAGCAGCTCCCTCTGGAGCGGCAGTTGTTCCCACCCGTGAGTGGCCTTCGGGCCCTTGGTCTTCCCTCCTCTCCTCCTGTTCACACTCCGTCCCCTCCAGCGTTTGGTCCCACGTTTCCTCCTCCTGACGACAGTCCGGCGGTCTGGTCTTCTCCTCCACCGCAGTCTCCTCCACCTGTTGTCCCACACTCTCGTGTCCGTCCCTGTCCTCCGCGTGCTCGTCACTCGTCTCCCATTACCGACCTCCGCACTGCCCTCCTTTGTTCGTCTCTTCGTCGTCCTCCTCCTTAGTCCGTTCTCCCGTCTCCGCCTCCGTCCTCTCTCCCTTTTCCCCCTACTCCTGTCACTGACTACTACCGCGCTGTTCGTCCTGTTGTCTCTCGTGTCCTCGCCACTCTTGTCACCGACTCTCGTTTCCCTCCGTCGTCTGTCTCGGCTCTCACTGCCGCTGTCGCTGAGTTTGCTGCCGCCAGTCGCCTTGACTACACCACCCGTGTGGTGCCAGCTCCTCCCTCCCGTCCTCTGTCCGTCGGGGGTGGGTTTGCCCTTGGCTGTGACGTCCTAGAGGACAGAGAGTCTGAGCTGGAGTACTGGGCAGCCGCTTCCCCCTCTGTCTGTGCCATGCTGCTATCCCCTGAGGGAGACCCCGACGCCCTTGACATACCGACTCCTCGCACTTACCGCGAGGCAGTGTCAGGGGCGTGGGCCTCACAGTGGAAAGCGGCTATGGCCTCGGAGTTAGCGTCTTGGAGATCTACAGGCACGTACGTCGACGCAGTTCCCCCTCCCAGGGCGAACGTAGTCGATGGCATGTGGCTCTTCAAGGTGAAGCGGCCGCCTGGATCACCGCCTGTGTTCAAGGCGCGCTACGTGGCTAGGGGTTTCAGTTAGCATGAGGGAGTTGACTTCTTCCAGACCTTCGCCCCGACCCCGAAGATGACTACTCTTCGGGTGTTACTGCACGTAGCAGCACAGCGAGACTACGAGCTGCACTCCCTTGACTTCTCTACTGCGTTTCTCCAGGGCCGACTACACGAGGAGATCTGGCTGCGCCGCCCTCCTGGCTTCACTGACACCTTCCCACCTGGGACCCAGTGGAGCCTGAGACGGCCAGTCTACGGTCTCCGCCAGTCGCCCCGTGAGTGGCACGACACTCTTCGCTCCACGCTTCGTGACCTTGGGTTTTGTCCATCCTCTGCCGACCCGTCGCTGTTTGTTTGCACTGGTTCCACTCCTTTCTTTATACTAGTGTACGTCGACGACTTGGTCTTTGCCACAGCAGACAGGGCAGCTCTAGCTCAGGTGAAGTCCGAACTGCAGAAGAGACACACGTGCACTGACCTAGGTGAACTGCAGCGCTACCTTGGCCTGCAGATCACCAGGGACAGAGCCGCTCGCACCATCACACTGACTCAGTCACACATGGTGCAGCAGGTCCTTCGGCGGTTCGACTTCCAGTTCTCCACCACACAGCCCACACCTCTTGCTGTTGACCACAGACTCACTGGCCCCTTTCCCGACGAGCCTTTTGAGTCCAGTGGTCCCTACGCAGAGCTGGTGGGCTGCCTCATGTACTTGATGACTTGTACTCGGCCGGACCTCGCCTTTCCCCTCAGCGTCCTCTCTCGCTTTGTTGCGACTGGGAGACACCGTCCTGTCCACTGGACAGCTGCTGTGAGGGTGGCGAAGTACCTGGCGACTACATCAGGCATGGGGCTTGTGCTTGGAGGGACTCAGCCAGTGGCGTTGACTGGTCACTGCGACTCTTCCTACGCTGACGACATGGAGACTCAGCGCTCGACTCAGGGTTACTGCTTCAGTTTGGGTGCTGGTGCTGTGTCGTGGAGGTCTACACGGTCGTCGTCTGTGGCTACTTCCAGTGCAGAGGCAGAGATATACGCTGGTGCCATGGCGGCACAGGAGCTTCGCTGGTTGACCTTCTTGCTCGCCGACCTTGGTGAGCGGCCTCGCTCTGCACCGACCTTGTACGCTGACAACAAGGCCATGATCCTCCTGTGTCGAGAGCCTCGACTGGAGAGCAGAGTGAAGCATATTGACGTGAGGTACTTTTTTCTGCGAGAGCTACAACGACGCGGCCAGGCACGCCTGGACTTTGTGGCCTCAGAGGCCAACACTGCAGACGTCTTCACCAAGGCCCTGGCGCTTGGTGACCACCACAGGTTCTGTGTGCAGTTGGGGCTTGTTGAGGTAGGCCCTCGGTTGCTGTAGACTTGCTGTTTGCTCTGCTTGTTGTGCTTTGCTATATATATCCTAGTGAACTCTTGAACTGGCCTTGTGGTCGCTTGCTTGTGCTCGGAATTTGTGTGGTGTCCTTGAGATCCACCCTGAGCTTGCTTTGCTTCTTGCATTGACTGGTCTTGTGACCGTTTGTTCACCCTGCTTGCTTTGATGCCCCTCACTTAGCCTATGGGGGTGTGTCAAATGTTATTATAGGTTCTTAGGCTAGCACTCTAGGGAGTACAACACTTTTAGGGTTGCTATTTGTATCCCTTGTTTCCCTAGTTCACACATTCCGTTGTTCGCTAACTTTGAGATATTTGTACAACCCCCGCATTTGAGGGGGTTTTGTCAAGTTAAGGAGGTACTTAGGTTTAGGATGCCTAGGCTTAGGAGCCTAGGCAAGGAGGGTATCGAGTAGGTTGTTCCAAAGGATAGCGAGAATGGAGGGGATTCACTATAGGAAAAACAGAACATATAGGAGAAAGGAGGGGAGGTGCACCACCAACACAAGAAGCATATAGCTACACTAGGATCAACTGTAGGCAGGTATATATATGTAACAAATACATTTCAACACACCCCCTAGCTGCCTACAGTGAGAACCATGTGCAACAACAGCACCCCCTGAAGTGGTACACGGAGGGTAGAGAGTGCGAGAGAGGAGAGGAGGAGGTGGGCGGCGGCTGAAGCTGCTAGCACACTGGCAACTCGAGCAACTGGCTCACGGGCTACTGGGGTAACGGGCTCGTACGCCTGGAGCATCCCGCTCGTACGGCTAGAGCAACAGACCCACGGGCGACTGGAGCAACGGGCCACTGGCGACTGGCGCTGCGGGCTTCACGACGGCCACCCCCCTCCAACCTCTCCAACCTCTCCCCCTCCCCCCCCCCGTGAAACCTCCCCCGCACAACGGCGGAGACGACTGGAGCAAGGAGAACATACGGAGGAGGATGCGGCTGGAAATTGAAAGGAGAGAGGAGAGGTGAGGAGAAGCGGCTGGAGGAGAGGAGAGGAGAGGAGATGCGGCTGGAGGAGAGGAGAGAAGAGGAGGAGAGGAGAGAAGAGGAGGAGAGGAGAGAGGAGGAGGTGGCTGGAAATGGAGAGGAGAGAGTAGGAGGAAAGATGGCTGGAGGCTCCCACCACCCCCTCATCCTCCCTCCCCCCCCCACCCGCTGCAGGAGCAGCAGGGAGAGGGAGGAGAAGGCGACGGCTGTTGACGTCTGGACCCTCACGCCACCCCCTCACGCCCCTCACCCTCCTCCCCACATCAGGAAGCACGGCAGGGCGAGCTGGCGGTGCAGGCCCGAGAGCGCCACCCCCACAGCGCCCCCCCTGCAGCCCGCCAAATCCCACCACCACCCCCCACCCATCACGTCCCCCACACGCAGAAACGCAGCGGTAGGCGCGGGTGGGGAGATGGGGGGGTGCGAAATGGGCGGCGACGGGGGCAAAAGGGGGCCGCGACCGGCGCCGCAACAAGCGCTGAAGTGGGCGCGACGGGGGGAGGGGGGGAGGGGGAAACGAAACGTGGGCGAGCGCTGCATTCTGCAGCAGGCGCGCGTGCGCTGACGTGCGTGCGCCTCTGGCGTGTGCGCGCACTGCTTCTGGCGGGCGCACGTGCTGCTGCTGGCTGGCAGAGCGTGACGAGGCAGCAGTGACGGGGAGCGCGACGGGTCTGGCGAGGGGGGGGTTCGCGCCCAGCTCGTCCGCGACCGTCGCTACGAATCCAGTGACGGACGCGTAACAGGGGGCGGGACGAGAGGGGCGCAATCCACACGCCATACCTAAGCAGGAAGTGGGTGGGCCCATGACTTATGAACGGCCTAGGAAAGTAACCGCTCTGAAACCATGTCAAGTTAAGGAGGTACTTAGGTTTAGGATGCCTAGGCTTAGGAGCCTAGGCAAGGAGGGTATCGAGTAGGTTGTGCCAAAGGATAGCGAGAATGGAGGGGATTCACTATAGGAAAAACAGAACATATAGGAGAAAGGAGGGGAGGTGCACCACCAACACAAGAAGCATATAGCTACACTAGGATCAACTGTAGGCAGGTATATATATGTAACAAATACATTTCAACAGGTTTAACCTTTGTAGGTGCTCTTCAGTAGGGATACTTTGCGAGTTTGTGAGTCTCCCCTCTCTGGTCTTGTGGGTCAATTTCTGTTTGTTGGGTTGTTTGTTTGTGATGTGTTTCACAGGGTTCTGTTTTGTGCTCTCAAGTTGTTTTTCTGTTTTGTGTTTCAAGTTGTTTTGACTTCCTTTTGTTGCTGTTTCTGTCCTTTCAGTCCTCTCTGTTTTGTAACCACTTCTGTTCTTCTCCTTGTACTTGTCTCGTCCCCCTCATGTTCACACTTTCTTGTTTTCTTGTTTTCTTGTTTCCTTGTTTTCTTGCTCTAGGTCTTCTTGTACATACTCTATATATATGCCCATGTACCTAGGAATACTGTTAATGAAGTCAGGCACACGCCTTAACCACTCGGCCAAATGCTCACGTAGGGTCGTGTGACTAAATCTTCCTAGACGGCTAGTGTTTTTCGCGTGGTTCATATCGTTACAGTGTGTTCGACTGCAGTTACATGCGTTTTAGTGCGGTTCGACGCGAATCTTACGAGGGTTTGCCTGACTACAGGCCATAGGAACATGCAGGTTTGAGGATTCTTTAGGGAAGCATTACCATGTCATACTGAAGAGCTGTACATTGTCCCACATGTTTTTGACATCCCTACCATCAGTGTCAAAATTTGGTGCTCCTTTTACGGTACAACAAAAACATGATGACTTGTTAAGAAACCTGAGCACTAGAATCTGTCAATTGAAAGTTGACTTCCTTGCTTGTTAGTTACCGTACCATGGGGGCCGCCAGCGGCTCCGGTTCAATGCTCTCACCGCACAGCACCGCACTGCACCAGGTGCAGCTCTTCACTGCAGCATATAAAAGGAAATTCCGTTCTCACCACACTGCACAATATCTCAATTAACACCTGATGCTGCTTCAGCTGGCCACGTGGAAACTATCCAGGTCAATGCATTCATACGGTCTCTATGCGCATAGGAACGCGCATAGGAATGCGCATAGGAATGCGCATAGGAATGCGCATAGGAATGTGCATAGGAATGCGCATAGGAAACAGACCTGTCACCTGTGGGATCAACTGAGATGGTGTGGCCTGGTTCAGTTAGCTGGCCATGCGAAGCTGCTTGGAAGGAGGGGGTCCAGGGGGGAAATGGGGTCGACAGGGGGGGGGGGAAACGGAAAAGAGGACGGGGGGTTAGGGGGAGTAACAAGAGGAGGGAGGGAATAACAGGGAGTAAGGAGGATGGGTGAGGGAGAAGTAACAAAGAGTGGGGATGGGTGGTTGGGGAACAGGGAGGGCGGAGGAAAGGAGAGTGAAAAGAGTAAAGATAGGAAGATTGCGGCAAGAGCAGTTGGGGGTTGCGTGGTGAGCAAGCAGTTGGGTAAGAATGACACGCAGCAGGGGGCACATGTGCGGAGGAGGGGAGATGACAAGAATCAAACCAGAAACAAAGAAAAGAGAGCTTCTTACCCTAGCTCTCTTTTCTTTGAAGAGAAAAGAGAGCTTACGATTGAAGTCCAGAAACTCACCCTAGACGGTTTCTTTGTCTTGCTGCTTTTGTCACGAACTGCACCCTCTGTGCCATCCCCTGCTCCTCCCGCTCCTCTTCCTTCTCCTCTCCCTTCTCCTCGTCCTTCTCCCACCGGGGACCCCTCTCCCCTTCCCCCAACTGCCCCTCCCCCTACTCCACTCGCTCCCGCTAGTGACACCCCTGTATCCACACCTACTGGTCCTCTTGCATTACCCTCTGTACCCACTTCCCCCCTCGCCCTCCCCCTGCCTCCTCCCGCCTTCCCGCCTCTCTCCGCCCCCCCTCCTCCTCCTCTCCCAGCCCCCCCCTTCCCTCTCCCCCGCCCCTTCCCACTCCCTTTCCTCCTCCCTTGTTCCTCCGCCTCTGCAGCCGCTGCCGCTGCTTCTGCCGCTGCAGCCACAGCAGCAGCAGCAGCCAGAGCAGCAAAGGAAGACGCAGCAGCAGCAGCGGCGGGGGGAAGGACAGAGTAGGGTTCGCCCTCAGGGGGAACGACCCACTGGGGGAGGAGAGGGGCGAGAGGAGGAGCAGGGAGACGGGCAATGGCACTGCTGCTGCTGCCCATGTGACCACCAGGTCGGGAGGCTGCTAAAGCAGCACCACTGCTACCACTGCTACCGCTACTACCACCACCAACCCCACGCCCACCACCGCTACCACTGCTACCAACAGCAGTGCCAGCGGCAGCGGCAGCAGCAGAGGGGAGAAGGAAAGCTGCTGCTGCTGCACCTGGGTGGTGGGGCGAGGCGAGCAAAGGCCGCCCGGGAGCGAGAGAAGAGAAGATGGACGCTGGATGCGGGGAGGTGGAGGAGGAGGAGGCGGTGGTGGGGAGGTTGGTGGGGAGGATAGAGGTGCGAGAGCGAGAAGACTGGGTTCGGGTGCCGTGACGCGAGGAGGGGCGAGAGGAGGAGGAGGAGGAGGGGAGGGAGGGGTGGGAGGGGAGGCGGGACTTGGGCGGAAGGTCCTTGAGAATGAAAAGGACCATGGCTGATGGGACTGTCTCGCCTGGGGAGGGAAAGGGAAAGTGGGGACAGTGTGATGTGGGGTCAGTGACAAGCAGGGAGGGAACGATGTGGCGGGGCACTGTTGCTGGGCTGTGGGCGGCGTCTGCACCGCTCACATAGATACCGCTGCGGGGTGTTTTTGAAAATTCTCTGCATCGTTACCGCTGCGGGGTGTCAAAAACACCCTGTTGCTGGGCTGTGAGCGGCGTCTGCATCGTTCCCTCCCTGCTTGTCACTGGCATCACATAGATACCGCTGCGGCGCTGCCGACACACCTATGCACTGGCACACTTGTCATGGCTGGAACTGTTGGTAACAAACAACCCATGAATGCCAGGAAGACGCACCTATGCAGTGGTAGACGAGGAACGAACCAGAAGGGCAGCTGCTGGCAACGAACGAGAAGGGCAGCTGCTGGCAACGAACCAGAAGGGCAGCTGCTGGCACTGCTTGGAACCCCCAATATTGCACCAGCTGGCAACGCACCTATGCAGTGGTAGACGAGGAACCAGAAGGGCAGCAGGTTGCCGTGCTTGTCCCGAAAGGAGAGAGCATGCATTGTACCGCACTGCACAGCATTGCACCTGGTACGTACCGACCACTGGCACTGCTGATGACGCACGCACCTATGCAATGGTAGACGAGGAACCAGAAAGGAAGCAGGTTGCCATGCTTGTCCCGAAAGGAGAGATTCATGATGGGCTGTGGTGCACAAGGGATGGGCACAAGGGGTGGGCACAACGGGTGAGACACAAGAGGTGAGACACTAGGGGTGGGACACGAAGGGTGGGGTTCGAAGGGTGGGGCACGAGGGATGGGGCACAAAAGCGTGGGGCATGAGGGATGGGGCACAAAAGGGTGGGGCATGAGGGATGGGGCACAAAAGGGTGGGGCATGAGGGATGGGGCACAAAAGGGTGGGGCATGAGGGATGGGGCACAAAAGGGTGGGGCATGAGGGATGGGGCACAAAAGGGTGGGGCATGAGGGATGGGGCACAATAGGGTGGGGCATGAGGGGCGGGGTTCGAGGGATGAGGCATGAGGCATGGGTCAAGGAGGTAGCGTGAGTGAGGGCACTGACCGGGATGTATTTCAGGTCAGAGGACGTCTCATAAGGCAACAAAGTGTGTGAGGTAGGGCACTGACCGGGATGTATTTGGCGAGAACGATGAATGCACGGAGGGAGAAGCAGAGCAGAAGCTGTGCAGTGAGGGCACTGACTGACCGGGATGTAGTTTTGAGATGCTTCAAAATTTGAGGAAAGGGCACTGACCGGGATGTAGTTTTGAGATGCCTCAAAATTTGAGGAAAGGGCACTGACCGGGATGTATTTGGCGAGGACGATGAATGCACGGAGGGAGAAGCAGAGCAGACACATGCCCGCCAGCCATGCAATCTGATGTGGAGAGGGTGGGATGCGAGGGTGAACAGCAGAGGGATCACAAAAGCAGGGAGAAACAGGCACGCAGAGAATGCAGGGAAGGAGGAGACATGAGTCAAACAGACAACCTTTGCAGCAGATAGGAAAGAAGTGGCTTTAGAGCGGTGCGAAGTGGTGCTGAGTGGTGTTGAGCAGTCTTGCCTTATATCATATAAACATTGCTGAGGTCAGCAGCACAGTCAGCAAGCACCTACTTACTGACGACAACAGCACTTACTTTGCTGAGGTCAGCAGCGCTGGGCCCGGCCCTAAGCACCGACATTTTGGAGAAGAGCAGCAGTCCGTAAAAGGCCAGGCCTCCGCCTGATAGGTGCGGAGCGGTGGTGAGCGGTGCGGAGTTGTGTTGAGCAACCTCGCCTCACAACATGCGACACGCACCTTACTGAGGTCAGCAGCACTGGGTCCTGCTCTGAGAACAGACATCAGCCCGTAGAAGGCCAACCCGCCACCGGATAGGTATTGAGAGGTGTTGAGCGGTGCCCAGTGGTGTTGAGTGGTGCTTGCTTGGTTAGCAGCACAGTCACAACTCACTCACCTTGCTGAGGTCAGCGGCGCTGGGGCCGGCCCTGAGAACCGACATTTTGGAGAAGAGCAGTAGTCCGTAAAAGGCGAGGCCGCCACCGGATAACAGTGTCGCGACTGCAAAGAAGTCCGCATGCATCTGACGGGGGGTGTGGGTGGGAGGGAGTTAGGAGGGATGGTGAGAGAGTTGGGAGGGATTGTGAGGAAACGAGAAGAGCAGCAGCCCGTAGAAGGCCAGGCCTCCGCCCCTCCAGATAGCAGCGTGGCGACTGCGAAGAAATCTGCATGCATCTGATGGTGGGGGAGTGGGTAGGAGAGTGGGTAGGAGAATGGTGGGAGGGTGGGGAGGGATTGTGAGGGATTGTGAGGGAGTGCAAGAAGAAGAGAAGAGCAGCGGCCCGTAGAAGACCAGCCCCCCGCCTGATAGGAGCGTGGCGACTGCAAAGAAGTCTGCATGCATCTGGTGGGGTTGGGGGTAGTGCGGGAAGTGTGGGGGTGGGGGCATTCAGGAGAATTGCCAGGAGAAGAGAAGAGCAGCAGCCCGTGGAAGACCAGCCCCCCGCATGATAGGAGCGATGGCAGTGTGGGAGTGGATGGGAGAATGGCGGGAGGGTGGGGAGGGATTGTGAGGGATTGCTAGGAGAAGAAAGGGCAGCAGCCCGTAGGAAGGCAGCCCTCTGCATGCATCTGATAGGAGCGTGGCGGCTGCAAAGAAGTCTGCATGCATCTGGTGGGGTTGGGCGTGGGCGGGGAGAATGGGATAATGGGGAAAAAATCGGAGGGAGCAAGATAGCAGAGGAGGCAAGGAGGCAGGCAGGCAAGCAGGGAAGCAGGTAAGGAGGCAAGCAGGCAGGGAGGCAAGCAGGGAGGCAGGGAGGCAGGGAGGCAAGCAGGGAGGCAGGGAGGCAGGGAGAGAAGCAGGCAGGGACCCTGCGAGGAAAGGGGCGTGGTGCTGACCTGCGCCATGAGCGTGGGGTTGATGGGTTTGTCTCCAAAGCCGTACCAGATGAGAACGGCGAGGAGGCAGGGAGGCATGAAGAGGTAAGGAGGCAAGCAGGCCAGAAGGCAGTGGTGGTGAGCGGTGCCATGAGGCGAGGAGGAGGCGAGGCAGTGGTGCTGACTGACCTGCGCCATGAGCGTGGGGTCGATGGGGTTGTCTCCGAAGCCGTACCAGATGAGGCAGGCGAACACTGCAGTCAGCAGCGATATGAACGATACCACCTGATGGTGATGGTTGTGGTGGTGGGGCGTGGTGGGGAAGGGTTTTTTGAGGGTACTTTTGAGAATTCTCAAAATTCGAACACTACTGTGGGTAACGAGATGGAGCTCACTACCTGGTGGTGTTGGGGCGGGGGGTTGGCAGACAAGGTGAGGGAATGGCATGGCATGACATGGCAAGGCATGGTATGGCATGGCATGGCAAGGCATGGTATGGCATGGCAAGGCATGGCATGGCATGGCATGGCATGGCAAGGCATGGTATGGCATGGCATGGCAAGGCATGGCATGGCATGGCATGGCATGGCATGGCATGGCATGGCATGGCATGGCATGGCATGGCATGGCATGGCGGGGCATGGCATGGCATGGCAGGACATGTCGAAACAACGAGAAAGGCAAAACGACAGAGGGCCGAGGGGGTCACATAAAGTGGGTAAAAACTATCACGCAAGCTCAGCTGCAGCTTACAGCTACGACGATGCGCTGCCGGCCCTTCACCCTCAGCTTCTGCCAGCGGAAACGGGGGGTCCTCGCCCCGTCACTCGCTGCACTGCTCCCTAACCCCCCTCTCCCTCCCCCACAAGCAAATGACAGAAACACTCAAGCCCATCTGCAGCTTACCGCAAGCACGATGCGCTGCCGGCCCTTCACTCTGAGCTTCTGCCAGCGGAACCGAGGGGTCCTCGCCCCATCACTCGCCGCACTGCTCCCTACCCCTCCTCTCCCCGCTCCTCCTCCTCCTAATCCCCCTCTCCCTCCCCCTCCTCCCCCTCCTCCTCCACCCCCTGCGCCCTGCCTCCCCACGCCACCCATCACCCCTGCAGCAGCATCCAGCAGCGGCTGCTGCAGGGAAACGCCATGCCCCTCCGCACCTTTCCCCACCACTATTCCCCGCCCACTTTGTGCCAGGGAATGCCTGGCTGCGGTGGCAAGGGAGTGGGCGGAGTGGGAGGAGGGGGGGGTGCCGCTGGTGCTGCTGGCTTCGGATTGATCAGGGGAGAGGGAGCGAGAGGAGGCGAGGGGAGAGGTGAGGTTGGAAGAGGCAGCAGTAGTGGTGGTGGAAGCATCAGCAGCAGACACTGAGTCAGTTCGTGTGGCTGCTCCCCTCGCCCCTTTCGCTGCTCCTGCAAGGCTGCTGCTTGCAGTATGTGCTGGTGGAGCGCTACTAGCAACACTGTGCTGGTGCTGCTGCTGCTGCTGTTGTGAGTAATGTGAGCTTATCTGCTGCGCCGCCGGTGGCATGGGCGGAATGGGGCTCGACTTATGCCTCAGCAGCCCGCTCCCACCTGCGCCCATGCCCACTCCCGCGCCCATTCCCATACCACTGAATGCATAAGCACCATCGCCCACACCCAGCCCTCCCCTGCTAGCTCTGCTGCTCCCTGCTGCTGCTTCCAGGTCTCCCTCCTCCTCCTCGTCCTCCTCATCATCCTCGTCTGTGCTGTCTGATGCCTGGTGGCACAGGTCGATCCTGGTGGTCGTGGGAACATGCAGCAAGGGAGGTGTTGGCGGTGGGAGCATGCAAACCGTGAACAAGAGGCGACAATCAGGGGCCTGAAACTCCTCCTCCTCCTCGTCCTCGTCTGTGCTGTCTGACGCCTGGTGGCACAGTCGATCCTGGTGGTGGTGGTGGTGGTGGTGGTGGTGGTGGTGGTGGTGGTGGTGGTGGTGGTGGTGGTGGTGGTGGTGGTGGTGGTGGTGGTGGTGGTGGTGGTGGTGGTGGTGGTGGTGGTGGTGGTGGTGGTGGTGGTGGTGGTGGTGGTGGTGGTGGTGGTGGTGGTGGGAAGATGCAGCAAGAGAACATGTCTAGCCATACGTTACTTACACTGTCATGCCACATAATGATTTATGCCATGCCCCATTGCGCCATGAGCCATTGTGCCATGCCCCATTGTGCCATGCCCCATTGTGCCATGCCCCATTGTGCCATGCCCCATTGTGCCATGCCTATGCCCCATCGTGCCTTGTTATGCTGTGCCATGCCATGCTGTGCCACGCCATGCTGTGCCATGCCATGCTGTGCCATGCCATGCTGTGCCCATGCTGTGCTATGCCATGCTGTGCCATGCCATGCTGTGCCCATGCTGTGCCATGCCATGCTGTGCCATGCCATGCTGTGCCCATGCTGTGCCAGTCGTACCAGAAGGAGAGGAGCAGCAGGAAGGTTGCAAGGAAGATGATTTGCGGTATGGCTGCAATGCAATGCACAGAGGCAAGCACCCAGGGGGACACATGGAAGCCGCAGGCAGTGACAAGTAAGGCAGCAGTAACATCAGTATGGGACACACACACACGCAAGCAGGAACACAGGGAAAGCTGCAATGATGGTTCAACACACAGAAACATTTCCCCGAAAATGAAGAACAGAAAAATCTAATGATGCAGAACACACAGGGAAGATGTACACGAGAAAATGCACATGGGGGCATGCACATGGGGGCATGCACATGGGGGCATGCACATGGGGGCATGCACATGGGGGCATGCACATGGGGGCATGCACATGGGGGCATGCACATGGGGGCATGCACATGGGGGCATGCACATGGGGGCATGCACATGGGGGCATGCACATGGGGGCATGCACATGGGGGCATGCACATGGGGGCATGCACATGGGGGCATGCACATGGGGGCATGCACATGGGGGCAT
This sequence comes from Closterium sp. Naga37s-1, assembly GCA_947471745.1. Classification (NCBI taxonomy): domain Eukaryota; kingdom Viridiplantae; phylum Streptophyta; class Zygnematophyceae; order Desmidiales; family Closteriaceae; genus Closterium; species Closterium sp. Naga37s-1. Next base: position 562,902 of record CANJKZ010000187.1, on the reverse strand, counting down.
GCACATGGGGGCATGCACATGGGGGCATGCACATCTACGTTGGCAGATATGAGTATCACGTATAATACGCTAGCGTATTATACGCTGGGTATATACGCGGTACGCTAGGGGTGGCGTACTGGTGATACGTAAAAATACGCCGGGCGGGCAGGTAAAACTTTTTTCCCGGGCAGGGCTAAAAAAACCTGTTTCAGGGGGGCGGGTTATGTTTCCGAAAAACACATGTTTTTTAATTTCATAATTATCCAGAGATACATCTTTGGGGCTACTTCTCCCCACCCCATACATCCCCACCCCACCCTCTAGCTAGCCTCCACACAGCCGAGTTCCTTGCGGGGCTTTTCCAACACCACCCCTGCCCCATACTCATCCGCCAGAACTGCATCCTCTCCTTCCCCCCCCAGGGCGATATGCGACTGCGCGGTAACAAATCGCCAAGTCGCAAAACCTTCGCGAAATTTTTCAATTTTGATTTTTTTTTTTTCGGCGGGCTGCCCGGGCGTATTTCCAAGAAATACGAGCGTATTAGCGTACCACGTATATACGCAAGCGTATATACGTGGTACGCAACCCTGCCCAGGGCGTATCTGCCAACGTAGATGCACATGGGGGCATGCACATGGGGGCATGCACATGGGGGCATGCACATGGGGGCATGCACATAGAGATGGGGCATTGCAGTATGGGCCACAGTCCTTGGGCCAAAATGCTCAGCCGTATGCGGTCTCCCAAGGAGGAGGAGGAGGAGGAGGAGGAGGAGGAGGAGGAGGAGGAGGAGGAGGAGGAGGAGGAGGAGGAGGAGGAGGAGGAGGAGCAAGTGTGGAGCAAAAGAGGACAGCAGGGGCGCACCGAGAGCGATGAAGCTGCAGGCGTGGGACCAGCAGAGCCATTGGGAGCAGGAGGCAAAGGGGTTGACGAGGAAATAGATGCAGTAGCCTGCGCAGGGGGAGGGGGAGGTGGTGGATGGGTCACGTTCACCCAAGAGAAAGTCCGCGTGTGAGGAGAGGAAAGGAGAGGAGAGGAGAGTTGCTGAGGCGCCTCAAAAGTGGATGGGTCACGTCACGTGAAAGTGGATGGGTCACGTCACATGAAAGTGGATGGGTCACGTCACGTGAAAGTGGATGGGTCACGTCACGTGAAAGTGGATGGGTCACGTCACGTGAAAGTGGATGGGTCACGTCACGTGAAAGTGGATGGGTCACGTCACGTGAAAGTGGATGGGTCACGTCACGTGAAAGTGGATGGGTCACGTCACGTGAAAGTGGATGGGTCACGTCACGTGAAAGTGGATGGGTCACGTCACGTGAAAGTGGATGGGTCAAGTCACGTGAAAGTGGATGGGTCACGTCACGTGAAAGTGGATGGGTCACGTCACGTGAAAGTGGATGGGTCACGTCACGTGAAAGTGGATGGGTCACGTCACGTGAAAGTGGATGGGTCACGTCACGTGAAAGTGGATGGGTCACGTCACGTGAAAGTGGATGGGTCACGTCACGTGAAAGTGGATGGGTCACGTCACGTGAAAGTGGATGGGTCACGTCACGTTCAGGGAAAAAAAAAAGTCAGCTGGAGGAGAGGAGAGTTACTGATGGTAGGTAGAGGCGACTCAGGAAATGAGATATGACGGATTCTGATGGTGAACGAGCTTTGCGGCAGAGACCATGGCGTGTGTTGAGGAGGGGACGACCTGCAGGGCACATGTGATGCGTGCGTGTGTGCTGTCCCCTGCGTGAAACAGGCTTGTGAATCGGCTCCATACTCACCAAGGTTTGCTGCAAAGACCATGGTATGGAAGACCTGTGGGAGGGAGACACGGCAATGACAATGCGTGTGAGAGAGAGAGAGTAGGTGATGAGACGAGCAAGGGCACACGGGCAAAATGCGATCGATGGCGTGACCTGTGGGGGACACAGCAAAGACCACGGTATATGGAAGGCCTGTGGGAGGGTGACGTGGCAATGACAGTGCGCTTTGCACAGGGCATGTGAGAGGCAGCGGAGGTGATGCGACTGTGAGGGCATAGGATGGGATGGAATTGACCCGCCACACAGCCATGACACATCGGGATGTGGATGTGACGTTTGAGTCGACTCAAAAGTCACGGTGAGGGCATGGGATGGAATTGATGCGCCACACAGCCATGACACATCGGGTTGTGGACGTGCACAAAGCATGTGAGAGGAAGGGGAGGCGGCGAGATGAGTGCGTGAAGGCACATGGGATGGGATAGATGCGCCACGCACACACGTGCTGAAACTGCTGCTGCGAGCAAAATGTGAGGAAGGAGTGAGGTCGTTGCACTTTTGGTGGTGCGCATGGGATGGGATGTTCGTGGGTGGGATTCACGCGAGATTCAGACATGTCTCAGCTCACTGACACATGTCTGAATCTCTGGTGCGCTTGGGATGGGATGTTCGTGGGTGGGATTCACGGGATGGGGGATTCACGGGATGGGGGATTCATGGGATGGGGGACGCATGGGATGGGGGAGGCATGGGATGGGGGAGGCATGGGATGGGGGAGGCATGGGATGGGGGAGGCATGGGATGGGGGAGGCATGGGATGGGGGAGGCATGGGGTGGGGATTCATGGAATGGAAAAAAGATGCTCCCAAGACCCCCAACCAGTGCCTACCTTTTGACGGGTCCACTTGCCATTCTGCACATGGCGGCAGATGCGAATGAGCTGCAGGCGAGCATGGGGGGGGTTAGGGAAAGGGTATGAGAGCGTGAGTCATATCACTGAGTGTCTCCGTGATGTATATAATAAATCATAAGGGGTGCTGAAGGGTGGGTGAACAATGCATAGTACAATGCATGCCTCACTGCACGCCTCACTGCATGTCTCACTGCATGTCTCACTGCATGATCCATCCGTGTTCCTCGCTCGTACAGACCTCTTTCCTTACCTGATGAGTGTATCATTGGCATGATTCGCCTGAACTTCTCACACCTCTACTCCATGCGTGCAGCATTCACCACCTGCCTCATTGCAAATCTCACCTGCACAACGCATCACTGAACGCTCCAGCCTGAACAGTGCATCAGTGGACGGTCCAGATGCTGCATATCTCACCTGAACAGTGTTTCGGTCAGTGGTCCAAATCAGACGACACATTTCTACCTGAACATCGCATTATTGGACGGTCCAGATGACGCGTGTCTCACCTGAACCAGCGCGATGATCCAGATCACGCCGTCGATTCCCGCCATCACCCAGTTCGCCACCTTTAACGGGTCCGATATGCACTTCCTCGTTCGCCCTATATCGGGTATACAATGCGTGCCAGCTACGCCTATAGCGGGGATACACCCCTCGATAAAGCGCCTCATCCCCGACCCTAACAAACCCAGCCATCGGAGATACGACCGCCTCCAAATAAAACCTTCCCCAGCCAGCCCTGCCCCATCTTCCCCAGCCAGCCCTCCCCAACCTTCCCCAGCCAGCCCTCCCGCATGTAACGCTCCTCCTACCACACCCCCTCCTCCTCCTGCAGCACCGCCTGCTTGCCAGTCGCGACGGAAACCGGTCATTGGCTCGTGGCCGTCGATCAGTGCTGGTTGACCGTCGATGAGCCCTTGTCGGCCGTCGATCATGGGAGCTGCACCTCCGTCTGTGATCCGGCGAAGGACTTCTGAGGCCACGTGGTCCATGGCGCTAGGCTTGGTTTATGCCTCTATGCTCGGTTTAATCCGCGAGGCTCGGATTTTGGAGCTAGGCACGGTTCACGCCCGAGGTTCGGTTCATGGCGCTAGGTTCGGTTCATGCAACTAGACCAACGCGACTCGCAGGAATGCTACCTCTCAAAGATCGACTCAGAAAGCCGTGCCCGATGAGAAACGGGTGGTGTCAACATGGAGTAATCAGAGAAAAACCTACAGGTGCGCGCCCGAATGAGAGGGCTACCATTCGCTACCCGCGTCCGGCTGTGCCTGTGGCTGTTGTAACGCAAATTTCACTTCGTCGAAGTAAAAAGGGTTCCCAAAACGCCTCGACGCCTCATAGCGAGCGAGCAACTGTATGCTTGAAGCTCAGACCGTAATCCTATCAATAATATTCTCAATCCTATGACGTCCTAGAAAGCCATGCGAAATGTCATTCCTGGGAATCTCAGAGAGGTGTTCGCGAACATTCCTGACGCAAGCGAAATTCCTGCGCTAAATGGCGATCCCTTGGTTACTGCGATGATGGCTGCTGAGTTCGTCAAGGGGAGTGCGAAACAAAAGGGACATCTTCCAGCACACGCCGACCTCGCCGCTGCAAGCATCCTTTGCAGGAATGCAGCGAGTACGAGCTTGCCATGTCAGACTGCTGACCTCCACGTGCCCACATGTTAGGATATTAAAACCACGTCGACTTCTGGTGGTGAGGTGATGATGCATCGGTAGAATACGGTACAGAACCGCATTGGAATTTTGACGGAGCTCGCATCATGATAGCATTTCTGGGGCAGGTCCTGCAAGTTCACCTTCTGTTCTGCACAAGCGGTTGAGAAATGCAGCCAGGGGAGCAGCAGGAAATGCAGCCAGGGGAGCAGCAGGAAATGCAGCCAGGGGAGCAGCAGGAAATGCAGCCAGGGGAGCAGCAGGAAATGCAGCCAGGGGAGCAGCAGGAAATGCAGCCAGGGGAGCAGCAGGAAATGCAGCCAGGGGAGCAGCAAGAACTGAGGCTGGAGGAGCAGCACCCGGGAGAGCAGCAGGGGCAGCAGCTGGGCACCTGGGTGGGTGATACATGGGAAGTCATGGGTGTAGCGAGCCCACTTCGAGTGGAGCAGCAAGAAATGGAGACAGATTTGGTGCCTGTGTCACAGCTCTCGGGCCACAGTGGGGAGCACCAACAAGATCTTTTTGTTCCTCCTGGGGAGCTACAGATAGGGGAAACGGATCAGAGAGGGCAGCAGCTGCGTGAGCTGGGCGCTCAGGCGCAGGGGCCCTTGGACGACCAACTGCCACGAGGCAAGGGCAGGAGGCGACGCGGAGGCCAGGGCAAGCAGCGGTCGGGCAATCAGCAGGATCAGCAGGCAGAGGGCGAGTTGGGGCGGCCGCTTACGAGCCAACGTCCGGGAGGCCAGCTGGTGCGACGGCGGCCACTGTCAGGGGAACAGGGAGTGACTGCAGCACCTGAGGGCGTGCAGCAGGCAGGGGGACAGCAGGGAGTGACTGCAGCACCCCAGGGCGTGCAGCAGGCAGGGGGACGACAGGGAGTGACTGCAGCACCTGAGGGCGTGCAGCAGGCAGGGGGACAGCAGGGAGTGATTGCAGCACCTCAAGGCGTGCAGCAGGCAGCGGGACAGCAGGGAGTGACTGCAGCACCCCAGGGCATGCAGCAAACAGCGGGACAGCAGGGAGTGACTGCAGCACCTGAGGGCGTGCAGCAGGCAGGGGGACAGCAGGGACTGATTGCAGCACCTCAAGGCGTGCAGCAGGCAGCGAGACAGCAGGGAGTGACTGCAGCACCCCAGGGCGTGCAGCAGGCAGCGGGACAGCAGGGGGTGACTGCAGCACCTCAGGGCGTGCAGCACGCAGGGGGGCAGCTGGGGGCGAGGGCAGCACTTCAGGGCGTGCGGCAGCGGCAGCAGTAGCGGCAGCAGCGTCAGCAGCAGCAGCAGCAGCAGCCCCCCCCGATCCCTCCGGAAAGCCCCACACCGGGGGTTGCGGAGAATTCAGCCACTCCTGACACGGCTCCACTTGCTCCAACTTGTGTCCCTTGCGAGTTCTGCTTTCACACATTTCCGCCTGGTGGTGCGGCCTCCCGCCACATAGTTGCATGTAAAGCGGCAGATGCTCAGCGGCGGGCTCAGGCCCTTACTTCCTCCCCGAACCTGAGCGAGGTCTTCGGGGCAGATCCAGTACCTCCGCGGGATATCGGCGAGGAGGTGTGGGGGGCGGTGCCTTCGTGGGACTGGGAGACTTTTTTCAGTATTCATTCTGTGTCGGGAGAGCTTCTTCGTCGGGTCCCGCAGCGGGCGCGACTGGGGGTGCTTGATGCATTGTGCTGCATTCTCAAGAGACTGAAGGCTTCCCCTGGGGATGAGGCGGCGACGCTGATGTTCCTGGCCTTCCCGCGCCTCATTTTGGGAGTCCCCGCGAAGGAGGGTCTTGGACGAAGGGCAGCCATAGTAGGGCGTCTCGGAAAGTTCTGGGCAGGGGAATGGCAACAGCTGTTCGAGGCTGCCTCTGCCGCGTTGACTCCGGCGGCGCGACCTCTTGCCTTCTCCTTACCTGAGCGAGATGCTGATGCCATCCGTTTGGCCCGATGTCGCACGAGGTGCCAAGTGGGGGAATGGAGTCGAGGACTAGCATGCCTTACTGCGGGCGACTTGGCGCAGCCCTCTCAACTAACAGTAGACCGGCTGACAGCAAAGCACCCGGCCAGTGAGGTGCCAGTTCCTGAGTGGGTGGAGCACTTTCGCATAGACGTTTCTCATCTTCCCCACCTAACTGAAGACATCCTCAAGCATGCTATTCATTCCGCAGCGCGAGCCTCAGCACCAGGCCCCTCATGATGGATGACAGAGCACCTCCGAGACACATTTCTCTCGGAGCCTTCCTATCTCCCGCATCTGTTGGAGGTGTTCAGGCAGTGGATTTCGGGATGCGTTTCTGAGCGGGTGCGGCCCTGGCTTGCAGCCTCGAACTTGGTTGGGTTATCCAAGCCGAACGGGGACGTCCGCCCAGTGGCTATCGGAGAGGTGCTCCCTCGGATTCTGGCGCGTGCGTTATGCGTTCTTCTTCGTCCCGACATGGAGACCTACTTCGCTCCTTGTAACCAACTAGGGGTGGGGACTAAGTCGGGGGTGGAGATTCTGGCGCATGCTTTCCGCTCGGCTGTAGCGGTTCATCCGACGTGGTGCGCGCTGCAGATCGATGTAGCGAATGCCTTCAACTCGTTCCATCGGCACGTGATGTTCGACGGCCTCCGCGATTCTCCTTTTGCTGGCCTTATCCCTTTCTTACGCGTCTTTTATGGGGTGCCCAGCGGTCTGTACCTTCGCACAGGCCCCTTTGTCGAGATGCTGGCGTCCGAGCGGGGTTCGCGACAGGGGGATCCATTTGGTCCCTTCCTTTTTGCTTTCACGCAGCAGTTGGTTATGGGGCCTACAGTGAAGGATTTCCCTGATCTTCTTTTCTTGAGCTACGCTGATGACACCTACGTTCTTGGCCCGTGGGAGCGGGTGTTGGCGGCGTACGATGTCTTGCGGGAGCGACTGGAGTGGGTGGGCTTGGAGGTGCAATCGCACAAGTGTAGGATGTGGGAAAGAGGGGAGGCGGCAGCGTCTGGGGATATTCCGCTGGGAATGCAGCAGTCGTGGACGGGGTTAACAGTGGTGGGGGTACCTATTGGAGAGGAGGATTGGGAGGTGGCGCGCTTGAGGGAGAGACTTTTGCAGCTGCGATCACCTCTACCTTGGCTTCCTATTTTGAACCACCCCCAGATTGCCTCCCACTTGTTGGCTGTTGCCGTGTCTGCGCGGCCGCTCTTCTTGACTCGCACTGTTCCCCCTCGTCCTGAGGTTCTTGACGCTTTCAGAGATTGGGATGGGGCTTTGGAAGAGTGCTTTGAGCAACTTTTCCCGCCAGACACTTGGGACTTCAGTCCTGATAGGTCGCGCATGGCTCACCTGCAGCTGCACCTCCCGGCTCGTTTGGGCGGGTTTGGCATTCGTTCAGCAGCAACTCTTAGCCCTCTCTCTTACGTCTGTGGGTGGTGCCAGGCTGCGAGTGCTGTTGTCAAGCTGGGAGTAGCGGGCGAGGAGCAGATGTTCAGTGAGTTCTTCCGCACTCCGCCGGCTGGGGATTTACTGGACCCTTGGTTTACCAAGGCCCTTGACCAGCTCCCGCCTGTTGTCAGGCAGGAATTGCCGAGTTTGGGGCTCTGCACTACAAATCCCCCCCTCCAGCTTTTCCCAGCGCAGCAGCGTCGCTTGGCGGTTGAAAGTCTTCAGTCTCTGCGGCGCATGGCCCGCGATGATGCTACCTTGGCCCGTTTGACTTCCCTTCAGGGCCCGGGTTCGGCAGCATGGGTGTCCGCAGTTCCAGCGCATGATGACGCAACTTTCACCCCTGTGGAGTGGGGCATTTCGGCGGCAATCCGTTTGGGCCTTCCCGTCCACCAGCTTCTGGTTGCTGGCAAGTGTGTTTGCGGTGTGGAGTTCAAGGACCCGTCAGATCCGCACCATGCTCTTCGGTGCAAGTACCAGTACGCCCCGTCTCGTGTTCATGATGCAGTGAAGCTCGTTGTTGCTAAGATAGCCAAGGCATCGGGTGGGGTGGTTACGATCGAGGATGACACGCTTCTGCCGGGGAAGAGAGTGGATGTGGCGGTTAGGAAACCAATGGACGGGGAAAAACATGCGCTCGAGGTGAGCGTCGTGGATCCGGTTTCGCTACCGGTGCAGCAGCATGGGCAGTGTGGGCGGACAGTAGGTTTTGCTGCCAAGGAGCGAGAGAAGAGGAAGGCGACGGATTATCAACCTTTTCTGCGGCAGCACAGGGGGGTTCGTTTCTTCCCGTTGATTCTTGAGACTTGGGGTTGCTTGGGGGGAAGCTTTCGACAGTGGTTACGGCAGCAGGGGGAGGTTCAAGTAAAGGTGGCTCTTAACAAAGGTGTGGGAAGGGGCAACAGCTCGGGTTTCTCGGAATACTTGGTGGGGTCCTTGACAGCCGCGGTAGGGGTAGCTTTGCAGAAGGCACAGGCTCGGGTGATTCTTTTGCGGGCGGCATACACGTTGGGTCAGTCCGAGGCGGAGTGGGTGGAGCGAGGGGGTGGGGAGCAGGAGTTTGGAGAGGGAGCACCATGGGTGGACGTGCCCTACTTGGTCGACATGCGGCTGTAGATGTCTTAGGAAGCAATACTTTGTTTCGGGTTTTGGCGATGGTCTTTTGATGTTTGAGGTAGTAAGACACTTCTAGGAAGGGTTTATGCATGTCTGTATGCTTGTTGAAATGTAAAGAAGCATGATAGAAGAACAAAGTAAATCATAAAGAAAGGGTGTTATATTACATAATATGTAAGCTAATTTAGAGTGTTGGCCTAAACCACGAGCTCCGCAGTTCTTGCCTCCTAAATCGCACCATTTGCCACGATTATAATACAGTTACTGCAGGGCGGATCTGTGACGCGCGATGCGCTGCTGAGCGGCCCACACGAACACGTTACTCGTAGGCTCAGACGAAGCAGCTCTAGATAGTTTCGCGCCGCGAACCACAGCCGACACTGGCCGGGATGTTGGGGGCGTTCCAACACGAACTGGATCCGCGACTCCATGCGAAGTTTGAAATCGTCGTCCGTGCGAGGGGACGGCCAAGGGGGAGACTGACTCGCTGACGGTCCCATGCTGGGATGCGTCCGATAGTACCGGCCAGCGCGGCGCCGCATGTCGTGGCACGGGAGAATTTAGGGTTACCAACGAAGGAACGCTCTGCCAGCGCGTCAGGCTTCTCCGGCTTGCAGCTACTTCTAATCCCGCAGCTCTCTCAGGATCGCTCCCTCGCGACTCCCGCGACTCCCGCATCTCCTGCGTCTCCAATCTCCCGGCCACTTCAAGCTGCGCCGGTCGGGCGTGATAGCGAGCATCAACAGACGTTTCAGCGCGGGAATATCCGTCGACAGGCGAAATATTCGTGATCTCGGCGGGTGCGAGAGACAAAGCCGCCTCAGGCGTCGCGATCGTCGGAGAGCTCCGCGAGCGCGAGGGGCGCGCGCCGCGAGGAGAGCTCCGCTGGTGCTTCGTGGTACTAGCGGAGCTTCCAGTAGCGAGGTTCCACATTTCCAGGCGAATGTCGATGTTTGAAAAACGATTGCTGACCGCCACATCCTCCGAGGGCGCATGATGGGATGATGCGTCGCCGACGGAATGATTTGATTCCGCCGATTCTGACTGTGAGGCACCGGCGTCGCCGCGAAGAACCTCGTCCGTCTGGCAGGGGAGAACCTCGAACTGCGGCACGGCCGTTACGGTGTTGCGCCGCGGCGATTTGCGGAGAGTCAACGCAGTTTCTTGGTCCATTGGAAAAAATAGAGGGGATGCAGCAGCAGCAGCAGCGGAAGGGGCCGTTGGAAGGTCTCTCGGCAAGCGTACGAGCAAGGATTCCATGAATTGCAACAGAGAAGGCACAACCGCAGGTTGAAAGAGTTACAAGAGTGTCAGATCGCGCAAACGCCTAATCGAGTTTTTTGTTGATTTGAATGTCAACTGTGAGACCGCCTTTTACATGTGGACGGGCGAGGCTGGTGTTCGAACCTGGTCGCCGAACACGAGAAAGACTAGCGTGTGAATTACACTACACCTTTGACTTCGCTATGTTTGACATTAGAGCTCTGGACTCTGGACTAAAGCCTGAGGCGCCGCGTGCGACCGGCCGAACAGGCCATTGGTTCTAGGAGGTTAGTGCATGATGACAGACAGATATCAGCGGTGCAGTCGTTGCGGCCGCGGTCGGCATACACGATGGCTGCACTATAGCTGCACGCGCTCCTGGCGGGTCGAGGCTCGACTATCTCGAGACGTGGAGCCAGCTGGCATGGCAAGCCAGCTGTCAGACGCGAGGAAAGCACTGTGACTGGACGACCTGATCTAGAACAGTCAAGGCAAGATGCCATTCGCCGCGTGCCTCTGTTGTGCTGGAGCCTGTAGGTCATGAGGTCATGATTGTTCCGATATGTTCGTGTTTGAATTACGGCGATTGGCGGAGGAGATTATGGACCCATTTCCCGCCAACAAGAGACTAAGGAGGGAAGCTTAGTACAGTAAGACTGTGCGAGGTGGTGGAGGGGACCTTGAAGAGGAACCTTGAACGACAGAGCGCATCGCGCCTGTGTTTAGGGTTGATCCCTCCCGAAAATGTGTCCTGGTTCCCTAAGAGTTTTATGTTTTTTACCCCGTCGAAAAAAAACCGACGCGAAAATGGACACGTGTCGAAAAGTTTGCCCCGCAGGACCAGTTTTGAACATACTTTGGGCCTCGCGTGAGTGAAATCCCTGAAATTCATACTTTTTGAGAAAACCTGGGGCTAAATATGAGAGAATTCTGAAAGTAAGGAGCTGGGATGTACTTTCCCGAATATCATCAGAGCACTTGCGCAAACGAGAACAAGCAGACGTGCTGTACACGTTTTGGATGGTGCTGAGCTCTTTTGAAAGTGTGTATGTGACTCATATCGAATATGAAACGTACTCACAATAAATGATATAAACGTATCTATACACGGCGGAGATTGAAACCTCTATTAGCTTTGGTAGCATGTGTTAGAGATACTGGAAGGTAGCCTAAAAAGTGGATGGGGGTCACCTCGGAGCTGTGGGTCTTCTTCTCCCTGGCGGTGGCCTAAGCGGAACACTCATCACATCCATGGCTGCTGGCACTGAGCCAGAACGACAAGGTCTATGATACCCGAGCCTCCCTGTATTGTTCCCTCCCACACCCGAGCCTCCATCTGTGGTTCCACATCTTTGCTTGGAGGCAAGGGCGGTTGTTGAGCCTTGGTGTTGCCGAGCAGGGGTGTCTCTCTGCCATGGCGTGCTGTTGTAATTTCCCAAGGGCACCACGGTTCCAGTCCTCTGTTTCGCTGAGTAGGTTACGTTACTGTCACCATCTAGCAGCTGACGCATGTCGATCGCACTTCCGTAACGCTGAATCGTCCCGCCGTCTTTCCAACGCACCTGAGATAGCAAACCGGCAGCATTAGTATTGAACCTCGTCAATCTCGAAGCCTCAGAATACATGGTGAGAACGAGAAAAAGGACGACAAAGAGACGGACGAAATTTTGACCAGGCAGTCAGCGAAGTTACCTGATTCGTCGATTGATCGCCGGCTCGACGAAGCATCTCCTGCATCCACTCCTCGTCCATTTCCCCCTCGCCGTCGCCTTCGATGTGAAGCCGTCCGCCCTTTTCCGGCTGACATGCCATCGCGCGTAGCGTCCGACCATCAGCTGTCCCGGATCTGCGTTAATCGCGAAACATTACCACATCGTAGGTAAATTAAACACATTATTATCGCCTTGCGATCCCGCCTTTCTAGCTGACGTCGAAATCTGAAACGCGAGAGGCTCTTCCTGACCTGGAGAGATGCCAGCCGAGGTTGTCCGCGCTGCGAGCCTTAGACGGCGGAAGGTTGGCAACGCCGTTGACGACCAAGTCCGAGAAGCCGTCGGTGACCTTGGGGGCTCGGCAGCTGCTCGTCATGCTCTTGGCGTGCCGCTTCCAGCGACCCAGCTTGCGCAGGATCTGCTTCCATACCCGACCTGCCACGGTACAGGGAACCGTGTGATGGAGAATAAATCAAGTGGTACAAGATGAATTATTATTTAAAAAATATGAATAACTCGAGTTCAAGTGTGACTCACTGATTCGCAATCTCATGCAGATCAGCTGTACTGGCGCTGTTCGGTCTTGAAAGATTCACTTTGAATTGCGTCTGGTAGAAACAATGGTGAGCGTCGAATGCCTACTCTAATAGACCTAACCGAACCATGGAGTGACGATGGAGTCGAGTCAATCTAGCCGGTCAAGAAGGTGATGGATGATTCGGACTCGGACGTTGAGAAGCTGCTAAAAACGGTTGCGAAAACTCATAAATGCGATTGCTGTTCGCAGACACCAAATAAAGTAACTCTAATCGTGTCCAGAGACGCTGTTGAAGAATGCAGCAAGAATAACTCTCCATATATCGCCCGTGGAAAAGAGGATGAGGCACAACGGCAGCGTCCCAGCAAGGTTCAAGAAAGCGCGTCCAGCCACACGTTCTGAAAGCGCTTTTCTGACCTGCGGATGGACGTACGAAAGGGAACCATGGCGGCCGAAAAGGAGACAGGTTTGCGCGGCAAACAGGGCGGTTCGCCGCCATGAGCAGGAGGACGGTGTTTCGTCGTTGGCGAACTCGATGCACCGCGCAAATATGTTCTTTTTTCACCTTCATACGTACGCATATTGAAATGTTTTTTATAAAGGCAACATACCGATATAGAGATCATATATCATTTGAAATCTGAAATGTATGTTTCTAATTTCCAACTTTTTTATCAACTGGCCGAAGAAGTTGAGTTTCCAACATACCGATATAGAGATCATAAATCATTTGGAATCTGAAATGTGTGTTTCTAATTTCCAACTTTTTTATCAACGGGCCCTACGGTAGGTCAACTATAGTGTTGGATTAACAATGACTGTCCACCAAAAATCCAAAAAAGGGTCTCAAACTGCACCGTTTCAGGCATCTACATTGTAACGAAACAGCGCGTGCCGAGGCGATTCACCCTCAAACCCTTCAGCCCTGTCCCCTCCGTTGCAATGTATATGCTCGCTCCGCCGTTTGTATCCTCGCGAGATTAGCGGAAGGTACGCACTTCGAACCGGTTACCTTGTCACGTTGATTCGTGTTCGTTACGCGTACCTCCTCGTTTTGCTTCTGTTTAACCGCCGATCGGACGGCGCTTGTCGTTTCTAGCGTGCATTGCGATCATGACTGCCGTTCGTGCCTTGGAGCACGCCGTACTCGCTACAAGCGTCTCCTATACAACGCGTCACCCTTTAGCGCATGCCACCTGCTCCTGTAGCCTCGGTTCCCTCCGTCCTCGCAGCGCGCTACTGTCAGTCGCCGCTTGCCCTGCGACGCCCGCGACGCCTGCGACGCAGTCTCGACGACGGTTTTGTCGCGCGGTTTCTGCGAGGGCTGCCGGGGATGACGCCGCGAATAGCGGAGATGAGGCGCCAGTGCCGGCTTTATCGATGAAAAGGGCGTCGCTGAAAGCGCGGCAGCAGACGTACCAACAAACGCCCGAGGAGACTGGTGAGAGAAGCAATACTTACGCAAAAACACTTATCTTCTCAAGTGCCGTGCTCTGGAGCATCGAAACGGGGTTCTAAAGGGAAAGGAAATCGCGGAAGGCGGAGTTTCAAGGAAACGGGAGATTCCTCTTCAGTAGGGGAAAATGAGAGAATATTAGAAGGAGAGAAGGAAGGTGAAAAGGAGAGAAGGTGAAAAGGGGAGTGGGAGACGTATAGAGGGATAAGAGTGTTGTCTTTCCGCTTCTCTCCTGTCCTAAACTCGCTGCTCCCTGCTGTGAGGGGCCTGAGAAGCAGAAAGGGTCCAGGTGCGCGTGAGATGTAGCGGATGGTTGTAGCAGGGGGCTGTACCTGCACCTTTTCCAAATTCCTGGTCATGGTTGTAGCGGAGAGGTTGTAGCGGGAAAGGAGCTTGTTTTGAGACGTTTTATAAGCAATTTCAGCTCCTGGTTGTAGCAGGGAAGGTGCTCGTGAGGTGTAGTGCTGCTGGAGTCGGCTTATGGTTGTAGCGGGAGGTTGGATTGGTATCAGATTATCAGCACATTTCATCCGCAATATCAGCAGGCTCACGACGGCTGTAGAGGCGCGGATAGTTGTTACTTGGTACCACTTTTCCTGTATGGGGAATGTAGTGTAATGTGCCGATTATGGACGAGCATGGCGCATTCAGTCACACTTCCCCTCAGGCACCCCCAAGTATTTCTCAAAAGTGACTCTCATAATGCACGCACTTACCTCGTCGCTCATTTCCTATCCTGTGTGTCTCGTTTATGAACCCAAGAACCTTTCCTCAAGTTCCAACGAGGAAAGGTTTCCTGTCGTGTATTCACCATCTTACAGTGTATCTCCCACCCTGTGTTCCTTTTTCATCCGCGATACAGACCAACTCGATACCATTCTGGATCTCGAGCTTCAGAGCACGTTCGACGTACCTCCACGTAAGCATGGCAGTCCTTGCGACACCTCCACCTGCACTTTCACCGAACTCTTTGCGTGAATTGTTGGTCCTTCGGCATTTCATTTGTAGTTTGTAGCAGTGTGCGTCCCTTCATTTCGACGGGGTGCAGTGCAGGTTTACACTCTACACTTTACACTTCACAGTCCTGTAGACCCTGTATAGACCCTGTAGGAGACTGCCAGATTGACTGTGTCTCCTTGCGCTTATTCCGTTGATTCTGAGTTGAGACCCATGTGCTTTGCTTTGCATGCATGCTGCTCGGTCCGCAAGCTGAGTGAGATGCTGAACCTCGCTGACCACTGCCTTTGAGACCGGGTCTGACACAGCAGAGCAGACCATATCTTTCTGCAAGTTGGAGAGCATATGCCACCGCCACCGCCACCGCCACCGCCACCGCGGCCGCTGCCGCCACCGCCACCACCAACACCCTTCCCCCCACCCACTCCTCCCCGTTCCCCTCCCCCTTCCCTTCCCCCCCCAGGCCACTACGAGCTGATCTTCCTGGTGCATGAGGGGCGCACAGACGAGACTCCCGCCATCATTGAGAAGATCACAGGTGGGCGATGGATGCACAAGTGGGGCACAGGTGGGTCATACATACAGGTAACGGGGTTTGCATGTGACTGTGCGTTTATAGTGCTCCTGGTGCATATGAGGGTCGCACAGGCGAGACTCCCGCCATTATTGAGAAGGTCACAAGTGGGCGATGGTGGATGTGATTGTAGCGGCTGCAATATTATGCGTGATTATAACGGCGGTGACTCCATGTGTGATTATCCGGCTGTGACTTCATGTGTCATTATCCGCGTGCCTACAGTTGTGAAAATCAGTGCGCCTGTCAGTGTGTGATGTGATGGTGATTGTGCCGTATCATCACACAGAGAGCCGCACACTCACCTTTCCCTGTCACCTCCCTCCGTCCCACTTTCCCCTCCCTCTGCCCCCTGTACGGGTTCGAAAGATGGTGAAAGAACGCTCGAGATGGGGAAGAACGCTGGGACACGTGTGCCTTTTGAGAATTCGCAAAAGGGGCAAAAGTGCTATTCCGCTTCAACTCTATTCCCCTCTTCTCCCTCCCCCTCTCCCCCTCCCCCTTGTCCAGAGATGGTGAAGGATGCTCGAGGCACAGTGTGGAGGGTGAACGACTGGGGCATGAGGCGGCTGGCATATCGCATTCAGAAGACGTGGCAGGCGCAGTATATTCTCATGAACATCGAGGTGCCATCAGATAAGATCGCAGCGATTGAGAAGGTGCTCCTGCAGGATGAGAGGGTCATTCGGCACCTTGTGTCGAAGCAGGACAAAGCGGAGAGGAAAAATTACCCCGCTCCGGTGATGTACAATGCGGTTGGGAGCGGTGGGGATGAGTCGGATGATGAGGAAGAGGAGGATGAGGACGAGGAGGACGACGAAGAGGATTGGGAGGATGAGGATGAGGAAGAGGAGGATGAGGAGGAAGAGGAAGAGGGAGAGGAGGGGAGCGAGGGAAAGAGGTTACCAGCAGAGGTGACAAGTCGTAAAGCGTGATAGAGATGGTGCTGCTGCAGGATGAGCGGGTGATTCGGCACCTTGTGTCGAAGCAGGATAAGGCGGAGAGGAAAAATTACCCCGCTCCGGTGATGTACAATGCGGTTGGGAGCGGTGGGGATGGGTCGGATGATGAGGAGGATGAGGAGGATGAGGAGGATGAGGATGAGGAAGAGGAGGAGGAGGAGGAGGAGGATGAAGAGGGGGAGGAGGAGAGCGAGGGAAAGAGGTTACCAGCAGAGGTGACAATTCGTAAAGCGTAAAGCATGATCGGCACATGATGAATAGCTGATTGGTTTTGCAACAAGGCTTACCGATTTTTAGGGCTTGTGATGATCAGGAGAAGATGAGGATAAAGTGCGGAAGGATAAGAGCTCGCGATTGGCGAGTGTTGCTAAAGAGCAGTGAGATACTTGGCGATTTGATCAGCAACGGGTAACAAACAAGTGAAGTTCTAAAAGCGTACTTCTACTGGGTGTACCGTTCTTCTGTAAAAATAATATTCCTGCTGTTCTCTTTTTTTCAACTGGTGGGAGTCTAATAAATTCTTGGGACAAGTGCAATATTATTTCAGTAGAATCTACGGTAATACGGTAGCAAGTTCTGTCAGCAACAGATATATAGTTTTCGTCGTGTATATCGCCAACTGTCGCCACCTCTCAATGATGAACGGTAACCTGCACGCTTGAGGCGAAAGTTTCGCCCCAGGCAGATCCGTGAACCATCCTCCCCTACCCTCACTCCTCCCCCTCCCCGCACAGCCGGAACAAAACTAGGGTTTACCATTCGTGCCTACGTCTTTCACAACAGTCTTCCTCATTGTCACTAGGACCTTTGCTTGTTTTCTTGTTTCTAGTTTCCAGCTTCCACTGTGAGTAGGGGTGTTCTTGTTACGGGTTCTTGGTTAGGAGCTGCGTAAGGCCGTAGTGGTGTGACCGAGAGCTCATGCGGAGCTGTGATAATCTGGTCGACTTGGATTTCGTGAAACCGGCAGCGCTGAAGTCCCCAGCAGGAAATGCCCCTTGCCGAAAGAAGGGGGAAATGGGAAGCAATGACGAGTCAGAGCGAAAGAAGCGGCCATCAGCAGCGGGAAGCATTATGTCGCCTCCTGCTAAAAGACCATCGCTGTCGTGTCTCGGTGACGAGAAGAAGGTGTGGCTTCACCAGGTTTTCAAGTTTCATATATTTCCCCAACTTTACCTACATTCTGTTACTAGTCGGAATCAGTCTTCTTAGTCACTCTTTCCGTCTCCCATGGCCAGATCGACCCGTCAGTGCTTCAGTTTCAGAACCAGAAGCTGAGTCAGCAGCTGGAGGTCCAGAAAGAGCGAATCCATGAATTGGAGTCGCGGTTCGAGGATCTCAAGGCACGGCAGTCAGACTACGACGACACACTCATGACAGTCAACAGCGCGTGGAACCAGGTTCGGCTTTGCAAGTCCTCGTCTTGAGTGGGAGCGTTTGGACGCCGTACAATAGATCTTGAGGTAGCAAGGTGGATTTCTGACGTCTTTCTGTTCCCTTTTTAACAGCTAGTTGACGATCTGGAGATTCTGGCAGTTAAGGCGAATGCTGGGCTTAACGGTCTTCAGCAAATGTCTAACGCCACTCCCCTTGAAGGTAACTCGCCGAATATATTGAGTTTTGTGTGATTTACCTTCAGATCTATGCTTCCTAATTTTTACCCTAATTCTGGTTGCCGGTTTTTTTCCTGTTTTGTCAGATAGAGGGGATTCAGATGGTCCTTCAGAAAGCATTTTTCTTCGGAAGCTGTTACAAGCGAGTCCGAAGGTCGAGGATGAAGGCAATGCGAGGAAGAAGCTTCATTCCGCGTTACAAGCTCGGAGCTCGCAAACGTATAAGGTTCTCAAGTGCATAGTGCAAGCCGTCGATCAACAAAGACTACGAAACGAGGAATTGGCAGTTTCGTTGAAAAAAAGTCTAAGTTCAGACGGTACGTACTTTCTTAGATTATTCAGCTATATATCCTTCCCTCTTCCGTTCAAGATGCGGGCTTTGACGGATTTTCTTCGCAACATTTTTCATCCTCTACCCCCCGTTTTACTCGAGGCAGAAGCTGCAGAGCTCCTAAGATCGACGCATGAGGAGTTCAGATCCGAAGTGTCGCACATGCGAGCCAAGATGGACGAGATGCATCTGCAGCACAGAAGCCTGTCGCTGGAGCTCTCGGAAATTCGGGACTTGAACGCCAAGAGCCAGGCTGAAGTCCGGAGAGTTTCAGGTGAGAAATTCCACTAGGTAAGCTTCGTCCAGGGTAGGACTGATTACTCGGTAAGCTCTGCCAAGGGTAGGACTAGTTACTAGGTAAGCTTCGTCTACAAGGCTTTTAGGGAAGGTCTTAACATTTACTGGGGTCGGATTGGGGTAGCTGCATTGGCGTCAGACGCGCGAACTCTGCGATTTCCTAGCGCATTCCGTCATCCTCCCTAGCGCATTCCGTCAACTCCCCTAGCGCATTCCGTCGTTTCCATGGGACCCGCATCTGGCGTTTCCGTCACAGGTCATCTCCAGGATTCCCTCATGCATCTGAAATTAACGAGGCGAATTCTGCCATTTTTAATCGCATTTCGTCATCTCCCTTAGCGGATTCCGTCATCTCATTGGGAACCCGCATCTGGCGTTTCCATCACATATCATCTCAAGAATTCCTTCATGCATCTGAAATCAACGAGGCGAATTCTGCCTTTATAAAGCGTATTCCGTCATCTCCCTTAGCGTACTCCGTCATCTCCCTAAAGCATTCCGTTACCCCATTGTAACCCGCATCTGGCATTTCCGTCACAGATCATCTGGAGGATACCCTCATGCAGCTGGAATCGACGAGGCGGAAACTCGTCGCGGCGAAGCAGTCAGCTTCGTCGTCTGGGCCCGGCGCGTTTCCCGCGTCCCCGTCGCTTGTGAAGTCGGATTCGAGAGACGGGGGGCAGGAGAGTAGGATTGCGTCTGGGGAGGCCCGTGAGCTGGGAGCCGCACTTGAGGAAGCGAAGGTGAGAAATGCGTCGTCTTTTCTGATTTCTATGATTGCATTATCCGTCACACGAGACGAGGGCTTTTGTGATGGAGTTTCTTGTGTTAATATGCGATTCTGCATATTTTCCGTTTTGCAGAAGCTTTCCGCTCAACGCTTGACCGAGATTGAGGACAAGCAACAGACGATACTGGAACTGAATCAGAAGCTACGAGAGTATCAGGTTTGTGTTCCCTTGCACTAATATCACGGGAATGCCAAGATTAGGGTTTGCAGATATAGTCACATTCAGCCCCCAAAGCATGTCTCATTTCAGCCTTATAACTGTCTTTCGGCCTCCCTTTTGTAACCTCATGAACTTCTCCTCTTGCGTTGTCCCTTCTAGCCTTCTTCACTCTCCACCCAAGCGTATCCGCTTCTCCTTCTCCTTGTAGATGAGGCATATCTTCCCTGCATCTGTACAGTCAGTGTTTTGAGACGTCCGAAAACTCTTATTCTTGTCAATGGCAATGAGGCATTATGAAGCGCATATCCTTCCTGCACCCATGCAGTCAGCGTCAGAGGACGAGCAGCGCATCAAGTCGTCACGGCCCTACTCGATTCTGGCGGAGCAGCTCATCGCAGCCAGAGCAGAAGCTGAGAGGAACCGGTTGATTCTAGAGCAGCTGCAAGTAAGTACTCTACTTGCCGCCACCTACGCTTACCACCCTCCACTGCCTACGTTTCTGTCCCCAAATACGCTCATGCCTTCTTGACAAGTCATTAGTTCTCTCCCCTCCCGCTAGCGTGGTTTTCATTTTTCCGTACTGTACCTCCGACGAGTGCTGACACGAAACTTCCCTCTGCTTCTTTCCGTGGGGCTCATGGGGGTGGCCGCAGAGGGAGCGGGATGCGAGCAGCCTGCGCGAGAAGGACATGGCGTTCCGCGCGGAGGCGGGCGATGCTGCGCGGAGGGCGTGCCAGCTGGCGGAGGCGAGGGTGGAGGAGCTAGAGAAGAAGCTGGAGCACGCGTGCAGGGAGCGCGACGTGCTGCAGCAGCGCTTGGAAGAGGCGCACTCATCATTGGGTACGCTACACTGTGTGGCTTGTGAGCGATAGTGATGAAATGATGAGGCGAGCGTGGAGGAGCTAGAGAAGAAGCTGGAGCACGCGTGCAGGGAGCGCGACGTGCTGCAGCAGCAATTGGAAGAGGCCCACTCGTCGCTTGGTACGCTGTGTGGCTTGTGAGCGAATTTGAGAGTTTGGAGTGTGCAAAATTCGCTCAGCACGCGTGCAGGGAGCGAGACGTGCTGCAGCGGCGCTCTGAGGAGGCGCATTCGTCGCTGGGTACGTGTGGCGGGGTAGTGCATTGCGGTGGTGATTTGTTCGTGGGTACGGTTCGATTTGCTGTACTTGGGGTTAATTTTGCTTGGGATTCAGGTAGTCCTGGCCTGCATGAATCTGACCGTGACAAGCGTGGTCGGTGTGTGTGTGTGTGTGTGTGTGTGTGTGTGTGTGTGTGGTGAGTGGTGTGTGGTGTGTGGTGGGTGTGTGGTGTGTGGTGGGTGTGTGGTGCATGGTCCTGTGTGTATGGTGTGTTGAGGGTGGCAGGGAGGAAGGAGACGGTAGCGGAGCTCAAGGTGATGATAGCAACGCTGCACAAGGAGATGAGCATGATGCAGGCGCAGCTCACCAAGCATAAAGACGCATCGCAGCAGCTCATCACTCTCCGCGCCGACAACGAGTCCCTCAAGTCCATTCTCAGTAGAAAGGTGAGTTGAGCTGCCCTCCCCATGCACCAGCTGCACAAAGAGTTGAGCATGATGCAAGCTCAGCTCACCAAGCATAAAGTCGCCGCGCAGCAGCTCGTCAAGGGCGGCCGTTTTTGTCTGCTACGCTGTTTCGTACTGCTGCCGGTGCTGGGCCGCTTAACATTTCCCTTTGGCCATCCTTCGTGTTTTCATATTTTCCTGCAGGCGAAAGAGATAGAGCAACTAGGAAAACGAATTTTGTCGCAAGCGTCAGAGCAGAAGGCGTTGAAGGCAGAGGTATGTTCACGGAAATTATATTTGTGCTTTGCGTGATGCTGTCCGTCTGCATGCTCCTGAATTGTCATAATTAGTAGGGTGCAACAGTCTCTTCCATACCTCCTCCCAGTCCCTCTTCCATACCTCCTCCCAGTCCCTCTTCCATACCTCCTCCCAGTCCCTCTTCCATACCTCCTTCCTTCAACCCCTTCCCCATCTTTGCTGCATCGGCTGCATCTGCCGGCCTGCATTGGTTTGACACCTTTTGCGGTTGCCATGTGACGGTGTGTGTTGCTGCAGGTGGTGCAATTGAAGAGCTCCGAGTGCGAGCTACAGATGTTCATGGACATGTTCGAACGGGAATCCACTGATACCAGGCAAGTCCATTTCTACCTATTCAAACATTTGACGCACCTCAAAGACGCACTTGACGACCTCGGAGTGCGAGCTGCAGATGTTCATGGATATGTTTGAGCGCGAGTCCACCGACACCAGGCAAATTCATCTGTTCCTGTCCATCCTCGCCGTTCCCCCTTCTCTACATCCTCGAACCCCCCTCCCCTTCCCCTCCTCCCCTTCCTCCCCTCCACTTCTACCCTCCCTCCCCCCTTCCCCCCCCCTACAGAGACATGAAGGAAGTGAAAGCAGCAGAGGTGCGCGCGCTGGCGCAGGTAGCGCAGCTGCGCGCGGAGCTGTCTGCTCACGCTCTTTGTATGGTCACTCCTGAGTCGCTTCCCCTTCCCTTCCCCTCTCCCCGCCCCCCCCCCCCACACAGGGACATGAAGGAGGTGAAGGCAGCGGAGGTGCGCGCGTTGGCACAGGTGGCGCAGCTGCGATCAGCAATACAGCCTTCCTGCTTCTGTTCCTCCGCCCCAACCTCGCTCACCTCCCCATCCTCCTCCCCCCTTCCCCCCCCCCCAGGGACATGAAGGAGGTTAAAGCAACGGAGGTGCGAGCGTTGGCGCAGGTGGCGCAGCTGCGCGCGGAGTGGACGAGCACGGGCTGGCGCTGTGGTCATTCTTCAACTCCCCTCCCCCGTCCCCCCCCCCCCTCCCCCCCCCCTCCCCCCTACAGAGACATGAAGGAAGTGAAATCAGCGGAGGTGCGCGCGTTGGCGCAAGTGCAGCAGCTGCGCGCGGAGCTGGACGAGCACGGGCTGGCATTGAGAGTGAAGGCCGCGAACGAGGCGGAGGCCGCTTGCCAGCAGCGGCTGGTGGCAGCAGAGGCGGAGATCAGCCAGCTGCGGCAACAGCTGGACGAGACGGAGAAGTGAGTGGTCTTCGTGTGGTCTTGGGCCCATGGGTAACATCATTGGTGTAGCACCTAGCAGCGGGACAGTAGCTTGAGCACATCTGCTGTGAGCAGCAGTGTGCCAGCAGTGGCTGGTGGCAGCAGGGGCGGAGACTATTCAGCTGCGGCAGCATGAGGGGCGAGGCAGAGAGTGTGGGTGTGTGCATGTGATCCTATCTGCTGCTTTTTGTCCTGCAGTAGCTGCCGATGTTTAGTCTTCAGCTGTGCAGAGTGCCTGTGGTATCTCTTGGTTTCGTGATCCCGCTCTTGGTCCCTGACCTCCGCCTATCCCCCCCTGCCCCGTGTTATCTGCCTCCGCCCATCTGTCGCTACTGCGTGTCACCTGTGCCGCAGGAGAATAGTGGAGCTGCAAGAAACAGTGAAGGCGAAGGAGGAGGAGGGAGAAGCGTACATAACCGAGATAGAGGTTCGTATTCCTTCTGTTCGCGCACAGAAATTCTCTTGGAGTGTGCACAATCTTGCAAGGTGAAGGCACCGACAGGCTAGCCTGCTCCCAGAGTCACCATCCTGTGTTGCCATCACCTGTAGTTACTACGCGGATTTGCACGGTCATGTTGCCTCCTTTGGCTGGCAGATTGGTGTCACAGTCATGTTGCTGCCATGCCATAGCTGCCGCACTCTACCAGCATATGCTGTTGTAGAACCGGTGGGTTCAAGTCCTTCATATCCTTCCTCTTTTCCTCTTCCTCTCCCTGCCTCTCCCTCCCTCGCTCGCTCCCTTCGTCCCCGCATGCCCGCAGACCATAGGAGCGGCCTACGAGGAGATGCAGTCGCAGAACCGGGGGGCTTAAGGCGTCAATCTCGCCTCTCCTTCGTTCCCTCCCTCCCTCGCTCCCTCTCCCTGCCTCCCTCCCTCCTTCCCTGCCTCCCTTCTCCCCAGACAATAGGAGCGGCTTACGAGGAGATGCAGTCGCAGAACCGGCGGCTGCTGCAGCAGATATCAGAGAGGGACGAGTACAACACGCAGCTCATAGCGGAGGGCGTCAAGGCCCGGCAGCTGCAGGCGGCATAACCACGCCCCTCAGACTCTACCTGCCGCTCCGTACTGGCAGATGCAGCAGTCTCAGAACTGGTGGGGTCAAGGCCTTGCAAAGTCTCTTCCTTCCACTTCCCCTCCCCTCCCTTCCTCTCCTTCCCTCCCCTCCCCGCTCTCCCGCCGCACCACGGACCATAGGGGCAGCCTACGAGGAGATGCAGTCGCAGAACGGGTGGGCTCAAGGCATCAATCTCGTCTCGTTCCCTCCCTCCCTGCTTCTCCCTGCCTGCCCGCAGACCATAGGAGCGGCCTACGAGGAGATGCAGTCGCAGAACCGGCGGCTGCTGCAGCAGATATCGGAGAGGGACGAGTACAACACGCAGCTCATAGCGGAGGGCGTCAAGGCCCGGCAGCTGCAGGCGTCGCTGCAGGCGGAGAAGCAGAGCATGGAGACGCGCATGCAGCACGCTACTGCTGCCGCGGACGTGCACAAGCAGCGGGTGGTGCGGTTGGAAGAGCAGGTATGCAGATGTGCAGGGGAATGCGGAGGGGTGTGGGTAGGCCTGTCAGGTGCAGGCGGAGAAGCAGAGCATGGAGACGCGCATGCAGCATGCTACAGCTGCCGCTGACGTGCACAAGCAGCTGGTGGCACGGTTGGAAGAGCAGGTGTGGAAGGGTTTGCCAATGTGCAGGGGAATGTGGAGGGGTGTGCAGGTGTGTAGTGTAGATTTGGAGGAATTTGCACCTCTTCCACCCTTCTCCCACTGGGGAAGGCGTGGAGGGCACAAGGCGGTGAAGGATGCGAGGGGCATGGCGGGGAGTGTGGAGGCAGGCAAGAGGATGCAGGCGGGAGACAGCACCCACTAACCCACTTCCATCTCCCCTTCCTGCCCTCCTTCCCCTCTCCCTTACACATCCTCTCCCCTCTCCCTTCCACTCGCCCCCCTCCTTTTGCTTTCCCCGTTCCCCCCCTCCCGCCACCCCCGACCCCAGGTGAAGGCGGCGTGGGAGCAGCTGGGGAAGGCGGTGGAGGATGCGAGGGGCATGGCGGGCAGTGTGGAGGCGGGCAAGAGGAAGCAGGCGGACATGGAGCGGGAGACGGCGGCTGCTAGAGAGGCGATGGAGGGGCTTCAGAAGGATCTGACTGCGCGGAACACACAGATGGTGGAGGTGGAGGAGAAACTGGAGAGTGAAAGGTGCGTGGGTTTGTGTGAGTGGGGGCACGGGGGGTGAGCGGGGATGGGAAAGAGCAAGAGGAGGGGCTTCAGAAGGACCTGGCTGCGCGGAACACACAGATGGCGGAGGTGGAAGAGAAACTGGAGACTGAAAGGTGGGTTGGCGTGTGTTTGTTTGGGAACCAGGGGGTGGTGCTTGTTTGTGAGAGGATGAAATACCTTCAGGGAGAGCGGGGGGAGGCAATGGAGGGGCTTCAGAAGGACCTGCTGCGAGGAAGATGGTGGAGGTGGAAGAAAAGCTGGAGAGTGAAAGGTGGGTAACAAACCATAAGCGTGTATGTGTTTGTTGAGGGGGGGGGGTCATGGCATGGGGGGGATGTGTGTCTGTGAGAGAGGGATGAATCTCCACAGTGACACGGAAGCAGGCGGACTAGAGCGGGAGACGGCAGCTGCCAGGGAGGCGATGGAGGGGCTTCAGAAGGACTTGGTTGCGCGGAACACACAGATGTTGGAGGTGGAAGAGAAACTGGAGAGTGAAAGGTGCGTGCGTTTGTGTGTTAAGGGGGGTTGAGGGGGGGGGGGGGGGGGGAGAAGAGGGTGTAAGAGGGTTTGTGTCTGTGAGGGGAAGAGATAGAGGGGAGAGCTTGCAAGGTCCCTGTTCTGCGGAACACACGGGCGGTGAAGGGACTGTAGAAAGTTTGAGTGTGTGATGCGTTTGTGTGTGTGTGATATAGCCAAAGAGGAGGGCTTACAGTGATCACCTGTAAGCATGCGGGGGTCCTTCCCATTCACGAGCAGAAGCAAGTGCAGGCGAGTCGAGGGGGAACGGGCAGAGCTCGCCTGTCTGCCCGCCGATCAACACTAGGCCAGTGATGGAGAGAGGAGCAGGGGCAAGGGGTTCAGGGGGTTCTGTTCTGATTGCCAGGTGAGCAGACACATGAGAGCCTCTCTGGTTCGCTCACTCTATCATCCCTACTTGTGTACCCCACAGGAACAAGCGGAGGCGAGTGGAGGAGGAGAGGGACTCTTTGTCGGCACGGCTGGCGAGGCTGGGGCAGTCGATGGAGCGGGGAGGGGGGTCAGGGGGCCCATCGGTGGAGCAGTTGCAGGAGGAGCTGCGGCAATACAAGTCGATCATGAAGTGCTCCGTGTGCCACGACAGACAGAAAGAGGTGAGTCTGTGTGTGAGGCGCCCCAAGTACAAGTGCAGTTGGCGTGGCTCGACCAACAGAAAGACGTTAGGCCTACAAAATGTTACTCTTTGACATCTGGCTTTCTTTGGGCCCACAAGGAAAATAAAGTGTGGGCAGCACATTTGCCCACAAAGAAAACGAAAATGTGCAGTGTGGTGATCTCCAAGATCTGGCCAAAATGGTAGGATTTTTGGAACCGGAAGAGTTGCAGCTGTGCAAGCCCCAATCTAAGCAGTTCTTGTTCCTGCTTCCCTCCTTTCCGACCCCCTTCCCCGATAACCAAGTGCTTCCACTTCTGTTTAGGAAATGGCTGAGATGATAAAAAACCTTGAGTGTGGCGCTGCAGTTGTGGAAGCTCAATCTCAATAGCTCCCGTGTCTGCTCCCCTCCTCTCCCCCTCCTTTCCCCCTCAACTGACAGGTGGTGATAACAAAGTGCTTCCACCTCTTCTGCTCGCCATGCATCCAGAAGAACCTAGAGCTGCGCCACCGCAAGTGCCCCGGCTGCGGTGTGCCCTTCGGCCAGAACGACGTCAGAAACGTGTACATCTAGCCCGCCATGCCATGCCATGCCATGCCATGAGATGCGGTGCGATGTGGTGCGGTGCGGTGCGGTTGCGGTGTGCCTTTCGGCCAGAACGATGCCAGAAACTTGTACATCTACCCCGCCATGCCATGCCATGTGGTGGGGTGCGATGCAATGCGAGCCGTACTCTGCCAGTTGCCTACCACCACCTATAGATTTTACGAGGCTGCACTGCATTGCCTCCAATAGTCGCCGTTAGTTCTCGTGTTACCGTAAGATGCACGTGATGTACACACGAGACTGCTATTCTGCCATGCTGATAGGAGTGTACCGTACTACTGCTGGGTAGGATGGCAGTTGCTTTGATTCTTTTGTGTGTACTGCTGCAATGCAATGTTTGAAATGCTTGATTTGACAATGCCAGCTTCTGCAACCCCCAAAAGTATGGCTATAACAGGCAGTGTAGGTGTATCCTTGTGTGGCGTGATGGATAGAGCTGCAGTAAAGTAACTCAAGCTTTCCGTACAGGGACATGCTTGCTATACTCTTGTTCAGAATTACCACCCCTCACTGCCTTGGGTTTTACCCGAGGCTTTACTAGGACACAAAGGTGTTTCATGCCTCACAAATGGCCCTCGCTTGGATTGGTGGTCCAGGTCCACCCAATATAGTGTACACAAATAGTTCCTTTTTTACCAGATCAGTGTACTTCTAACTCTTATCAATGCTTGTAACAACAATGGCACATTCGAACTTGCGATTTGCCTGGCATCACGCCGCAACCATCCGTCGCGAATGTTGAGAACTGATTGCTGCATACAGTGGGGTGCTGTGCGGTAAGTCGCTTCACTCCAACCTGCGCTGCGATGCGAAGCATGCGGAACGAGCAACTCCCGCATTTGATTCGACCTGGCGCGAAAATACAAAATGTCATCCCGCCAGATTGAATCCCCCTGAGTGCCTTCGACCTCGCAAGGGCCCCTCCCACTCCCAAACACAGCGTAAACCTCGCCCGCTGTTCCATAGAAACACGCGCGTGCCTAGCTTGGATTTGGGCAGCCGCTGGGCTTGGGAGAGTCCCATCTGGCGACGGTTTCCACGCCGAGACATGCGCAACATTCCCGCGTTGAACGCACAGCGTGTGAGCGTCACGCACAGCGTGTGAGCGCCACGCACAGCGTTGCAAAGACAAACTACGTCGTGGGAGTCCCAACCCCACGACGATCCCACTCCTAGTAATGAGGAGTCCTATATAACACGCGCGTCGTCTCGCATTCTCATCAGTAGACGCTTACCTTCCTCCCCCAGCCAGCCTCTCCCGTTCTTGCTCACCGGCTATTCCCTCTCGCTTTATCATGGCTCTGACAAAGCAGGGTGTTGCGACCACGGCTGTGCTGCCGGTGCTTCTGTTTGTGCTGCTCTTGGCGTCAACATCCTATACAGCGGCTGGTAAGCTCCGGGCCGGTGCAATCGTATCTGGAGCATTCGGTTCAGATTCGTTTATACTTGAGTAGGTGGTAAGCTGCCAGCCAGTGGCTGGTAAGATCGCGGCGCGTCTATACTATCGTGGTGCATTCCCATTCCGAACGGAAGTAATTTATCTGAGTCGGGATCTGCGTGAGGGCGAAGTGTGTATACCGTGACGATGCTTTATCTATGCTGCATTTGGATACTACTACTAGTTCTGGTACAATAGTAGTCTGGGCTGACCTAAGCCGCCCCTCTGGGCTTCCGTTGTTCTCTGCGCAGCAGCATCCAAGGGATTACTCGCCGCGCGGCGCATTCTGCAAGGCGGAGGTCTGTTATGTGGGGGAATCCACCTCCAGAAATCCGGCGAGACCGCCCCAACCGCCGTGAAAATGCCAGCAGCCACGACCAAGACAACCACCACGCCCGTGAAAATGGAAGAACCGGCAGAGACGGCGGAGCGCCTTGTGTCGACTAGCAAGACGACAACCACCGTGAAAATGGCAAAGCCTCAGACGGCGGAACACTTTAGGACGACAGCCTTATCCGCGCCCGCGAATATGGAAGCCCCGGAGACCGCGGTGCACCTCGTGTCTACTAGCAAGACGACAACCTCATCGCCCGTAACAGCTCCTTAAGCTCTCCGCCACAGCGAGCACGAACATGGAAGACCCCAGGGGGGGGGGGGGGGGGGGGGAGGGGGGGGGAGCTTTTGGCATAGACCGGGCAGTGCGACGATCCGCGGCGATCCACGGCAATCCGCGGCGATCCCAGGGTGGAACTGCTAGGGCAGTTGTGGCAGTCATGGGGCTGTAGCTTTGTGCCGGTTGATTTGTTCTGTGTTGTTGTATCATTGATGGTTTTGTGCTGGCATGTGCTAGGCCTGGTATGTATTTGAAAGCTGGCTCATTCAATGCTGGCACCTTCCGCTAGTGAAACAAAGGAACGAACATACCGTACAAAGCACTATGCACGGTACTCCTGCGTGACAGCGTAAACTAGTTTACCAAACACGCTCTTGATTTTTGAGGCGCCTCAAAAACAGAAACGGACATACAAAGCACTAGTAGCACCTCCAGCACCTCCAGGACTAGCAGCTCCAGGGCCTCCAGCTCCAGCAGCCCCACTCCGAAGGCTACAGCGCCGAGCGTGCCACTCGCGCAACTGCTGTGGTGAGAGAGGCTCCCGTAGTGTAGACGCAGGACCCCTAGGCTCAGCATCCCCAGACTCAGCACCCCCAGGCTCCGCACGCTCAGGCTCAGCACCCCCAAGCTCCGCACGCTCAGACGCAGCACCCCCAGGCTCCGCACGCTCAGGCTCGGCACCTCCAGGCTCCGCACGCTCAGGCTCCGCAACCGCAGGCTCAGCACCCCCAGACGTAGCACCCCGAGCAGCACCAGAGTCACCAGTGACCTCGACAGGCTCAACCAAGGGGAGTGGGTCTACCTGAGACACACCTGAAGGAGCAGGACCCTGAGGGGGAAGGGGGTCTACCGGAGAGGGACCTGGAGCGAGGAAGAGCGGCGGGGGGGGGAGAGGGGCAGTGCGGTAGGGGAAGAGACGGTAAAAGGGAACCGACTCGTCGAACGTGACGTCCTGAGAGGGTAGGACACGGCGCGAGGTGGGATGGTAAAACTGCCAGCCATGCGCGTCACGGGGAAACCCAAGGAAGACGCAGGGAACGGCGCGCGAGGAGAGCTTGTCCGCGGAGGTATCGCGGACAAAGGCACGGCAACCCCAGACCCGGAACACCGACGCATCGCCAACCTCTCCCGTCCAACGCAGTGTAGGCGAGGTCTCTGGCAAGGAGACACGGGGCCAGAGGTTGAGATGATGCGCAGCGTACCGGACCGCAAACGACCACAGAAAATGGGGAGCAGCCCCATGGATCATGAAGGTACGAGCGACCTCCATGGCGCTCAGCAACCCCATTCTGCTACGGAGAGGCCGGAAGTGTGAACGACTGGAGGATGCCCTCCCCACGACACAAGTTTTGCAAGAGGTTGGAGGAGAACTCACCACCTCTGTCAGAGTGCAGACGCAGGACAAGAAGGTCCGTGTGGAACCACTCGCGGAGCTGGAGAGGGACAGCGCGGATCCAAGGGATCAAAACATCAGGGGCCTCCCCCTTGCTGCGTAAGGGGAAGACCGTGGTGTAACGCGAGTAGTCGTCAACAACCAGCAGAAAGTATCGCTCGCGGCCCTGTCCCTGGACACGGGCTGGGCCCCACACGTCCATGTGGAGAGTCTGCAGGGGAGCAGTCGTCGGGGGAAACGAGGAGGAGTGAGGAGCGGCGCGCTGCCGCCCCTCGATACAGGGAAGGCAGGGAGGGGCAGGCGAGGGTGGGAGGGGAGGCAGAGACCTGGGAAGACCAGAAACAAGGAGGCGGGAGTGCATGCCACGGAGGCGTGGCAGGGAGGGGTGACCTAGGCGGTGGTGCCAAAGGAGAGTCTGGTGCGACAGGAGGCGACACGAACAGGGGGCTGCTAGCTGACCTGACGCGGACGCAGACGCAGCTACCTGAGGAGGCTCAGTAGTCAGTGTGTACAGGCTCGACCCAGGCCGACGGGTGAACGTGGCCAGGTGACGGCCCGTCCGTGCACATGTGCAGATCGCCACACGCTGTCCTCCAGGAATAAATGTATCAACCCAAGCATCCTGAAGGACGGCGTTACTCACCAAGTTCGTAGAGAACGAGGGGAGGTGAAGACCTGACAGTGAACCAGACGGAACCGCTGGACACGGGAGAACAGTGGAGGAACGTGCACGAACCGGTCCCCCAGAGGGGTCAGCCAGAGAGACTGCAACCGGTGCTGCGAGAAGTGTGACTGTGGTGCTGTCGCGAAAAAAGCAGCGGGAAGCACCTGAGTCAAGCGTGAAGGTGTGCAAGGCCTCAGCAGGCGCAGTACCAGAGAGAGCAGACTCACCAGCACCTAGAGCAGACTCACCAGCACCAAGAGAAGACTCACCAGCACCTAAAGCAGCAGCCGCTATACCAGGGTCGGGCGGCACACACAGGTAACAGTCACCCTGAGTACTAATAGTCAAAGCATACATGGCAGTGAGGATAGTGCCATAGTCTAGAGCAAAGATATCTACCTTGTTCCGAAGCAGCTCTAGCCAGCGGGGGAGCTCAGCCTCGTCGCCAAACACGGCACGCCAGGCGTCGCTCAGACAGGCGAAGCAGCAAGCCTTAGTGTGACCAACTGTCCCGCAAGTCTGACCAGCCCGATCACCTGTGCGAATGACGTACGGGCAGCGGACAGTACTCCAAGTCCCCCCACTCTGAGCGTACCACTCACGAAGCTGCTGGGGCGTAAGGGTCTTGCGCGGACGCCGCTGTAGCTGGATCTGGCCACCGCCAGAAACTCCGCACTGAACAGCTCCACCGCGACCGCTACTACGGCCGCCGCCAGCACACCTACTAGCGTACCACTCACGAAGCTGCTGGGGCGTAAGGGCCTCGCGCGGACGCCACTGAAGCTGCATCTGGCCACCGCCAAAAACTCCCCACCGAACAGCTCCATAGCGACTGCTACTACGGCCGCCACCAATCCCACTGCCGCCACCACTCTCACTGCCGCCACCACCGCCGTCACCACTCCCAACGCTTCTATGAAGTGAATTCATAGCGGGCAAGCAAGGAGGCGCGCGAATAGTAGGGGCAGTAGCACGAGTAGCACCAGCAGCAGTAAGAGCAGCAGAGCAGCTCGGTGAGGCTAGGCTGCAGCACCTCCAACACTCCTAGCAGCACCTCCACCAGCTGCAGCAGTAGCACGAGCAGCAGGGCGGATCGGGTTGGGAAGGGCGGCTCGGGCTGGGCGGCGCGGCTCGGCCGCGGGCAGCAGGGCGCGCGCTCTGCACGGCAGCAGGGCGCGACGCGCGGGCTGCAGCAGGGCGCGACGCGCGGGCTGCAGCAGGGCGCGACGCGCGGGCTGCAGCAGGGCGCGACGCGCGGGGCAGCAGGGCGCGACGCGCGGGCTGCAGCAGGGCGCGACGCGCGGGGCAGCAGGGCGCGACGCGCGGGCTGCAGCAGAGCGCGACGCGCGGGGCAGCAGAGCGCGACGCGTGGGCTGTCGTAGGGCGCGACGCGCAGGGCAGCAGGGCGCGACGTGCGGGCTGCAGCAGGGCGCGACGCGCGGAGCAGTAGAGCGCGACGCGCGGGCTGCAGCAGGGCGCGACGCGCAGGGCAGCAGGGCTCGGGCTGCAGCAGGACGCGGGGCAGGGCAGGGCGTGCGCGGGGCAGCGCGACGCGGGGCAGGGCAGGGCGTGCGCGGGGCGGCGCGACGCGGGGCAGGGCAGGGCGTGCGCAGGGCGGCGCGACGCGGGGCAGGGCAGGGCGTGCGCGGGGCAGCGCGACGCGGGTCAGGGCAGGGCGTGCACGGGGCAGCGCGACGCAAGGCAGGGCAGGGCAGGGCGCGCGCTGACGGCGCAGCGCAGGGCAGGGCGTGGGGTAACGCGGTAACCGCAGTCGGTCACTAGGTAATGGTGGGCCCGAAAAAATATACGGTCCTACATGTTGAATTATATTGCATATCCTAACTGCCTACAGCTTGCTAGTGTATTAGTTAGTTATTAGGTTCAACTGCTGGTGGTGTACCCTATCCTCTCCCGTATCCTATATCTTGTAAACATTCCTTAGTGAATGCCCTCTTTGCCCAATTCTCTTACCATGCTCACTCTCGACACTCATGCTTCCTAGGTAAACCCTAAGTTACTAAGTCAAGAGTTAAGAGCGTCTTCTGACATGATATCAGAGAGTGGTCCCTCCTAGGACCTCGTTTTCATGGGCCCACCAAACCCGCGATCTGCCATGGCGACTTATTGTGCTGCTGGCATGGCTGCTACTGCTAGTAGCGCGAAATCCGCTGCTGGCTCGAAATCCGCTGCTTTTGCAGCACCCGTCGCGCTGCCCCCTTTCGCCTGCCCCGTCGCGCTCTGCCAGTGGCGAGCGTGCCAGCGAGGCGACGGCGGGCGCCAGGGCAAGCGCCAATGGCGGGCGCCAGCGCCAGCGCCAATGGCGGGCGCCAGCGCCAGCGCCAACGGCGGTCGCCAGCGCCAGCGCGGACGCCAGCGCCGACGGCAGGCGCCAGCGCCAGCGCCAACGGCGGGCGCCAGCGCCAGCGCCAACGGCGGTCGCCAGCGCCAGCGCGGACGCCAGCACCGACGGCGGGCGCCAGCGCCAGCGCCAACCGCGGGCGCCAGCGCCAGCGCGACGCCAGCGCCCAGCGCCAGCACTTCCGCCAGCGCCAGCGCATGGGGGGGAGGGGGATGAGGGGGTGGCGGGAGAGCTTCTGCCGCACCAGCCACCTCCTCTCCTCTCCTCTCCTCTCCTCTCCTCTCCTCCTCCTCTTCTCCTCTCCTCTCCTCTCCTCTCCTCTTCTCCTCCAGCCGCATCTCCTCCTCCTCTCTCCTCTCCTCTCCTCCAGCCGCATCTCATCCTCCACTCTCCTCTCCTACAGCCGGATCTCCTCCTCCTCTCTCCTCTCCTCCAGCCGCATCTCCTCTGCTCTCCTCCTGTGCACCACCGCCAGCTTCCTCCTCCTCACCAACAGTTGTGTTTGCTCGTAGATGGCGAGCGACCAGCATCCTTCGCCCTCCGGCTATCCCAGCCCTCTTCCGCGCTCTCCGCGCCCTCCTCCGTTCTGGCGTTCACAGGTGCTGCCAGTCAGCCACCGCTGTTTCTGTGCCTATCCCAGCTACAGCAACCGCTCTCCAGGCGACCTGGTGCCAGACACCACTAGCTATAGCCGTAGGCAGTTACGGGGGTGTGTTGAATTATATTGCATATCCTAACTGCCTACAGCTTGCTAGTGTATTAGTTAGTTATTAGGTTCAACTGCTGGTGGTGTACCCTATCCTCTCCCGTATCCTATATCTTGTAAACATTCCTTAGTGAATGCCCTCTTTGCCCAATTCTCTTGCCATGCTCACTCTCGACACTTACGCTTCCTAAGTTACTAAGTCAAGAGTTAAGAGCGTCTTCTGACACTACAGACCTACTGCTCTGAAACCATGTCAGAAACTAATGAGCAGGAATGATTGCATTGACATCAAACTGAGTACAAGTACCAACCCTAATTGGATTGTACCCCATATAGGCTACCCCACTACAGCCTACACAACATAAGCAGCATTATAGTCTGACAGAGTTGTTATAGATACGTGGTAGGTGTGTATGTGCAATTGACAGTTACTGTAGCTGCGAAGTGATTTGCAAATTTAACCATAGATTCAGCTTTGTTGCATAAGTTCATGCCATAGGCTGTAGAGGCTACATGTGTCGCAATAAGGAATGCAATAGTCCAGCTTTTGTTACAATTTTCATATCAGGTATGATTTGAGACTCTTTATGCATCTTTGGCATGCGGTGTCTGTCCCTTTTACGTGATATATTGGCTAATTCCGTATCTGTTGTCCCTTGTGAGCCCCTGAACAACAGCACATAAGTCAGAAAAACGACGTCTTCGGAAAAGAATAACCTATGAATTAAAATAATCGCAAACACTGTACCGGCCTTCTTTAGCGCGCTACCCGGCGGCACGGTTGAGCGGCACGTCTCTGCATCACTTCTCATCACCCTTCACCGTAACTCGGCACTCACCACTCTTCACCGTGATTAAAGTTACTGGAACAGATAATACCGTGCACAACCAGACTTTGGCAAGCCCACCTCTGCTCAACCACACCCTCATCAGGATCACCCCTTTCTCCTAAGAGCTAAGTTCGCGACCCTGATTAGCTTGCTTTTCGTCTTAGATAAAGGACCTAAACTCGTCCTTCATGGAGCTCGTTCTCAGTTCCGTAGGCCTCAGAATCTTAGACCGCGAGTTAAGCCCTGATACTTTTCCGCTAGGCCGTCGAAAGCGCGGTGTGGGATGGCGAATTCAATGTCGTCTGGAAAGGTGGTTCGGCTGGCCATCACTGACTTCCTTTTCACGTACGGAACAGACGTTAAAATATGTCTTTGGGAAGACACGAGAAAGTATGATGGTAGATGCTAGCAGCTCTGAATTTATCAATTAGGCGGCATGTTATTACTCGCTTCGTCTGGTTGAAACAGGGCAGATTACAATTTGTTATCCGGATTTCCCTGGCATCATCCACTGGTTTTTTTTTTTTTCGTTCTAACCCTCGCCGCTTCTGCGGAATTCCCCTAATGATCAGAATCGTTTATGCGATAGGGGTGTCGTGTACGGAAGCCACAGTGGCAGTCCTCGCTCCATACGTCGCCGCGGACGATAAAACCTCCGTCGCTCTCCTCTTGGTAGGCAACTGTAACAATTTAACAATCTAGCAATGTAACAATGTAGCGATGTAGCAATGTATCGACATGTTAACTCGCGCATAAGGACTGGTCTCTTAAAATGTCACAAATCTGGTGGATCCAACGCTTCCACTGTGTAACGCTCTTGGAAGTCTCTCTCTCTCTCTCTCTCTCTCTCTCTCTCTCTCTCTCTCTCTCTCTCTCTCTCTCTCTCTCTCTCTCTCTCTCTCTCTCTCTCTCTCTCAAACGGTCCTTTGTATTGATTCAGCAGGGGTACAAACATGCAGTCCCTCTCCCTCATGCCTCTCCCTCATGCCTCTCCCTCATGCCTCTCCCTCATGCCTCTCCCTCATGCCTCTCCCTCATGCCTATCCCGAGTGCCTATCCCTCGTGCCTCTCCCTCATGCCTCTCCCTCATGCCTCTCCCTCATGCCTCTCCCTCATGCCTCTCCCTCATGCCTCTCCCTCATGCCTCTCCCTCATGCCTATCCCGAGTGCCTATCCCGAGTGCCTATCCCGAGCGCCTATCCCGAGTGCCTATCCCGAGTGCCTATCCCGAGTGCCTATCCCGAGTGCCTATCCCGAGTGCCTCTCCCGAGTGCCTCTCCCGAGTGCCTATCCCGAGTGCCTCTCCCTCATGCCTCTCCCTCGTGCCTCTCCCTCGTGCCTCTCCCTCATGCCTCTCCCTCATGCCTCTCCCTCATGCCTCTCCCTCATGCCTCTCCCTCATGCCTATCCCTCATGCCTATCCCGAGTGCCTATCCCGAGTGCCTATCCCGAGTGCCTCTCCCTCGTGCCTCTCCCTCATGCCTCTCCCTCATGCCTCTCCCTCATGCCTCTCCCTCATGCCTCTCCCTCATGCCTCTCCCTCATGCCTCTCCCTCATGCCTCTCCCTCATGCCTCTCCCTCATGCCGCTCCCTCGTGCCTCTCTCTCCGGCCTCTCCCTCCGTGTGCACCAGGCGATCACCATCGTTCAAGTCGCGGGGTTCGGGGGAGCGGCAGACGCGCTGGGGGGGGCGTCGTATAACCCGCTCACGAACCTCATCAACTACCTCGCTGACGAGGACGACGAGACGGCGCTCGGCTTGCTGCTGCGCCTCCCCGCTCAGGTACTGGCAGCACACAGATGACTGGCAGCACACAGATGACTGGCAGCACACAGATGACTGGCAGCACACAGATGACTGGCACCCTTTTTCTAATACGTCTTAATAATTTCCCATGCCTCCCCGCCTGCCAACCCTCTGCGCCCTGCCCCCTGCCATCTGCCCCCTGCCCCCTGCCCCCTGCCCCCTGCCCCCTGCCCCCTGCCCCCTGCCCCCTGCCCCCTGCCCCCTGCCCTCTGCCCCCTGCCCCCTGCCCCCTGCCCCGCTCAGATGCTGGCAGGGACCACAGGGCTGGCAGGGGACAGGGGAGGGTTGGCAGGCATGTGGGTATCCGTTGAGTGGGCTCTCAGAGTGTCTGGATCACGGCGCTTTCTTTTGAGTGTTTTTCAGGAGTTCTCAAGAAACGCCTACAACAAGCATGGGTTGAGTGCGCTCTCATAGTGTCTGGATCACGACACATACCTCCCATCCCAGCACCGCACAACATGAAGCTTCTTTCTCGAGCCCATCCATCCCTCGAGGTTCATCCGAACCCCTCTCCTGTCCCCTTGCCTCCCCCTCTCACTTCACTCCCCTCCCACCCATCCACGTCACCAGGCAGGTGGCATCGTCATGGGCACCATGCTGACGTGGGATTTTGTCCCAGAGTGTCCATCCAACTCCCTTCCTGTCCATCCCAACCCCCTTATCCCCCTTCCTTCCACCCCCCTTCCTCCCCCCCCTTCCTTCTATCCCCTCCACTCCCTCTCCCATCCACGTCATCAGGCAGGTGGCATGGTGATAGGTGCCATGCTGACGTGGACGTTCATTCCGGAGTCTCTCAAGCACACAGTCAACGGGCCCGCGCTGCCACCTGGCGTCTCGGTATTGGCCGGTGCGACAGCGGAGTTTACGCTCACGTTTCTGCTGTTCCTGGTGGTGATGTGGACACTGTTCCTGGGCCCCAGAAGCGACCGCTTAAAGGAATTCATCATGGTCTCAGCCACAATAGTGGCTATTGCTGCTGGCATGCGCTTCTCTGGTCCTTCCCTGAACCCCCTCTTTGTAAGCACCCTCCCTCTCTCCTGACTCACTCTAGAAATGCACCAGCTGGTTCAAGAAATGCCACGGCAGCATTTCCCGGTTCACTCATCCTGCCTTCATCTCATCCTTCCTTCTTCCTCATGTCCTTATTCCTTACCACTCCCTGCCTCGTTACTCCTCCGCACTCACTTCCTCCAGTCGATTGGGTGGGTGCCAATGTTGGATCAGGATATGTCAGCCAGGCACTCGATGTTCTACCGGGCTGCTCTGTCCCGCACGTATCTTCCCCCACTGCTCGTCTCCTTCCCTATTCCTCCCCTCTCCCCTCCTGCAGGCGTTCAGATAGGTGTACACACTGGATCAAGAGATGACAGGGCAACACTTCGTAGCCTACTGGGATGTTCCCACCTTCATCTCATCCACTCTTCCCCATTTCATGATTCCTTGTCACTCTCCACCTCCCTTCTCCCCCCCACCCCTCCGGCCGGCTTTTGGATTTGTGTATACGTTGGATCGAGAGATGTCACTACAGCATTTGATAGCCTACCGGGCTGCTCCAACAATCATCATCTCATCCTTCCTTGTCATATCGGGGTTTTTGTCTTTCCTCACCTCCCTACTCGCCACCGCGCTCCCCTCTGTCAGGCATTTGGGCTACACATTGTACCGCTCTCCCCTCTGTCAAGTTGTCGGTGCGAGATGATATTCATAGTCTACTGGGCTGCTCTAACAATCATTTTTTTTTTTTTTTTTTTTTTTTTTTTTTTTTTTTTTTCCCTCCAGGCGTTTGGGCTTGCTCCTCCAGGCGTTTGGGCGTGTGTACACATTGGATCACGAGATGTCAGTACAATACTTCATAGAGTACTGGGTGGCTCCCACCTTCATCACCTCATCCTTCCTCCTTATATCGGGATGTCTGCCTCTCGTCACCTCCCCACTCGCCACTGTCCTCCCCTCCTTCAGGAATTCGAGTGGGTGTCCACATTGGATCAAGGGATCTCGGTGCAGCACTTCACAGTCTACTAAACCACCTTCATCTCATCCTTACCTCCTCGTCTCTCAACCCCCTGTCACTCCCCACTCCCTTCCTCCAGGCGTTCGGGTGGGTGTACACTTTGGATCAGGAGATGTCGGTGCAGCACTTCATAGTCTACTGGGCTGCTCCCACCGCCGGTGCCGTGCTCGCAGCAGCCTTCTACCGCATCTACCTGAAACCGCACAAGGCGGCTCTGGAGGCGAAACGGCGGAAGGAGAGAGAAGGGAAGGGAGGGAGGGAAGGGAAGGCTGGGGAGAGAGGGAAGGGGGAGGAGGAAGCACTGAGGGCCAGCAGAGAAGCAAAGGGGGTTGCGGCGGAGAGAGGGGGCGAGGGGTTGCGAAAACGGGTGGGTGCGGGGGTGCGTGAAGAGGACGAAGACGCTGTGAATAATGGTGTTGGTGAAGGGACAAACAAAGCAGAGTGATTTTGGATTGAGCAAGGAGAGGGGAGTTAGGAAGGAGCTGGGCTCAACCATTTTGTGTTCTCGGATGGCCAAAACGGCCCTCGTTTGGAGACGTCCACCCAATATAGTGTATACAGCACAGCAACCCAATCAATGTACGATATCGCTTATAGATGTAGTTTGAGTCAGTGAGAGTGACTGACAGACAGGGATCAGTTCGATAGTGATGTGCGGATTGAGAGTGACATGGAGACATGGTGATATAGCAGCACAGCACACTGGCATGAGATGCAAGTTGGAGTAGCAAAATGCCCAGGTGATGCGGTCAAGGGTCAGCGACCATAAATAAGACAGCTTATGATGAGGATGAGAGTACTGGGTTTGAGACTGAGGGTGGTGGGGTGCGGAAGCATGGGCACGAGAAACACAGATGCACGAAGTAAATACTACCGGTGCAAGAGAGTGTGTACAGTGGGAAAAACAGAGATACCTCTTTCCATGCCACGAGACAAATCAGGGCTCCATCAACGTGGCTAACTAGGGCGTACATACAACTTGAGATGGGTGAATTAATCAATAATGGCGTGAGCAAGATGCAAAAAGCAGTAGAGCCCGCCCCCCCAGTAATAAAATTATATTGATGACAAACCCTCCATGAAAACAGGTTTGTAAAAACAGGGGCGAATGTGAACCCGCGATTTGGCCTACAACAGAGATCCCCTGCGCCAGCCTCTCCGATGTTCGAAAAAACCTGCGACGCGAGTGCGCATAATCTGGGCTGGATTGGGTTTGCGCATACGCCGCTGTTGGAAAAATCTCAATTCGCGAGGAACGCTACGTCTTCGCAACGACTGCGAAACATGCGCAACCCGCATATCCCACACTTCATTCAACCTGGCGCGAAAAATATAATCCCGCCAGATCGAACCTCCCCGAGAGCCGTCTTCCTCCTCTCCCTTGCAAGATCCCCACTCACACTCCCGAGCCGAACACTGCGCGAGCGCCGCTGCTGTTCCACAGAAACCTGTCCCACTCCATATATAACAGGCTCGTCATTTACATTCTTCACGAGCTTCCCAGCCAGCCACTCCGTTCTTGCTGTCCTCTCACGCTTACATTGCGAGTCGGGATAAACGCCTTTGCCACTAATGGCTCGGACAAAGCAAGGTGTTGCCACCAAGGCGCTGCTGCCGGTGCTTCTGTTTTTGCTGCTCGTGACGTCAGCATCGTATGTTGCGGCTGGTAAGCTCGCTCCTTTGAATATACTAGTGCCATCATGCATTCCGAACGGTAGTCTACTACCTGAGCCAGAATCGGTAGTATTTTGATGAGGTATCTATACGCATCGAAATATCATGCTACATTCGGTTATACTAGTTCTTCGACTTACTCTCCTTGTCGACCTAAGCACTTCCGCTGTTCTCTGTGCAGCAGCATCCACGCGATTTGTCTCCACGCGGCGCATTCTTGGCGGGGGAGGGACTGTGAACCACCTCCAGAAATCCGTCGAGTCGACCCCAACCGCCGTAAAACTGGCAGGCACCACCAAGTCAACCACCACGCCCGTGAAAATGGCAGCCACGACCCAGCCAACCACGACACCGAGCGTAAAAGTGATGGTCAGGACCACCACGGTGACTTCTGTGTGCGAACCTACCAAAACCAAGGACTTAAAATCCGTGAGCTTTCCAACCCTCACTGGCAACACAGCCACAAAACCTAAATCTTAGGAAGCCTGGTTGGGAAACACAATTGGCCAAGATTTTGGAGTAGTATTACACAAAATTAGTATACAAGTTAGGAAGGTTGAACCAATTCGACCCTTCTTGGCTTCCAGTTTTAAAAATTGCAGCCTATATCTTTGTAAGTGCGTTGTGTGTTGTAAACATACAAGATTGCATGTGCTGGTACGTGTGAGTTGGCAGCTGTCCTCTGTACACGATGTTGTCGTATACAGAAAGGAATGTTAAGAAAATTTCTTACAATTATCAACCAGGGCAAAAAAACCATCCCTAAAATGTACTGACCCAAAAGGGCCCCCCAGGTGACTTCCGGGCAAGATTGGGGACATCTGGAAATCTGACCCATAAGTTACTTTTGGATCTGACACTTTAGGTTAGTCTGAGGTCAGAGAGGCTAACCCAAAAGCGACTTTCGGGTCAGGTACGGGTCAGGTACGGGTTAGATTTTGGCGGGAAAAGACAGGTACGGGTCAGATAGACTGACCCAAAAGTCGCTCCAAGGGCAGACTTAGGTCACACGTGTCTAGCACACAAACCGCCTAATCCCCGTCATTGAGTGCGTCGATACTTGTTACATGGGTTACGTTTATATCGGACGCAACATATTATGCCCATGGTGTACACGACCGCATCGCATCCTCGATACAATATGATCCACTAACCCATCGAACGCGTAACGCATATAACAATTTGTGAAGCATAACGTATATTACATTTTCTGTCGCATTTATTTACATAGCAATCAACTGTACACTACTAGTAGCTAACCTACACATATACTGCACCCACACTACGGACCCGTAATAACAGGGCGATCATATAAGCTCTGACATGCAAGACTAGTCCCCCAAAATCCCTGAACCACAATCTGACAACATCATGCATACCACGGCTCATCGGTGTCACCACCCGGGTCCATCTTTCCCCCATATTGCACGGGCTTGAACTCCTCCAGGTCACTCTCGTTTACATACAGGTGCTCTGCCCCCCACCTGAATCCGCCCACAACTGGATCGTACCACATGCCCTTTGACACACCCAGCCAATGGGTGATCACTTTCAGCACCTGCTCGTTACAGTAACCTAGCCCCCCCTCGTTGTCAAGAGGGCTGGGAGTCATGCATATCGCTGTTGTCTCCCAGTTGCGTATCCCGAAATCGAACTGCCATCAGGTTAATTGCAGAACACTGTCAGTGGGATACATGGGGCCACTTAGAACACGGAACGAATAGCTTCAATCCACTCACGGAATACAAGACCCAGGCGATGTGGTATGGCACCAGCACCAGGTTGCCTCCAAACACCCACTCTGGGTAGGCCGCCTTGCATGCTTGGAAAAAGACCTTGGTGGTAAACGGCCGCAAATCCCCTTTCTCGCAGCTCCATGTCGATACAAGCTGCATAAGCTCCTTCTCTGTACACGGTGCGGCAGGCAAGTATGTGGTTAAAGCAGCCCCAGCATACATAGGCCCTGCCCTGTGAGCCCTCCATGGGGATCCCCTCCATGCACCCACGACACTCACTGGGCGCGTATTTCCGCTGCAGATCCTCCTGAACTTTGACCAGATCTTGTTGACCACCTTGCTGTACGCCCCGTTCTTCATCGCACGGTCAACGTCTAGCTGACAGACTTCGTAGTGGCACCGGAGCACCACGAGAAGGGCCACGTTCCTCTCGTCGTCCGTCGGCCAGTACGTTACGCCATGCGCGGCGCATGAACGCAACAGCAGATGCATCGCCTTCTTGGCGTAAAACTGGGGGGCGGGGTTGGTAGGGGGGGGGTGGGGGGGGGGGGGGTGGGGGGAACCACGACGCCACGGGAACAGAGCAGTTTCGACACTAGACTATGGAGACTACAACAGGGCAAACCGCCAGGCTTAACATCACAACCACACCGAGGCCACATGCGTACAATTATCCAGGAATTCCTAGTCCACATACGTGTATCTGGTCTGCCGAAGGCATTCCCGGCTGCAAATCAGGCCTGTCATCGTTTGGGTTGTAGTCGACCACGATCGTCATCTTCGACCGCTCTCGCTTCAACCCTCTTCCTTGCATGCCTGACGCGTGTCGATCCCAGACAACACCATCAGGCGCTACGCTCCCCGCGGCCCTCCCCGTCTCTGTCCCCACGCCAACACCGCCCACCCGGGTTGCCACGTGGTTCCCCACGACCGCCAGCCTCCCAGCTCCAGACAGTCGGTTCATTGCGAATCCGCGGTTTGGCCGCTCAAATGCCTCTGCAACAGGCGCTAACTCTTTGGCAGCTCTTCCGGGGGGTCGTGTTGGTGCTTGCGTCGCCACGGACGCATCCCTCCGAACCCCACTCTGTTGGGGTGCATCTCCAGTCCTGCCGCCAGGCCTCCACACCTGCGGCTGGGCTGCCACGGCTGGCGTTACAACTCCGCCACCTTTGCCCGACTCTTCCGCCGCTTCGCCGTCCATTCCCGCAAGAGCCGCTTGCAGGTCTTCGCCAAGGGTGAAGTTCATCACGCCCCCTTGTGCCGCAGCCGTCGGACTCTTTGTCCCACGAGTCGCCTGAACCTCCGCCCACAGCAGCCGTATTTGCTCCATCGCACGCCCTGCGACGTCGTCTCGACACCCATCGCCGCCAAGAACGGTGTCCGCTCCACGGACACTGGCGTGAGTGTCCTCGCATGTGTCCAGGAAGGGCGTGGGAATCATGCCAGGCAACACACCAGCTCCGTCCGGACCACGGTCGTGCACCTGCGGTGAAGGTGCTACCAAGGGCGTGGCAGGGGTAATGTTAGAAGGCGAGCCGGCAGTTTTAGAAGGATGCATCCTGGGCGGCGAAGCGAACAAGGTCCGGTTCACCACCCCCCCGCCACGAGATGGTGCCGCGTTAGACTCGGCTTCCACACCACTGTGCTTAAGTGTTGTGGTCGGTGTGAGCGGCGACGGCCTCGCGGAGTTACCTGAAAACGCCGATCCCCTGACGACATCCTGCGACCGATTCAGAGGGGTGGTAGGTGTGGGGGTCGATGTGGCCCGGTACCCACCATGACCCGCTGCCGCCGTGGTGAGTGACGGCTGCAATTTCTTATCGTGTACTCGGGTCTCTGTCGTCGACGGTTCGCCTCGTGCAACATTCGCGCTCTGGCCTGTAGCCGACGGAATGTCAACGTCGCTCGTCTCCTCGTAGATGTTAAAAAAGTTGCGCCTCATGCCGGACGCCCGTGTAGACACAGCCACGACCCGTCGAAGCACAGACGTGTTGGCGTCACAGCGTGAGCGATTGGACCCGCTCCCGGTGGCCCGCAAGCGCTTACCCGCACGGCCTGATGCAGATTGGCCGCAACCTCCCGTTCCTGCGAGTTCAGATTGGTGAGAGGGAGGAGGCGTGTTATCAGTCTCCCCTTCGGACTCGGTCTCGCTTGCGACCCAGTCCGCGTCGCCAGACTGATCCTCGCTGTCACAGGATGAGGACTCCGTGCCCTCGTCGTCTTCGTCGGGCTCTTCAGAGCATGATGAGTGTTGCACTGTAAACAGCACC
Source organism: Closterium sp. Naga37s-1 (assembly GCA_947471745.1). NCBI lineage: Eukaryota > Viridiplantae > Streptophyta > Zygnematophyceae > Desmidiales > Closteriaceae > Closterium > Closterium sp. Naga37s-1. The sequence continues at coordinate 518,895 of CANJKZ010000187.1, read as the reverse complement.
TCGTTGTACTTCAGCCATGCCTCAGGGCCGCACTCGGTGCTGCGTGGACCGCCGTGCTCAGTGTCCCCGCTTTTGGGCGAATCACCACCTGCAACCACAAACGCAAACGCTACTTAGTAGCTTGGTGAGTACCCAGGGTCACCGTATTGGTGGCACCGCCCATGGCCAACGGCTCGATTAACCATTCCTAATAAGAACTCAGCGCGAGCCATGCGGCAATAAAAGCACGTACGGAAGTGGCTTACCCCTTGCCTTGTTTGACTGTTCTGCAGGCCCCGCGTTTGAAGACGCAATCTCCGTCAACAGCTTCGTTTGTTGACGTCTCCGTGCTTCGCGCTCCTCGTGCACGGACTCTGGAGTCTGGCCGTATGGATTAGGCAACGGTCTCTGGCGTGGGTCGGCGCTAACACCGTGAGTGGGCTGACGTTGGGCTGGCGTCAAATGACTGTCGCCACGTAGACGCCGAGTTCGATATTCACAAACGAGCACACGCGTGCGCTCACTCTCTTCCACCCATTTGCTGTCCAGCGCTCGAGTGCGGACCGTGGTAACTACGAAATCGGTCCCGTTAAGGTGTGCGGGTGGCTTCCTATCTCGCATGGGTCGGTCTAAGGTTAGAGACATCGTTCTGACCTCGAACTGGCTTCTTCAATAGGGTGATTGTTGCAGCACTGGCCTGCGCGGAAGGGCATTAGCTAGGGTTACGAGTAGTACCCAAAGAGACACAGCAAGGGTTTCGCCAAAAACGCAAGTGAGACAACAAAGAACAGGAGTCTTGCACCCATCAACCAACCAGTCGCGTCAATCGAATCCTGCTCCCTTGGGGGCGTGGCATTCGAATTGACTGACAGCCGTGGATTGGAATCCTCGCCCGACTGGGTCAATCTAAACCGTCTGTGAGTTGTACAGCACATGACGGATGGGTTACGCGTCATTAGCCGCTTTTCTTAAGACCCCTGTCCACGCGTCGGCCTCGAACTGGGCTATGACGTGTAACCTTATCGTCGCCGCACCGGTACCCAATACCGTGTACCAGGACAACTTGTTTAGGCACATACCTTGCAAACCCTGTTCAGGTGCCTTAACGAAGTCCGCTATAGGCGACCATTACAGGACAGTCGTTACAAGGTTGCCCGTTGGTCTGGGAGTACACAGACACTGCATCTTCAACAGTTCCCGTGACGGTAAGCCACGGTGATCGAAGGCACCTGTTGAGTGCGAAGTAATAAACCGTGCACCACCGTACCGTGGAGTTATGTCAACTTCAACGTCCCCATTTCTGGATCGATTAGTTCACATCCACCCTCTCGAGCCCCCCGCACTTGACGCTGCCTAACCGCCTCGAGAACGTAGATCCTCGGCTTCCACGTAGACCTCAGGGCTCAAGCTCGTAATACATCCTACAATGCCTCCTAAGAAGTCAAAGGCCCCTACCTCCCGTATGAAGAAGTACAGTATCCCGTACCCAATCGGTGGCTCGTGGTTATCGTTGACGCAGAAACAGCTAGACACCCTGTCCCCTGGAAAGTGGGTGTCTGGCGACATCATAGAGTGGTGGGGCATGTGAGTAACGTAGACATCGTTATCCATTCACCAGGTTGTTATCCATGCTAAACGCGTCTCGTCATTCGTTTGATGCAGCTTGATGCAATACGAGACTAGGAGAGAAGAGCGGACGTGGCTATACGCGGGGACATACTTTTACACGCTGATTTCCCGTGACAACACCGCAGCGGCATTGCGAAACTTCGCGTGCGGAGAGAATGTCCTGACCTACAAGTGGGTCATAGTTCCGATCCACAGCGCGTGAGTCATTAACATGTGTAGTCATCCGTCACCGCAGCTGTACGCGACCACAAAGTCTCATGGCGGCACCCAATCTTGCGTTCGTTCTTGCAGCGGCCACTGGAGCCTTGTCATACTGGACAACGACCACCCGGTCGACGAGCACAACATCCCGCGACCTACCCGCATCTTGCATGCAGACTCCCTCTCGTTACACACGGACATCGCCGGACCACTGAGACGTTATCTTGCGGCTCAGCTCACTGGGTATCGGCCCATTGTCACGGACGTGGAGGCGCAATTATGGGAGAATTCGGTGGAGCTCGTCACCATGGAGGTATGGAACGCTTAACACTTGAGCACATGCGCCAGAACAAGACATCGCTGCCCATCTCTGACTGCGTCTGTACTGTGTGATTTCTCTGTATCTGTGTGATGTACTCTGTGTCCCAGGTCACAAAACAGTCGAACGGGAACGACTGTGGTGTGTACGTGATGAAATATATGCAGGTGATGGTGGAGACCGCTTTTGCAAACACATCGTCGATCACACTGTGGGGTGATCCAACAGAATGGAGGGAGGACATTAGGGAGGATTTCTTGGAGTGGAGCGGCTGGTACCCCAAGCAGATGGGCGCCTCATCTTCATAGCACTGTGTAGGTCACAGTAAACCGTTGTGAACAATGGGGCAATGTTCCGGGCTCCTTGTGTGACAGTAATCCATGCCTGAACTTGCTATGTTTATGCAATTTCGATAAATATATATGCACGAAATGTACCGGCCATAACAGTAGTCATTAGCGAGGTTGAGTTTAGGGTGTTTGGAAGAAGGTCGGTGAAACAGCTCGACAAGAGGCCGTCACTGTTCCCAAAACCCTAATCAGCGGTCAAGCACACCTGGCTTACAACCCTTGGCAAACGAGAAACCAACCCCCGATTCCGACAGTAAGGTTAACAACCATGGCTTCCACACGAAGCGGGCCACACCAGCGCGCCAACAGCCAGCAGTTAGGGCACGCCGTACACGACGGTGGCGCTGACGGAGAGAGTGAAGACCCATTCTGTGGAATGCCGGAAGAGGTGTATCGAAGCGGTGCGTTCCTACTTCCGTGTTTTAATCCACGGGCTCACTTGTACAAATGGGAATGTACTGATCCACGGTTCGGCGTAGAATCACAGCCCATAGGCGCCAACCACCCCGCCGGGCACGGACAGGGTGACGAGGAACCCGTAGCGCTAGGGGAGCCGGTGGACGCGCTAATGGAAGCGGAGACGCAGATTTATACAGGCTCACCGGACCTCGGGACAGAAACTCCTGCGACGGAGGAGGACCTGAGCTCCCTTCAGCCTGCCAATGACAAACCAGCGCCGGAGTTCCGCGGCGGACGATTCGCGCCACACAAGACCGATCCTCAACCGAGCCGACCCACGAACCGCCTTACAGGAGTTGCAACGGGGCGCGTAAACCCCGGTGTGGTGGGCGAAAAGCAACAAGTAGGAGGCACTAGGGTCGACGGCCAGTATCGTCTTGTCGAGAAGTCACCTAAGCCGGTGATGACGGACAATGCAGTTCCTAAGGCAGTTGCGTTGAGCGCTAACGATGAGGACATCGGCATGAAAAAGGAGGTCGTTCGTGGCGTTGTTTATGAGCCGACATCACCTCTCGCTGCCTCATTGCCGGTGCCAACAGGTCCAAATCGCAAACATGGTCGAAGTCAGCAGCAAAATCCTTTGACCGGGGCCACGCATGGAGTCGGCGGAGAGATGCTATCCGCGACACGGGTCGAACAAGCGGAGCAGAAAGGGGGGGCGGCATCTATGGCCGGTCTGGGCCATGGTGACGTAATAGACCGCAACGCAACCAGGCCAAAGAATGAGGACAATGGGCAGGCCGAGCCAGGAGTAACGCCGCGGACAGCGTCACTGGGCCACGATGGGCACCCGCATTGCGGTGCCATGGCAGGTATGGGCCATGTAACTCAACTCACAGCCCTTCCAGTGCTAATTCAAGGAGTGTCACACCTCGCCGCTTAGGGCATTTCGCTCTCTGTCCAGAGTGTTTGACCTCCCCTGGTGCTCATTACAGGACCTGGAGGTACACACCAGGCGGCTAGCGTGCCTCTGCTTGCAGCTGTATTGCTTAATGTGCCTCGTGCCGCGCGGGGTGAGTCCGTTTCATGTGTGTGTCATTTGTCGGGCACCCTCCGATGTGCTCCTTGTAAGAAGCCATGCTAATTCGCGCATCCCACCCATCACCTTGTGCAGCTGCCGCCAGACTGCCAAACTTCGAGACGGCTATCTCGTTCATCGATGTGGTAGAGCGGCTGCTGCCCATTCCCTCTACGATGCGCCTATCCACGGAAGGTGAGGCACAGTTACCCCATTTTCTGTTCAGGGGATCGTCCGATATCTCACCATAGTACGTCTCTTGCCCGCAGGAACAAACGATGCGGACGAGAACGCCATCATGGGATTACCGATCAGGGCTCGGGCTCGTCTGGATGCACTGGCTCGAGGTGAGTTGCTCGTAAGGCGTGGCAAACTCAACCTTCAGGTGTATAGAGCACAGGACTTACACATTGTCGGTGATTGTCCACACGCGTCATACTCTTGCAGCTGTGGCCAGGCTGCCGACCTTCGACACTGCCATCACGTTCATCGATGTTGTTGAGCGACTGATGCCAGTGCCTAGCGCAAAGCGCCCACGCACGGACATTGATGCGCCGTAGAAACTCTGTCTATCCTGAGCTAATAGTGTTGTAGTATTTATGCCAACTAGGGGTGGGGTGGGGCCCCATTGGTGGCCCACTTCAAGATGCACAGGTGTCCTTGAAAGTTTGACATAGCCGCCAAGGGGACACTTTTGACAGAACATACCATAGTGTTGGCGCCAGTATGATAGTGGTCATGGCGTGAATCGTATATGGGGTGGCGATATGCGTGAAACTCAGTGGCGTCTCAGGCATTTTTTTTAAGCATTAATCGTCATCGTATTATATGTTACTCATCAAATTACATAAACACACACTTTTGCCACTTACCCCTATATCGAGATCGAGAGGGCTGGCATGCGGTGAAACCCTAACGCAGTTTACGCCTTGTTCACTACGCTAGCGCTCGTAGGCGCCACAGCAACCCTAACGTTAGTGGACCGCGTGGATTTAAAGTGCGTTTGCACGCACGCCTTCGTCTACGTGACGGCCATGTGAGTCATGTTCCGAGGGGGGACCCGTATACTATGCCGTACGCGACATGCTGTTTCTGCGAGAAATTACTGAAAAGCTACGGTGGGATACGTAGACATCAGCGTAGGAACAAAAAATGCCTGTACGAACAGGACCGCCTTGCTGCCTTAGGCATTTCGTATGGCCGATTCTATCGGCCGCCGTTAATCACGATCGTGCACGCATCCGGTCGGCGCATTGACGCGCCATTCGAGCCCCGCACGGCTCGCGATCGCGACAAGGAGGACGCCAATGGCTTTGACGGGGAGGCGTCGTCATCAGCAGAGTCAGCTCCGTCTGTTGCATCGGGGGAGTCGGAGGACGAGGCGGAGGCGGGTGTCAGTCGGGACTTTAGGCTTGAAATTGCGCGCATTGTGCGTACGTATTTCTTGCCTAATGCGGCCATAACCGACATCATCCAGTTACTTAAAGCTGGGAACAGGGACCCATCAGAGGTGGATTTGTGGCAGACATATCGGGACCTCGAACGGTTCGAGGAAGAGTACCTGTCATATGGCGAGGAATGGGAGATACGCGTGTTGGAGCTGCAGGAGGGGCTGGGCGAGGTGACGTTTCGGTTTCGGCCTCTCGTTGGTGTGAGTTTTGCGGCATAGAGGTTAGAGACAGTCCACAGTTCTGCCACATTGCCCCGTTGGTGTGCTGATGATTGCGCTGCCCTTCACCACGCAGATTCTGCTGAGGATGTGGGAGAAGATGTCCCGGGTCCCCGGGTTCACGACGAAACCACGGACGGTGGAGGTGGATGACGAGAGACGTTACGGGGCCACTGTGGAATGCGATTGGTTTCGGAGTGCATGGGTAAGTTTGTATCTGTCATTATGTCGCTACCCTTGCTCTCCTGGGAGGGTGAGCAGACGCAGGGTGGGTTGCTGAACCACAACTCCGTCTCTGTCCGACCCATGCCCTACAGGAGGCTTTAAGGGGTGCCGGTATAGTGGCAGCGGTGATTCTGTTCAGTGATGCGACCCATCTGACATTTAATGGGAGGCAGCTGGCTCACCCGATGATGTTCTCGCTGGAAAACATTCCCGAGGCCAGCCGATGGCTGGAAGGTGGCGTGGAGATGGTAGCACTCTTCCCCCCGCTACCCGCAGCCTTGACACCCGAGCAGAAGACGGAGCTCATGCACGAGATGCTGCGGCTCGTACTAGGCCCTCTCATGATGGCATCATCAGTCGAGAGGTACGTGTCGCCCAAAGCGATTGGGCGGTGCCGTCCGTAAGCGGTGTAGTGTCCCATGCCGGGGTGAGTTGAAAAACCCGATGATCACACTTGTCTATACTCTCCTCCGGGCCCCGTCTTGCGCAGTGGGGGAATCATGGTCACCGATCATTTGGGGCGGAAACAAAGGGTCTTCCCACTCCTGAGCAAGTACGTGTGCGACCACACCGAGTCGTGCATGGTGACATGCACATGGGCAGCCACGTCGAACCAACCTTGCTCTATGTGCCTCGTGAGCAAGTGGGACCTGGCGGATCTGACTCTGGAGAGCACCACACGCACCGTGAAAGGCCAGAAGGACGTGTACGAGCGCATCGAGGGTACCAACCCGAAGAAGCGCAAGAGAGTTAAGTCTGCATGGTGCACACACTTTGTGAAGGTGAGTGACCCTGGGGGCTCGGTGTGGGGGGTTTCCAGTTGAACGATTTTTGGCACAACTGCTTGTTCGCGATTTCGCGCGGAGATAACCGCATTCCACGCGTGCGGTTTGGCAGTGCGCACTGTGGGAATGGGCGCACGTAGACACACCATGGGGGAACCTCTACGAGGTCATCGGAATATGCATCATGCACGTGGTGGACGAGGGGGTGTGGCTGCACACCATGCGATGCCTTGTGGCTAAACTAACCCCCACCGAGCAGCTCCTTCTTCTAAGGTACGTTGTGCGGGTTTCTTGTGGGGTTGTGGTGTGGTGCCGTATACGTTGGATGTCACATTGAGCGGTCGGAAGCGGGTTTGCTCATGACTGACTATGACGTTGCAATGCTTGTGGCTGCAGCCAGTGCGAGGCGGTCATGGCAGTGACGCCACCGTCTCTTCTCCGGCATCCGGACCCATCGGCATACTTTGGGACGGTGTCCATGTACGCTGCCTGGGAGCACCGGGCCATGATGCAGATTGTCCCGCTGGTCGCTCACCTGCCTGGCCACGAGGACATTGCCCGCGTGGTCATCCTCTTCAACGAGTGGTACCGCGCGTATTTCCGCGTGGCGTATCACACGGAGGCGTCTCTTCAAGATGCAACTAGGAAGACCCTTGTGTAAGCGGGTTTGGCATACACACGCCTGGCTGGCACGTGCCTCAACCATGCCCCTGCACCTCGAGCCCATGCCTCACAAGACACGCTCTGCCCCGCACCGGCCCCTGATGCATCTTTCTCCCAAGCCCTTGGCTATAAGGCCACTCCCTCCAATGTCCCGTGTCATCATTAGGCATACCTGTCACGCGCTGCTGTACGATGCTGCGCAGGCTGGTCGCGGAGCTGAAGCTCGTCTTCCCCAAGCAGTCGTCGCAGTGGCGGCTGCCGAAGGTGCACCTTCTCCGGCACCTTCCGCACGCCATCAGGATGCATGGCATCCCGTCCGAGCAATCGACCAACACCTACGAGGCCATGCATAAGCGATGCTGCAAATGGCCTGCACGGAACTCGAACTGGCGGGACGTGGGCAGAGACATTGCAGTTCGCCACGCACGCAACGAGGCAATCAGGGGCCTGGGTCGGGAAGAGGGGGGTAGGACGTACGAGACGGCCATGCGCACGGTGAGTTTTTTTGGGTCATGCATGGATGGATCACGGGCCGTTTCAGTAACCCATGTTGTCTATAATGATGTCCCGTAGTGTCGGTCAACTCACGAGGTCATGTTTGGTTCTCATCTACGCTCCTTTCCATTCCGTGCGTACGGTGCGTGTGCACAGGCGGTGAAGCACAACACCCGGGTGCTGACCCGTCGTTCACGGCGCATGGCGGTGGGGGATGCGCAGGATCCGGTCTGGGCGGAATACTGCGCTGCGCTTGGCACCGTTGTGATGGATGGGGTCGCACGGGTGATGCAGCGTGTGGGGATCGCTGCGTCAGGCGTGCAGGTGATGGCTCGTCCATGAGTGGGTGCAAGGGGGAAGATACCGGTCATGGGAGTTTCTGGGGTACACGGTGGTCAGTAGTGCCTTGGTGTTGCGATTGAGGGGGACCGTCACATGATGCCCGGTGCCGTACTTGTCGTTGAATGCAGGTGCACACCGCGCTGGCGATACCCCCCCATGACCGCCTCCAGGGCCGCGGGCCAGGGCACATGGTGAAGGCAGCGCCGGGTGAAGGGAAGTTCAGCTACGTGGCGATTGATGGGGGGGAAGGCGAGTGGTACGCACGGTGCCTCATGCTCTTCCATTTCATGGACGACGAGGCAGCGCTTCACAGGCGCGCCGTGGTGCGGTACTTCGATGAGCATCCCGCTCCATGCACTGTGACGGGATGTGTGAGGCTCTTGCCAACGGAGGGAGAGGATGAGTATGCCGTTGTCGAGGTGGAGAGCATTCTGTCCCTTGCCCACATTGTCCCGTGTTTCACAGAGCCCCGTTTCTCGTTGGTGAATCGGTTCCAGTTTGATGAGTGATGGGGGCGGAAGACATCACCCTGGCCGTGTGGTCGTGCCTTGACAGGGACCATTTGGGGTCGGTATAAGAGGCAAACCACGGCTACACTTTTGTTGCAAAACCTGTGGGCAGTTGGGCAATAGTAGTTCTGTTGTTTCCAATGGGTTGCTGAAGTGGTTTGGGAAGCCGTGATGCGCTCCTCTTGGCCTGCCTGAGCGGATGTACTTTCGGTGTCGCACTGTGTTATAGACCAGACGTTGTTACTGTATGTAGTGTTTATGTTTTGGTACACCATCATGCGTGGTAGGGCTTCTAGACATTGTCCATCGTGGAGCGGCTTATAACAGGTTTTCAGTTTCCCTGTTACTTGGCGAGAATCGAACCCGGGCGCCCAAGGAACATGTGGGTATGGTGGGTTGGGACAGATTCGGGTCAGATCGACGTTGGGTTAGGTTTGGGGCAGGAATTGGAGTATAGAACTGCCAGCGACCAGTATCGAACCCGCATCTCCAGATCCATACGGGCTGTGAGGGGCAGGTTACTTTTGGGTAAAAAAACTCACTGACCCAAAACTGACCCGGTTCTGACCACTAACCCCAATTTGACCCCAAAGAAACATTGGGGGCATTTACAGGACAGGCTTGGGTCAGGCCGGAAGGTGGGTCAGGCTAGGGTCAGAAACATTTTGGGGATGACAGTAACACATTAATTGACAAAATGTATGCATTTTGTCGATACGGAATTTTCTCGATATTCCTTAGCGCGCCCTGCAACATCGCGTACAGCAGCAGCCGTTGTTCGCCCGTTACTGCTAACGGGGCTTCGCCGACTTCGCGCGCACTGTTTCACCAAACCTCGCACTGCTGGCCTGGCCGTGTCGGCCTACGCTTCGGGGCTAGCCCGAGCCTCGCTGCCAGCGTAGCACTAGCTAGCTCGCACGCACCGCGTTACCGTTTGCATGTTTCGCGTATAAATGTTCGCTCATGCCTTCGCTCACATTTTTGTACTCGTTTGACACCTTAGTGCAATTCTCGCTACTTCGATTCATTGCACCCGTAACACTTGGTATTCAGAGCCTCTTTCTTTTCGGACCGCGCATCTCCGCACCCCAGGAAATCAACTTTTGATTTTTTCACTCGAAGGGACTCACGCACCTTAGCCCCTAGGAGCCGCTGTCCTCGCGTTCTCTCGTAAACGCGAGCAGCCACGACTGCGCCTAGACTAAGACGAGCCGACGCCGTTCGGAATAGCAGAGCATATCGATGTCACCAGCCTCACGCAGGACCGCATGGTCGAGCTGCTGCGACAACTGCACGAAAACTCCGAAGAAATCGCGGCATTAACGGCGGAACGCACCTCCCTGCAAAATGACCTCGCCCAACACAGTCCCAAGCACCTGGCACTCCGATACAGCCCGCACCACAAACATCGCAACACGGAAGTGTGGGGCAACCTGCGAGCGCGGCCAGTGATGGCGTCGTCCGCCACGACGGAGACGACGACCACGGCACGACACACCCCGTCGCGACGAACGCGGCCAGGAATCAGCCTCGAGTCACTATTTCGGTGCCGGCCGGCGAATCAGCTCTACCGTCGCCGATGCCGCTGAAGCCGCAGCGTCCGCCATGCTTTGACCCAAGTCAGCGGGGTGGTCCTACCGTTCGGGCGTGGCTCTTCACGTTGAATGTTTTCTATGACGCGAACTACGTCTCGGAGGATACGGCGAAGATTCGCTATGCCGTGTCATTGCTGCGAGGACCCGCCATGGACTGGTGGCGTGTCATCGTCACGAAGCCGGTGGACTACGCGACTCTACCGACACGGGAAGGACAAACCGGACCCTGGGCGCCGTCGTATTTTGTGGAGGTGCCCCAGTATCGCACGTGGGACGCGTGGTGCGCAGATCTGCGCGCTCGGTTCGAGCCAATCGCGGCTTCGATCGCAGCGCGACAGAGGCTCCGCACTTGGCGCCAACTCGGTTTCGTCCAGGACTACACGAGCGGATTTCTGGCGCTATGCGAGCAGGTGGGATACATGCACGAGAGCGAGCGCATCGACCGCTACATCGGCGGCCTGAAGCAGGACATCGCTCAGGAAATCCAGCTTCGCGGCGTCACCGACTTTCAAGAAATTCTCGCTATGGTGGAGAAGCTCGATTTCTTCCGCCGACCGAGACCGGGGTCCTACGGAAGCAGCAATTGGGGACATCGGCCTCGTGGGACGAACGAGGGCGCTACGATACGTGCCGTCTTCGCAAATGCCGCTGCCGCACCATTCAAAGGGCGCTGCTTTGCGTGCAATCGGCCGGGACACCGTAAGAGCGAATGCCCAGAAAATGCTAAGGGAAAGGGGGAAGCTGAGCAGCAGAAACAAACCAAGCAGCAGGGAAACGCTGGGAGTCAGTAGCAGACGAGCCCTCTACTGACAGGTCACGCCGCTCGCCCGACCCAACCGACCCTCACCGAGTGATTGTGCCGGTTCACGCAATCGACCACACCCGGCCGAATAAGGAGGGTACTACGGTAGACAGCCCTATACTGCTTAGTGGGAAAATCGGGACAGACTTAGTTAAAATCTTCGTAGACGGAGGGGCCAGCCACAGCCTTATCAACACTGCCACAGCACGAAAACTGCGACTGCCACTGGACAGATGTTTACCTGAGATAGACGCAAGACTGGTCGACGGCACGCCACTGGCGATACGGGAACGTGTGGACCGAGTTCGGATTCGATGCGGGGGTAACTTCACGTTTAGCCAGGAAATGCTTGCAACGACCCTCGACGGAACCGACATTTTACTCGGTCGTGATTGGCTGCGACGACACAATCCGCGAATCGACTGGACGACGGGTGACTGCACTGTGCGAGTGAACGGTAACAACATCGCCTTACCTCGCTGGGGCTCGCCTGAGTCTTCGTCGGTGCGTGTCAACGCGATCACGATGAAATGCACCGTAGCGGCAGGAGCTGACGTGTACGCGGTTGACATTCGGGAAGCCGAGGCAGCAGACAAAGGGGGGGATTTACAGAAACTGCTAGCCGACGTACCGGGTGATGTGGCAGCACTATTGAAGCAGTACAGTGACATTTTCCCGGACGACCTACCGACGGGACTGCCACCTCAGCGACCGCACGACCACAGGATAGAACTAGAACCGGGGGCACAGCCAACAGTACAGCGACAGTTCCAACTCACCCAACCCGAACTGGACGAATTACGGAAGCAGCTGGATTATCTGCTCGAGAAGGAATTCATTCGCCCTAGTTCGTCGCCCTTCGCAGCACCGATACTGTTCACACCGAATAAGGACGGGGGGTTTCGCATGTGCATCGACTACAGAGCACTGAACAGGGTTACCATAAAATCCCGTTACCCCATCCCGCGAGCCGACGAACTGATCGACCAACTGCGCACAACCTGGGTTTTCTCGAAAATCGACCTTCGAGGAGGTTACCACCAGATTCACATCAACCCACCCGACAGCCCCAAGACAGCCTTCCGAACACGCTACGGATCCTTCGAATACACCGTCATGCCGTTCGAACTGACCAACGCCCCCGCCACTTTTCAAATGACCATGAACGAAGCCTTCCGCCCGCTTTTAGATAAGTGCGTCATCGTGTACCTTGACGACATACTGATTTACAGCCCCGACAGAGCACAGCACTTACAGGACATCGAAGCAGTTTTTAAGATACTGAGTGAGAACCGCCTACTGACCAAAGCGTCTAAGTGTGTGTTTTTACAGGACCGACTGGAGTTTTTGGGACACATTATTTCAGCCGCAGGAGTGGAAATAGACCGAAAAGATCGCGACGATTCAACCATGGCACGCGCCGACCAACTTGACCGAGTTGCAGAGTTTTCTGGGGTTCGTCAACTACGTGCGCCGGTTCGTCCCCGACATGGCGAAGCTGACTGCCCCGTTGACCGACCTGCTGAGGAAGGGGGTTGAGTACACGTGGGGGGAGAAAGAGCAAGCTGCCTTCTCGGCCCTCAAAAATATTTTGTGCTCACCGCCCGTGCTTCACATCGCAGATCCGCACCGTCCGTTCGAACTCGTCACCGACGCTAGTGACATCGCCGTGGGAGCAGTACAGTTGCAGGATTTCGGGAACGGCCTCCAGCCAATCGCGTACGAGTCCCGCAAGCTTCACCCGCCCAAACGCAACTACCCGATACACGACCTCGAGATGCTGGCGATCGTGCACGCGTTCAAGGTGTGGCGATGTTACCTCACGGGAGCAGACGTGACAGTACGGACAGACCACCGATCTCTACAGTACCTTCGCGCCCAACCAAATCTCAACCCACGACAGATCCGCTGGTTGGACTACCTGGAGTCCAACTTCCACTACACGGTCACGTACAAAAAAGGCGCATCCAATATCGCCGACGCACTCACACGCCCCACCGCCCAACTCCACGCCATCCTACTCGCCCAAACCAACCCACTGTTAACAGGCCTATTCACCCACGGATACAGTACCGACCCATTTTTCACGACCGGAAATTCACAGCAACTGGCAGAGGCCAGAGGAGTCTATTACGTAAAAACAGGCACCAATCGCATCTGGGTACCCGCGTACTCACTACTGAGGGAACTGTTACTGCAGGAGGCACACGACGGGATTACCTTAGGACACTTCGGGGTAGAAAAAACGCGACAGCAACTGCAGCGGTATTACTACTGGCCGGAGCTGTTGACCGACGTACAGCACCACGTGGGCTCGTGTCCTACGTGTCAGGTGATGAAGAGCTCGCGAAAAAGAAAGGCGGGTCAGTTGCAGCCGATTCCACCGCCTGAGCGCGCCTGGCAGCAGGTTACCATGGATTTCGTCACAGGGTTACCTTCGAACCCTGGGGGTAACGACGCGGTTATGGTCGTCGTTGACAGGTTGACGAAGATGGCACACTTCGCTGCGTGCAAGAAATCGATCTCAGCCGAAGAAACCGCTCGCCTGTTCATCGCAGCCGTCGTTCGACTGCACGGGATACCAGCCGCGATAATCAGCGACCGCGACACGAAGTTCACCAGCAACTTCTGGAAGAACCTCTGGGAGCAGTTCGGGACAAGGCTACAGTTCAGCTTGTCGTACCACCCCGAGACCGACGGTCAAACGGAGCGGACGAATCAGACGATGGAGCAGTTGATTCGTGCCACGTGCGACGACCCGACCACTTGAGAGCAGCAGCTGCCGCTGATCGAGTTCGCGTATAACAACGCCACGTCAGCGACGACGCAGCAGTCCCCTTTCTACCTGAACTACGGGCAAAACCCTACAGTGCCCATGACGCCGAGTCCGGACAACCCAACACCACGTGCACAACAATTTGCCGAAATTCTGCAAGCTGCCCGCACCAGAGCCGCCGAAGCAATTAAAAAAGCCAATGTCATCGCTAAGCGCAACGCTGATCGCCACCGCCGCCCAGTCACGTACCAGTCAGGAGACTACGTACTACTCGATACACAGAACTTAAGACTGCCCGTCGTACCGAAATTGAGACCCCGCTACTGTGGACCATTCCAAATCAGCCACATGATTACCCCAGTGACAGCCCACCTACTGTTGCCGACAGACTTGTAAATCAGCCCTTCGTTCCACGTCAGCCTGCTTCGCCCATACATCCCAACCACAAGCCAACTGCCTCGTCACCGCCCGCCATCCATGACTCGCCCTGCATCAGAACCGCTCATCGAACCCGAAAAAATCCGGAGCCATCGGATTCGACACCCCACGGGAATCAGGAGGATTGAATTCCTCGTTCGCTGGAAGGATCGCACGCCAACTGAAGATAGCTGGGTGCCCCTGGCCAACATCGAAAACCACCCTGGCCTGCAAGTGTACCTGAGGAGCCGGGGTTTCCGCGATATACACGCACTCGCGTAGCGGAGGGGGCTTCTTGAGGGGGGGGGGTAGTGTAAGGAATTTTCTTGATATTCCTTAGCGCGCCCTGCAACATCGCGTACAGCAGCAGCCGTTGTTCGCCCGTTACTGCTAACGGGGCTTCGTCAACTTCGCGCGCACTGTTTCACCAAACCTCGCACTGCTGGCCTGGCCGTGTCGGCCTACGCTTCGGGGCTAGCCCGAGCCTCACTTCCAGCGTAGCACTAGCTAGCTCGCACGCACCGCGTTACCGTTTGCATGTTTCGCGTATAAATGTTCGCTCATGCATTCGCTCACATTTTTGTACTCGTTTGACACCTTAGTGCAATTCTCGCTACTTCGATTCACGGCACCTCCAGCAACATAGCACGCAGCAGATGCACCGCCTCCAGCAGCTCCAGATTCACATGCATGTGGTACGGCATCTGCACCCCCACTCCCTTCTAGAACCCCCCTTCACTTTGAGCGAACGGCTATACACGGAACACGGAGGGAGAACTCACCCGGAGGCCCGGTGAACGTCTGACACCGAGCGTAAAAGTGATGGTCAGGACAACCACGGTCACTACCGTGTGCGAACCAACCAAAACCAAGGATTTGAAAACCGTGAAATTTCCACACCTATACGGTCACGGCTAAAAATTGCAGCCGATGTCTTTGTAAAAATGATGTGTGTTGTAAAAGATATAGAATTACATGTGCTGGTACATGTGAGAGGCCTTTGTTAGAGGTGCAATCTAATATAGATAGTGAGGATTGCACTAAATTGGCAAAACAGGTACTAAGGGCGACGCCAGGTTATACATTTCTCATGTAACAATTCTTGCAATGTGTTACGAGTGCAATGAATCGAGGTAGCGAGAATTGCTCTAGGTGTCAAAACAAGTACAAAATGTGAGCGAAGGCATGAGCGAACATTTATACACGAAATATGCAAACGGTAACGCGGTGCGTGCGAGCTAGCTAGTGCTACGCTGGCAGCGAGGTTCGGGCTAGTCCCGAAGCGTAGGCCGATACGACCGGGCCAGCAATGCGAGGTTTGGTGAAACAGTGCGCGCGAAGTCGGCGAAGCCCCGTTAGCAGTAACGAGCGAACAACGTCTGCTGCTGTACGCGATGTTGCGGGATGCGCTAGGGAATGTCGAGAAAATTTCTTACACTACCCCCCCCCTCAAGAAGCCCCCTCCGCTACGCGAGTGCGTGTATATCGCGGAAACCCCGGCTCCTCAGGTACACTTGCAAGTGTACCCCATATGGGCTACCCCACTATAGCCTTCACAAAACTAACACATATATAGTTTGACACACCCCCATAGGCAAAGTGGGGGAGAACAAGGGGTCACAAGACCAGTCAAGAAAAGCAAAGCAAGCTCGGGGTGGATCACAACGTCACCACACACTCGAGCACAAGCAAAGGGCCACAAGGCCAGGTCACATGCAGAGGTATATATGCAGCAACAACAGTACAGTGATCACTACCTAGCAAGAGCAAGCATGCAGGTATATATTTAGATCACAGTACAAGCAAAGTCACGAAGTGAGCAAGTGAGACGAAACAGGCACAAGGTCTAACATAGTATAGAAGCGCTGATGATCACCAGACGGAAGTGCCTTGGTGAATATATCAGCAGTGTTGGCCCGAGTGGCCACGTGAGCAAGACGAAGCTGACCACGCTGCTGCAACTCTCGAGCCAAGAAGTAACGCAGAGCAATGTGCTTCGTTCTGTGCTCCAGTCTGTGCTTCTGACACAAGGCAATGGCGGCCTTGTTGTCTACGTACAGAACTGGAGGAGAACGAGGCCGCTCTCCCAAGTTAGTCAGCAGGTAGGTGAGCCAGCGTAACTCCTGTGCAACCATGGCTGTGGCATAGATCTCAGCCTCACAGCTGGAGCTGAGAACAGAAGACGAGCGGGTAGACCGCCAAGAATCAGAGCCGCAGCCAAGGCTGAAAGTGTAACTCTGTGACGACCGCTGCATAGCCAGGTCGTCAACCCAAGAAGCGTCTGAGTGTCCAGTGAGGACAACTGAGCTCCGCCCTCCAAGCATGAGCCCCATGCCCGATGCACTGCACAAGTAGCTGTCAGAGGTCCACTGGTGATCCCCGATTGATCCTAGGGAAGGGTTACAGGCATGTTGGCCTGGGGGGTTATGGGCGCACTGACCCGC
The DNA here is from genome assembly GCA_947471745.1 of Closterium sp. Naga37s-1. Taxonomy (NCBI): domain Eukaryota; kingdom Viridiplantae; phylum Streptophyta; class Zygnematophyceae; order Desmidiales; family Closteriaceae; genus Closterium; species Closterium sp. Naga37s-1. Next base: position 502,218 of record CANJKZ010000187.1, on the reverse strand, counting down.
TACTTAACAAGCCCTTTTATCCCAGTGGTCTAGTGGTTGGGATTCTGACATGGTATCAGAGCGAAGGTCTCGGGTTCGAATCCCAGTGTGTGCACTTCGGGCATCCCAGTGCGGGGGGGTGTCAGAGGTCCACTGGTGATCCCCGATTGATCCTAGGGAAGGGTTACAGGCATGTTGGCCTGGGGGGTTATGGGCGCACTGACCCGCTACTTAACAAGCCCTTTTATCCCAGTGGTCTAGTGGTTGGGATCCTGACAGTAGCGCAGTACCCTCTTCGCAGCATCCATGTGCACCTTTCGGTGCCTACCAGGAGCCACGTAGCGTGCCAGAAGGCCAAGAGGGTACGCAAGGTCAGGACGAGTGCAAGTCATCAGGTATATGAGGCAGCCCACTAGCTCTGGGTACGGGCCACTCGGCTCTACGGACTCGTCCAAAGGTGGAGCTGAGAGCGAGTGACCTGTAGCCAGAGGAGTGGACTGTGGCGAGGACCAAGTGAAGCCGAAGCGCTGAAGGACCTGCTGCACCATGTGTGACTGAGTCAGGGTGATGGTGCGGCGTGCTCTGTCCCGGGTGATCTGCAAGCCAAGGTAACTGCGCAGCTCACCCAGGTCTGTGCACGTGTGTCTCTTCTGTAGCTCCGACTTCACAAGGGCGAGAGCTTCAGTGTCAGCAGTGGCAAAGACCAAGTCGTCGACGTAGACGAGGATGTAGAACGGCGGCAGTGAAGTGTCGGTGCGTAGAAACAACGACGGGTCAGCAGTGGAAGGTGCAAACTCAAGAGCCGCAAGTGTCGTCCTCAGTGTGTCGTGCCACTCACGAGGCGCCTGACGGAGACCGTAGACTGGCTGACGGAGGCTCCATTGGGTACCAGGAGGGAACGACCCAGTGAAGCCAGGTGGGCGGCGCAGCCAGATCTCCTCGTGCAGACTGCTCTGTAAGAACGCTGTGCTGAAGTCCAGAGAGTGAAGCTCGTAGTCACGCTGAGCGGCAACGTGCAGCATTACCCGAAGAGTGGTCATCTTCGGGGTGGGGGAGAAGGTTTGGAAGAATTCAACTCCCTGTCGCTGACTGAAGCCTCGTGCAACGTAACGAGCCTTGAAGACAGGCGGAGAACTCGGCGGCCGCTTCACCCTGAAAATCCACATGCCATTGACGATGTTCGCCCCAGGAGGGGGAACCTCATCGACGTAAGTGCCTGTGGACTTCCAGGATGCCATCTCTGCGTCCATGGCTGTCTGCCACTGAGAGGAGTAGGGACCCGCGATCGCCTCAGCGTAAGAACGTGGAGTCGGGATGTCTGGTGCATCCGGGTCTCCCTCAGGGGCAAGCAGCATGGCCACGAGATGAGGCGCAGCGGCTGCAAGACACTCAAAATCCTCCTGCCTGTCCTCAAGGACGTCCGTGCCAAGATGGCCCACGCTGGTAAAGCCACTCACGAAGCTGCCGGGGCGTAAGGGTCGGACGTCGCCGTAGCTGCATCTGGCCACCGCCAGACACTCCGCACCAAATAGCGCCATAGTGACTGCTACTACGGCCGCCACCACTCCCACCGCTGCCACCACCGCCGTCACCACTCTCACCGGTACGACAAAGGGAAGTCATGGCGGGCAAGCTAGGAGGAGCTCGACCTCTAGGGCAGTACAGAGTGAAAGCAGTAGCACGAGTAGCAGCAGCAGCAGCAGTAAGAGCAGCAGGGCGGCGCGCGGCCAGAGCAGGGCGGCGTGCAGCTAGAGCAGGGCGGCGCGCGGCCACAGCAGGGCAGTAGCAGGCATCAGCAGGTAGTAGCTCCTAGGGCAAAAGCACCAAGGTTTTTTTTTTTTTTTTTTTTTTTTTTTTTTTTTTTTTTTTTAAATAATATTTTATTTTTATTTATGGTTTAGCAGGGCGCTTGAGCAGGGCAGGGCGCTGGCGCAGGGCAGGCCGCGGGCGCAGGGCAGGGCGCTGGCGCAGGGCAGGGCGCCAGCGCGCGCAGGGCAGGGCGCCAGCGCGCGCAGGGCAGGGCGCTGGCGCAGGGCAGGGCGCTGGCGCAGGCTGCAGCAGTGCGTGACGCGAGGGGCAGCAGAGCACGACGCGACGGGCTGCCTTAGGGCGCGACGCGCGGGCTGCAGCAGAGCGCGACGCGCGAGGCAGTAGCGCGCGACTCGTGGGCTGCCTTAGGGCGCAACGCGCGGGCTGCAGCAGAGCGCGGGGCAGCAGCGCGCGACGCGCGGGCTGCCGTAGGGCGCGATGCGCAGGGCTGTGTCAGATTTATATGACATAGCTACTGTAGGCTATAGTGGGGTAGCACATATGGGGTACAGTTTTCCTAGGGTTTGCATTTGTACCCAACGTTCCCTTAGTCATTTCATTCCTCGTTTCTTCTCAGGCTGCAGCGCGGGCGTAGGGCAGGGCGCAGACGCAGGGCAGGGCGCTGGCGCAGGGCAGGACGCTGGCGCAGGGCAGGGTGCTGGCGCAGGGCAGGGCGCCGGCGCAGGGCAGGGCGCCGGCGCAGGGCAGGGCGCTGGCGCAGGGCAGGGCGCTGGCGCTGGGCAGGGCGCTGGCGCAGGGCAGGGCGCTGGCGCAGGGAAGGGCGCTGGTGCAGGGCAGGGCGCTAGCGCAGGGCAGGGCGCCGGCGCAGGGCAGGGCGCCGGCGCAGGGCAGGGCGCTGGCGCAGGGCAGGGCGCTGGTGCAGGGCAGGGTGCTGGCGCAGGGCAGGGCGCCGGCGCAGGGCAGGGCGCTGGCGCAGGGTGATGCCGGGCAGGGCAGGGCAGGGCGTGCGCGAGGCAGCGCGACGCGGGGCAAGGCAGGGCGTGCGCGGGGCAGTGCGACGCAGGGTAGTGGGGTAACGCGGTAACCGCAGTCGGAAGCTAAGTATGGTGGGCCCGAAAGAAAAAAAAACGGTCCTACGGACCTACTGCTCTGAAACCATGTCAAGATAGTAAGCAAGAATGGTTGCATTGAATCAAATGTGGGTACAAGTACTAACCCTCAACTTCGGGTTGTACCCCATATGGGCTACCCCACTATAGCCTACACAAAACTAACGCATATATAGTTTGACAGGGCAGGGTGGTTTTCGATGTTGGCCGGGGGCACCCAGCTATCCTCAATTGGCGTGCGGTCCTTCCAGCGAACGAGGAATTCAATCCTCCTGATTCCCGTGGGGTGTCGAATCCGATGGCTTAGGATTTTTTCGGGCTCGATGATCGGCTCTGATGCAGGGCGAGTCATGGATGGCGAGCGGTGACGAGGCAGTTGGCTTGTGGTTGGGATGTAGGGGCGAAGCAGGCTGACGTGGAATGATGGGCTGATGTACCAGTCTGTTGGCAACAGTAAGTGTGTGTCAAATGTTGTAGCCTGTAGTGAGGTTTGTCTTAGGGGGTACAAATGTTAGGGTTTGCTATATGTACCCCAACCCTCATCAATAACATCACACTTTCATTCTTGACATGGTATCACCTAGGTTAGGATCCTGTGGGATCCCGCACCTCTCGTCCTCATTCGTTCCGCCCGAGCCTGTCTCGCTCTCTCGTACTAGTCGTACCCGTCTTGCCCGAGCCTAGCACCGGCCCGATCCAGTCTCGCTCGTTCGTTAGCGCTCACTCCGCCGACCCGCTTTCCGCGTAGCGTAGCGCCTTCCCCACCTGCCCGTCGTGTCGCGCTCGTCCCGTCACGCCCTCCCCCGCTGCTCGTCGCGACGTGCCCTCCCACCCTGCCCGTCGCGTCGCGTCCTCCCCCCGCTGCCCTAAACGCCCGCTCGTCGTCGCCGCGGCGCCCTGCATTTCGTCGCTGCGGCGCCCCGCGTTTCGTCGCCGCGGCGCCCCGCATTTCGTCGCTGCAACGCCCCATATTTCGTCGCCGCGGCGCCCCGCATTTCGTCGCCGCGCCTGCCCGTACCGCCCGCCGTTGCGCCTGCTCGTTAGGCCCGGCCGCGGGCCCGCTCGTCCCGTCGCCGCGCCTGCTAGTTAGGCCCGCCGCGGGCCCTCCCTTACAGCCGCCGCGCCTGCTCGTTAGGCACGCAGCGGGTCCTCCCTTAAAGACGCCGTGGGCCCTCCCTTACAGCCGCCGCGCCTGCCGGTTCAGCCAGCCGCCGTGCCTCCTTGTTAGGTCCGCTACGGACCCGCTCGTTAGGCCCTTCCTTCGCACCGCTGCGCCTACTCGTTCAGTCCGCCGCGGGACCGCCCCTAGCCCCGTTGCGCCCGCGTTTTGCGCCCGTCACGGACTTGCCCTAGCCGCCCACCGTCCCTACCAGTGCCACCCACCGCTGGACTTGTCGCTTCTACTTACACTATGGCGACCCCTAGGGTTCTTCGATTTGACGCTGACGGTAGACCGCTCGAGTTTCCGGTCTGGCTCCTACGCGCGCGTCGCCTTTTAGAGAGTAAGGTTCAGGCGGGCGAGTCCCTTTGGGCGCACGCTACTGGTGACCTTCCAGCGCCCGACGACCCTACGCCTTTAGGCACCGCCCCTGATGACGCAGCCAGGGACCGCTTCACCTGCCTGCGTGCTGACCTGACGGCGTGGAAGTCGCGTGACGCTGCGGCCTGCATCGCTCTTAGCAGCCTCCTCCCTGAGTCTGAGGAGGCCCACTTCACTCAGGTTCGCACTGCTAGTGAGTTCCTGACTGCAATTAAGGCCCGCTACGCTACTCCCACCACTCTCTCTCTTGGCCGACTCTTCCTACCGTTCCTGTTCCCTGACCTCGCCTCGTTTGAGCGCTCTGCTGACTTGATTGCTCACCTCCGCTCGCTTGATTCTAGCTACCGCGCTGCTTGCACTGAGGCACAGCTTGCACTGCTCCCTCCCCCCATGGCGATTACTATCCATTTCATCGCCACTAGCCTCCCTGACCGCCTTGCCTCAGTCCGTGACACGCTTCTTCTGAAGCACCCTAGTGAGCTCACTATCGAGGTCCTTGAGTCTGCGCTCAAGGACGTCGAGAGCAACCTCCGCTCCGTAGCCTCCGCCTCTGGTGCTGTGCCCCCTCCACTGTTCCACGGGTGCACTGTCCCTCAGCTGCCCACCTTTACAGCCTCTCTCGCCACTGCTGCTACTGACGTCACCGCAGCTGCTGTTACGACTTCTTCGCGGTCTCGAGGTAGAGGTGGCAAGAGGGGCGGTCAGGGTACAGGTGGCGGCGGCGGTGGAGGCGTTGGCGGCGGAGGTGGTGGGGGTGGCGTGCCGACTGGTGGCGGCAGGAGTGCAGGGCCTGGAGAGGCGTCTCGTGCAGCGGCCAGTGACCCCGCTCGCCGAGGCCAACCTTGTGGCCGCACCCACCCTCCTGGTCAGTGCTTTGCTCAGATCACTGACACAGTTCGCTTGGCCTTCGGCGTTGGCGGCCCTGCCCCTGACTGGTTTCCTCTTGTTCAGACGTACGGCTCCGCTCTTTGGGGCATGTCAGCTTATCAGTTGGTTGATCTCTTAGGAACTCCTCATGCAATGTATGCTGTTGTTGACACTAGTGCTTCTGACTCTGTTTACTCGAGTGTTGTTAGCTTAGGTGCTAGTCTTGCTGAGTTGCCTGTTGCTAGTGTAGGCACTTGTCTAGGAGCTACTACGGAGGACACTTCGCTGTCTTTCACTTTGGACACTCGGGCTTCACACTGCTTCTTCCGTCACCACACGACACTTACTCCGCTTCCGGCGCCGGTCTCTGTGGCTCTGGCTGATCCCACCTCGGGACCAGTCACTACTCGCTACACTACTACTCTTCCGTGCCCTGCTGTTCCCTCTGGGTCTCTGACTGGCTTCCACGTCCCCTCGTTCTCGCGGAACTTGGTGGGCGTGAGGCCTCTTGTGAGTCAGCACGTGGGTGTGTGGATTGAGCCCTCTGGTGAGACGGCGGTTTGTGTTGACGGAGACACTTACACGCCTCTTGCCACCTTTACAGCTGAGCCAGGCTCTGGTCTCTACACACTTCACACTAGCTCTGGTGGGCAGCAGCAGCAGCAGCAGCAGCAGCAGCAGCGCCTACTGCCCCCGGCCCCTGTTCCTTCCCCCAGTCTGGTCCCTGCGTCTCACCAGGTTGCTGCGTCCCCCCAGGTAGCTGTGTCTGGTCAGGTTCCCGTGTCTTGTCCAGTTGCTGCGTCGTGCTCCTGCCGGTCACTTGCCCACCCCACCGTTCTGTGGCACCACCGGATGGGGCACCCGTCTCTCCCTCGTCTGTGCACTATGTCTTGTCAGCGTCTTGTTTTAGGCCTCCCACGTGTGTTGCCGTCCCTGCGTCGAGGGGAGGCTGCGCGCCACCCCTCACTCCTCCTCCCTTCGTCCGGCCACCGAGCCTTTTGAGACGCTCCACTTGGACGTCTGGGGCCCCACCTTTCTCCTTGGCCCTGAGCGTGAGCGTTTCTTTCTGGTGGTCGTTGACGACTACTCCCGCTACACCACAGTGTTCCCCCTTGCGAAGAAGTTTGAGGTGACTTCTACGCTGATCAGGTGATTGCTTACCACTGAGGGCACTCGTGGTCGTCGAGTCAGCTGTCTTCACTCCGACCGTGGGGGTGAGGTTTCGCTCGGGCATTCTCGCTAGATTCTGTCGCGAGCAGGGCATTCGTCAGTCCTGGACGCTTCCAGAGTCCCCACGGCAGAATGGGGTTGCTGAGCGCCGCATAGGCTTGGTCATGGAGATCGCCCGCACCTCCTTGACTCACGCCCGTGCCCCCCATTTTCTGTGGCCCTACGCGGTTAGGTACGCCGCTCACCAGCTGAACCTCTAGCCACGTGTCTCTCGGCCAGAGGTTTCACCGACTAGTCTTTGGACCGGGTCCCCTGGTGTTGCGTCGCGGTTTCGTGTCTGGAGTTGCTTGGCTCTTGTTCGCGACACCTCCGCGGACAAGATATCGCCTCGCGCCGTTCCTTGTGTCTTCCTTGGTTTCCCAGAGGACACCTCTGACTTCACCTTTTACCACCCTCCCCTTCACCGGTTCTTTGACTCCCGTGACGTCAGTTTCGACGAGTCCGTCCCCTACTACGTCAGGTAACCCTGCCGAGGTCTCCCGTTTCCTCCTCCCCCTCTCTTCCTGACTTTCGCTCCCCCTCCTGCTCCCCCGGTACAGCCTCCCCCCCCTGGTCCAGCCCCGTCAGGTGTGTCCCACGCTACCCCTCCCCCTTCGGTAGCCCCTCAGGTACAGCCTCCTTCCCTGCAGTCCTCCTCGCAGCCTGCGGCAGACCCTGCGGGAGCTGGTGTTCGTGGTGAGGACCCTGTCGGTGCGAGCTCTGGGGGTGCTGGAGTTGGGGCTGAGCCCGAGGCTGCAGGAGACTCTCGTCTTCAGGGAGCTGGTGTAGGTGGTGCTGACTCTGGGGGTGCTACGTCTGGGGGTGCGGGTGCGCCCCCTTCGGGTCCTTGTGAGCCTGGCCGTGTTGCTGTTGGTGGTACTGCCTCTGGGGGTGGTGCGTCGGGTGCTTTGGAGGGTGGTCCTGGGGCTGCCGTGGCCCCGGACACTACTCCTCCCCCCCACCCCTACCCGACCCGGCACCAGGCTCGTGTTCGCCGTGCCCGTGAGGAGCAGCTGGAGTTAGAGAGAGAGGAGAGAGAGTTGCAGCGGCTGGAGGTGGAGCAGCAGCAGCAGCAGTGGCTGGAGGAGCAGCAGCAGCAGCAGCAGCAGCCGCGGGAGCAGCAGCAGCAGTCGCAGCTGTCGCAGCCGCACCAGGAGCAGCAGCCGCAGCCACCTCCTCCTCCTGTCTCTGTTCTTCGGACCCTCGGTCTCCCCTCTCCCTCTCCTTCCTCCTCCCCCTCTCCTCCTGTCTACGGTCCCACGTTTCCTCCTCCTGACTCCTCCCCAGCTGTTCTCCCTCGTTCTCCGACTCCGTTGTCTCCTCCTCGTTTGCCCTCCTGGCCCTCTCGTCGCTCTCCTCATGCTCGTCCCTCGTCCCCTGTCGCTCTCACTGACCTTCGTACTGCCCTGTGCCGTCCTAGTCCGCCTCGTTCGTCTCAGTCTGTGCTTCCTTCTCCTCCTGAGTCGGCCTTCACTGCTTCCCTCTCTACTCCTGTCACTGACTACTACCGCACGTACCGACCTGTTCTCCCTCGTGTTCTCGCCTCTCTTGTTACGGACCCTCGTGCCTCTCTGTCCTCTGTCTCCGCCCTTACTGTTGCCGTCACTGAGTTCGCCACTACTCGCCGCCTTGACTACGCCACTTGTCTCGTGGCTGCTCCTCCTACCAGTCCTCTGGCCGTCGGGGGTGAGTCTGCCCTTGGCTGTGATGCCCTAGTGGACAGGCAGTTTGAGCTGGAGTTCCTGGCAGCCGCTTCCCCTCATCTCTGTGCCATGCTGCTCTCCCCTGAGGGAGACCCCGACGCCCTTGACATACCGACTCCTCGCACTTACGCTGAGGCAGTGTCAAGGCCTTGGGCCTCTCAGTGGAGAGCTGCCATGGACGCAGAGATGTCTTCCTACAGATCCACAGGCACCTACGTCGACGAGGTTCCCCCCCCTGGGGCGAACGTAGTCGATGGCATGTGGATCTACAGGGTGAAGCGGCCACCGGGATCTCCTCCGGTCTTCAAGGCGCGCTATGTGGCTAGAGGTTTTAGTCAGCGCGAGGGAGTTGACTTCTTTCAGACCTTTGCGCCTACCCCGAAGATGACCACTCTTCGGGTGTTACTACAAGTAGCAGCACAGAGAGACTACGAGTTACACTCTCTCGACTTCTCCACTGTTTTCCTTCAGGGTAGCCTTCACGAGGAGGTCTGGCTGCGTCGTCCCTCTGCCTTCACTGGCACTTTCCCTCCTGGGACCCAGTGGAGGCTGAGGCGACCTGTCTACGGTCTTCGTCAGGCTCCTCGTGAGTGGCACGACACCCTTCGTTCTACCCTCTCTGACCTTGGTTTCCAGCCGTCTTCTGCCGACCCGTCGCTGTTCGTCCATCGTGGCTCCACACCTTTCTTTGTTCTGGTCTACGTCGACGACCTGGTTTTCGCCACTGCTGACAGGGTTGCCTTGGCAGACGTGAAGTCCGAACTGCAGAAGAGACACACGTGCACTGACCTTGGTGAGCTGCGCCACTACCTTGGCCTGCAGATCACCAGGGACACAGCTGCTCGCACCATTACACTCTCACAGTCACACATAGTGCAGCAGGTTCTTCAGCGATTCGAGCTTCAGCACTCCACAGTACAGCGCACACCTCTTGCTGTTGACCACAGACTTACTGGACCCTTTCCTGACGGGCCGTTTGAGTCTAGTGGTCCCTACGCAGAGCTGGTGGGCTGCCTCATGTACCTGATGACTTGTACTCGCCCGGACCTCGCCTTCCCTCTCAGCATCCTTGCTCGCTTTGTTGCGCCAGGGAGACACCGTCCTGTTCACTGGACGGCAGCTGTGAGGGTGGCGAAGTACCTAGCGACGACATCAGGCGTGGGGCTAGTTCTTGGAGGGCAGCAGTCTGTCGTACTTACTGGTCACTGTGACTCTTCTTACGCTGACGACGCTGAGACTCACAGGTCTACTAAGGGGTACTGTTTCAGCTTGGGTTCTGGAGCTGTTTCGTGGAGGCCCACGCGCTCCTCTTCGGTCTCGACCTCTACTGCTGAGGCTGAGATCTACGCTGGTGCCATGGCGGCACAGAAGCTGCGTTGGTTGACCTTCTTGCTCGCCGACCTTGGTGAGCGGCCGAGCTCTGCACCGACCTTGTTCACTGACAACAAGGCGTCGATTCTCCTCTGTCGAGAGCCGCGACTGGAGAGCAGAGTGAAGCACATTAACGTCAGGTATTTTCTTCTGCGTGAGTTGCAGAGACGTGGACAGGCTCGCTTCGAGTTTGTGGAGTCCGAGGCCAACACTGCAGACATCTTCACCAAAGCGCTTCCGCCTTGTGACCACCAGAGGTGTTGTGTGCAGTTAGGTCTTGTTGAGACAGGTTCTAGTCGTGTGTAGGCTTGAGTTTACCGTTTGCTTTGCTTGTACTCTTGCCATACACCTTTGTGAACTCTTGGACTGGCCTTGTGGCCCCTGTTGCTTGTGCTCAGATTGTGTGGTGACGTTGTTTGTTTCTTTGTGACTGGTCTTGTGACCGTACACTTTTGGTTTTGCTTGACACCCCTCACTTAGGCTATGGGGGTGTGTCAAATGTTGTAGCCTGTAGTGAGGTTTGTCTTAGGGGGTAAAAATGTTAGGGTTTGCTATATGTACCCCAACCCTCATCAATAACATCACACTTTCATTCTTGACAGTGTGCTGTCACTGGGGTAATCATGTGGCTGATTTGGAATGGTCCACAGTAGCGCGGTCGTAATTTTGGTACTATGGGCAGTCTTAAGTTCTGTGTGTCGAGCAGTACGTAGTCTCCTGACTGGTACGTGACTGGGCGGCGGTGGTGGTCAGCGTTGCGTTTAGCGATGACATTTCCTTTTTTAATTGCTTCGGCGGCTCTGGTGCGGGCAGCTTGCAGAATCTCGGCGAATTGTTGTGCACGTGGCGTTCGGTTGTCCGGACTCGGCGTCATGGGCACTGTAGGGTTTTGCCCGTAGTTCAGGTAGAACAGGGACTTCTGTGTCGTCGCTGACGTGGCATTGTTGTATGCGAACTCGATCAGCGGCAGTTGCTGCTCCCAAGTTGTCGGGTCGTCGCATGTGGCACGAATTAACCGCTCCATCGTCTGATTCGTTCGCTCCGTTTGACCGTCGGTCTCGGGGTGGTACGACGAGCTGAACTGTAGCCTGGTCCCGAACTGCTCCCAAAGGTTCTTCCAGAAATTGCTTGTGAACTTCGTGTCGCGGTCGCTGATTATCGCGGCTGGTATCCCGTGCAGTCGAACGACGGTTGCGATGAACAGGCGAGCTGTTTCTTCGGCTGAGATCGATTTCTTGCACGTAGTGAAGTGTGCCATTTTCGTCAACCTGTCAACGATGACCATAACTACGTCGTTACCCCCAGGGTTCAAAGGTAACCCCGTGACGAAATCCATGGTAACCTGCTGCCAGGCGCGCTCAGGCGGTGGAATCGGCTGCAACTGACCCGCCTTTCTTTTTCGCGAGCTCTTCATCACCTGACACGTAGGACACGAGCCCAGGCGTGCTGTACGTCGGTCAACAGCTCCGGCCAGTAACAATACCGGTGTAGTTGCTGTTGCGTTTTTTCTACCCCAAAATGTCCCGAGGTAATCCCGTCGTGTGCCTCCTGCAGTAACAATTCCCTCAGCAGTGAGTACGCAGGTGCGTGTTTTTACGTAGTAGACCCCTTTTGCTTCTGCCAGTTGCTGTGAATTTCCGGTCGTGAAGAACGGGTCGGTACTGTATCCGTGGGTGAATAGGCCTGTTAGCAGTGGGTTGGTTTGGGCGAGTAGGATGGCGTGAAGTTGGGCGGTGGGGCGTGTGAGTGCGTCGGCGATGTTGGATGCACCTTTTTTGTACGTGACGGTGTAGTGGAAGTTGGACTCCAGATAGTCCAACCAGCGGATCTGTCGTGGGCTGAGATTCGGTTGGGCGCGAAGGTACTGTAGTGATCGGTGGCCTGTCCGTAATGTCACGTCTGCTCCCGTGAGGTAACATCGCCACACCTTGAACGCGTGCACGATCGCCAACATCTCGCGGTCGTGTATCGGGTAGTTGCGCTCGGGCGGGTGAAGCTTGCAGGACTCGTACGCAATTGGCTGAAGGCCGTTCCCGAAGTCCTGCAATAGTACTGCTCCCACAGCGATGTCGCTAGCGTCGGTGACGAGCTCGAACGGACGGTGCGGATCTGCGATGTGAAGCACGGGCGGCGAGCACAAAATTTGTTTGAGGGCCGAGAAGGCAGCTTGCTCTTTCTCCCCCCACGTGTACTCAACCCCCTTCCTCAGCAGGTCGGTCAACGGGGCAGTCAACTTCGCCATGTCGGGGACGAACCGGCGCACGTAGTTGACGAACCCCCTACCACTCTTCACCGTGTTCAAACTAAGTTTTTTTTTTCTATTATATGAAAAGTATACACCGAGATGAGCAAGTATATATGTTACGAGTGCAATTGAGCGAGCGAGCGGAAATTGCACTATCGAAGCAAAAACAGTACAATGAGCGAAAGGAATGAGCGAGAACTAAATAGCGAAGGCCACAGTGGTCACGGTAACGAGCTGTAGCTGACGCGCGACGGGCCTGTGACTGAGGTCAGGAAAGTGTCGAGGCGGAGGCCCGGAGCGCGGGTTACCTACCGAGCCGGAAGGCTGGGTTGCGATGTGCGAGGTGGCGAGAAGATTGTCGAAGCGAGGGCCGCGAGTGGTAACGGCGCTGACTGTGGTGCTACTGTCAGAGGTCCACTGGTGATCCCCGATTGATCCTAGGGAAGGGTTACAGGCACGTTGGCCTGGGGGGTTATGGGCGCACTGACCCGCTACTTAACAAGCCCTTTTATCCCAGTGGTTAGTGGCTGGGATTCTGACATGCTATCAGAGCGAAGGTGTCGGGTTCGAATCCCGGTGTGTGCACTTCGGGCATCCCAGTGCGGGGGGGTGTCAGAGGTCCACTGGTGATCCCCGATTGATCCTAGGGAAGGGTTACAGGCACGTTGTCCTGGGGGGTTATGGGCGCACTGACCCGTACTTAACAATCCCTTTTATCCCAGTGGTTAGTGGCTGGGATTCTGACAGCTACAGTGATGTACGCGCTAAGCAGGGATGCGGCGTAAGGAAATGGAAACTTCCTTACACTATCCCCCCCCCTAAGGAGGCCCTCCTTACGAGAGTGCGTGTACGTCCCGAAAATTGCGGCTGCGCAGATAGTCGGTGAGGACTGGGTGGTTTTCAATCTTGTCCAGGGGAACCCAATTGTCTTCAGTTGGGATACGGTCTTTCCATCGAATCAGAAACTCGATCCTGCGGGCTCCACGTGGGTCACGAACGCGATGGCTCTGAATCGTCTCGGGTGTGATTACTGGCTCGGTGGGTGGTCCTGTCATGCTGGCGGGTCGATGGCGGGGCAGTTGGCTTGTGGATGGTACGTAAGGGCGGAAGAGGCTGACGTGGAAGGACGGGCTGACGTACCAGTCATGGGGAGTAGGAGGTGGGCGGTCACGGGGGTGATCATGTGGCTAATGCAAAATGGCCCGCAATATCCAGGGCGGAGTTTCGGGGTGATGGGGAGGCGGAGGTTTTGAGTGTCGAGTAAAACTAAGTCATCGGGCTGGTAAGTGACGGGACGGCAGTGGCGATCGGCGTTGCGTTTGTCAAGATAGCAAGCAGGAATGATTGTATTGAATGAATTGTGGGTACAAGTACTAACCCTAATATTGGGTTGTACCCCATATGGGCTACCCCACTATAGCCTACACACAACTAGCACAGAAATGATTTGACACACCCCCATAGGCAAAGTGGGGGAGAACAAGGGGTCACAAGACTAGTCAAGAAAATCAAAGCAAGCTCAGGGTGGATCAAAACGTTACCACACACTCCGAGCACAAGCAAGAGGGCCACACGCCCTAGTTCACAGGCAGAGGTATATATGCAACAACAACAGTGCAGTGATCACTACCTAGCAAGAGTAAACATGCAGGTATATATATACCTACATATATATCACAGTACAACCAAAGTCTACAGCAAGTGAGTAGACGTAGGCACCAGGCCTAGAGCAGTGCAGAAGCGCTGATGATCACCAGCCGGAAGGGCCTTGGTGAACACATCAGCCGTGTTGGCCCGGGTGGGCACGTGAGCAACACGAAGCTGACCACGCTGCTGCAACTCTCGAGCAAGGAAGTAACGCAGAGCGATGTGCTTCGTTCTATGCTCCAGTCTGTGGTCCTGACACAAGGCAATGGCAGCCTTGTTGTCGACGTACAGAACTGGAGGAGAACGAGGCCTCTCTCCCAAGTCGGTCAGCAGGTAGGTGAGCCAGCGTAACTCCTGTGCAGCCATGGCTGTGGCGTAGATCTCAGCCTCACAACTGGAGCTGAGAACAGAAGACGAGCGTGTAGACCACCAAGAAACAGAGCCAGAGCCAAGGCTGAAGGTGTAACCCTGTGACGACCGCTGCGTAGCCAGGTCGTCAACCCAAGAAGCGTCCGAGTGCCCAGTGAGGACAACTGGACTCTGCCCTCCAAGCACGAGCCCCATGCCCGATGTACTGCACAAGTAGCGCAGTACCCTATTCGCAGCATCGAAGTGCACCTTTCGGTGCCTAACAGGAGCCACGTAGCGTGCCAGAAGGCCAAGAGGGTACGCAAGGTCAGGACGAGTGCAGGTTATCAGGTACATGAGGCAGTTCACTAGCTCTGGCTACGGGCCACTCGGCTCTACGGACTCGTCCGAAGGTGGAGCTGAGAGCGAGTGACCTGTAGCCAGGGGAGTGGACTGTGGCGAGGACCAAGTGAAGCCGAAGCGCTGAAGGACTTGCTGCACCATGTGTGACTGAGTCAGTGTCATGGTGCGCCGTGCTCTGTCCCGGGTGATCTGCAGGCCAAGGTAGCTGCGCAACTCACCCAGGTCTGTGCATGTGTGTTCTTCTGCAGCTCCGACTTCATAAGGGCGAGAGCCTCAGTGTCAGCAGTGGCAAAGACCAAGTCGTCGACGTACACAAGGATGTAGAACGGCGGCAGCAAAGTGTCGGTGTGCAGAACCAGCGACGGGTCAGCAGTGGAAGGTGCAAACCCAAGAGCCGCAAGTGTCGTCCTCAGTGTGTCGTGCCACTCACGAGGTGCCTGACGGAGACCGTAGACTGGCCGGCGGAGCATCCACTGGGTACTAGGAGGGAACGACCCAGTGAAGCCAGGTACGCGGCGCAGCCAGATCTCCTCGTGCAGACTGCCCTATAAGAACGCTGTGCTGAAGTCCAAAGAGTGAAGCTCTTAGTCACGCTGAGCGGCAACGTGCAGCAGCACCCGAAGAGTGGTCATCTTCGGGGTGGGGGAGAAGGTCTGGAAGAAGTCAACTCCATGTCGCTAACTGAAGCATCCAGCAACGTAACGGGCCTTGAAGACAGGCGGAGAACCCAAGTCCCAGGGTCCCCAACTCTAGGGTCGACAGTACTAGCTCCAGGGCCTCCAGCTCCAGCTCCTCCAGCGGCACCACCCCCAGAACCGGCACCTCCAGCTCTGGGGTCGACAGCACCAGCTCCAGGGCCTCCAGCCCCAGTACCTCCAGCAGCAGCACCCCCAGAACCGACACCTCCTGCTCTGGGGTCGACAGCACCAGCTCCAGGGCCTCCAGCCCCAGTACCTCCAGCAGCAGCACCCCCAGAACCGGCACCTCCAGCTCCAGGGTCGACAGCACCAGCTCCAGGGGCAGCACCTGAGTCACTAGTGACCTCTACAGGCTCAGCCAAGGGGAGCGGGTCTACCTGAGACACACCTGAAGGAGCAGGACCCTGAGGGGGGAGGGGGTCTACCGGAGGGGGACCTGGAGCGAGGAAAAGCGGCGGGGGAGGGAGAGGGGCAGTGCGGTAGGGGAAGAGACGGTAGAAAGGAACCGACTCGTCAAAGGTGACGTCCTGAGAGGGCAGGACACGGCGCGAGGTGGGGTGGTAGAACTGCCAGCCAGGCGCGTCAGGGACAAAGCCAAGGAAGACACAGGGAATGGTGCGGGAGGAGAGCTTGTCCGCGGACGTATCGCGGACAAGGGCACGAGCACCCCCAACCCGGAAGCGCGACGCATCGCCAACCTCCCCCGTCCAACGCAGTGTGGGCGATTTCTCCGGCAAGGAGACACGGGGCCAGAGGTTGAGCTGCTGCGCGACGTACCGGACCGCAAACGGCCACAGAAAATGGGGAGCTGCCGCATGGATCAAGGAGGTACGAGCGACCTCCATGACCAAGCCAATGCGGAGCTCAGCAACCCCATTTTGTTGCGGTGAGCCCGAAAGCGTGAGCGACTGCCCGATGCCCTCCCCCTGACAGAAGGCCCGCAAGAGGTCGGAGGTGAACTCACCACCTCTTCAGAGTGCAGACGCAAGACAGGAAGGTCCTGGCGGAACCTGCAGCGGAGCTGGAGACGAACTGCTCGGATCCAAGGGATCAGGACAGCAGGGACCTCACCCCTGGTGCGCAAGGGGAAGACCTGGTGTAAAGCGAGTAGTCGTTGACAACCAGCAGAAAGTACCGCTCACCGCCTTGTCCACGAAAGCGGGCTGGGCCCCACACGTCCAGGTGGAGGGTCTGCAGAGGAGCATCTGTCGGGGGAAACGAAGAGGAGTGAGGAGCGGCGCGCTGCCACCCCTCGACGCAAGGAAGGCAGGGCGGCGCAGGAGAGGAAGGGAGGGGAGGGAGAGACCTAGGAAGACCAGACACAAGGAGACGACGGTGCATGCCACAGAGACGTGGCAAGGAGGGGTGACCCAGGCGGTGGTGCCTGAGAAGAGTCTGGTGCGACAGGGAGCAACATTCACAAGGGGAGGCTACCAGACCTGACGCAGACACCTAACCGACAGAAGCTACCTGAGGAGACACAGTCGTCAGTGTGTAAAGACTCGACCCTGGCCGACGGGTGAACGTGGCCAGGTGACGGCCAGTCCTGGAGCACGTACAGATCGCCACACGCTGTCCTCCAGGGGTAACGGTGTCAACCCAATGATCCTGGAGGACGGCGTTGCTCACCAAGTTCGTCGAGAACGAGGGGAGGTGAAGGCGTGACAGTGAGCCAGACGGAACCACCAGGCACGGAAGCACAGTGGTGGACCGTGCAAGAACTGGGCCCCCTGAGGGGTCAGCCAGAGACACTGCAACAGGTGCAGGGAGTGGCGTGAGTGCGGTACTGTCGCGAAAGAAACAGCGAGAAGCACCTGAGTCAAGCGTGAAGGTGTGCAAGGCCTCAGCAGGCGCAGTACCTAAGAGAGCAGACTCGCTAGCACCTAAGGCAGCAGCCTCACTAGCACCTATAGCAGCAACCTCTATACCGGGGTCGTACTGCACACACATGTAACGTTCACTCTCAGCACCACCAGGCAAAGCATATATAGCAGTAATGATGGCGTCATAGTCCAAAGCAAAGACATCAATGCCCGACCTAAGCAGCTCAAGCCAGTGGGGGATCTCAGCCTCGTCGCCAAACTTTGCGTGCCATGCGTCACTCAAATAGGCGAAGCAGCGGGACTGTGCGTGACCACGTGTCCCACAGGTCTGACTAGCTCGACGACCTGTGCGAATGACGTACGGGCAGCGACCAGGACTCGGAGACGGTCCAAGCTGGTAAAGCCGCTCACAAAGCTACTGGGACATAAGGGTCGGACGCCGCCGTAGCTGCATCTGGCCACCGCCAAAAAACTCCTCACCAAACAGCGCCACAGTGACTGCTACTACGGCCGCCACCACTCCCACTGCTGCCACCACCGCCGTCACCACTCCCACCGCTACTACAGATTGAAGTCATGGCGGGCAAGCTAGGAGGAGCGCGACCTCTAGGGTAGTACGGAGTGAAGGCAGTAGCACGAGGAGTAGCAGCAGCAGTAAGAGCAGCAGAACGGCTCGTTGAAGCTAGGCTGCATCACCTCCAGCACTCCTAGCAGCACCTCCACCAGCAGCAGCAGTAGCACGAGCAGCAGGGCGGATCGGGTCGGGTAGGGCGGCTCGGCTTGGCCTGGGCGGCGCGGGCAGCAGGGCGCGCGCTGTGCAGGGCAGTAGGGCGCGACGCGCGTGTTGCAGCAGGGCGCGACGCGCAGGGCAGCAGGGCGCGTCGCGCGGGCTGCAGCAGAGCGCGACGCGTGGGGCAGCAGTGCGCGACTTGCGGGCTGCCGTAGGGCGCGACGCACGGGGCAGCAGCGCGCGACACGCGGGCTGCCGTAGGGCGCGACGCGCAGGGCAGGAGCGCGGGCGTAGGGCAGGGCGCAGGCGCAGGGCAGGGTGCTGGCGCAGGGCAGGGCGCTGGCGCAGGGCAGGGCGTCGGCGCAGGGCAGGGCGCTGGCGCAGGGAAGGGCGCTGGCGCAGGGCAGGGCGCTGGCGCAGGGCAGGGCGCTGCCGCAGGGCAGGGCGCTGGCGCAAGGCAGGGCGCTGGCGCAGGGCAGGGCGCTGGTGCAGGGCAGGGCGCTGGCGCAGGGCAGGGCGCTGGCGCAGGGTGACGCGAGGCAGGGCAGGGCAGGGCGTGCGCTAGGCAGCGCGACGCTGGGCAAGGCAGGGCGTGCGCAGAGCAGCGCAACGCGGGGCAGGGCAGGGCGTGCGCAGGGCAGTGCGACGCAGGGTAGTGGGGTAACGCGGTAACCGCAGTCGGTCGCTAAGTATGGTGGGGCCGAAAAAAAAAACGGTCCTACGGACCTACTGCTCTGAAACCATGTCAAGATAGCAAGCAGGAATGATTGCATTGAATGAATTGTGGGTAGAAGTACTAACCCTAATATTAGGTTGTACCCCATACGGACTACCCCACTATAGCCTATACACAACTAGCACAGAAATGGTTTGACAGCGTTTAGCAATGATTTTTATTGCGTCTGCTGCCTGAGACTGTGCTGCCTGTAAAATTTCGGCGAACTGCTGCGCACGTGGTACGGGGTTGTCCGGATTCGGGGTTATGGGTTCCGTGGGGTCTTGTCCGTAGTTCAGATAAAACGGTGACGGTTGGGTCGTGGCGGATGGCGAGTTGTTGTACGCGAACTCAATGAGTGGCAGTTGCTGTTCCCACATGCCTGGATCGTCGCACGTGGCTGGGATAAGCTGCTCCATGGTCTGGTTTGTCCGTTCTGTCTGTCCGTCAGTCTCGGGGTGGTACGAAGAACTGAATTGTAGTCGCGTGTCGAACTGCTGCCACAGATTCCGCCAGAAGTTGCTAGTAAACTTCGTATCCCTGTCGCTAATGATTGCTGCTGGTATCCCGTGTAGTCGAACGACAGTGGCGATGAAGAGCCGAGCTGTTTCTTCGGTTGAGATGGTTTTCTTGCATGCTGCGAAATGCGCAATCTTCGTCAACCGATCGACGACAACCAGGATCGCGTCATTCCCACTTGCCCCGGCCGGTAACCCTGTGACGAAGTCCATCGTCACCTGCTGCCAAGCACGCTCTTAGGGTGGTATCGGCTGCACTGCCCTGCCGGCCGCTTCCGTGATGATTTCACGGGTTGGCAAGTGGGACACGATGCCACGTGGCGTTGTACATCGATCAACATTCCGGGCCAGTAATAGTACCGCTGTAGCTGCTCCCGTGTTTTTTCTACCCCGAAATGACCTGAGGTAACACCGTCGTGTGCCTCTTGTAATAACAGCTCCCTTAGTAGAGCATACCCCGGTACCCAGATGTGGTCGGTGCTGGCTTTTATGTAATAAACTCCTTTTACCGCTGCGAACTGCTGCGAATTGCCTCCTGTGAAGAATAGGTCGGTTTGATACCCATGGGTAATTAGTCCTGTCAGTAGTGGGCTGGTCTGGGCGAGTAGTATGGCATGAATTTGGGCAGTGGGGCGGGTCAGTGCGTCGGCGATGTTGGATGCTCCCTTTTTGTAGGTGACCGTGTAGTGAAATTTTGACTCGAGAAAATCGAACCAGCGAACCTGTCGTGGGTTGAGACTTGGCTGTGCGCGGAGGTATTGTAGTGACTTGTGATCTGTCCGTACTGTCATGTCGGCTCTGGTCAGGTAACATCGCCAGACTTTGAAAGCGTGCACGATCGCAAGCATTTCGCGCTCGTGTATCGGGTACTTCTTCTCGGGCGGGTGCAGCTTCCGTGATTCGTACGCGATGGGTTGGAGGCCGTTGCTGAAATCCTGTAACAAAACTGCTCCGATGTCGATTCGCTTGCGTAAACCCCAAGGTAAAAAAAAGTTACCCCCGCAGCGGACTTTTTCTCTCTCTCCACTTTCTCCCGTATGGCCAGAGGCGTGTCGTCGACTAAGCGTGCGTCTATTTCCGGTAAGCAACGGTTAAGCGCCAGTTGGAGTTTTCGAGCGGCCGCGGTTTTAACTAAGCTGTGACTTGCTCCTCCGTCGATAACAAGCTTGACTGGTGTCCCCTGTATCTTCCCGTAAAGCAGTATTGGGCAATCCGTCGCTGTACCCTCCTTATTCAGCCGAGCCCGATCGATAGCGTGAATCGGTATTGTGACTCGGTGAGGGTCGGTGAGGTTGGGCGAGCAGGTAATCTCGTCAGTAGTTGGCCCGTTTTCTACTGACTGCTAGCGTTTCCCTGACTCTGAGATTCCCTCCATGCTCTGCTCCACGGCGCCGTAGCTCCTCTGGACACTCACTCTTGCGGTGGCCCGGCCTGTTGCAAGCAAAGCAGCGCCCCTTAAACGGTGCGGCAGCTGCATTCGTCGCAACGGCAAGTACAGTGGCGTGCTCGGTCGGTCCCCGAGGGCGATGTCCGTAGTAGGACCCCGGTCTCGGTTGGCGCAATATGTCGATTTTCTCGGCGTGCGCGAAAATCTCGTTGAAGTCCGAGAGTCTGCGTAGCATGATTTCATGCGAGATGTCCGTCTTCAGCCCACCAACGTAACGGTCCACCCGCTCCGCTTCGTGCTTGTAGCCGACTTGTTCGCATAGGGCGAGAAATCCGCTCGTATAGTCTTGAACCGACACGAGCTTTTGCCAAGTGCGTAGTCTCTGACGCACCGAGATTGAAGCTGCGATCGGCTCAAAGCGCGCCCGAAGCCCTGCGCAGCACGCATCCCACGTGCTGTACTGGGCGGTTTCGTAGAAAGAGCGCCAGGTAACAGCCGGCCCTGTGGGCTCTTCCTCTTGCGACGGCAGCTCGTAGGCGTGCGGCGAAGTAACGATCACTCGCCACCAGTCCATGGCGGGGCCCCGTAGCAGCGAAACTGCATATCGAATCTTTGTTGCGTCCGCGACGACTTAATTCGCGTCGAAGAACACGTTCATCGTGAAAACCCACGATTGAACCGCCGGGCTCCCGCATTGGCTAGGATCGAAACAGGGCGGCCTTTGCGGCTTGAGCGGCATCGGCTCGTAAATGTCGTCAGTGCCTGCCGGTGCCGCAAATTCGACGTGGCGACGCGTTTCGCGCGGCAGATTCACGGTCGGAGCGGCCCTGGTCCTCGTCATGCCGGCCATTGACTGGGTTGCGCCATCACTGGCTACGCCTGAGCGCTGTCCCACGCTGTCGTGCTGTGACGGTGTTCCGGTCGAGATGACGATTTGCTCGTCCGACTGTCCAGGTACATTTGCAGGTGTTGTTGTTGGTGCAGGTGTACTCGTCGCCGACTGCCGGCGGGCGGCATCGAGCTCCGCCGTGAGCGTCGCAACTTCGAGAGCGGAATTCTCGAGCTGGCTCACAAGGCGATCGAGCTGCTTCTGCGTCAGTGTCGCGAGGTTTTTCAGCCATGGCGGGGGTGTCGGGCAAGCTCAGCGGGAGCGTCGGTCGTGGCTGTGCGTGCTTACAAGAGAGCACTTCGAGCGGCGGTTCTTGTTCGCTGAGAGGCGCCTACCCCCCCCCCAAAATTGAGACAGTGGGGAAGCGAAGGTGTGGATGCGGTCCGAGAGAAGATCGTAGGCTCTGGATACCAAGTGTTACAAGTGCAATTGGCGAGCGAGCGAGAATTGCACTATCGAAGCAAAAACAGTACAATGAGCGAAAGGAATGAGCGAGAACTAAATAGCGAAGGCCACTGTGGTAACGGTAACGAACTGTGGCTGACGCGCGACGGGCATGTGACTGAGGTCGGGAAAGTGTCGAGGCGGAGGCCCGGAGCGCGGGTTACCAGCCGAGCCGGGAGGCCGGGTTGCGATGTGCGAGGTGGCGGGAAGATTGTCGAAGCTAGGGTCGCGAGTGGTAACGGCGCTGACTGTGGTGCTACAGTGATGTACGCGCTAAGTAGGGATGCGGCGTAAGGAAATGGAAATTTCCTTACAATATACCATCGTAACGGTCGTAACTGTGCGTGAGGAACAGAGGGTGAGCTACTATTGCAGATAAGATATCCAAGGGTGGGAAGTGCTTGCCCTCCTCCTCGACCTCGGTGCGACAAACGCACCGTGTTCAAAAGAAGTAAACCGCAGTGGGCGTACAAGAAGTTGTACAACCTGACGTCGCCCTAATGTGAGCGAAGGCATGAGCGAACCTTTATAACGTAACATGCAAATAGTAACGCAATGCGTGCGAGCTAGCTAGTGTGATGCCAGCACGATGGCTCGTGCTATTGGCGTAGCGTAGGCTGACTCTCTCACCCACACACCCGTGCAGTCAACTCAACACGCACCTCCATTCCTCCACCATTTCCTTGGGGTCCAGGTTCAGCAGCTTTATCTGCACGCCTAATGACTGCTGCAACGCGTCCAGCTGCAGCACCAACTGCCACGCAACCCACTCACTCACTCCCTCACTCACTCACTCCGAAACCCATGCAGTGAATACAGAACGCACCTCTAGTCTTCCACCATGTCCTTGGGGTCCAGATTCAGCAGCTCTATCTGCACGCCTAACGACTGCTGCAATCAGCTGCCAGGCAACCCCCTCACCCAACCCCACACCATGCCTTACTCCTCCCCCCCGACGCACCTCCAGTCCTCCACCAATCCTTGGGGTCCAAATTGAGCAGCTCTATCTGCACACCTAGCGACTGCTGCTGTCCAGCTGCCGCTCCAAGTGCAGCAAGGCAACGCACTCATTCCCACTCCCTGCCGCCAACCCGCCCACACATGTTGTCAACCCCTCCCTCACCTCCAGTCCTCCACCATGACTTTCACACCTGGGAACTTGGTTCCACTCACCCACCACCTCAGGTAGGTTTCAAAGGTTTCACGGAACCTCTGAAACCTTTGAAACCTCATGAAACCTTTGCAGGAACCTCATGAAACCTTTGAAACCTCATGAAACCTCATGAAACCTTTGAAACCTCATGAAACCCTTGAAACCTCATACCTTTGAAACCTCATGAAACCTCATGAAACCTTTGAAACCTCATGAAACCCTTGAAACCTCATACCTTTGAAACCTCATGAAACCCTTGAAACCTCATACCTTTGAAACCTCATGAAACCCTTGAAACCTCATACCTTTGAAACCTCATGAAACATGTGCAAGAACCCCATGACCCGATCATTCTGCACCATGCCCTGGCTCGCACGCTCACCACGGCCTGACCTCCCCCTCACGTGCATCACTGCCTCGCACGCTCACCACGGCCTGACCTCCCCCTCACGTGCATCACTGCCTCGCACGCTCACCACGGCCTGACCTCCCCCTCACGTGCATCACTGCCTCGCACGCTCACCACGGCCTGACCTCCCCCTCACGTGCATCACTAGCTCGCTGCTCTGCTCCCCCCCTTCCTCCTCCCAGCAAAACGACCGACCAAGAATGCAGTACCATGTGAGGGGCGGGAAATCACTGCGCAATGAAGCCAGCGTCTCAGGCAGTCACTGACGAGTCACTGGCGAGTCACTGGCGAGTCACTGGCGAGTCACTGGCGAGTCACTGTGAGGAATTCCCTCTCTTCCCAACTCCACCAGCATCCTCCTACCTTCGCACGTCCTGTGGGCGTAAGAATGTGAAGTACCCAGGTTAGAGGCACTGAAGGGCGTGCATGATGCCACCATCATTTTGATCAGACCTTTGAGTCGGCTCAAAACGAGATGACTTTTGAGTTGACTAAAAAATGTGAACCTAGGTTAGAGGCACTGAAGGGCGTGCATGATGCCACCATCACTTTGATCAGACTTCGCAAGTGCATAGACCACATCACTCTTCCTCCCCCCCTCCCACAAACCAGTGGTACGAGCCTCCCACAGCCAGTGGTACGAGCCTCCCACAATGCAGTAGCAGCCCAGGGAAAGGCACTCTCTTGGCAAAACGCCACCAGGATCTCGGGGTGGCAGCGGCGAGGCGAGTCGCCATGAGCATGGAACGCATATTCGGAGCATTGACAACAGGAGGCTGTGGAGCTTTGGGCTCCCTGCTGCTCCTGCTGTTCTCTCCTCCATCCCCGACAGTCCGCCTCCTTGGATAACTATCATCAACATCCGCCACTGTAGCCATGTGACTAACCCCTTCAACATCCCTGCCGTTCACACCAATCCCGAGAGAGTACAGGCTGCTCCACTCCACATAAAGGTCCTCAAGAGGCCAGCCATGCCTCACTATAATCGTCTCCACTGTTGGTGCTATGCTGCTGAGTAACTGGGTAGTGCCATGCCACTGCACCGGAGACGTTGCTAAGGTGGAAGCGAGGGGATGGCGCGGCGACGAGGTTAGACCAGAACGGTTACCACGTGACCCAGGTTCCTCTTGGCTGGTGGTTCCGTTCAAGTATACCGTGGCGGCAGATGCGAGAGGGAGCAAAGAAACGGCAAGCCTTTTGCGGCCGACTTGACTTTTGAGTCGACTCAAAAGTCAACTCGGCAGATGCGAGAGGGAGCGAAGAAACGGTAAGCTTCTTGTGGTCGACCAAGGTGAGAAAGTCGAGAGAGGGAGGGCTGCTGGCTGGCATGACAAGCGAGTTTCAGCGACTCTGCTGTAACTGAGAGAGCTTTTAAAGACGCAAGGAGGGAGAAGCGCATGTCCAGATTTTGATTCTCACAGCTGATGTCGATAACTGCAGCAGCGAGGAAGCGTAGATTCTCGGAAGTGGCAAGTAGGAATTCAAGGGCAGTGTGTGGTGTCTGTTTGAGGAACCAGGCGAGTGATGTCTGCCACTGGGCTAGGGAAATTCGTGGCAGAAGGCGAACATGATGGGCTGCAGCTCCTGCACGCACAGCACACACACACAGGGATGGTGGCGACGGCCAGTTGACTTTTGAGTCGCCTCAAAAAGGTCAACTTGTTTCCTGCCATTTTGGGACGTCGTGGCAGAAGGCGAGAATGATGGGCTGCAGCTCCTGCACGCACAGCACACACAGGGATGGTGAAGGCGACTTGCACGATATGGAAACATTGCAACTCGTGGCTCGGCATGGAATGGCACGGCATCTAGACAAACTAGTCTCACGCCATGAATGTACACATGGAAATGGGACGAACGGGGCAGCACCACAGCATCGACTCGCGGAGAAGGAGAGGACAGCACCTCAGAGCATCGACTCACGGTGGAGGAGAGGACAGCACCTCAGAGCATCGACTCACGGTGGAGGAGCCTCTTTCTGGCGACAGCAGCGCAGAGCAGAGGCCACACGGAGACGTGCAGCATGTTGTTCTCACCATGTTGCACCCTGGCGGTCAGCAAGCTGACTTTTGAGTTGACCCAAAAGTCAACTCGAGGCCACGCGGAGCCGTGCAGCGTGTTGTTCTCGCCATGTTGCACCCTGGCGGTCAGCAGGTCCACCAAGGCACTAGAACTGCTGTCTTCTCCCCACGATGATATTCCCTCTGAAGAATTCTCCCGGTTCTGCTAAAGCTGAGCGGAATGTGCTGGTGGCAGCACAGCAGCAGGTGGCGGAAGATGATGTGACAGATGAGGCCAGGTTTTGAGGCGCCTCAAAAACAGATGTGGCCAAGCAGCAGATCAACCACGTTCTGGATCAGGTGGGTGGGGGAGAGATGAATAAAGAAAAACGTTCCACGCTCGGAATCTTTCGGCGGCAGCAATAGGTGGCGGAAGATAATGCGCCGGATGGGGCCGGGCAGCAGAGCAACCACGTCGTGGATCAGGCGGGTGGGGGATGAGAAGCACTGGAGATGAGAGCGGAAGAGAGCGGGAGAGAGAGAATAGGAGAGGATTAGGGGAGGATGCGCGAGGAAAAGGGGGAAGTTGGAGTTGAATTCGCTGTTCACAACATCAAGCTCACCCCGTGAGAATGCCCAGCACCGGAGGAGGGTTATTCTCAAAGAACATACTCGAGGAAACGGGAAAGTCGGATTCACTGTTCGCAACATCACGCTCACCTCGTGAAGTTGTCAAGCACCGGGGGGCTGTGAGGGCTGTGTGAGTTGGAGTGCAGCCATGGTCTCGTTCAAAACTGCATCGCCATGGCTGGAAGCCATCGGCCCGGTGACAATTCCGGGATTCAATTCGTCTCGGGTTACAAAAAAGTCGTCAGATGTTCGAGTTGCTGGAGGGTTACAGTACGGAGGGTCTCATGGAAGCAAAACCAATACTCTTTAGGTCCACCTGGCATTGCTTTCGCTGACGATGAGTTGAGTTCGCGAACCTCAAGGCTCAGATACTCTGCAAGTCTTCTCCTGGTCGTCCCAGACGTCCTGTCGCTCGCCGTACTCACAACATCGTGAAAACCCTACCCCCCTCACCGGTCAAGGTCAGCCACGACATGACGAGACTCGCCTGTCGTCGCCATAGCGGCGCGGCGGCAGTAAACAGCGACGAGGCGGGCTGAGTGAGTTCGCCGTAGCAGCGCGACACGGCGCGGCGCGGCGGGCAAAACGGGGAAAAATCACGGACACGGCGAAAGGACGGTGAGGTAGGCCTGCGGTGCGTTCCGCATAGCGAAGGCTGCAAGTCTCCATTTTCTATGAAATCTAGACACATCGAAACAATGAATGGCGAGAAGCATGCTGCTTTGGCCCCCACAGTTGGCGGTGGGTTCTCGGACAGTTGGATGGCTGACCAGTGTGGCAGCAGCAACTGGATCAGTGCAGTCAGTAATAGAATCGTCTTACCTGAACTTCTGGAGGACTTACTGCTCTTACAGCCTCAAGCATCTGTTCATTCGTGACACGGCATCACAAGTACCTTAATATGGGTATTAGGGAAAATGAGTGGGATCACAAATTATGCAGGGGTTGTTAACGAACCAGTATGAGAACAAATTTGTACAGTAATAGCAGTGGCGAATCTGAACCTGCGAATGTTGCAATGGCCTGGCATCACGCCGCGACTATCGGTTGCAAATTGATTTGTCCAAATATTTTGGAATTGCCAGCTTGGCTGATCGTGTAGGCCCCGCCAGCGCTGGCTGTGGAAACTTTCGCAGCGCTGGAAGGAAATTCCATTCGTTGGGAGGAAATTCCATTCGCACTTTTCACACCACCTGCGATGCGATGCATAACGGGCTACTTCAGCATTTGATTCGACCTGGCGCGAAACAAGAAATGCCATCCCGCCACCAGAGAGTCTCTGTCAACCCTCCCCTATCTCTGAGGGCCTGAGCCCTCTTCCGCTCCCAGGCACGGCGTGAACATCGCACGCTGTATTACAGAAACCTGCGCTGCGAAAAGAATCGCAGAAGTGCCTGGCTTGGGTTTCCGCAGCCGCTGTGCTTGGGAAAGTCCCACCTGTGTGTACGCCGAAACATGCGCACAGCGTGTGAGCGTCACGCACAGCGTGTGAGCGCCACGCACAGCATCGCAAAGACAAACTACTATGTCGTGGGAGTCCCAACCGCACAATGGCCCCACTCCTAGTAATGGGGAGTCCTATATAACACGCGCGTCGTCTCGCATTCTCATCATTAGACGCTCACCTTCTTCCGAACATCCCAGCCAACCACCTGTTAAACGGCTATTCCTCTCACGCTTTACTATCTTTCCGAGTCGGTATCAATCTTTGCCATGGCTCTGACGAAGCAAGGTGCTGCTACCACGGCTGCGGCGCTGCCGTTGCTTCTGTTTGTGCTGCTCTTGACGACAGCCGCGGCTGGTAAGGTCCCGGTGCATTCGTATTGGTGCATTCGGGTTCAGATTCGGCGGTTATGCTTGAGTGAGGGTACCTAGCTTGGCTGGTAAAGATCTAGTATTCGTATAGTAGTTCATTCCCGTTCCGAACGGTATGGTCTATCTGGAGAATCGGCGTGTGGGTGAAGTTCTATCATGTTTATCTGCAGTGGATGCTACTAGTACCACAAGTTTTGATACAATGGTAGTCTTCTGACCTAAGGCCCTTCCGTTGTTCTCTGCGCAGCAGCATCCAAGGGATTCTCTGCCCCGCGGCGCATTCTGCAACTCCATGCAATTGCGGGCCGCGGCGGCTACCTAAAAACCGACGTGACCACCCCAACCGCCGTGAATGTGGAAGCTTTGACCAAGACAGCCACCACGCCCATGAAAATGGCAAAACCGGAGACGGCGGAGCATCTCATGAATACTGGCAAGGTTGAGCCGACAATGGCGAAAACCTTGTCCCCCTCGACCCCTGTGAAAATGGCGAAAACCTTGTCCACCTCGACCCCTACCGCCGTGAAAATGGCGAAATCCAAGCCCTAGTAGGGCATTCCGGGGCCTTCCTTCACCTCCTCTTCCTTGTGCTGTGGCTGGTTGCTCAGTCTCGGCAGCACCACTCACACTTGAGCGAGCTGCCAATGGTCAGCACATGAGGACTAGTTGTGTCAGTGAGGGGCTGTAGGTTTTTTGTGCAGAGGATTTGTTCTGGATTTGTTGTAGAATAGGTTTGTGTTTGCGTGTATTGTGTTTATGAAAGCTGGCTCATTCAACCCTGGCGCCTTCCACTAATGAGCTACAGGAACAAACAAAACGCAATCACATAACAAAGCTACAACTTTTTGTGTACATACGATGCACTCTTGCGTAATAAAGAAACAGGATGAGCAAGTGGTGGTACTAGGCAAGTGTTTTCCCCGTTCCCACTTGGAATAGCAGGATGATGGCAGGAGGGATGGCAGGAAGAGTGGCTGGGGTAAGGCAGGGGGTGGCAGCGGAAAGGCAGGGGAATGGCAAGGGGAATGGCTGGGTAATGGCAGGGGATTGACAGGGGGATCTGAGGGGAATGGTAGGGGGAATGGTAAGGGGAATGGCTGGGTAATGGCAGGGAGAATGGCAGTGAGAGCGGCTGGGGAAGGGCAGGGGGGAATGACAAGGGGATGGCCCCGTCGGCCCCGTCACAGCCCCTGTCGCGCCCGTTGCAGCGCTCGTCGCGGCACTTGTCCCGGCCCTGGTCGTCGCCCCCCATTGCAACCTTCAGTGTCCCCCCTGGTGCGGCTACCCGTCGTGCCCTTGCTACGGCCAGCGAAGCGCGACCATCCCTGGATTTTGCGCCACTCACAAAAGTCACATGCGTGAACTGTGGCCCCTAATTGCAGCCGGGTAACTGATATGTAATACTTCTGTGTGTTGTAAACATATACGGTATGAAATGACACATGAAATTTGCGTGCTAGGTCTGATGTTCTACGCATGCTCAAAGAAATTTCCGGATAGCCTTTAAATTCACGCGGTTCTCTTGAACACATGTGATTTCAACTCAAAGTAAAGCACACCCACGCACATCCGCTGATACTTTGCCTACGTTCCTGGTGAGCTTGGATGTTTCTGTTTTTCCAAGGGTTCAATTTCCTAGTGCTTAGCTAATACAAAGCACTGTACTAGTATTGCAAGAGAATGTACCAGCTCTAACTTAGCAATCTCATGTTTCGCCTGCCAACAAGCTGCACCTGGATGGTGGGATAGCTCCACTTGTAAGACAGAACCCCACAGTGCAGTACACTATATGCTTCTTCGGCCAGGCAGGGTTTAGGACACCCTGTTGTTACCTGTAGCTCTACACGTTGACCCAGTGCAGTGCAGCTCAGTATATTACCCTCTGGTCAGTTGGGGTGAGGGGAGGCGAGAGGGGAAGCGTTCCTCGCTGCGGCGTTGGTTCTCAAATGTGGAGAGGGGGTGGGGTGGGTGGTTTGGCTGCTGCTAGTAAGCTCTCTACTTTTGAGGCGCCTCAGAAGTTTTCAGATGTGGAAAGGCAGTGGTGGTTTGGCTGAGTGAGCTGTACTTTGGTAGCCCCCAACTCCTTGCCATTGTTTGCTGCCACACCCTGCGGATTGATCAGGGGCGTGGGGTGGGGGTGTGGGGTGAATGAGGGGAGAGGAGCTCTTGGTGAGCAGCAGTTGCTGCTAGTGAGCTGACCCCCGAATCCTTGCTATTGTTTGCTGTCACTCCCTGCAGATTAACCAGGAGGGGGATGGGATGGGGGTGGGGGTGGGGATGGGGGTGGGGGGAGGGAAGGAGGGGAGAGGGGAGATCTTTGTAAGCAGGAGAGGGGGGTGGGGGTGGCTGCAGACGCTCATGTCAGCGCGCAGAGGTGGTTGGACAAACAGACTTCCGCCATGTTCTGCACAGCTCACCTTAACCTTCGGATCCAGTGTGATGTGAGCAGCCCCTATCTGCACAGCACACCCACGTCATCCCACAACCCATGCTGTCACATCAACACGCACACTCCAGTCCTTCACCCATGGTTCAGAAGCTCTATCTGCACGCCTAGTGACTGCTGCAATGCGTCCAGCTGCCGCTCCGACTGCCGCGTGGGCAACCCACTCGCTCTCCCCCCCACCCATGCCCAGCCCATGCCATCCCGCTTGCCGACCCATGCTGCCACCTCCAGCTCACCTCCAGTCCTCCACCATGTCTTTAGGGTCCAGATTCAGCAGCTCCATCTGCACGCCTAGCGACTGCTGCAACGCGTCCAGCTGCCGCTCCAACTGCAGCAAGGCAACGCACAGACTCACCCACCCACACACCCACGCCCACACTGCTCTCCTCACCCATGGTGCCAACCCCATCGCACCTCCAGTCCTCCACCATGTCTTTCGGGTCCAAATTCAGCAGCTCTATCTGCACTCCCAACGGCTGCTGCAATGCTTCCAGCTGCCGCGTGGGCAACCCTCTCACTCCCCCCCATGCCCAAGCTCATGCCCTCACCCACCTGCCCGCACACCCATCAATGCCGTCACCTCCAGCTCACCTCCAGTCCTCCACCATGTCTTTAGGGTCCAGATTCAGCAGCTCCATCTGCACGCCTAGCGACTGCTGCAACGCGTCAAGCTGCCGCTCCAACTGCAGCAAGGCAACGCACAGACTCACCCACCCACACACCCACGCCCACACTGCTCTCCTCACCCATGGTGCCAACCCCATCGCACCTCCAGTCTTCCACCATGTCTTTCGGGTCCAAATTCAGCAGCTCTATCTGCACTCCCAACGGCTGCTGCAATGCGTCCAGCTGCCGCGTGGGCAACCCTCTCACTCCCCCCCATGCCCAAGCTCATGCCCTCACCCACCTGCCCGCACACCCATCAATGCCGTCACCTCCAGCTCACCTCCAGTCCTCCACCATGTCTTTAGGGTCCAGGTTCAGCAGCTCTATCTGCACTCCCAGCGACTGCTGCAACGCGTCCAGCTGCCTCTCCAACTGCCGTGTGGGCAGGCGGATGGGCATGGCGATGACCCCCTCCATTAGGAACAGCATGGTGCCTCCGAATGGCGCCTGCGTGGGATGGGTGGATGGCGGGAGGGATGGCAGGGGAGATGGCAGGGCACCGCACACAGTGAGAGCCAGGCGGATGGGCATGGCGATGACCCCCTCCATTAGGAACAGCATGGTGCCTCTGAAGGGCGCCTGGATCGGGGATGGCAGGGGGAGAGTCCATAAGGGAAAAGGAAGGGGAGAGACAGGGGTTTCACACAGTCCTCCTCTGTGAACGTCTCCAGGTTCTCAATGTTGATGTTTTTGGACGACAGGTACTCCTCCGTGACGTTGTACACCAGGGCTGGGTCGTACAATTCCTCACGGGACAAACACCCACAGGATCGCCGTAACTCACCTCCTCTGTGAATGTTTCTAGATTCTCGATGTTGATATTCTTGGATGAAAGGTACTCTGTCACGTTGTACACCGGCCCCGGGGTTGTCGGCCCCTCAAGGCACAACCACCACCCACAAGAGCAACACACACTCCTCACCCCTCACCTCCTCTGTGAACGTCTCCAGGTTTTCAATGTTGATGTTTTTGGACGACAGGTACTCATTCACGTTGTACACCAGCCCGGGGTTGTCGGCCCACTCTGCTGCAGCCACGTACCCCTCACTCGGGTCCAGTTTCAGCACTCCCTCACCTCCTCTGTGAATGTCTCTAGATTCTCGATGTTGATGTTCTTAGACGACAGGTACTCAGTCACGTTGTACACCAGCCCCGGGTTGTCGGCCCCTCGTAGCACCAGCCGCCGGAACTTGCGCTTGGGTGCCGTCTCGTCACTGCGCTCGTCCACCGTCCACCGCGTGCTCACCTGCACAGGAGGGTGGGTTTGGGTCGGTTTGAGTGGGTTTGGGTAGGTTTGAGTGGGTATGGGTGGGATTGAGTGGGTGTGGCAGGGTTGATATGGATGTGAGTACGCACATTGTCAACCACCTCTCACATGGTCTGCTCGTCCACCATCCACACCGCGTGCCCACCTGCACACGTGGGATAAAGTTCAATGTGGGTGTTGGGTGTGGGTGTTGGGTGTTGGGTGTGGGTGTTGGGTGTGGGTGTTGGGTGTTGGGTGTGGGTGTTGGGTGTGGGTGTTGGGTGTTGGGTGTGGGTGTGGGTGTGGGTGTGGGTGTGGGTGTGGGTGTGGGTGTGGGTGTGACAGTGACTGTGTGGATTGAGGTTCGGCTGGGCAGAATACTAGCAGGTTTGGTTCGTTACACTATTCACCTGCACCCCTGCCCACCCCTCCCTTTCACCTGCACCCTTCCCCTTCCCTCTCCCCCTCCCTCTCACCTGCAGCCCCTGCACTTCCAGCAGCTTGAGCCGAAGGTCCTCCGCTATCCGGGGCGACCTGAGGGAGTGGAAAGGAGGGCAGGCGGGCGATAGATTTTTGAGGTGCATTAAAAAATCATCACACTTCCAGCAGCTTGAGCGGAAGGTCCTCCGCTATCCGGGAAGCGGAATGAAGCGCAGGCATGGAGGGGATTTTGGCCGACTCGAAATTCCGATTCAAGAGATTGGGAGGGAGGCCAGACAGGCGACGGGGCAGAGTGCGTGCACGAGAGATAGTGGGCACATGGGGTGATGATGCATCCTTATATGGAGTGAGATAACCTTTTTATGATGGAAACGGACTCCTTCACGTTCTCTTTCTCTCTAGAGCGAAACCTGACACGCAAGGCACTCACGTGGCGTCGACGCGGATGAGCATGATGAAAGAAAAGTCCCCCGCCAGCAGCACCAAACTCGGCTCTCGTTCACATTTGCCCACACTCTAGCGTGAAACCAGGAACTCAAGGCTCTCAACGCACCCAAGGCACTCAGTGCACTCACGTGGCGTCGACGCGGATGAGCATGATGATGGAAAAGTCGCCTGCCAGTCGCGCCATGCGGCTCTCTTCCACGTTCCCGCCGCACTCGAGGATCCGCTTCGCCAGCGTCGACACGATGCCCAGCCTGTCCGGGCCTGATGCTGTTACCACCAAGTGCCGATCAGGGGACGCAGCTGGCACCGTTAGGAGTGGTTGAGAGGGAGGGTGGGAAGGGGAGAGAGGAGGAGGGGAAGAATGGATGCTACAGAAACAATTAATGTCATAATGGGGAGGATCGACGAATGGATCATTCCCCGTGTCGTACTCTCCTCGTTGCCTCCAGAGCCACTTTTGAATTTGATTTGATGAAATCCACACCCGTCATCCCTGTTTGTTAAATCTAACAGAAACTCACTCTGCAACTGGAATACCTGATTATGTGGCACTAGGTGACGGGTATATTCATATCACGCCGACACTCACCAGTGTCCTTGGAGCGACTCGCTATGTCTTGCCAGAACGCGTCGCTCCCATTTCTGAACTCGCGACACGCTTCTCTCAGCTGCTTCGAGACTACTACGCCTGCTGCCGACCTGCCACGTGTCGCAATGAGACGCCGCAGCGCTAGCATGGCTGCCCTGTTGCAACTACTGATGAATGTCGAAGCGCCAATGCGCTTAGCGCCAATGAGGAGATGCTACAGGGTTTCTATTAAGTTACGGATTACGTCACGAATTCCACAACGTGGTAGTTCGATCAGCTAGCGGAGTAATTTTAGAGACTGGAAAGGGAAAGAAGCTCGACAAGGATGTGGTTGGCGAAGCGTGTGCGATCGTTACTTCACCGATAGCGTACTAAAATTCCTAGCACAAGGCGACAGTCACGGGAAGATAGTAAATATAGGTAGGTAGGTAGCCTCGCTCTTCATAAAGGTTGATCAGCAATGGTGGGAGGAAAATAGGGATGAGCAATGGCTTCACGCCTGTAAAGGTGGAGTTGAGGAGTGCTTGGTGGGGAGGGATGAGGGGATGCTGGGAATGAAGGGAAAATATGAGCAACGGCTGGTTACCCAGAGTTCGTCTCAAATACCTGCTAGCGCTGATGTGTCCTCGAAGTTCGATGTTTTTTTTTTTCATACGTTTTACTGGTTTGCCAACGATTTCAAGGGTCTGATCGTGTGATGTCCTGATTGTTTGCGAGAAACTTAGGTGAAACCTGCTCCCGTGAACATCACCATCTTCTTGAAGAAATTACAGTTCACTGCCCATTCATCCAAAGTGACGTGTTTGTGCTGGGAGGATTCCAAGGTACTCCAGGATATGCTCGTTGGGTGGGACCACCTGTGAGAATCCGTTCAACGCCATTCGTGGTGCGACTTGTGTCGCGAAATATTGGTGACGAGGACATCACGAAAGCCGCGTCAGTGGAGCCTGACATCGAGGCTTTCTGGCTTCCAGAAGGATTTCCTTGCCATTCTTCAAAGGGCTATCACTCCAGCCTTCCTACTGATGCCGCTTCTGGGCTCACGCGGTCCGGATAACTTATTCCCGCCAAAAAGAACCCAAAAAGAACCGCGTTATTGGCACAATACACCAAAATGGCAGTCAAGAAAGTTTGCTGCAATGGATTCAAATATATCACATCCATCTGACGATGTCACAAGCTCAGTTGAGGTCAGAGAGTATTTAGGTTGAGCTTAGCCATCTGATCTGCACTGCAAGTTACCTGGTATATTCTTGAAAGGTAGAGCTGAGTCATGGTGATATGAAAGTCAAACAGCCTTGAAAAACAAGGAAACAAGTCTAAGGTAGAAATTTGGTTAAAGCGACGGTGCACATTTGCCACCCAAAACCCAGAACCCTGGCGAACTGTTACTGCGGATGGAAAGTGTCCGCACGAAATCCTGGTTTTCGCCAGCCAGCACTTTCGCGCTGACAAGCCTGGTTAAAAAAAAAAACTTCTGAACCCAACACTGCCAAAAGTAGCCCGTCGCTTTAACATAGCTGGGATTTCAAGCTGCCATGAACCGGCTCCGCAATTACCCAAAAAAAAAAAATACACAAATAATATTATAAATAATCAAATAAATATATGAGACTACAGCTGTTCTCAGGTACATCAAACAGCATTAGTGAAAGCTCTTTGTGTGTCCTTCAACAAGGGTGCTGCTGCCTCAGCATCTAGTGAAGCGCTGCGCCTGTATCCAAGCCTGCGCCTGCTATTCATGCGCAGCAGCAGCTGCGAGAGCAGCTTCGGGTCGACAGGCTTCTGCATAATGCCATCAAAGCCACTAGCAAGGCATCGCCGCGTGACCTCATCATCCACATCTGCTGTCAGCGCCACTATGAGGAGCTGCGCCTGAGGCACAGTGGGCACTGGGGGAACAGTGACACATGCTGGACTTTTGTTGCCCAGTTCTGAGTTCCCTGTTACCGATGCTTCGCTGGTCGCGTTTGCTGCTGATGTGGATTGAAGCGCTATGGTGGTCTCATACGCTCGTATGGCCTCTGTTGCAGCAAAGCTGGGGTGCAAGGAACGGGAGCATGGGCGGATGGAGGTGGGAGAAACGGGCATGAGGAAAGGAATGCTACTGAGCAGCATATGCAAAGAAGAAGAAGAAGAAGAAGAAGAAGAAGAAGAAGAAGAAGAAGAAGAAGAAGAAGAAGAAGAAGAAGAAGAAGAAGAAGAAGAAGAAGAAGAAGAAGAAGAAGAAAAAAACAAGGATGGAACAGTGATAGTATTAACCAATAAAACTAGTCTTCGTGGATTAATATCGCTGTTACAGTTATTATGTTCAGAGACTCATATTTGTTATTTTCATCATGGACCTCACACGACTCACCCGTCCATGATCGGCATCTGAAGGTCCATGAGGACCACATCCACATCCATATGCCCCTCCTGTGATGTCCACCTTTCTTTCTCCCACATTCATAATCCCAAACGGCCCACTGCCCACCACCACTCACCCATCCATGAGGGGCATCTGCAGGTCCATGAGAATCACATCCACATGCCCGTCCACCGCCTCTGCAACGCCACTCAAGCCAGGCTCCACGTGGTGTGCGCTCCCCCCCAGACCGAGGGCGTGCCTGACTAGCCACAGCGCCTCCTCCCCGCTGCCTGCGGTGGCGACGGTGGCGCCGCTGCGAGTGAGAGTGCGGCGCGCCACCACCAGATTCACCGCCGCATCGTCCACCACCAGCACACCCACCCCCGCTAGCACCCCCGCACCCTGCGGCACCGCACTCGACCCCTTTCCCGGCAGCGACCTATGCCTTCGCTGCACTTCCCCGCCTGACAGGGAGGCAGCAGCTGGTGCGGCTGCTGCCTTTTCTGCTCCTGCTGCTGCTGCTGCTGCTGTTTCAGGCCTTCCAGTGTCTTCTACAGTCCCATCTCCTCTTCTACTGCTGACGCTGTTGCCTCCGCTGCTGGAATCATCACTCTGTAGCGCACCCAAGCTCGTTCCCAACACCTCTGCACCCTTCTCCTTTGCCTCACACTCCCCAAAACTACCCAACTCCTTTTCTAAACGCACCCCAGAAAGAAACTCTGTATGTCCGGCTTGCTCCGTGTCATCCGGCCCCGCCTCTCCCCCAGTGAGGTGGGTGCGACCGAATGCTGCTAGCTGGGAGGAGGAGCGGTGTGTGTGGGAAAGGGGTTTAGGGTTTAAGGTTTAGGGTTTAGGGTTCGAAAAAGCAAGAGAGCAGTTTGAGCTCACCTGATGGCAATAGAGGCTCACCTGATGGCAACAGAGGCTCACCTGATGGCAACAGAGGCTCACCTGATGGCAACAGAGGCTCACCTGAACGGCATGGTGCAGATGGTGAGAGAGCAACGGGCGGCGACAGATGACCACCCGGGGAGGGATTGTAGCAGAGGCACAAGGAGCAGAAGCAGAAGGAGAAGCAGAAACATCGGAGGCCACAGATGCAGCAGCAGCATCAGATGTGGCAGAGGCTGCAGAGGCGGTTGATGAGGCAGTGTGAGTGGATGAGGCAAGAGCAGTTGCGAGGGGGCAAAAAGGTGCTCTTCGCATTTCAGTCAAACCCCCTGCATCTCCAACTCCTGTGTCTTGGACCTCCATCCTCTCTCCTTCGCTCCTCTCCTCCACTTCCTCTTCCTCACCTTCGATTTTGTCCCCCCGCTCCTCTTCCTCTTCCTCACTCTTTTCCTCCCACTTCTCCTCCTCCTCTTCCTCGTCTATCCTTTCCCCCCCATCCCCCATCGCCTCTTCCCCAGAGCAGTCTGTGAGAACCACCACACCCACCACCAGAGCACCACACTCCATCCCTTCCACCCCTCTCAACCCCCGCACACCTGCCTGCCACACTGCTGCCTCCCAACTGCCTGCCCCTGCCGGCGTCAGCGCCACCACAGGCCCTCTCTTGCTCCACGCCTGCACACCTGCCTGCCGTGCTGCTGCCTCCCTGCTGCCTGTCCCTGCTGCAACCTTACAAGTAACCTCCCCTCCTCCCTCACTATGCAGCCTCCATAAATCTTCCCCCTCCATCACCACCACCCAAGGCCGGCTCTCCCTCACCTCCTCTTCCTCCCTTCCCTTTCTCCCTTCCCCCCTTTCTTCCTCTCTCTTCCTCTTCCCACCAAACCAACTCATCACCCATCCTCCAAACTCCCCGTCACTTCTTTCCACCATCTCCCTCACATGACTCGTGGAGAGGGACTGGCAGGGAGATGATAATAATTTCCTCTCACCAACCTCTCCTCCAGACTCCCTGCTACTGCTCCCCACCGTTTCCCCCACATGAATTGTGTTGAGAGAATGCTGAGACAGTAGGAACCCCCCTCCACTAACTTCCCGTGCAGAATGCCCACTCCTGCTTCCCGCTGCCTCTCGCATATGAGTCATAGGATTCCTTTGTGACGCCTCTGGTGCTGGATGTGGCAGTAAGTGCACGTGTGCGCCAAGTCCAGATGGAGTTGGAGATGTCAGTCGCGTTTGAGAACTCTCAACAGCTTCTGCTGCTGCTGGGTGTGGCAGTAAATGCACCTGTGCGCCGAGTCCAGATAGGATTCGCGCTGTGAGCTGATGAGGAAGGGGTTGGAGAGGGTGGAAGGAGAGGGAAAGGAGTAGGGGGGTTTGATTGGAAGAGGAAAATGTGAAATCAGGTTTGTGAGGAGGGAAAAGGTGCGCGGGGAGGGGAAAGGAGTGTGAGGAAGGGAAAGGTGTGAGGAGAAAACAGGTGTATAGGGCAGCACATGTTACACCTTACGACAGCAGGATTGCAGCATGTGATGTGATTATAGGCGAGGAAGACATATAGAAACACTCGCTTGCAGTCACCGCCAACTGTAATCACATTTTACATCCCCCTACCCTTCTCTTTCAGGCCGTCACATCCCCACAATGCATCAAGCACCACCTCCACTCACTCACTCACACATCCTTCCACCCTTTTCCCTCAGAGTCACAACCCCACAGGGGCATACGACCACACACACTCCACTGTCACATCCCTCCACCGAGGGGAGTCAACACACAGACACACAGACACACACACACATACACACACACACACACTCGCCTCCATTCACCTCCCTCCTGTACGTGTCACTACCACCAAGCCAACAATCACTCCATCCGCTCCACAAACACCCCATCAGAAGCTCCTACTCAAGATCGCGCTTGATGAAACAACATTCTTTTGTCGCCTCAAACATCATCGCCTCAAACATCATCGCCTCAAGTCACCACTTGCTTGTTCCGCACCACGCCATACAGCCACTACGTTCGAGCCCATCATTCACCCCATTCCAGCCTCCCACTCCAATTCGCACGTTATAGTTCAGTTAACTCAAACTTCAACTTGAACTCACCTCCATCTTGCACGGTTCACGCCTCATATTGTCAACATCCCCTCTACTCACCTCTTGCCTGTACGCATCACTCCCCATCACACCAACAGCCACTCCCTCCAAGCCCAACACACACCCCATCCCCTCCTCCCTCTCAAGTAAGCACGCAGTGAACCATCATTTGTGTCACCCCAAACATGACCCAGTCTCACCTCTTGCCTGTACGCATCACTGCCCATCACACCAAAAGTCACTCCTTCCAAGCCCAACACACACCCCATCCCCTCCTCCCCCTCCCCCTTCTGCCCCTCGTGCAGCCCCCCTCCCTCTGCCGTTAAATGTCCCACTCCCCCGTTTCTTCTGCTGCTGCTGTTGCGATTCAGTCTGTTCCTATGTCTCAGGATTGCGCCACATCCCCACATATCCTCCGGCCAAATCTTATCCTCCTCCCCGTCCTCCCCATCCTCCCCTCCATTCTCCCCATCCTCCCCTCCATTCTCCCCATCCTCCCCTCCATTCTCACCCTCTTCCTTCAAACCCAAAGGTTGCTCAGGAACACTGGGAGTGCCGCGGGTGATAGTAGCGGGAGGGTGAGTAACGGCCGTGGCAGGAGCAAGGGGCGATGGGGGCGAGGAGAAGGGGAGGGAGAAGGCGAAGGTTGAGCCGATGCCGGGATGAGATAGGCAGGCCACATGGCCGCCCATGAGGGTCACCTGGTGGGAAAAAAAACAGGAGGGGAAGGGGGGGGGAGAAGGGCAGTGGGCACACGATTGCACGGGTTTTGAGTCAACTCAAAACTCGTCTTGTTTCAGAGAGCAGATTCGGTCGACACTTGGTGCGAGAGCTGAGCGAGAAGCGGTGTGGAGTAGAATGGAAATGAAGGATAGAGTGAGAGAGAATTAGGGTGGATATGAAGGAGGGCGCAGGGGAGCAGCAAATCAATCTCACGAGGTCTCACCAGTTGGTGCATGAGAGCCAGACTCAGCCCCGACTTTTGAGACGTCTCAGAAGGCAGTGAAAGATTTGCAGACGATTCGTAAGGGGAGGTCTCACCAGTTGGTGCATGAGAGCCAGACCCAGCCCTGCTCCTCCACTCTCTGTCCGTCCCTGCATGGACCGAACATAGCCAGACAGACAGGCACCAAGAAGCAACGAAATGATTAGTGAGGCAGCAGCAGGAGAAATGCCAGGACACAGTCAGGCCAGTTGACACACCGTGTGCCTTGACTTGACTTGACTTGACTTGACTTGACTTGACTTGGTCATCCACACACGAGTGCTCTTGTGCAATACTTCTTCCCGTACCACTTCAGATGCCATCAGCAGATACACTAAGTACGCTCGATTGCAAAGCTGCTTGTATTGTCCCACAACAACAACACCATTCTCATTGGCCTCATTGGTGAGTATTTCTTTCTGAAGCTTGCAATTTAGTCACCTTAAGTACGTAGCACAAATGTAAATTAATTACATAAATATATTCGCAAATGTACTTTTGGCTCGAAGCATATGCACCTTATGTGTAGCCTCACAAACGCT
The DNA here is from genome assembly GCA_947471745.1 of Closterium sp. Naga37s-1. Lineage (NCBI taxonomy): Eukaryota > Viridiplantae > Streptophyta > Zygnematophyceae > Desmidiales > Closteriaceae > Closterium > Closterium sp. Naga37s-1. Next base: position 462,148 of record CANJKZ010000187.1, on the reverse strand, counting down.
TGCCCTCACCTTGAACTCGAAAAGGTTTCTTTGAAAGGATGCATCGAAGCCACAGCCGGTATCCTCACACACCACCACCAGCTGCATGCGCTCCCCCCCACCCCCTGTGAGTGAATCAACAGCATTCCCACACTTCATCCGCACACCCTCCTCCTCCCCATCCCCACTCCATCCACTATTATCCCGAGACCCCTCACTTCCCCCCTCCCCTCCAAGACCCTCCCTCACTTGCTCCCCCTCCCTTGGCGTTTCCCCTGCTGTTTTTTCCGCTGCTCCTACTATTGCTCTCCCTTCCGTTGCTACACTCTGTCTTGCAACGTCTGCTTTAGTCCAGGGCTTTAAGCGAGTTTGAGTGAAGCGTGGTGTGAGGATGGTGGCGAAGTGAGTAGCCCGGGCGAAGAAAGAGGGGCTAGGAGGAGGGCATGGCTGGATTGGAACATCAGATACAACTGAAGGAGAGCAGAGGGAGACAAAGGGTGGAAAGGGAGGGAACAAGAAGGGTGGAGAGGAAACGACGTGGAGCAGTGAGCCTGGAACGACTGTTGAGGCGCCTTAAGAGCGTGGAACGAACAACATGAGGCAGGGACGATGGTGGAAGATGGAAGCAGCAAACGTGGAAGGAGCAACAACACATTATGAATCAAAGGAGCATAAATCGCAGTCTAAAGGGTCTGCTTTTGAGTCGACACAAAAGCGCACTATGCATCAAAGGAGCATGAATCGCAGTCTAAAGGGTGCTGCGACGAACTCCTCGGTCAAACTCAGCAGGGAGGGAGCACTGCGCAGACCCAGCAGGAAGAGAGCACTGGGGCGGGGCGGACTCAACAGGGAGGGAAGAATGGGCTGACCCAAAAGGGCAGGAGAGAGCACTGACTGATATGGCGGAGGGCGTCCTCTAGAGGGGTGGAGGCGGGGCACACAGCCACTCGCAGCAGCAGATGGCCCTCCGTGGTGTGGTGAAGCGTGTTGTCTGGAGCAATAGGCACGGCGGGTAGGGGTGTGTGGATTATCAAGTGCACATATGAGGGCAATGAAAATGGGTTTGCAACCCAATCCGTGAACGCGAAATGTGCTTTTGTTTCTGAGGCGTGAATTAGATATATTCCATGCTTGAAACGTCCTCCAAAAGGATATCATGGCACTCTGTTCGTTTAGGAGTGAAAGGGAAACAGCTAGCTCACCTGTGAACTCTAAGAGTACTTGTGGCTAACGGGTACCAGCAGAACGAGAAGGTGGACTACAAGGAGATGTTTGCTATGACGAGAGTTGTGAGTCTCACTCACCACATGTAATGAAGCCTACGACGCTGCAAATTTCTTCTTGCGGGAGCTTCCAACAAATTGCGACAAACGAGAGTTGTGAGTCTCACCTAGGAGCTCTTGCAGCGCTTGCGTGAGTCTCATGGCGTCTATCTCCAACTCCAAAGGCACGTTCATATCCACCACTCCCACCACTGCCATGGCGAGACGGGATTCGGAGAAGAACAATGAAAATTGGACAAACAACACGGAGAGATGAAGGGAAAGCCTTGGATATTATAACATGCCCCAAATCCTACTCACTGTCCTTTCACACATTCATAACTTTGTGCACTGTCCAATCCTCATCTCATCGCCCTCTCTTCAACCACAAACTCACACTCAATCCCCTTCTGGCGAGCCCTCCAGTAGTTCTCCGCAACAACGCTCTCCAGCCAAGCCCTTAGCTCAACCGGCCCACAGCAGGGCGCCATCTTGCGCGCCTCAAGCTTGGACAGATCAAGCACGCGGTTCACCAGCCGCACCGTGTCTTCCGCCGATTTCCTCGCCTCCCACACATCCGCTATTTGAGCCCCGCTCAGCCCCATGTCTGCCAGAGCGTCTAACAACCCCATGATGCCGATCATGGGCGTGCGCAGCTCGTGAGACATGGACGCCACGAACACACTCTTGGACCGCTCTGCTGCTAATGCGCTCTCCCGGACGATGTCTGCCTTTGCCAGTCCGTCTTGGCTTCGAAGGTACCCCACACGCTGCTGCCATGCTACTGCTGCCACCAAGGCTGTCAGTACCAGAGCGAGTAATGCCCAGAGGAAGGGCACACCCCATGATTGCCATGCGTTGGTCGGTTGGGTGTAGCTGGCGAAAAGGAAACAAATATGGAAAGAGAAAATAAAAATCGAGGTGAATTTGTATGTGGAGACACGAATATTTGAGAAAAGAAACGAGTGTATGAAAGATTAGTAGCGCCACTCACCGGGCCCAACCCCACCAGCACACAACCCCACTCACCAGCACACAACCCCACTCACCAGCACCAGACCTGGTAGTACTTGCCTTAGTGGGAATATACGCGTATAGCGTATATACGCGTATCGTATATACGCTAACGTATATACGCTAAACGCTGAAGGGTCGGCTTTGGGAATCCGCTTTTTCGGGCAGGAAAAAAATTCCCGGGCAGGGTGAAAAACAATGTCGTGCTCAACATCGGGAAGGTATTCCATATTCTCACTAAGAATTTCGTAGCATTCTCCTAAGTCTGAACTTCGATTAAGGTGGGATGTGTAGTAGAGACTATCGCTAGAAGGAAAGTTAGGAATCGGGATGAGCTCTGTTGGGAAGCGGGAAATGTCGAGTGCAGTTGGGCTGGCTGGTTAGTAGCGTGAGTGGGGTTTGTTGGGGGGACGTTTTTGACAGGTTGGAGTTCGTAGATGGGATGGATTTCAATGCGGTACTAATCAAAACTGTAGATCTGATCTGAACTACCAGAAGCGAAGGCACATTCCCGCTTCCCTACAACCCCGAATTGCACCTCGACTTCGGCAAAATGCTCACCAGGAGATTCCGCATCTTTCCGTATACACACGATTTCTTTTCCCGGGCAGCCCTTAAAAAAATCTGAAAGCGTATAGCATATTAGCTAGCGTATAGCGTTTTGCGTATGAACGCAAGCGTATATACGCTATACGCTTTAGGTTCTGAGCGTATATTCCCACTAAGGTACTTGCGCAGGCGGCACAGCACTTAAACACGCCCATTTAACACAATCGGTAGCAAACTGGACCAACTACTGACATCAGAGCAAAAGGTCTCGAGTTCAAGTTCCAGCGTGCGCCAGTGAGCGCCAGCGCCCTAACGAGCCCCAAGTGAGTGGAAGACAACCTCAGTGAAGGGTAGATTGTTGTGTTAAAATATATATTGTGTAGCATGCCAACACTTGTGACTGTACACCAATTGTGGTGTACAGTTGGGTTGGGACTACACCCAACTTTGGGTGTAGTCTTGCACTTTGGGGTGCCAATCCACCCAATTGTGGTGGAGCCTCCAAATGCAACCCTCTTGACTTGTGGGTACCTCACTTCCCACAATTGAGGTTACCCCAAGCCAAGTGGGCCTAGGGTTGCCTCACTTCTACAAAGTGTGGGCAACCCAACCCACTTGACCTATGGTTCCCTCACTTCCCCAAGTGAGGTCAACCCAACCTATGGTCACTTTCATCCTTCCCTTCCAACCTTCCCTTCCAACTATGTATGCTAGGTTGTTCCTCTAATCTAATGACTTGTTCAATTTGCTACTTTCACATGGTATAGAGCTACTTGTTCCTAGGCCTTACCTCTCCCTCCCTTCAGTTTTTTTTTTCCCATGGGCCCACCCCACAGCTACAAACCCTTTCCTACGCGTGGCTCAACTAGCCATCACTAGCATACTCTCGCCGCGACCTACGCCGTCGCCGCCGTTCCCCCCCCCTCCCGCCGCGATTACGCCTTCCTCGCCTGCGGATTCCACCGCCGCGAGCGCAACGCCGCTGTCCCCTCCTCCCCCCCGCCGCGACCCCCTGTCGCCGCCTCCCCTTCTCGCCGCCGCGCCTGATTCGGCGCCGCCTGCGCATCCTGCCGCCGCGACGCCTCGTCGCCGCCTGCCCGCTGCCCGTCCCTCCGCCGCGACGTCACGTCGCCGCGTTCCCGCCGCCGCGCCTGCTACGGCGCCGCCTGCGCATCCTGCCGCCGCGACGCCTCGTCGCCGCCTGCCCGTCCCTCCGCCGCGACGTCTCGTCGCCGCGTTCCCGCCGCCGCGCCTGCTTCGGCGCCGCCTGCGCATCCTGCCGCCGCGACGCCTCGTCGCCGCTTGCCCGTCCCTCCGCCGCGACGTCTCGTCGCCGCTTTCCCGCCGCCGCGCCTGCTACGGCGCCGCCTGCGCGTCCTGCCGCCGCGACGCCTCGTCGCCGCCTGCCCGTCCCTCCGCCGCGACGTCTCGTCGCCGCGTTCCCGCCGCCGCGCCTGCTTCGGCGCCGCCTGCGCATCCTGCCGCCGCGACGCCTCGTCGCCGCTTGCCCGTCCCTCCGCCGCGACGTCTCGTCGCCGCTTTCCCCGCCGCCGCGCCTGCTACGGCGCCGCCTGCGCGTCCTGCCGCCGCGACACCTCGTCGCCGCCTGCCCGTCCCTCCGCCGCGACGTCTCGTCGCCGCGTTCCTGCCGTCGCGCCTGCTTCGGCGCCGCCTGCGCATCCCGCCGCCGCGACGCCTCGTCGCCGCCTGCCCGTCCCTCCGCCGCGACGTCACGTCGCCGCCTCCCCTTCCCGCCGCCGCGCCTGCTTCGGCGCCGTCTGCCCGTCCCGCCGCCGCGACAGCTCGTCGCCCCCTGCCCGTCCCGCCGCCGCGACCTAACATCGCCGCCTGCGCATTCCGCCGCCGCGACTGCTCGTCGTCACCTCCCCGCCCCCGCCCCCCCCCCCCCCCCCCCCCCCCCCCCCCCGCCGCGATTTCGCATTGCCGCCTCCCCTCCCACCGCCGCACCTGCTTCCGCGTCACCCACGCATCTCGCTGCCCCTTCTGCATCGCCACCCTCCCGCAATTTCCCCCGCCGCAACTGCAACATCGTCGCCCCGCGGTTCCCGTTAACGCCACTGCGCCGCCGCCGCCCTACCGCCGCGACTGCTTCGGCGCCGCCTGCCCATCCTCCACCGCGACCGCGCCATGCCCGCCCACACTTCCTGCCGCCGTGACTGCCCCGTCGCCGCCTGCAGATTCAGCCGCAACTGCACCCTCCCTTCCTCCTCTCCCTACTCCTCTCCCCCCCCCTCCCCCTCCCCCTGCGCCCCTCGTTGTCGCGGCCTGCCTGCCGCCGCCGTCCCTCGTTTCGCCGCCGCGGCCCTTCCGCCGTCGTCTGCGCCCCTCGTCGTCGCGGCCTGCTCGCCGCCGCCGCCCCCGACTTTGCCACCGCCTCCCCTTCCCGCCGCCGCACGTTCGCACAGCCGCCTGCGCCCTTGTCACCGTCGCTCCCTGCACCTTGAACGCCTCTGCCCTCCACCGCTGTCTCCCTCCTTTACCCCCCCCCCCCCCCCCCCCCCTCCCTCCTCCTGCCAGCGGCAGCAGCAGCGGTAGCAGGGGAAGTGCAGCAGCCTCCGCAGCAGCAACTTCACCCTTGGCCGCCGCGGGTCCACCCGCCGTCGCCCATCATGACTGCTACCCCCCCTGCCCCTCTCCCCCCTCCTCACTGGAGCAGTGTTACTCCTCGCCCCTCCCTTCTCAACACTCCGACCCTCCACTCCTCCCCCCCCCCTTATCTCCGCCTGCTCACCCCCTCCCCCCCTCCCCATCTGCGGCGTTTCCAGCAGCTCCAGCATCAGCAGCAGCAGGACTTCCAGCAGCGGCAGCAACCACAATTTCTCCAGCCGCACCCCCCACATCTCCTCCAGCCGCGGCAATCGCAGCAGCAGCAGTTCTTCCAACACCAACAGCAGCCGCAATCTCTCCAGCCTCACCCGCCACAGTTTCTCCATCCCCAGCAGCAGCAGTCCTTCCAGCCGCAGCAGCGGCAGTCCTTCCAGCAGCAGCAGCAGCTGCCACAGTTCCTTCCACCGCAGCAGCAGCAGTCCTTCCTGCAGCAGCAGCAGCCACAGTCTCTCCCACCGCGGCAGCCGCAGCAGCAACAGTACTTACAGCAGCAGCACCCGTCGCTCTCTCCCTCTTCTATCCATGAAACAACTCTCCAGTACTCTGTGTTCCCTCCCTCTCCTTCCCCCCCCACCCTGGACTTTGTCCTTGACAGTGGGGCCACCGAAACCGCACTAAAAGACGCTGGCACCCTCACCCCCCTTCCACTTCCCACCCAGGTTCATGGTGCCGACTCCAGCTTTTCCATCCCCTGCACTCACCTCTCCACCCTTCCTTGCACCGCCTTCCCATCCGGTACAGTCACCGGTCTCCACATCCCTACCCTTCGCAATAACCTCCTCTCCCACCGTGAACTCCAAGGCGTTGGCATTACCGCCATATACCCTGGCTTTGCTTCCTACTGCGATCTCTACCACACCGCCTCTGGTCGTTTCCTCCTGCGCATTCCCCTTTGCCCTCGCACTCGCCTTTACACGCTCCGCACACCCCGTCCCTCCTTTTGTCACGTCACCACTCGTGCTGGTACTTCCACCGGTCCCCTTCTCCCTCCCCCTCCCCCTCCTCTTCCCCCTCACCCTCCCCCTCCCCTTCTCCCTCTCCCTCCGATATCCTCCTCCTCTACTCCATCCGCCTCCTCCTCCCCCCCCAACTTTTCCCCCACCCCATCCCCCTCCTCCTCTACTGCCCTCTCCCATCCTGCGGTGCTCCTACATCACAGACTCGGCCATCCCAACTTCGCCGCACTTCGCTCCACCGTCACCTCTCGCCTCCTTAACAGCCTTCCTCCCACCTTACCTCCCCTCCCCTCCTCCCCTGCTCCCCCATGCCCATCATGCATTCATGGCAAGCTCAAACAGTCCCCCCATCACAGTCACCCCACCTTCGCTCCCGCCCCCATTGACCTTGTTCACATGGATCTCTGGGGCCCTTATCCCATCCGCTCTCGTCAGAGGCACAGGTACATGCTCGTGCTCGTCGACGACCACAGTCGGTACTCCACCGTCTTCTTTCTTCACACGAAAGACCAGGTGCCGGCTGTGGTCATCAACTGGGCTGAGCAGTGCCGCAACCACTTCAAACGTCCCATAGGCCGCCTTCACTCTGACGGTGGGGGTGAGTTCATCAATCATACTCTCTCCACTTACTGCAAAACATACGGCATTCAGCAGACCTCCACCCTTCCCCACTCCCCTCAGCAAAACGGCATCGCTGAGAGTCGCATCCGTGAGATCACCAAGATTGCGCGCTGCCTCATTGCTCACGCCTCCACCCCTCCCTCCCTCTGGAGCTATGCTCTCATTCATGCCGCCCTCCTCCTCAATCTCCGCTCCCACCCTCAGCATCCCTCCTCCTCCCCCACAGAACTCTGGTCCAAGGCCAAGCCTGACGCCGCAGGCCTTCGTGTTTGGGGCTGCAAGGCGTTCGTCCTCATTCCACCGGCCGACCGCTCCCGCGCTGCTGGCAAGCTCGCTCCTCGCGCTCTGGAGTGTGTCTACCTTGGGCACAATCGTGATTCCCCTGGCTACCTATTCCTCCACCCTCCCACCAATCGCCTCATCCGCAGCATTGACGTCGTCTTCGACGAGTCCACTCCCTACTACTCCACCCCTCCTCCTGACCCCCTCCCTCCTCCCACTCGCCCCCTCGCTTGGACCGACACCGTCCTCCCGCCTCTTCTCCCTCCAGCGCCTCTCCTCCCACCTCTCGCCGCTCCACTCCCGCCTTCCTCCTCTGCCGACGTCTACAACCCTGCCGCACCCGCCTCCCCCGCTCACTCCACTGCACCCCCTCCCCCCTCTCCCTCCTCCTCTCATTCTCCTCCTTTCCAGCAGCCGGATCAGCAACAGCAGGGGCAGCAGCAGCAGCAGCAGCAGCAGCCGGATCAGCACCAGCAGGGGCAGCAGCAGCACCAGCAGCAGCCGCGGCAGCAGCAGCAGCAGCCGGAGCAACACCAGCAACGGCAGCAGGGGCAACAGCAGCAGCAGCAACGGCAGCCGGGGCAGCAGCAGCAGCAGCAGCCGGAGCAGCAGCAGCAGCAGCAGCAGCAGCCGGGGCAGCCGCAACAGCAGCAACCGGGACAGCAGCAGCAGCAGCAGCAGACACAGCAGCAGCACGGTCCGCAGCAGCCGCAACAACAAGGGCAGCAGCTTCAGCAGCACCAGCAGCAGCAGCGGCGCCGTGCCACTTCCCGCTCCTCCCCCTTCCTCCTCCCTTACATCCATACCCGCTCGGTGGACAAAATCCTTGGGGCTCCTCCTCCTGCCTCCATTCAGCTCCTTGAGGACTCCCATGAGGAGTTCCTCAACATTCGGGAGCACACTCCGTTCCTTGCCTCCCTCTACCTTGACTTCCTGGGCTTTCCTGTCCTTGGCGCCACCACCACCCCCACCATCTTCACTCCCTCCACCTTCCAGGAAGCCATCACCTGCCCTGACGTGGATAAATGGATAGCAGCGATCTTCCTGGAGTGTGAGGCATTCATTCGCAACGACTCCTTTGTCGATGTCCCCCTCCCAGCCGGCGCCAACCTCGTGGACGGGAAATGGGTCTTTCGGGTGAAGCAGCTGCCGGGCGAGGAACCAGTGTACAAGGCCCGCTACTGCGCCAAGGGGTTCACGCAGACTTGGGCTGAGGACTACTGGTTCACCTACGCCCCCACCGCCAAACCACCCACCCTTCGCGCCGCCATGGACATTGGTGCACGTGACGACATGGAAATCGACTCCATGGACGTCTCCAATGCGTTCCTGCAGGGCGACCTGCATGAGCGCATTTTCCTCCGGCAACCCCCCGGGTTCCACGCAGCCTTTCCTGAGAACACTGTCTGGCAGCTGCGTCGCCCCGTCTACGGCTTGAAGCAGGCACCGCGTGAGTGGCATGCGAAGCTGGCTGCCACCTTGGGGTCCCTCGGCTTCTCTGCTTCCCACTCCGACGCCAGCCTCTTCATCCGCTCCTCCCCCCGCCGCTTCTTCATTCTGGTATATGTCGACGACATGATCCTGCTCTCTGACACCAAGGCCGACATGGAGCAGGTGAAGCTGTCCCTGCAGCAGCGGCTCAAGTGCAAGGACCTTGGCGCCCTCACTCACTACCTCGGCATGACCATCACGCGCAACCGCCCTGCTCGCACAATCACCCTCTCCCAGTCCCATTACATCGGCCAGGTCTTGGAGAAGTTCGACATGGCGCAAGCCAAGCCTGTTTCCACCTCGCTCCCCTTCGGTCACCAACTCGCTCCACCCACCTCCCCCACCTCCTCCCCCCACCCCTATGCCGAGCTCGTTGGGTCCTTGATGTACGCAATGATGTGCACCCGCCCCGACCTCGCCTACCCCATCAGCGTGCTCGCTCGCTTTGTCGGCACCGGTCGTCACTCTGAGGAGCACTGGAAAGCTGCCAAGCGGGTCCTCCGCTACCTTCGCGGGACCAGGGACCTTGCCCTCACCCTCGGCGGCCCTTCCCGTCCCCTTCTCTCGGGCTTCAGTGACTCCTCATGGGCTGACACGCAGCCGGACCGCCGCTCCTCCCAGGGCTACGGCTTCACCCTTGGCAGCGGCCTCATCAGCTGGCGCTCCACCCGCTCCTCCGCCATCTCTCTCTCCACCTGCGAAGCCGAGCTCTACGCTGGCACCATGGCCGCCCAGGAGTCGCGCTGGCTCTGCTTCCTTCTTGCGGAGCTTGGCGCCCCCCAGACGTGCCCCACTCTCTGGTGCGACAACGCCAGCACCATCCATCTCACTCAGGACCCCGTCTATCACGCCCGCTCCAAGCACATCGAACTCCGCTACTTCTTCGTTCGCGAGCTCGTCCAGAAGGGCCTCATTGCCGTTCGCAAGATTGCAACCGAGGCCAACTTGGCCGACATCTTCACTAAGGCCCTCCTTCGCCCCGCGCACTCTGCCTTCCTCCGCCTCATTGGCCTTGCTCGCCCGGGCGCCCCTTGATTCAGGGGTTGTTCTCTTCTTGTGTTAGCATGCTAAGGGGTTGTGTTAAAATATATATTGTGTAGCATGCCAACACGTGTGACTATACACCAATTGTGGTGTACAGTTGGGTTGGGACTACACCCAACTTTGGGTGTAGTCTTGCACTTTGGGGTGCCAATCCACCCAATTGTGGTGGAGCCCCCAAATGCAACCCTCTTGACTTGTGGGTACCTCACTTCCCACAATTGAGGTTACCCCAAGCCAAGTGGGCCTAGGGTTGCCTCACTTCTACAAAGTGTGGGCAACCCAACCCACTTGACCTATGGTTCCCTCACTTCCCCAAGTGAGGTCAACCCAACCTATGGTCACTTTCATCCTTCCCTTCCAACCTTCCCTTCCAACTATGTATGCTAGGTTGTTCCTCTAATCTAATGACTTGTTCAATTTGCTACTTTCACATGTTGGTGGGGCACTGGGATCTTTCCTCAATTGTGTGACGGAGGGCTACAAGTGCGTCATGGGTGGTTATGGGTGTGCTGCTACCTGCCAAACAAACATGCCCTTTTAACGCAATTGATAGCAGGCTGGGCAAACAATTCTTCCCCGCACTCACCGGCACCAGACCTGGTACTGGCGCTAGCGGCTGCCCAACAGGTCAAGAGGCACGACGGCACGTTGCTCCCAGGGGCGTGTGACGTTAGCGGGCGAGGCGGCAGTGAAGGGTGCGATGTCCCTCTCCTTGTAGAATAGCAGCCTTGGGCCCGGCCCGTAGATCATGGTGGGTGCACTGGGGTCCGTGGTGTCGTATGCTTCAAACGTGATCGAGGGGTCTGCAGAACGGTGATGAGGGGTTGAGAGTGAAAATAAGGGGTTTACAGTGTGGTGATGAGGGGCAATGAAGGTTGATGTCCCATGAGGGGCAATGAATGTTAATGTCCCTTTCGTTGTATAAAATGAATGTTGGGCCCGGCTCGCAGATCATGGTGGGAGCGCTGGGGTCCGTCGTGTCGTACGCCTCAAACGCCGGTTTTACTGCACTAAATTCGCATTGGCTCGGGCTAAGCCGAGCCAACTTAAGTCAAGATCAGAATGGGTAGTACTAAGTGTATACTTAAGTGACACACCCTTAGTACCAAACATAAGCTTAAGTAACACACATCCACTCAATACCAGACAAAAAATGAAAAGCGTCCTTTCACTTGGTATGAAACGTCAGCTTGAGTAACGCACTTTAACTTAGTACCAAACGTCTGTAAGAACTGAGCTTGAACTGATACATTAGTAATGAGCTCAAAGCTTTTTAAGGTATGGATGGGGAGGGAATTAGGGGCAATCTCCAGGGGATTGAGGGCAATCTCTAAGGGATTGGGGCAATCCCACGGCAATCTCCATTTGGTGGGTTGGAGATTGCTTGGTGATCACATTGGGTTTGGTTGGGATGTGGGTGCACACCCAACCAACACAACAGCGCAAACAACACTGGGCTAGGATATAAGAAATACAAGTACAAAAGTTGAGATTCAGGGCTAATTCTAACAACGTTAACTTAAGTAAGCTATCATATATTATTAAACATAAAGCTAAGTAACACGCTTTTGAGCAGTATTTGAGCAGTGCCATGATTCAAGCGAGGCTGGTTGTATCGGGACCTTTCTCTTTTGTGTCTTTCTCCTTTGCAACCTGGATGTCTCACCTAAAACCCTCTCACCTGCGCCTGTCCCACGAGCGCGAGACTCACCTGGGCTAAACACATTCTCAAGCACGTTCCGAATGATGGACACCAGGTCAACCACTGAGCCTGCCGCCCCCATCACTGCCTCCCCCGCCTCATGCCCGATTGTGGTCCGCAAGAGTGGATGCTGGAAGATGGGGAACACAACGGCTGGCACACAGGCATACGGGAGGGGGAGGGGTGGGGGAGGGGCAAGGGAAGGGAAGCACCCGCCCGGACTAGACAATACGTGTTAACGGTCCAGCGAAAGAGCCTGGTGCGAGGAGTGTGAGATTTTGAGCTGAGAATTCAATGAGCAGATGCAAGAAGTCGGGTCGTGTCAAGTCGACGTGGCTCGACCCGACCATGTCAAATGCTCAACCCCAGATGTACATATGCGGCATGGGGAGAAAGTAACGGTATGTTCTGCTTCAAACCTATAAATATGGTCTCAGAATGAAGAAACAACAAACAAACAAACAAACAAACTGTTGAGTTTGAGCAATGTTCCTACAGAGGGTCGTCTCTCTCTATAGCGGAGGGGATTCGCTCAAGCGGAAAATGGGTCCAACCGCAAAGGACCCAAGGGCGTGTCTGCACAAACAACCAAACAAAACAGCAAATGATATGATGCGACTTACGAACGCCAGTGAGGTTGAAGGAGAGATTCCCAATCGGCACAACGGCTCCAAACACCACGTCCCCTGTGCGCTTCACCAGCGGCAACTCCTCGGGAAGGCGTTGCACGATGTCCATGAGGGGGATGGAGCCACGGTAATAGTTGATGTCGAGCAACTTCGGGCAGTAGAGCGGCTGGCGCTGCTGCGGCTGCCCTGCCATGTCCACTATCGGGCCGCCGTACTGCCGCTCAAACGCCGGCCTGAGAAAGAGGGAGACGTTGGATGTGGGAAGATTGCTCTAGCGGCGTGATCATATCTACACTCAACTTAACCCTCCATCCATCTACTAGGAAGGGAGTGGGGGGAAGGGGGGTGGGGGGCGTTATAAGGAGGGGGGTGTTAAAAGGAGAGGGGTGTGGGCTATAAACGCATCCAACCTGGTCCGGTCAAGCCTAGACTGCACATTATTCTCCAGCCTAGGGCAAAAGCTACAAAGTCAAATGCCCTTAATGATCTGAACTTTGGACAGGGTTTTACTCAAGTTCCAGACTACAAGGGTTGGGTTCAACAGTCCTAATTTGCTAGATTTGACCGGTGCCTGGATTTGTTAAGTGATGTTTTTTATTGAAAGCATAATGGTCACAATGAGCTCGCCCCACGCACCTCTCCTTGTCGGTGACAAACAGGCACAACGCTCCTCCGGTGTTCCCCGGCCGTGAATACCCCGTCTTGTTGATATACTCGTCCCACCGCTGCTGCGTGAAGCACTTATCCCACGCCCACTGCCCGTGCTCCCTGGGCCTGCCCATCACTGACGCCAGCCCTGCAAAGGTCTGCGTGGGTGGTGAGAAATGGGGGGTGAGAAATGGATGGTGAGTGGATGAACCAGCATAGAGAGACAACCAGGGCAGAATGCAACCAAGGCTGTAACATTGAATGGAACCCACGATGCAACCACGGCTGGAACCCAGAAATGCAACGCAGGCTGGAACCCAGAAATGCAACCCAGGCTGGAACCCAGAAATGCAACCCAGGCTGGAACCCAGAAATTTAACCAGAATGCAACCCAGGCTGGATCCAAGGCTACCAGGATTGAACTGAGGGACATAACACAGTGCAGAAAACACATGGTCGGATCTGGCTGACAGCAGTGCGTGCCCATTGCTTTTTGTCTATTTGAAAGAGAAAGACGACTTGCATGAATGTGGCTGACGGTGGTGAGCGTGTGCTGCTCGAAGAGCTTGGCGCGCTCGTAGCACCACGTGTGGAGGTGCTGCCAGCGCTCGCTCTCGTACGACGCGTGCCGCGAGTGGCACAGCCACGCCGCCATCGACACCCCCGCCAGCAGCCATGCCGCCAGCAGAACCGCGAAGATGGGGCCTGGCACATGTGGATGAGAGGATATGAGGAACGAACTTCCAGCTCTACTAGGTGCGGTACCGCGAGTGGCACAGCCACGCCGCCATCGACAGCCCCGCCATCCCGCATGCCGCCAGCAGCACCACAAAGACGGGCAGCTGAGGGAGGGAAGTAGGAAGGTGTGTTTTAATGCAGTAATGTCAAACGGAAAAGAAACCCGGCCAACAGCAGACATGCCACCAACAGAACCGTGAAAGTGGGACCTGCAGTGCGGGAGATGAGAAGTAGGTGGGAGGAACTAAGGTATCAGATCTCCACGTTCTGGTTAGAGCAGTGCCGCGAGTAGCACAGCCACGCCGCCATCGACAACCCTGCCAGCACCCATGCCGCCAGGAGAACCGCGAAGATGCGGCCTGGTGTGGGTGGAACGAGTTAAGATTCGAAGTTTAAGCTCTGGCATGAGGAGGGACGCGAGTAGCACAGCCACACCGCCATCGCCAGCCCCGCCAGCACCCATGCCGCCAGGAGAAGCATTGTTTCAAGGGCACCATACAGCCGACAGCCCCGCCAGCAGCCATGCCGCCAGCAAAACCGCGAAGTTGGGAGCTGCCGGGGGGGAGACGTGGGTGGGAGGAACTAAGGAAGGTATCAAGTCTCCACGTTCTGGAAAGAGGAGTGCCGCGAGTAGCACAGCCACGCTGCGACCGACAGCCCCGCCAGCAGCCGTGCTGCCAGCAGCTGTGCTGCCAGCAGCCGTGCTGCCAGCAGCTGTGCTGCCAGCAGCCGTGCTGCCAGCAGCTGTGCTGCCAGCAGCTGTGCTGCCAGCAGAAGCATTGTTTCAAGGGTACCATACGAAACAAGAATCTTGAAATATCAGACTCATTTCACCACCCAATGATGATGCTGTGGAATCAGACGCAGACACTGCTGTGTACTCAAGGGCCATGCGAATTCATGGCTAGTAGCTCTCAAATGGAGAACCTACAAGGCAGGAATTGTAACGCCTGTGGGCTGTGTTAAGGGCATTCCGCTGCGCCAAATAACACCCTCGTTTGGACCCAGTGGGTAGGGAGGTGTTAAAAGGAGAATCAGAGCCTAGGGTTCATATCCCGGCTGGACCACATTTTCTGCCTGTGGCGAGAACTGAAATGTGGTAACCAGACTTGAACCCAGCGAACTATCCTCCGCTGGCCTGAGCAACCAGTGGGTAGCGAGGTGTTATAGGAATAGAGCACTGCATGAAAATTCTCATGAATCGTTGCGAAGGGGTGTTTTGACTCTGACTTAAAACACGCCATGCGGGTTCGTCATGAGGACCTACAAAGCGCCGGGGGTGGAGCAGTGCACGAGAGTTCTCATGAACCGTTGCAAAGAAATGGAGGCCCTCTTTTCGCGGAAGAGGGGAGGAGGAGCGGAAGGGGAGGAAGGGGGAGGAAGGGTGAGGGGGGGATGGGGTGGGGGAGGGGGGAAGGGGGGAAGGAGAGGGGAGGGGGAGAGGAGAGAGGGGAGAGGGGGGAAAGGGGAGGGGGGGTTACGGGGGAACTTCTGAGGATTTTCATGGATTTTTGCGAAGAGGAAGGGGGGAGAAGAGCAATTTTAGGCATTCTCATGATTCTTTTTTAAAAGAACTCCTGCGAAGGCGGGGTAGATACGGCCTTCGAACGCCCGAAAAGGACATCTGCGTGCCTAAGCTTCACCTCGGTTCTCGAGGCGCCTAAATCATCGGAATAGGAGATCCTAAGCTTTACCGCGGAATAAGAGATCTTGAAGTGTGTCTTTGCTGCGTGCAAGCGTCATTGCCTCTATTCGAGCTCGCGCTACGCGAAGCAGCGACACTGCGCATGAGATGCAATGCTACGGAGACCTTCGTCACATGATCATATTCTTCGAGAGCGTAATTAGCGGAGAGCTTTGACATCAGAGCAAGAGCAAGAAGAGCAGATGGGGTTGCGGGTTGTCAGCAGGACACTTCGTGCAATTGGGCAAGCCAAGTGGCATACATTATGCATGCTGATCAGGACTGCTCAGTTACAGTTCACCTATGAATGTTCAGTCTGGTGACTAACGGTTCAAAGTGGTGAAGAGTAACTACCGCTCTGAAGCGCACAGAAACGTACTCTGCCTCTTTCACTCAACTTGCTGTAACCTGCCCAAATGATGCTCCGAAAATGCGGGTATCGAAGATTCCAACAGCAGGTTTCATTGTGTGCAAACGGAGAACGTGCTAGCGAGATATCAAGCAGCATGCCAGTGGAGAGCGGCGAGTGTTGGCGAAATTCCAGCGAGTGTTGCTAGCTCTCTGGGCGACATGAAGAAGGTGTTACTCTGCTTGCCGAATACTAACAAGAGCTTCGCATACTTTTCCATGTCCCACGTGTTATTGGCGGCTTGCCAGCCAGCGTGCATCAATTTGCGAGCCATCCTCACCTCCAGGATGCGAGTGGCCGGCCTGAGGCCCAAATCCTTCTGCAAGGGGTTTTGCCTTACATTCATCCAAGCGTGGGGCTCCACTTGTTCTATTGGGTGGGTCACAAAAGTAATCGTTTTCCTCAGTTGAAGCTGTTGAGTACGATGCTGTGCACTCTGCAGCGGTTTCCAATCTTCACCACTTTGAACCGCTGCTTGCCATCCTGAACATGAACATCGAAGCTGCTCCCCCCCCCCCCCCACCGACATATCAGCCATAGTGGGCATTTCGGTGATTTTCTGCGGTGCGTTCTGACTCTTCTTGAGAGTTTCCAAGCAAATGATGGTTTCACAAGTGGCTGGCAAGGCAGTGCATCTCCTTTTCCACAGCTGCTTCCATTCATATCCATCAACGATTTGATCAGAAAGGCTGCCGAGATAGGTCTCTGGCGCGCGAGCATGGATGCTACTAGCCGTTCTTTCATTGA
Source organism: Closterium sp. Naga37s-1 (assembly GCA_947471745.1). Classification (NCBI taxonomy): domain Eukaryota; kingdom Viridiplantae; phylum Streptophyta; class Zygnematophyceae; order Desmidiales; family Closteriaceae; genus Closterium; species Closterium sp. Naga37s-1. Next base: position 445,765 of record CANJKZ010000187.1, on the reverse strand, counting down.
GCTTATCCTGACGTTGAAGAGAAGCACTCGCCTTGCAATGTTAGACCTAAGACGTGTCTTCGTGCCTTGCGAATTAAGCAAGTATCTCACGACATGGCTTTCACAATGCGTTCGAGCAGCAAGACCACGATTCGAGACGTGGTCATTCGAGGTACGCTACGGTTAACGTGTCAGCGAAATGCTCTTTTCATCAATAACGCCCGTGGAATTTATCCCACATCAATTAGTTATTACTAATTAGCGCAACACTATGCACGGCGTTGTAATGGCTTTGCTGCTTGATGCGCAATTTAGGGTTTCGTCAACCCCCCCGCCCTGAACCAGTCAGTAGTAGTGACAGCCCAGAATCGCGCGCGCCTCGCGCTAATCTGGTGAAGTGTGCTTTCACCCACGCCTGTGTCTCTGGGTGCCAGGCACGTGTCTCGTGATGCAAAAAAAATCATGCATGGTCGTAATATACAGCGTCAAAACGCACCTGCTCCACCCCCCACTCCCCGCGCCAGGCCCCATCTTCGCGGTTCTGCTAGCGGCATGGGTGCTGGCGGGCGTGTCGATGGCGGCGTGGCTGTGCTACTCGCGGCACGCGTCGTACGAGAGCGAGCGCTGGCAGCACCTCGACACGTGGTGCTACGAGCGCGCCAAGCTCTTCGAGCAGCACACGCTCACCACCGTCAGCCAGATCCGCGTGAGTTTCGCAGAGCCCTGCGATGGATTGCATGGAATTTCCTGCACAACAGAGGCAAGCCATGGAGGGACTCTTTTCAGGCTCTTCAGAAGCCTATAAACTCACCCTTCAACGCGGCCCTGTGAACCTTTCATTCGCATCCCTGGCAGACATTCGCAGGGCTGGTGGCGGTGATGGGGAAGCCGAAGAGGGACGGCGGCAAGTGGACGTGGGACAAGTGCTTCACTCGCCTGCGCTGGGACGAGTACATCAACCAGACGGGATACTCTCGCCCGGGAAACATCGGCGCCATGCTCTGCCTCTTTGTCACTGACAAGGAACGGTGCGTGGACACGTGGATGGGTGGCTGGGTGGGTAGGTGGGTGGTTGGGTGAGACGGTGGGAGGGTGGGGTGTGTGCGCATTCGGCCGCAATAGTCAGTCCTGCTCCTGCCTCCCTCACCCTCTCTTCTCGCTACACTTGCTGCTCACATATCCCTGTCCGTCACAGATTCCTAGATCTTCTGCCACTGAGCCTGCCGGCCGTCATGCGCCCTTCCTTCCCGTTGCAGGCCGGCGTTTGAGAGGCAGTATGGGGGGCCGATAGTGGACATGACAGGGCAGCCGCAGCAGCAGCAGCAGCCGCTCGACTGCCCCAAGCTGATTGACATCCATTACTACCGCTCCTCCATCCCCCTAGTCGACCTCGTTCAGCGCATTCCACATGGGTTCCCATGCACTGCGGAGGTCGGGTACAGCGGTGCTTCTCTCTCTCAAAGCCCTTCCTTTTCGCGTGTGCGCCTCTCGCATATGCGCCCTTCCTTCCCGTTGCAGGCCGGCGTTTGAGCGGCAGTACAGCGGGCCGATAGTGGACATGACAGGGCAGCCGCAGCAGCAGCAGCCGCTCTACTGCCCCAAGCTGATCGACATCCACTACTACCGCTCCTCCATCCCCCTCAGCGCATTCCACATGGGTTCCCACGCACTGCGGAGGTCGGGTACAGCGGTGCTTCTCTCTCTCAGACCTTGACTAAAAAGCCCTTCCTTTTCGCGTGTGCGCCTCTCGCAAATGCGCCCTTCCTTCCCGTTGCAGGCCTGCGTTTGAGAGGCAGTATGGGGGGCCGATAGTGGACATGACAGGGCAGCCGCAGCAGCAGCAGCCGCTCTACTGCCCCAAGATGATCGACATCCACTACTACCGCTCCTCCATCCCCCTAGTCGACCTTGTTCAACGCATACCTGATGAGCTCGCCTTCCTCAGACGCACTGGGGAGGTTGGGTATGGCGCTGTGACGCCTGTTGGGAACCTCAGCTACAATCTCACTGGTGTTGGTGAGCCATGAATGCTTAATAGCATTTGTTTGTTTGTTTGCTTTCTTTTTCCCGGATGGGCCAGGCCACCACCACTACTTCCTTTCTTCATCAGTTTTGGCGAACGGACTGCTTGTGTCCCTCTCCTTCAGCTCCTCCTGTTCTCTCCTTCTCTGCTCTATCAAATGATCCAGCATCAATCCACGAGATCGGGTACAGACAAGAAACGCTACTGTTTCCCTTGCCTGCAGCGGTGGGCTTCCCCATCTTGCAGCACCCGCTGCCGCCAAACCCAACGCAGCAGCAGGCAGAGGAGGCGGTGATCGGGGCAGCAGGGTCGGTGGTGGACCTCACCTCCATCGCCAAGAACGTGCTCACCAAGGTGTTCAGCGCAGGTACAAAGTACAGCAAAGGTTCCCCCAGGTATTGCACCCGTACTTCTACTCTCAACTCAGCAGCAGGCGAAGGAAGTTGTAATTAGCACGGCAGGGTCCGTTGTGGACCTCACGTTCATAGCTAGGAACGTGCTCACCAAGGTGTTCAGCGCAAGTAGTGCAGCAAAAGGTGCTGCATTAGGGTTCAAACCCTGGAACCGTCTTAACTCAATAGTTTTTTCCCCCCGGTTTTGCCTCTGAAGTTGTTGTTATCGCATTACAAGCTTAAGACCCTGTTGGTAACAAGTGGTTACAACTTTTAACTCTCATTCTTCTCTTGAGAACTCGTCGTTCGTTTCCATTGCCTTTTTCCCCCTCCATCTGTGTTACCACCCCTCATCACCACTCTCAACCCCTCACCACGACTCCCCAGACCCGTCCATAACCTTTGAGGCGTACGACACCACAGACCCTAGTGCACCCACAATGATCTACGGGCCGGGCCCAAGGCTCATCTTCTACAAGGAGAGGGACATTGCACCCTTTACTGCCGCCTCGCCCGCCAACGTCACGCGCCCCTGGGAGCAGCGCGCTGTCGTGCCTCTTGACCTGCTGGGCGGCCGTCTGCGCCAGTACCAGGTCTGGTGCCGGTGAGTGCAGTTCTGAGGAGTGCGGTTGAGTGCTTGCGGGTGGGGTGTTAGGATTAAGGACAGAGTCCAGGTCGATTAGGGGGCTGAAATAACTCAAAACCGTCAACTAAGTTTCTGGACAAAAAAATCGTCTCCACAAGAAACGACGTCGATGAAAACGCACAATTAGAACTTCACCAAAATCAACTATGTTGTAGCTGTAGAGCGTAGCTACCATTCCCAGTTTGAATCGTATCAAGAGGTGTCAAGATATCAAATTCGGCGCATAGCGGGATATGCTGGAGCTGAAACTTAACTCATAACTCAAAGTTCAACTAAAAACCACAAAAAATATTAGAGTAGCAAGAATCCAGGTGGGGGAAAAAGAGGAGGGTCCTTAACCAAGTAAACCCCATAAGCTCACACATTCCCTCTCTATAGGAACCCAACTTTCACCCTTTTCATTTTCTCAACCTCTCAAATCCACCTCACCCAAATTGACCACACTTGCTGACCTGATTTGGATTTTCCCAAACACTTGGCAGCAACTACAGTGAAGGTGACGATTTTTTCCAACCCCCAATGATTTATACCCCATAAAGAGTCACTCCACAAATTCCCAAAATTGCCGCAACGAAATATCAAAATCATACGAACTTCATTCATTCGCAGCATTTTCGTACATGATACGATTGAGGCGATTCTTGGTTCGTCGAAAAACCTTGAGCAGAGAAGTCATTTCAGAAATCTGCTTAAACAATATATATTTCACACATACTCACAAGCTATGATGGATTATACGCTCTAGACCGTTTGCGTTTAGCGTATCTACGCTAGCGTGTACACGCAATACGCTAAACGCTAGCAAATACGCAATACGCAGCCATATTTTTTTTCGGGCAGCCCGGAAAAGTAAAATCGCGAAAAGATGCGGATTTTCTTGGTGAACATTTCGCCGAAGTCGAAATGCAAATCCGCGGTCGATGCAAGCTGGGATCTGACTTCGAAGGTTTCAGGCACATCTGGCTATTCAAATGTCGAATTTCAGGTCCCATCTAGGCATTTGAACCCATCCCCTCTACCGCATTGAAAACCATCTTATCTACGAACTCCAACCTATCAAAATCGAACCCCCAACAAATCTCACGCTACTTACCAGCCAGCCCAACTCCTAACCGTCATTCCTACCTTGCATTCCCGCTTGCAGCAGTGTCCCCGCGCGCGCACTCCAACTTGAACAGCCTCTCCAACACTACTCCCTATAGCTATGATGTCTACTCCCCGCCCCACCCCACCCGCCGATCGGACTCAGGAAAATGCTAGGGCACATCTTAGTGAGATGTTTTTTCCACCGATAGGGGGTAATTTTTTTCCACCCTGCCCGAAATGTTTTTTCCCTGCCCGAAAAAGCGTATGCCTGATCCGACCCTCAAGCGTATGGCGTATACACGCTAGCGTATATACGATACGCATATATACGCTAAACGCGTATAATCCATCATAGCTCACAAGATCCAAACCATGCCAAATACGTATACCACGCATGCAAAGTACGAACATGGGATGAGAGGCAGACATACGTGAATGTATATGATGACATCACACAGCATGTGGTTGGGTCTGGTGAGTGCAGTGCCGCCTGCGCAAGTAGCAGCGCACATGTCGCTGGTAGCATTTCCCGTTATTCCTGCCTTTCAAGTTTGTCCCACCTCCTACGCCAGGTACTTCAAGCCTCCCGAATGATGCGTGGCACTCATGCGGCGGGCGTGCCCTTCTTCTGGGCTCTACTCGCCCTGGTGCTCGCACCCTTGGTGTCTGCCAGCCGTAGCATGGCAACAATTCTTGCAACTCCTTCCTCCCAACTCCCTTCCACCGCTGCTACCACCAGGTACTCCGAGCCTTCCGATGCATGGCAATCGTGGGGCATTCGCTTCCTCTGGGCATTACTTGCTGTCGTCCTCACAGCATTAGTAGCAGCCGTGGCATGGCAGCAGCGCGTGGGGTACTTACGAAGCCAAGAAGGAATGGCAGAGGCCGACCGTCTCCGAGCCAGCGCGCGCGCAGCAGAGCGGTCCAAGAGTGTGTTCGTGGCGTCCATGTCTCACGAGCTGCGCACGCCCATGATCGGCATCATGGGGTTGTTAGACGCTCTGGCAGACATGGGGCTGAGTCGCAATCAGTTAGCGGATGTGGGGGAGGCGAGGGCATCAGCGGAGGACACGGTTCGGCTGGTGAATCGCGTGCTCGATCTGTCCAAGCTGGAGGCCCGCAAGATGGGGCTTTGTTGTGCGCCGGTTGAGCCGAGGGCCTGGTTGGAGGGCGTTGTTGGGGAGAACTATTGACGGGCTCGACAAAAAGGAATAGAGCGTGAGTGGGTGTGCAAAGGGCGAAAATTGGGAGAGTGGAGGAGGATGTAAGTGTGTGGTTGAGGGGCGAGGATTGGGATGGAAGAGTAGACGAGGATGTGAATGTGTGAGTGTGTGAGTGGTGGAGGAAGGTTGGGTGGCAGGCACTGTGTAAGAATCGAGGCATGTTGTCACAACCACATGTTTGCTGTGACATTTTTTGCCTTACCACTTTGTTGTTGGATGTCATTGTGTCTGAGGGGTCATGATTGCCGTTCAGCATGACCATTGTTGGTGTTTTTGAGACGTCTCAAAAACACCCTCACTTCACGTGGCTACTCCTTGTGTATGAGGGGTCATGATTGCCGTTCAGCATAACCATTGTTGGTCCCCAAAGTGTGATCTCCGTCTTGTAGATGTTTCCTTTCATTTCTGAGTGTTGTTTGTCGAATTGATTCTTTCTTCCATTGTTCCTTTCAGTCTCATCTCCCTACGGCAGTGGTGGGAGTGGTGGATGTGAACGTGCCAGAGGAGCTGGAAATTGACGTCATGCGGCTCACACAGGCACAGGCACAGCTCACCAAGAGCTTGTTGGTCCAATCCATTGATCTTCCCCTGATCTTCGTCCCCCTATGGCAGTGGTGGGAGTGGTGGATGTGAACGTGCCAGAGGAGCTGGAAGTTGACGTCATGAGGCTCACTCAAGCTTTCCAAGAGCTTATAGGTGAGCCTCGTACCTCGCATCACATGTGTCGCACGATACTCAAAGAGTTTACAGGCACGGTTTACAATGCTCAGAATTGTCACCAGATACTCAAAAGATAAGCACGGATAGGACTCGAACCATCCCATCAATCCATCCCTCCCATCACCCCATCCCTCCCATCACCCCATCCCTCCCATGACCCCATTGCCACCAGACAATGCAGTGCGCTACACGGGGAGCGGACACGTGTTGCTGAGGGTGTCTGTATGTTCCGCCACCACCACTCTGCAGCAAGCCCTCGACCATCTCAGTCAGTCGTACTCTCATAACTGACTGAGGTCTCCCAGTGAAGCAGCATTTCCCTGTTTAATGCCTGCCAACCTCCTGTTGGTTTAGCTGAGCTCATTACAAGGTGATTCGAACCAATCGCCCAGAACTGAAGTCAGCGAACTTTGTTTCACGGTGAGGTAAGATGTTCTGTTTTGGCCCCGCCCTCAGCAGCATTCTAAAAAGAGACCGTATGCCATATTTAGCCACACTCTATCTGTCCTTGTCATTCATCACTCTTGCCCTTCTCACTACAGTCATCATCTCCTACTCACCTAAACGCTCGCTCCCCCGCACACCTGACTCCCTCCCTCCCCCCCCCATCGCACCGTCTCTCCCTACCCCCCCCCTTCAGATTCCTCAGACGCGCCTCTCCCGCCCTCGCCTCCTCCTCCCCCTCCATCGTTCCTCTCCTGGCTCCTCCGCCTGCCTGCCCGCCTGATCTCCCACCTGATCGTCCGCCTGGTTCTCTGCATCAGAGCTCCCCGCCTCCCGCTTTGCCAGGGCAGCCCCTCGTGCGACCATAGCACTGACGAAAGCATCGAGGAGAGAGCCGACCAGAGCCCTGACCAGAGTGCCTTTCAGAGACTTGATGAGCGGAATTCTCAGAGAAGCGATCAGAGAATTGATGAGCGGAATTCTCAGAGAAGCGATCAGAGAATTGATGAGCGGAATTCTCAGAGAAGCGATCAGAGAATTGATGAGCGGAATTCTCAGAGAAGCGATCAGAGAATTGATGAGCGGAATTCTCAGAGAAGCGATCAGAGAATTGATGAGCGGAATTCTCAGAGAAGCGATCAGAGAATTGATGAGCGGAATTCTCAGAGAAGCGATCAGAGAATTGATGAGCGGAATTCTCAGAGAAGCGATCAGAGAATTGATGAGCGGAATTCTCAGAGAAGCGATCAGAGAATTGATGAGCGGAATTCTCAGAGAAGCGATCAGAGAATTGATGAGCGGAATTCTCAGAGAAGCGATCAGAGACTTGATGAGCGGAATTCTCAGAGAAGCGATCAGAGAATTGATGCGAGCAACGGTCAGAGGATTGCCGAGAGTATTGATGGGAGCAGTGAGAGCGAGGAGCTGTCGGTGCGAAGCGATGATGCGGACGCAGAAGGAGGGTGCTTGCCTGCTGATGCAATAGGAGGGTGCTGGTCTGGTGTAAGGCTGTGGGCGGCTGAGGGAGTGAGTGGGGTCACGAGGGGGGATGGAGGAGAGGGGGACTCGGAGGAGGGTTGGGGGGGCGATGGGGGAGAAAGTGGGTATGGCAGCGGCGGGAGTGGGGGGATGCAGCTGGTGGTGGCGTGTGAGGATACAGGGTGTGGCATTGAGCAGGAGAAGCAAGAAGGGCTGTTTGAGTTGAAGGTGAGAAGTCATGGATGAATACCTATGGTGTGGGTGAGATGGAGGTGCGAGTGGGTGCGGTGGGGAGTGGGGGGGATGCAGCTGGTGGTGGCGTGTGAAGATACGGGGTGTGGCATCGATGAAGAAAAGCAAGAAGGGCTGTTTGAGTTGAAGGTGAGGAAACGTGGATGACTTCCAAGTAGGGTGTTTTTGAGAATTCTCAAAAACAGCCTAAAGGTGAGGAAACGTGGATGGATGACTTCCAACCAAGTGAGATGGTGCGTGCGTGCATGCTGGCACGTGTAATCTGCCTTTTAATACTACTACGCTTACCTACACGTGTTCTCGCCTAGTACTCAGTGAATTTCTCTACTCAGATCGGTCGAACTGAGCTTGCAGCTTTCTATCCGTTTCCTTCGTTTGTGAGGAAACGTGGATGGATGACTTCCAACCAAGTGAGATGGTGCGTGCATGCATGCTGGCATGCGGGGGAGCGGACGAGCAGGCGGGCACGCAGGCGTGCAGGCGCGCGCGTGCGCGCGGTCGCGTGTGTGCGTGTGTGCATGTGTCTTGTATGTAGGCGAGGAATGGCAGCTGTCGGTGCAAGCCAGAAGCTGGGCCTGGTAAACTCTGGTGTCCGCCTGTGTTTTGCTGCCGTGTTTGAGTCGACTCAGAAGCTTAGGGTGCCAGCTCACTTCTGGTGTGGTGCCTGGCTGGTTCAAAACATTCACCATCCACGTTGATCCCTTCACTGTTTTTGAGATATCTTGTCACCAACGCACTTCTGGTTGCCTGACTCGTTGTGTGTTCTGATTGTCTTTGTGTTCGACAGGGGAGAACAGAGAGTGGGGGAGCAGGGCTGGGCCTTGCTCTCACACACCAACTGGTGAGGCCATTCTGCACTCTTCTCGTGCTTGAGATTCTTTCTTCCCATCACCCCTGCCTGCCGCCACCGATTTCTCCTTTCTCTTAGCACCACGCTTTTCGCCCATGCCTCTTGAGCCGACACTAGTGAGCACTCATTCAAGTGTACCCCCCATTTCACTGTTTTCGTCGCTCAAAGAACAACCAAACCAAGCGCATGCCGTTCAACCCATTTCACTCAATGCTTGCCCCTCCCCCACCGCCGCCCTCGCTTCCGCTCCCTTTTCTCTCCGTCCGGCCTGCATGTCTCATCCCAGCATTCGTGTGCCCTCCGCCCTTCCCTCCTCCTCCCCTCTTCCCCCCATCCCCCTCCCGTTTTCCCTGCCCACCAGGTGACCCTCATGGGCGGCCATGTGGCCTGCTTGTCTCATCCCGGCATCGGCTCAACCTTCGCCTTCTCCCTCCCCTTCTCCTCGCCCCCCTCGCCCCCCGCCCCTCCCACTCGCCTGACTCCCCCCCTCACTCCTCCCACTGCCGTCACCCATCATCATCCCACTCCTCTTGCACCCATCACTCACCCTCCCGCTCCCCCCACTGGCGGTTTGGAGGGAGTGGCAGTGGGCGTGGTGGCATCTCATGGAGTCAGGAGAGAGGTGAGCACTCAGCAGAGGGAGGGAGTTGACGGTAGTAAGGATGTTTGCACGTGGACGTAGAGAGACTGCTGGTGGGCGACATTGTTGTGAAAGGGTGTGAAAGTGGATTTTCTGCTTTCATTCTCTCGCTGCACCCCCCTCCCTCCCCCTTTTTCTCCCCCTCCCTCCCTCCCCCCGTCGCTTCTTGGAACCCTCGGAACGCCATACATTTCCTGTTTTTGTTGATATTTTATTCTTGTGGATATTATATAACGTGCCCTATATCCTCCATACCTTCGCTAACGCTCTCCTTGATTCGTTCACGCTTGCTCAATCCCTTTGCCTTAAACCGATTCCAGCTGACGGCTCGCATTCTATCGGGTCTCGGGGCACAAGTGCGCATGCTTCGAGCCCCTAGGAGCGAGCCTCGGCGAGGGAGAGAAGGTGAAGGAGTTGAAGGAGAGAAACCCGAGGGAGAAGGACAGAGCATTTGTTTAGATGGAGAAGGAGAGGATAGGTGGTCAGGAGGAGGAGGGAGGAGCTTTTTAGAGGGAAAAGAGAGGATCGAGGGAGTAGTGGCGATGAGGGAGGGCATCCCTTGGGTGGTGGTGGTGGAAGAGGAGGAGGGTCTGTATAGAGGGCACAGGGAGGAAGCAGGAGGGCCTGCTACTGTTGGTGCATATGAGAGTGGTGTGAGTGGTCAGGAGTGTGGTGGGAATGGGTGGTGGAGGGGGCATGCGCTAGAAAGCGGGGCGGTTGTGGCGTGGGGCAAGGGAATGCCTGTGGTTGCGCTGGTGCCTCCAACAGGGGCAGGCAGCAGGGAGGCAGCAGTGTGGCAGGCGGGCGTGCGTGCGGTGAGAGTGATGGAGGGGATGGAAGGGATGCCACGTGGCGCTCTGGTGGTGGGGGTGGTCGTTCTGACGGCCTGCTGTGGTGGAGAGACGATGGGGGATGGAGAGGAGAGGGAGGAAGGAGAAGAGGAGGAGGAGGAGGAGGAGATAGAGGAGGAAGAGGAGGGAGAAGAGGAAGAGGAGGGAGAGGATGTAAGTGTGGAAGTGGGAAAGAAGAAGTGGAATGTTGATGTGGGAAGGGGACGAGTAGGAAGTCATTCTCAGCTGCAACAATCACCATTTACAGCTGCCACTGTTACTGCCTCTGCCTCTGCCTCTGCCTCTGCCTCTGATGCCATCTCTCCCCAAATAGTCATCTGTCGCCGCCCATTGCTCTCTCACCATCTGCACCATGCCGTTCAGGTGAGCCTCTGCTGCCATCGAGTGAGCCTCTGTCACCATCAGGTGAGCCTCTGTCACCATCAGGTGAGCTTCTGTCATCATCAGGTGAGCCTCTGTCATCATCAGGTGAGCCTCTGTTGCCATCTGTTTACAGCCCCAGTTACGCTTCTCTCCTTCTGACGTTCCGGTTTCATCACCCTCTCTACTCTTGACACTCCCTTACATCATGCCCGCCAATGCCCTTCCCATGCCCCTATGGCCCTCCCTTGCCCCTATGCCCCTCCCATGCCCCTATGCCCCTCCCATGCCCCTATGGCCCTCCCATGCCCCTATGGCCCTCCCATGCCCCTATGCCCTTCCCATGCCCCTATGGCCCTCCCATGCCCCTATGGCCCTCCCATGCCCCTATGGCCCTCCCATGCCCCTATGGCCCTCCCATGCCCCTATGGCCCTCCCATGCCCCTATGGCCCTCCCATGCCCCTATGGCCCTCCCATGCCCCTATGGCCCTCCCATGCCCCTATGGCCCTCCCATGCCCCTATGGCCCTCCCATGCTCCTCCCATCCTTGACCGTCGCTGTACAATGTAGATGGCAGCATTTGGACAGGGCAATGTGGAGGACGAGCAGAGGGAGAGCAAGCAGGAGAGGGACAGCGCGCTGCGAGTAATCTTCTGCCACTGAGCCTGCCGGCCGTCATGCGCCCTTCCTTCCCGTTGCAGGCCGGCGTTTGAGAGGCAGTATGGGGGGCCGATAGTGGACATGACAGGGCAGCCGCAGCAGCAGCAGCAGCCGCTCGACTGCCCCAAGCTGATTGACATCCATTACTACCGCTCCTCCATCCCCCTAGTCGACCTCGTTCAGCGCATTCCACATGGGTTCCCATGCACTGCGGAGGTCGGGTACAGCGGTGCTTCTCTCTCTCAAAGCCCTTCCTTTTCGCGTGTGCGCCTCTCGCATATGCGCCCTTCCTTCCCGTTGCAGGCCGGCGTTTGAGCGGCAGTACAGCGGGCCGATAGTGGACATGACAGGGCAGCCGCAGCAGCAGCAGCCGCTCTACTGCCCCAAGCTGATCGACATCCACTACTACCGCTCCTCCATCCCCCTCAGCGCATTCCACATGGGTTCCCACGCACTGCGGAGGTCGGGTACAGCGGTGCTTCTCTCTCTCAGACCTTGACTAAAAAGCCCTTCCTTTTCGCGTGTGCGCCTCTCGCAAATGCGCCCTTCCTTCCCGTTGCAGGCCTGCGTTTGAGAGGCAGTATGGGGGGCCGATAGTGGACATGACAGGGCAGCCGCAGCAGCAGCAGCCGCTCTACTGCCCCAAGATGATCGACATCCACTACTACCGCTCCTCCATCCCCCTAGTCGACCTTGTTCAACGCATACCTGATGAGCTCGCCTTCCTCAGACGCACTGGGGAGGTTGGGTATGGCGCTGTGACGCCTGTTGGGAACCTCAGCTACAATCTCACTGGTGTTGGTGAGCCATGAATGCTTAATAGCATTTGTTTGTTTGTTTGCTTTCTTTTTCCCGGATGGGCCAGGCCACCACCACTACTTCCTTTCTTCATCAGTTTTGGCGAACGGACTGCTTGTGTCCCTCTCCTTCAGCTCCTCCTGTTCTCTCCTTCTCTGCTCTATCAAATGATCCAGCATCAATCCACGAGATCGGGTACAGACAAGAAACGCTACTGTTTCCCTTGCCTGCAGCGGTGGGCTTCCCCATCTTGCAGCACCCGCTGCCGCCAAACCCAACGCAGCAGCAGGCAGAGGAGGCGGTGATCGGGGCAGCAGGGTCGGTGGTGGACCTCACCTCCATCGCCAAGAACGTGCTCACCAAGGTGTTCAGCGCAGGTACAAAGTACAGCAAAGGTTCCCCCAGGTATTGCACCCGTACTTCTACTCTCAACTCAGCAGCAGGCGAAGGAAGTTGTAATTAGCACGGCAGGGTCCGTTGTGGACCTCACGTTCATAGCTAGGAACGTGCTCACCAAGGTGTTCAGCGCAAGTAGTGCAGCAAAAGGTGCTGCATTAGGGTTCAAACCCTGGAACCGTCTTAACTCAATAGTTTTTTCCCCCCGGTTTTGCCTCTGAAGTTGTTGTTATCGCATTACAAGCTTAAGACCCTGTTGGTAACAAGTGGTTACAACTTTTAACTCTCATTCTTCTCTTGAGAACTCGTCGTTCGTTTCCATTGCCTTTTTCCCCCTCCATCTGTGTTACCACCCCTCATCACCACTCTCAACCCCTCACCACGACTCCCCAGACCCGTCCATAACCTTTGAGGCGTACGACACCACAGACCCCAGTGCACCCACAATGATCTACGGGCCGGGCCCAAGGCTCATCTTCTACAAGGAGAGGGACATTGCACCCTTTACTGCCGCCTCGCCCGCCAACGTCACGCGCCCCTGGGAGCAGCGCGCTGTCGTGCCTCTTGACCTGCTGGGCGGCCGTCTGCGCCAGTACCAGGTCTGGTGCCGGTGAGTGCAGTTCTGAGGAGTGCGGTTGAGTGCTTGCGGGTGGGGTGTTAGGATTAAGGACAGAGTCCAGGTCGATTAGGGGGCTGAAATAACTCAAAACCGTCAACTAAGTTTCTGGACAAAAAAATCGTCTCCACAAGAAACGACGTCGATGAAAACGCACAATTAGAACTTCACCAAAATCAACTATGTTGTAGCTGTAGAGCGTAGCTACCATTCCCAGTTTGAATCGTATCAAGAGGTGTCAAGATATCAAATTCGGCGCATAGCGGGATATGCTGGAGCTGAAACTTAACTCATAACTCAAAGTTCAACTAAAAACCACAAAAAATATTAGAGTAGCAAGAATCCAGGTGGGGGAAAAAGAGGAGGGTCCTTAACCAAGTAAACCCCATAAGCTCACACATTCCCTCTCTATAGGAACCCAACTTTCACCCTTTTCATTTTCTCAACCTCTCAAATCCACCTCACCCAAATTGACCACACTTGCTGACCTGATTTGGATTTTCCCAAACACTTGGCAGCAACTACAGTGAAGGTGACGATTTTTTCCAACCCCCAATGATTTATACCCCATAAAGAGTCACTCCACAAATTCCCAAAATTGCCGCAACGAAATATCAAAATCATACGAACTTCATTCATTCGCAGCATTTTCGTACATGATACGATTGAGGCGATTCTTGGTTCGTCGAAAAACCTTGAGCAGAGAAGCCATTTCAGAAATCTGCTTAAACAATATATATTTCACACATACTCACAAGCTATGATGGATTATACGCTCTAGACCGTTTGCGTTTAGCGTATCTACGCTAGCGTGTACACGCAATACGCTAAACGCTAGCAAATACGCAATACGCAGCCATATTTTTTTTCGGGCAGCCCGGAAAAGTAAAATCGCGAAAAGATGCGGATTTTCTTGGTGAACATTTCGCCGAAGTCGAAATGCAAATCCGCGGTCGATGCAAGCTGGGATCTGACTTCGAAGGTTTCAGGCACATCTGGCTATTCAAATGTCGAATTTCAGGTCCCATCTAGGCATTTGAACCCATCCCCTCTACCGCATTGAAAACCATCTTATCTACGAACTCCAACCTATCAAAATCGAACCCCCAACAAATCTCACGCTACTTACCAGCCAGCCCAACTCCTAACCGTCATTCCTACCTTGCATTCCCGCTTGCAGCAGTGTCCCCGCGCGCGCACTCCAACTTGAACAGCCTCTCCAACACTACTCCCTATAGCTATGATGTCTACTCCCCGCCCCACCCCACCCGCCGATCGGACTCAGGAAAATGCTAGGGCACATCTTAGTGAGATGTTTTTTCCACCGATAGGGGGTAATTTTTTTCCACCCTGCCCGAAATGTTTTTTCCCTGCCCGAAAAAGCGTATGCCTGATCCGACCCTCAAGCGTATGGCGTATACACGCTAGCGTATATACGATACGCATATATACGCTAAACGCGTATAATCCATCATAGCTCACAAGATCCAAACCATGCCAAATACGTATACCACGCATGCAAAGTACGAACATGGGATGAGAGGCAGACATACGTGAATGTATATGATGACATCACACAGCATGTGGTTGGGTCTGGTGAGTGCAGTGCCGCCTGCGCAAGTAGCAGCGCACATGTCGCTGGTAGCATTTCCCGTTATTCCTGCCTTTCAAGTTTGTCCCACCTCCTACGCCAGGTACTTCAAGCCTCCCGAATGATGCGTGGCACTCATGCGGCGGGCGTGCCCTTCTTCTGGGCTCTACTCGCCCTGGTGCTCGCACCCTTGGTGTCTGCCAGCCGTAGCATGGCAACAATTCTTGCAACTCCTTCCTCCCAACTCCCTTCCACCGCTGCTACCACCAGGTACTCCGAGCCTTCCGATGCATGGCAATCGTGGGGCATTCGCTTCCTCTGGGCATTACTTGCTGTCGTCCTCACAGCATTAGTAGCAGCCGTGGCATGGCAGCAGCGCGTGGGGTACTTACGAAGCCAAGAAGGAATGGCAGAGGCCGACCGTCTCCGAGCCAGCGCGCGCGCAGCAGAGCGGTCCAAGAGTGTGTTCGTGGCGTCCATGTCTCACGAGCTGCGCACGCCCATGATCGGCATCATGGGGTTGTTAGACGCTCTGGCAGACATGGGGCTGAGTCGCAATCAGTTAGCGGATGTGGGGGAGGCGAGGGCATCAGCGGAGGACACGGTTCGGCTGGTGAATCGCGTGCTCGATCTGTCCAAGCTGGAGGCCCGCAAGATGGGGCTTTGTTGTGCGCCGGTTGAGCCGAGGGCCTGGTTGGAGGGCGTTGTTGGGGAGAACTATTGACGGGCTCGACAAAAAGGAATAGAGCGTGAGTGGGTGTGCAAAGGGCGAAAATTGGGAGAGTGGAGGAGGATGTAAGTGTGTGGTTGAGGGGCGAGGATTGGGATGGAAGAGTAGACGAGGATGTGAATGTGTGAGTGTGTGAGTGGTGGAGGAAGGTTGGGTGGCAGGCACTGTGTAAGAATCGAGGCATGTTGTCACAACCACATGTTTGCTGTGACATTTTTTGCCTTACCACTTTGTTGTTGGATGTCATTGTGTCTGAGGGGTCATGATTGCCGTTCAGCATGACCATTGTTGGTGTTTTTGAGACGTCTCAAAAACACCCTCACTTCACGTGGCTACTCCTTGTGTATGAGGGGTCATGATTGCCGTTCAGCATAACCATTGTTGGTCCCCAAAGTGTGATCTCCGTCTTGTAGATGTTTCCTTTCATTTCTGAGTGTTGTTTGTCGAATTGATTCTTTCTTCCATTGTTCCTTTCAGTCTCATCTCCCTACGGCAGTGGTGGGAGTGGTGGATGTGAACGTGCCAGAGGAGCTGGAAATTGACGTCATGCGGCTCACACAGGCACAGGCACAGCTCACCAAGAGCTTGTTGGTCCAATCCATTGATCTTCCCCTGATCTTCGTCCCCCTATGGCAGTGGTGGGAGTGGTGGATGTGAACGTGCCAGAGGAGCTGGAAGTTGACGTCATGAGGCTCACTCAAGCTTTCCAAGAGCTTATAGGTGAGCCTCGTACCTCGCATCACATGTGTCGCACGATACTCAAAGAGTTTACAGGCACGGTTTACAATGCTCAGAATTGTCACCAGATACTCAAAAGATAAGCACGGATAGGACTCGAACCATCCCATCAATCCATCCCTCCCATCACCCCATCCCTCCCATCACCCCATCCCTCCCATGACCCCATTGCCACCAGACAATGCAGTGCGCTACACGGGGAGCGGACACGTGTTGCTGAGGGTGTCTGTATGTTCCGCCACCACCACTCTGCAGCAAGCCCTCGACCATCTCAGTCAGTCGTACTCTCATAACTGACTGAGGTCTCCCAGTGAAGCAGCATTTCCCTGTTTAATGCCTGCCAACCTCCTGTTGGTTTAGCTGAGCTCATTACAAGGTGATTCGAACCAATCGCCCAGAACTGAAGTCAGCGAACTTTGTTTCACGGTGAGGTAAGATGTTCTGTTTTGGCCCCGCCCTCAGCAGCATTCTAAAAAGAGACCGTATGCCATATTTAGCCACACTCTATCTGTCCTTGTCATTCATCACTCTTGCCCTTCTCACTACAGTCATCATCTCCTACTCACCTAAACGCTCGCTCCCCCGCACACCTGACTCCCTCCCTCCCCCCCCCATCGCACCGTCTCTCCCTACCCCCCCCCTTCAGATTCCTCAGACGCGCCTCTCCCGCCCTCGCCTCCTCCTCCCCCTCCATCGTTCCTCTCCTGGCTCCTCCGCCTGCCTGCCCGCCTGATCTCCCACCTGATCGTCCGCCTGGTTCTCTGCATCAGAGCTCCCCGCCTCCCGCTTTGCCAGGGCAGCCCCTCGTGCGACCATAGCACTGACGAAAGCATCGAGGAGAGAGCCGACCAGAGCCCTGACCAGAGTGCCTTTCAGAGACTTGATGAGCGGAATTCTCAGAGAAGCGATCAGAGAATTGATGAGCGGAATTCTCAGAGAAGCGATCAGAGAATTGATGAGCGGAATTCTCAGAGAAGCGATCAGAGAATTGATGAGCGGAATTCTCAGAGAAGCGATCAGAGAATTGATGAGCGGAATTCTCAGAGAAGCGATCAGAGAATTGATGAGCGGAATTCTCAGAGAAGCGATCAGAGAATTGATGAGCGGAATTCTCAGAGAAGCGATCAGAGAATTGATGAGCGGAATTCTCAGAGAAGCGATCAGAGAATTGATGAGCGGAATTCTCAGAGAAGCGATCAGAGAATTGATGAGCGGAATTCTCAGAGAAGCGATCAGAGAATTGATGAGCGGAATTCTCAGAGAAGCGATCAGAGACTTGATGAGCGGAATTCTCAGAGAAGCGATCAGAGAATTGATGCGAGCAACGGTCAGAGGATTGCCGAGAGTATTGATGGGAGCAGTGAGAGCAAGGAGCTGTCGGTGCGAAGCGATGATGCGGACGCAGAAGGAGGGTGCTTGCCTGCTGATGCAATAGGAGGGTGCTGGTCTGGTGTAAGGCTGTGGGCGGCTGAGGGAGTGAGTGGGGTCACGAGGGGGGATGGAGGAGAGGGGGACTCGGAGGAGGGTTGGGGGGGCGATGGGGGAGAAAGTGGGTATGGCAGCGGCGGGAGTGGGGGGATGCAGCTGGTGGTGGCGTGTGAGGATACAGGGTGTGGCATTGAGCAGGAGAAGCAAGAAGGGCTGTTTGAGTTGAAGGTGAGAAGTCATGGATGAATACCTATGGTGTGGGTGAGATGGAGGTGCGAGTGGGTGCGGTGGGGAGTGGGGGGGATGCAGCTGGTGGTGGCGTGTGAAGATACGGGGTGTGGCATCGATGAAGAAAAGCAAGAAGGGCTGTTTGAGTTGAAGGTGAGGAAACGTGGATGACTTCCAAGTAGGGTGTTTTTGAGAATTCTCAAAAACAGCCTAAAGGTGAGGAAACGTGGATGGATGACTTCCAACCAAGTGAGATGGTGCGTGCGTGCATGCTGGCACGTGTAATCTGCCTTTTAATACTACTACGCTTACCTACACGTGTTCTCGCCTAGTACTCAGTGAATTTCTCTACTCAGATCGGTCGAACTGAGCTTGCAGCTTTCTATCCGTTTCCTTCGTTTGTGAGGAAACGTGGATGGATGACTTCCAACCAAGTGAGATGGTGCGTGCGTGCATGCTGGCATGCGGGGGAGCGGACGAGCAGGCGGGCACGCAGGCGTGCAGGCGCGCGCGTGCGCGCGGTCGCGTGTGTGCGTGTGTGCATGTGTCTTGTATGTAGGCGAGGAATGGCAGCTGTCGGTGCAAGCCAG
The DNA here is from genome assembly GCA_947471745.1 of Closterium sp. Naga37s-1. Classification (NCBI taxonomy): domain Eukaryota; kingdom Viridiplantae; phylum Streptophyta; class Zygnematophyceae; order Desmidiales; family Closteriaceae; genus Closterium; species Closterium sp. Naga37s-1. The sequence goes on along the minus strand of CANJKZ010000187.1, from coordinate 427,545 downwards.
AAGCTGGGCCTGGTAAACTCTGGTGTCCGCCTGTGTTTTGCTGCCGTGTTTGAGTCGACTCAGAAGCTTAGGGTGCCAGCTCACTTCTGGTGTGGTGCCTGGCTGGTTCAAAACATTCACCATCCACGTTGATCCCTTCACTGTTTTTGAGATATCTTGTCACCAACGCACTTCTGGTTGCCTGACTCGTTGTGTGTTCTGATTGTCTTTGTGTTCGACAGGGGAGAACAGAGAGTGGGGGAGCAGGGCTGGGCCTTGCTCTCACACACCAACTGGTGAGGCCATTCTGCACTCTTCTCGTGCTTGAGATTCTTTCTTCCCATCACCCCTGCCTGCCGCCACCGATTTCTCCTTTCTCTTAGCACCACGCTTTTCGCCCATGCCTCTTGAGCCGACACTAGTGAGCACTCATTCAAGTGTACCCCCCATTTCACTGTTTTCGTCGCTCAAAGAACAACCAAACCAAGCGCATGCCGTTCAACCCATTTCACTCAATGCTTGCCCCTCCCCCACCGCCGCCCTCGCTTCCGCTCCCTTTTCTCTCCGTCCGGCCTGCATGTCTCATCCCAGCATTCGTGTGCCCTCCGCCCTTCCCTCCTCCTCCCCTCTTCCCCCCATCCCCCTCCCGTTTTCCCTGCCCACCAGGTGACCCTCATGGGCGGCCATGTGGCCTGCTTGTCTCATCCCGGCATCGGCTCAACCTTCGCCTTCTCCCTCCCCTTCTCCTCGCCCCCCTCGCCCCCCGCCCCTCCCACTCGCCTGACTCCCCCCCTCACTCCTCCCACTGCCGTCACCCATCATCATCCCACTCCTCTTGCACCCATCACTCACCCTCCCGCTCCCCCCACTGGCGGTTTGGAGGGAGTGGCAGTGGGCGTGGTGGCATCTCATGGAGTCAGGAGAGAGGTGAGCACTCAGCAGAGGGAGGGAGTTGACGGTAGTAAGGATGTTTGCACGTGGACGTAGAGAGACTGCTGGTGGGCGACATTGTTGTGAAAGGGTGTGAAAGTGGATTTTCTGCTTTCATTCTCTCGCTGCACCCCCCTCCCTCCCCCTTTTTCTCCCCCTCCCTCCCTCCCCCCGTCGCTTCTTGGAACCCTCGGAACGCCATACATTTCCTGTTTTTGTTGATATTTTATTCTTGTGGATATTATATAACGTGCCCTATATCCTCCATACCTTCGCTAACGCTCTCCTTGATTCGTTCACGCTTGCTCAATCCCTTTGCCTTAAACCGATTCCAGCTGACGGCTCGCATTCTATCGGGTCTCGGGGCACAAGTGCGCATGCTTCGAGCCCCTAGGAGCGAGCCTCGGCGAGGGAGAGAAGGTGAAGGAGTTGAAGGAGAGAAACCCGAGGGAGAAGGACAGAGCATTTGTTTAGATGGAGAAGGAGAGGATAGGTGGTCAGGAGGAGGAGGGAGGAGCTTTTTAGAGGGAAAAGAGAGGATCGAGGGAGTAGTGGCGATGAGGGAGGGCATCCCTTGGGTGGTGGTGGTGGAAGAGGAGGAGGGTCTGTATAGAGGGCACAGGGAGGAAGCAGGAGGGCCTGCTACTGTTGGTGCATATGAGAGTGGTGTGAGTGGTCAGGAGTGTGGTGGGAATGGGTGGTGGAGGGGGCATGCGCTAGAAAGCGGGGCGGTTGTGGCGTGGGGCAAGGGAATGCCTGTGGTTGCGCTGGTGCCTCCAACAGGGGCAGGCAGCAGGGAGGCAGCAGTGTGGCAGGCGGGCGTGCGTGCGGTGAGAGTGATGGAGGGGATGGAAGGGATGCCACGTGGCGCTCTGGTGGTGGGGGTGGTCGTTCTGACGGCCTGCTGTGGTGGAGAGACGATGGGGGATGGAGAGGAGAGGGAGGAAGGAGAAGAGGAGGAGGAGGAGGAGGAGATAGAGGAGGAAGAGGAGGGAGAAGAGGAAGAGGAGGGAGAGGATGTAAGTGTGGAAGTGGGAAAGAAGAAGTGGAATGTTGATGTGGGAAGGGGACGAGTAGGAAGTCATTCTCAGCTGCAACAATCACCATTTACAGCTGCCACTGTTACTGCCTCTGCCTCTGCCTCTGCCTCTGCCTCTGATGCCATCTCTCCCCAAATAGTCATCTGTCGCCGCCCATTGCTCTCTCACCATCTGCACCATGCCGTTCAGGTGAGCCTCTGCTGCCATCGAGTGAGCCTCTGTCACCATCAGGTGAGCCTCTGTCACCATCAGGTGAGCTTCTGTCATCATCAGGTGAGCCTCTGTCATCATCAGGTGAGCCTCTGTTGCCATCTGTTTACAGCCCCAGTTACGCTTCTCTCCTTCTGACGTTCCGGTTTCATCACCCTCTCTACTCTTGACACTCCCTTACATCATGCCCGCCAATGCCCTTCCCATGCCCCTATGGCCCTCCCTTGCCCCTATGCCCCTCCCATGCCCCTATGCCCCTCCCATGCCCCTATGGCCCTCCCATGCCCCTATGGCCCTCCCATGCCCCTATGCCCTTCCCATGCCCCTATGGCCCTCCCATGCCCCTATGGCCCTCCCATGCCCCTATGGCCCTCCCATGCCCCTATGGCCCTCCCATGCCCCTATGGCCCTCCCATGCCCCTATGGCCCTCCCATGCCCCTATGGCCCTCCCATGCCCCTATGGCCCTCCCATGCCCCTATGGCCCTCCCATGCTCCTCCCATCCTTGACCGTCGCTGTACAATGTAGATGGCAGCATTTGGACAGGGCAATGTGGAGGACGAGCAGAGGGAGAGCAAGCAGGAGAGGGACAGCGCGCAGCATGTGGGTAGTGAACTGGATGGCACAAGCCTGAGTAACGGTTACAACTGGGTTACCAGGAGGAGCAATGGAGAGGCATGGCAGGGAGAGAGTCGTATCGCAAAGGGTGCGAGGGAGATGGCAAGAGTGGGAGCAGACAGTGCAAGTGCAGCAGATGGTGATGCGTACAGCAGCCAAAGCAGCAGCTTCAGGAGCGGGAGAGAGTCAGCAGCAGCTGCAGCAGCAGATGCAACGCTGCAGGGGATGGGGGTGGTGCAGGGAAGTGTGACCACACCAGCCCGCGGTGCTGACCGTTCAGCCCGAGAGGTGGATGCAGCCCTGCAGAAGAGCAGTGAGGTGCTGCAAGGGATTGGGAGATCGCAGCCAGGCAAGGGATGCAAGGGGTCGAGTGCGGTGCCGCAGGGTGCGGGGGTGCTAGCGGGGGTGCGCGTGCTGGTGGTGGACGATGCGGCGGTGAATCTGCTGGTGGCGCGCCGCACTCTCACTCGCAGCGGCGCCACCGTCGCCACCGCAGCCAGCGGGGAGGAGGCGCTGCGGCACGTCAAGCAGGCCTTGGAGGGCCTGGGGGGCAGCGCACACCCCGTGGAGCCTGGCTTGGAGAAAGGCGCTGTAGAGGCGGTGGTGGGGCATGTGGATGTGGTTCTCATGGACCTGCAGATGCCGCTCATGGACGGGTGAGTCGTGTGTGTCGTATAATAAAAAATGTTTTATGGAGGGGTGAGTTGTGGGTGGTGGGTTACATGTGTGTGAGAGATAAGAAAGCTGGGCATCACAGGAAGTGCACATGCCCCTCATAAACAGGTGAGTCGCTCGTGTTGACAGGTGAGTGTGGGCATATGGGCGGATGAGTCATGTGAATGCATGGGTGAATGCCCCACAAATCATGTCGACTGCCTCTCGTTACTCCCCCAGTTCCATGCTTCGCCATGCCTCAACCCTGCCATGCCTCAACCCTGCCATGCCTCAACCCTGCCATGCCTCAAACCTCGTTCTCTCCGCGGCCACTTCTGCCCGTCCCTTGCTGTGATCCCACCCAGGTTGGCATCCACAGAGGCCATACGAACACACAAACAACTTTAACCCGTCCCTGACCTCCTGCTCTCTCCACTCCCATGCCTCTGCCCGTTCCTCGCTGCAATCCCCCCCAGGTTTGCAGCCACAGCCGCCATACGAGCACATGAACAAGCCCTGCGTCTTCATCCCACATCCCCAACAGAAGCTGCAGACAGAGCAGCAACGCAACACACACAATCAAGCTCGCAAGGTTCGAAAGCCCCCACCATCCCTCGGGGCGCAATCAGGCATGCAAGGCTCCTCATAGTGGCGCTGACAGCAGATGTGGATGATGAGGTCACGCGGCGCTGCCTTGCGAGTGGCTTTGATGGCGTTCTGCAGAAGCCTGTCGACCCGAAGCTGCTCTCGCAGCTGCTGCTGCGGCTTGGATTGCCGAGGCTGTGCGCGCCGGGTCTAGGCCAGAGCAGTTCGTTCGCATCTCCCATTTGTTGATGTGGAACATGTGTTACACGTGCTGCGAGGAGCAGTCGGTGTATATTTGTAAATCTGTGTATATTGCATTACATAATGGTCATAAGGGCACGGTTACAAGCTGTGAAGAGTGTTACGGGTTGTCAAACTTAGTGTGCGGGATTAACAAATAACAAAGCAGTGACTATACGAACTGACAATAGAATGGTGGGCAGGGCAACTAAAAGGTCCTATCATTCTGTGACTATGGGTCATGTGTATAAAATATGTTCACTTCAGCAAACAAATCGTATGGGCCACATGGTTACGCGCATGATTACGTATATCGGGTGAGGGTGTGAGGTGGCAGCGCAGTCACACGTGGAGGAGTCGGACTTGACAGTTCAATCGCGGCCGACGTGGCGTACCCTGGCAGCGCGAGGCCGTCAAAGGTTTCACTGCAATTCGGGCTCGAGGCGCCCTGTAAATCTGCCACTCTACAATCACTACCTTCCAAAGATGCTGGAGACTGTCCGTACTTCGTGGAACATTGCCCGTAAAAACATTCAAATGTGATTGTGAATGGCTTCTGATTGCAATTAGTCTGATGAGCAGCATCGACCGTACCTTTCGGTTACGGTTAGCCTACCACTCCAACAGACACAACTTGAACAGCGGTGTGAATAGCGATGCCTTTCAGATCAAAGAGCAGCGGCCCTTGCTAGAAGCTCAGTCTATTAGAGGCGCCTTAGTGGAAGCTTTGAGAGCAGCGAGTTTTGGGATGTCTCAAAAGTTAGAAGCTGTACTTCAGAGGCGCATCAAAGGAAGCCTTGAGAGCATCGGCCATCTTTCGCAGCTTAGCTCACTTGTTTCTCTGAGCCGCCGTTCTACGGAACCGGACAGGGACTGCTGGTACGCAATGTACGCTTAGCATGCATCACCGCTCCGTAAACGTAGCGCCCGCAGGCTACTTCCTGATTCTGCCGCCGTAATGTAATCCTTCTCAGAACGCTTTTCGAGCGAACTACCCCGTCTATGATTTTTTGGGTCGATCCAGAACAAAGAGCGCCTCGTCTAATATCTATCGGCGAGCAAGGCATGGATCGCAACGCCTTGTGCGGCCTCATTGTTTACGGCGGAAGGTCCCTTGCTGTTGCCACCACGCGGCCTTCTCCCTTTCAGCTCGCTCGTCGGCCGTCGCGCATCGTCCCGCATCGTGCGTCGCGCATCGTTGCTCGTCGCTCGTCGCGGAACCTCCTTTTCCTGCTCCTTGTCCTCGCTCTCGCAGCCCGCCTTGCTGCCGCGTCTGGTACGCACGTGATTCGGGCTCTTCCCCTCCCCACTCTCCCCTCTCCCCTCTCTTCCCTCTTCCCCTCTGCCGCGTCTGGTACGCATCTGAAACAAGGCTACGGCGCAGTGGCGCACGACGCGGCTGGCCTGGCCGGCCTGGCGAGTAAGGAGCGGCGCCGTAGCTAAGAGAATAGAAGAGAAGAGAGTCTTGCAGCGGAAGAGAGAAAGCTAAGCTCAGAGATGCCTAGCTCCAGATTCGTAGATGAGAGAAGATAGGAAGAAAGATTCCAAGAATATAGAATTAGAGACGATCCAAGGATGATACAAGTAGAATCTGAGAAGATATTTATCCTAGGAAAGAGAAGCGCGACTCGGATAGGAATACCGTGTCGCCACTCAATCTAGCATAGCATCTCGACATCACGCCTCGATGCTATGATCCGCTGTACTTATCCTCCTGACAGGGATACGGGAGTGTGCTCTATGCTAGCAAGTGGCTGTTCGGAGGGCAACTACCCGTTCGGAAATTCCCATGCATCTCGCATGGTGAATTCCGTCTTGTTACACAATCCCCCCTCCCCCTTCCCCCTCTCCCCGCCTTGCCTATCCGCCTCCTCTCGTTACGTCCACCTCGTTCTCTCCTCTTCTCTCGTGATCGCTCTCATCGGTTTGCGCTGTTCCTGCCGCCAACCGGTATTGTCCCATGCAGATGACGCGGGCTCTCCACCAGCACCAGAAGGTGCTGGTTCGGATTCCAAGCCTGACACCGAGCCTGCCGCCGCGCCTGCTGCTGAACCTGCCTCTGCAAGCAATTCATCAGATTGTAAATCAAGTGAGTGACATGAATGTATCTCTTGAAATGCGCGTGATAATAATGTGTTTATGAGACGTCTCAAAAACACAATATTATCACGTGGCTTTTTAGCAGATTGTAAATCAAGTGAGTGACATGACTGTCTCTCATTGAAAGGCGGCTCCTCCATGCCTTATCCTCTGTGACTTTTGAGTCGACTCAAAAGTCACCTCGATTGTAAATCAAGTGAGTGACATGAATGTCTCTCAACGAAAGGCGACTCCACCATGACTTTTGGGTCGACTCAACAGTCACCAAGCAATTCATCAGATTGTAAATCAAGTGAGTGACATGAATGTCTCTCATTGAAATGCGGCTCCACCATGCCTTATCCTCCATCCTCCTTGTGGCACTAGCGTACTTACTCTCTCTGATGCTATCTTCTTGTAGTGAGTCGTGTTTTGAGTCGACTCAAAACTCGACTCCACCATGCCTTATCCTCCATCCTCCTTGTGGCACTAGCGTACTTACTCTCTCTGATGCTATCTTCTTGTAGTGAGTCGTGTTTTGAGTCGACTCAAAACTCGACTCCACCATGCCTTATCCTCCGTCCTCTTTGTGGCACTAGCTTACTTGCTCTCTCTGATGCTATCTTCTTTCCATCCATCCAAGCAATGTACTACGCAATATCTGTTACCTCCCTCTTTACCTCGCTCTTTACCTCTCTCCTTCTGCCCATTTCGGCCTCGTCTACCCTTCCCTGTGTCCGTTTACCCCCTTCCCAGGCGACACCCCCTGCCCCTGTGTCCGCCCGAGCAATATATCTTGCTCAAGCAATGTACTACGCAATTTCTGTTACCTCCCTCTTCACCTCTCTCCTTCTACCCATTTCCGCCTCCTCTGCCCTTCCATGTGTCCGTTTACCCCCTTCCCCAGGTGACATCCCCTGCCCCTGTGGCCGCCCGTACTCGTGCAATATCTCTTGCTTTCTTGTTCAAGTCATGTTCAAAGCATTGTATTTTACCTCCCTCCTTCAAACCATTCTCTCCCCTCCCCCCCCTTGCTCCCTTCCGCCTCTTTCCCCAGACTACACCCCATCCCCCCTCATGGGTATGCCCCATTTAGTTCACTTAACCAATGCATGTACCCTCCTCCTTCCACCCCCCTGCTCCCTTTCCCCCCCTTTCCCCAGACGACACCCCCCCTGCATGGGTCTGCCCTTGCAATTCCTCCTTCAACCCCTCGCCCAACCCACCACCAGACAGCTCCATCCCCGCTATAGACCTCTTCTATACGGGCGAGTTTGGGTACGAGCTGATTGAAGGAATATATTAGAGAGCGTAGCGATAGCGAGAGAGTCTCTGCTATGGGAATGATGTTGCGCCAGCAACTTGGTAGAGTTTTGGTAGCGTTTGCCTCTAAGGACTTTGTGAGAATTGAAGTAGCATTTGGGCCAAGTAGAATTGCAATATCAATTGTCAAACACACAAGCAAACACAAACATATATAGGCAAGCAAGAGTTGCACAATTGTTGCGTGGCGCTGCGAGTAACCCAACCCACACGAAAGTGCTGTGCAGGTGGGTGAACGCGCCCCGCACATTTCCAGCCCAACTCGGCACCGGAATGTCTCACCGTGCACGCTTCTCCTGCCAACACAGCAAGTGAGCAGCGTGCCTCACAAGCAAGGCACCTACGACCCCCAAGACTCGTCATTCCTAGCACCGATTCCGCCGAGTTCGCTGCAGTAGCTCATAGTCACCCGTAGTCACTAGTGACCGCCACCGAACTCGCGAGTCGGTGCCGAGTAGACTCAGTCGTTAGGCGCCGACCTGCCAAGTCAAAGGTCATCGAGGGCCCTTGCTGTCGTAGGGCCCTCTAACACTCCCCTGCCATACTACAGCAAGGCCCTTTATAATCACAGGGCATGCATACACACATACACACCAAAACAAAGGGATACACACAAACGAAACACGCTCAAAGTGTAAACACGCACCGCACCAGCCATGGATAGGCCATGGCACCATCCACATCATGGAGTGTCTAGGTCTCACTCCCCTCGCTCGAGAGCCGCACCTGCCCCACAGCCTCGAAGCAACGACTGAAGGCGGGGAAATGCAATGCCTTTGTGAGGTAGTCAGCAGGCTGCTCGCTCGTAGGGATGTACTGCAGCTGCAGCTTCCTGCGCTTGACCATGTGCTGCAGCCACATGTGACGACGCTCCATGTGCTTGAGGCTCCCCTTGAGCCCCATGCCACCTGCCACTGAAATGGCGGAGGAGTTGTCCACAAAGAGAGTAGTGGGCTCCTCACTCCTCAGCAGTTGAAACTCCGCCAGCAGGAAGCGCAGCCTGCGCGCCTCCTTCCCAGCCTCCACAGCAGCAACATACTCAGACTCAGTGGAGGAGAGGGTGGCGCAACGAATCCTCTGGCTCGCCCAAGAGACAGCAGCACCCCCGAGCACGAAGACATAGCCACCAGTGCTGGTCCTGTTCTGCTTGTCTCCCGCATCATCAGCATCGGCGTAGCCCACCAGCTCCAAGGACTCCGGCCCCCCACCAAACTCCAACGCCACATCCCTGCTCCCCACCAAGTACGTCAAGCACCGGTCCAACTCCTTCCAGTGCTGATCACTCCGCACAGTCTGGCCCGACCCCAGCTTGCTGCAGGCGAACGAGATGTCGGGACGGGTGGTACAGGCCGCGAACTGCAAGGATCCCACCTTCTGCCTGTACTCCTCCTCCTGGCGAGACTGCCATCCCACATCCTCGAAGGTCTGCACACTGAAAGGGTCAGAGGAAAGAGGGGTGCGAGGCACTCGCAGCGGCTGCTCCCCGTCAAAGAAGCGCCTATGGACCTTGTCCACATAGGCCCCCTGGTGCAGCCACAGCCTCCTCGTGGGCCTGTCCCGAATCAGCTGCAACCCCAGATATTTCTCCACAGGGCTAATCTCCCGCAGCTGAAAGGCACTCTGCAGCAGGTCACGCAGCTCCGCTAGCATGCTCTGACTGCGGCTGGCAGCAAGCAAGTCATCCACATACACCAGCAGCCAGCACATCTCCCCCTCAGCATCACTCTTGAAGTACAGAGCCTCATCCACTTGGCTCTTCTTCCATCCAGCCCCAAGCAGCACCCCATCCAAGGCCTCATACCACAACATCGGGCTCTGCTTGAGCCCATACAGGCTCTTCACCAACTTACATACACGAGGAGTCCCATCCTCGTAGTAGCTCGGCTGCTCCATGTAAAGGTCTCGGTTTAGCACGCCATGGAGGAACGCGTTCTTCACATCCAGCTGCATCAGGTCCAAATCAAGTGCAGCTGCAATCGCCAGAAGCACACGCGCCGTCACATAGCTTCCCACAGGGGCGTACGTCTCCTCATAGTCCACCCCTGCCACCTGCGTGAACCCCTTCACCACCAGCCTCGCCTTCTCACGCTCCACTATCCCATCTGGTCGGAACTTGGTGTTCAAAATCTAGCGGTTCTTCATCACATTCACCCCTGGCGGACGCGGAACCAACTCCCACGTCCCCTGCTCAATCAAGCTCCGCATCTCCTCATCCATCGCCTCTTTCACCTTGTCTCCCTTCCAGCAGCCCAAGGCCTCCTTCACTGTCATTTTCGCTATGTCCCACTGCCTCTCAGGGTCAGCTGCCACGTCCGGGTCCAGGTCAGTCCACTCCTCGTCCTCCTCCTCGTCATCCAAGCCCGCTGGCTCAACCACTACAGCCCAAGCGTATCGAACAGGCGGGACACCACGAGTGATGCGAGTGGAGCGACGCAGTGGTGCAGTGGTCGTCCCAGAAACCAACACACGACCACCATCTCTAATTCCCCACATCTCCTGCTCCCCCGTCTGCGGCTCCCCTGTCTGCTGCTCCCCTGGCTGCTGGTCCACCATCTTCTGGTCCCCAATCTGCTCCTCCCCTATCTGCAGCTCCCCACTCTGCTGCACCTCTATCTGCTGCTCCCCTATCTCCATCCCCCCACTCTGCTGCACTCCATCCATACTACTCTCATCCTGCAGCTGCTCAGTCACAAGGCGCTGCCCGTCGGTGATCACCATGGACGGCGGCACCACTATCCCCCCCTCACCAACGGGCGGTGCCGTGGAAGACGAAGAGGAGGGTGGAGCAGGTGTAGGAGGGATGGAGGGTGGAAGGGGAGAGGGGATAAAATAGGAGGAGGAGGGGAAGCCAAGGGGGGTGAGGATGAAGAAGGTGGGGCAGGGGGAACCACACGAGGGTAAACTGAAGGCGGAGGTGGGGTGGGGACCGAGGTAGGGACATAGGGCATAGCAGGAGGTGCGACCACGTCCTCCTCCTCCACCTCCTCTAGAGTGATCGGGAAGAAAGAGGGAAGGGGCTCATAGGGCATCGGACGCCCCCCATGCTCCTGCTGATGCCAAGCCTTCCATCCTGCCAAAGACATGGTCTCATAGAACACAGCTTCCACAGTGGTGATGAGGCGGTTGGACTCCAAGTCCAGCACGGTCCAGCCCTTGCTCGCTGCTGACACCCCCAAGTGCAACCCCCAGCGAGCCTTGGGCGCCAGCTTCCCCCCACGTTGCGACTGCGGCACCATGTACTGCAGCATGCAGCCCCAGACACGCACCATACTGACATCGGGTTTGCGTCGAAAGGCGAGCTCGTACGGCGTCACACCAGAGGGCAGCGAGGCATGCTCCACGCGGTTGCGCACCCAGACGGCCTGCGCCAACGCCAGGTGCCACCAGTGATGCTGCACACCCATATGCAGCAACATCGTCCGCACCGCCTCCACAATGCTGCGCATCTCCCTCTCGGCCATTCCGTTCTGCTCCGGCGTATACGGGCACGTGAGGTCGTGGATGATCCCCTTCTCGTCGAGGAAGAGCGTGAAGTCGTGGCCCAGGAACTCACCACCCCGATCAGTGCGCAGCGCCTTCACCGTGGTCTTGCACTGCCTCTCTGCCATCGGGAGCCACTTCTGGAACGCCGCCAATGCATCGCTCTTCTTGGCCAAAGGGTAGGCCCAGACGAACTGCGTCTTGCGATCTTTCAGCACCAAGAAGTAGCGGCTGCCATCCTTAGCTGCTTCACGGAAAGGGCCACACAGGTCAGCATGCACCACCCCGAGCAACTCATCCTCCTCCTCTCCCACAGAAGGAAAGGTATGACGAGTGATCTTTCCCCCAACACAGGAGATACAAGGTATGCCTGACTTGCCCCCCTTCTCCAAATCCAAGCCCTTCACTGACCCGTGAGCCGCTGTGCGCTCGATGGCATCAATACCAACGTGTGCCATACGCGCATGCCACAGGTCCCCCTTAGACCGCACGCCCGTCGCCAAGGTACGAAGTGCCACCGTTTCGCCTTCCTGCTGCTGCGTCGAACACGGCTGGAATTTCGTGCAGAGAACACGCCCCTTGAACTCCGCACGACCAAGGAGCGATCCATCTGGTGCCCGCAGCAAAGTCACATCCCCGGCATCCAGCAGCTGCACACCACTATCACGCAGCTGCCCAGCAGAGAGAAGACTCGCCTGCACTCCTGGTACGTACAGCACGTCCGGCACCAAGACACGCCTGCCCCCCTCTCCAAGAAGAGCGACTGTGCCCCGCCCCTGCACCTCCTGAAGAGCGCCGTTGAAGCCGGTAACCTGTTTAATACTGCCGCCGCTGCTCATCTCCACAAAGGCAGAACGATCTCCCATGAGATGGTGGGAGCATCCGCTATCAAGCAGCACGACGCTCGGGTTCGCCTTCACAGCAGTTGCAACAGCCTGTAAGCCCTCCCCGGCCTCAGGCTCTAGCACAACGAGAGGAGTCTGCTCCACAACGGGCTTCACCATCGCACATGATGACTGCCCGCTCCCCTTAGAGCCATCACCCCCCTTTCCGCTGCTACCTCCAGAACCCTCTCCACTAGTGTCTGCCTCCTTATCCGCCCGCTGCTGACAGTACTTAGCAACATGCCCTGTCTGTCCACACACATAGCACTTCCTCTTGAAGCCCCCTTTCCCCCCCTTCGGCTGGCCATCCTTACCCCCTTTCCACTTCTCCCCTCCCCCACCAACCCCACCCCCAGTCTTAGGCTGCTGCTGCTGTGCCGTAATGGGAGGGGAAGGGAATGAAGTCTGCTGGAATTGGGGCTTACCCTTCTTGGTAAAGACCTGGTTAGCCTAGGGAAGGAATTGGTCCTTTCGTCCCTCCGCCGCCAGCGTACATTCCTCCTCGATGATGTAGCTAGCGAGGGTGTCCTCGTCCAACTCCTTGCGCACCTGCGGCAACTTCAGCATCCTGCGTAAGAGGTTGTACTGCTGCGGCAACCCCTTCACAACGTGAGTAATGTACGACGCCTGCGAGTAATCTACGCCGGCCATCCTCAGGTTCACTAGGATCTGCTGCGCACGGTTGCAATAGGACGTAGCGGACTCATGCTCTCCCATCTCGAGGTTAGTGAGCGCCTGCTCTAGCTGACCTATGTACAGGTCGTCCTTCGCCATATACGTGCGCATGATAAACTGCCATGCCTGAAAGCCGGCATCTACCTTGAAGCGGCACGCCTTAAGGGCGATCTGTACGGTTGGGGAGCAGCATCGGGAAATGGTGGTGAACGTTAGCAACTGCATCGCGCGGAACTGAGAGAGATGTGCAAGTGCACGCGCTGGTGGAATGGGAGTGGTGCCATCTATGAATCGCTTTAACTGAGCGATCTCAAGCTGCGGCTCGATCGATTCTATCCACGTCGACAGGTCGTGACGTCCTTCTAATGGCCTAGGGACGACGATCTTGTCTGGAGTGAATTTGAAGAAGCCATAGTTGGGGGCTATTCCCTCGTCCCTCGACATCGATCCAATCGGGGTAACGCCCGGCATAGCCTCACTATCGTACTCTTCCGCATTTCCTCCTCCAGCAACGCTCCGCCGTCCTACATTCGCATGCTCTCGTGACGCTGCTGCACGATGAACACGCTCCTGTACACCGCCGACGCTAGCCGTACTAAACCGAGTTGGTCCTCGCAGGACCCCACGCGACATCAACCCATCAAGCTCCTCGTCATCGCTATTTCCGCCATAGCCAAGCGCCCTATCCTTGGGTCCGAGAACGTAACTGGAGGGAAATTAAGAGAGGTTCAACATAAATTAATGAGCGCCCTTCACTAACGCCGCACGCCAAGGCGAGTATACTAACGAACGTCGACGGAAATCTATGCGTGTTCGTTCCACGCTCACCGCACCATGAAGGAATATATTAGAGAGCGTAGCGATAGCGAGAGAGTCTCTGCTATGGGAATGATGTTGCGCCAGCAACTTGGTAGAGTTTTGGTAGCGTTTGCCTCTAAGGACTTTGTGAGAATTGAAGTAGCGTTTGGGCCAAGTAGAATTGCAATATCAATTGTCAAACACACAAGCAAACACAAACATATATAGGCAAGCAAGAGTTGCACAATTGTTGCGTGGCGCTGCGAGTAACCCAACCCACACGAAAGTGCTGTGCAGGTGGGTGAACGCGCCCCGCACATTTCCAGCCCAACTCGGCACCGGAATGTCTCACCGTGCACGCTTCTCCTGCCAACACAGCAACTGAGCAGCGTGCCTCACAAGCAAGGCACCTACGACCCCCAAGACTCGTCATTCCTAGCACCGATTCCGCCGAGTTCGCTGCAGTAGCTCACAGTCACCCGTAGTCACTAGTGACCGCCACCGAACTCGCGAGTCGGTGCCGAGTAGACTCAGTCGTTAGGCGCCGACCTGCCAAGTCAAAGGTCATCGAGGGCCCTTGCTGTCGTAGGGCCCTCTAACACTGATCGCAGTCCTCCCCCACGCCTACTGGCATTTCCTCAACGGAACTCTTAGATCCACTAAGACCTGTGGCGCCCCGCTCCCTCTCCTCTACTACTTCAGCCCAAACCACTCCGCAGACCCAGACTGTAAGCGCAACAGCGAACGTAACTGGATTACCCAGTATGGGTTCACTCAGGGGCTTCATCACAGTGACATTCCGCAGTACTGGCATCCCCCGCCTATAGTGTACCGAACGCGGGAGGTGGGGCGAGTGTGGCTTGATGTTCCTGTAGGGGGCGCTCCGCTTGTGATTATAAGCAACAAATATGAGATGGAATGGGAGGAACCACCCGTTAATTTTATTGACGTCCCAACCCTCGTTAACATCACTCGCGAGTTTCTCGATAAGAGGTATTATGTGGTGTATAACCGGCCTGGGGATTCAATCAAGACAGATGTGGGGCAAGAATACGTGGCTGATTTGGAGGACCATCCGAAGCTGGCTGAGGAGTTTAGTTCGCAGGCTCGGTTCCGAACCATGCAGCAGATTCACGAGGCGTGGCCGAGCCTAAGTTTTAACGAGGTTCAGTTTAGAATGATGGCCCGGAGCTCCTGTTTTATAAGTGTCCAAGGGGGAACTTCTGTACTGTCAAGCTACTGGGGTGGGAAGAATGTCATATTTTTTCGCAAGGGAGGGAAGGGTGGGGGGAGGTCGTATGAGAGGTTCTACCATAGACTGTCAGGGGCGAAGATAGAGGTAAGTGAGACGTATGAAGTGCTGCAGGAGAGAGTGCATTATATGATTCGAGAGGACCGGTGCCAAGCAGTGTGACTACCGGTATTCCTGAGACGCCTCAATCAAGACTATGATTTGTCACTTACATAGGTACGGTACCTTACCTTCTGTGGCTTCTAACCTTTACTGAAGCACTCCCTACTTGTGAAATGACGGCCCTTAATGTCCTTGCGTAAATTTGTTAGATGTTAGTATAGGCCACTGGCCACTACCAGTGGTGGTGAGAAGTGTAACATAAGCCTGCTCTTTTCATGTCAACTGCTTAAGTTGAGTGCCATTCAGCATCAACAACAAAATATGGGACAGAGAAGCTATTTGGCACCTTGATAACAATTATATACAGCATATTTAACAACTACCTAAACAGAGTTTTAGAGGCAATGCCCCTCCGCCCCTTGTGCCACTTGTGCTCATCTCGCAAGCCATCCATTGCTGCTGAGGCCTTCGGCGTTCCTCCTCCTCCTGCTGCTCTGGCTGTGCTTACTTGTCAACAATCCGCACAAGAGCACGCACCCCAAGACCAGTGGCCGTGGTAGCAACCTCGGGCACTCGCAGCACCCACTGGCCCCGCACGCACCACCACAAAGTACGTCTGCAATCGTGCTTGCAACTCACAGCTGCTGCAACACCGGCTTCTTCTTCTGCTGCTGCTGTTGCTGTTACTGCTGCCTCATTTCCTGCTGCTGCTGCTGCTGCTGCCCGTTCTGCTTCTGCTGTTGCTCCTGCTCCACCCCTTGCTGGACCAGCCTAGGCGGCAGCACAGCAGGCACGACCACACCAGCAGCAGTAGTAGCAATCTCCGGCACCCGCGGCACCCACTGATCCGGCACCATCACAAAGTAAGTCTGCATGGCCTTCCGGAACCGCTTCTTGTAATTCGAAGGGGATATGACCGTCGGAGTAGAGTCCTTGCCCGCCCCGCCACCCCCTAGCAGCCCAGACGCCTTGACCCATGTTTCCAGCTGCTTGTCCCACGTGTAGGGCCGGATGAAGTCGATTATCCCCACCACCAGTGTTGATCGCTCCTCTTCTACCCCCACCAGGAGAGAATAGTCCATTATGGCGTGCTTCTGGGTGTGGGGACGGGGAAGGGAGTAGGTGGGAAAGGTTGGAGTGAGAGGCAAGCCGTTGCTACGACTCTACAAGCAGAGAATAGTAGCATATAATGGCGTGCTTCTGGGGGTCAGGGAGGGGACGGGCGCAGGTGGGGAGGTGCATGGTGTGTGGGGGGAATAAGGGACAACTCTCCACTGGTTCTCATCACCTGCCTGCGTCGACCGCTGCTCCTCTCACTCCCATCCCACCAGCAGCTGCTTGGGGGGCAAACGCCTACCAGCCCACCCTGATTCTCAACCGCTCTCGACTGCTCTCAGCCGCTCTCAACTCCACTCGTCTCACTGCGAGGAAGCGGGTGTCGTTCCACACAGCCCTCTCCAGAAGCTCCTTGGAGGCGGTCAGCTACCCTCTTACCTCAACCGGGCTCAAACACTCTCAACCCCTCTCGTCTCACCGCGAGGAATGCCGTGTCGTTCCACACGGCCCGCTCTAGCAGCTGCTTGGAGGCGAACATCTACCCAACCCACCTGATTCTCACTCAACCACTCTCAACCGCTCTCAGCCCCTCTTGTCTCACCGCAAGGAACGCCGTGTCGTTCCACACGGCCCGCTCCAGCAGCTGCTTGGATCGCTTCCCCACGAAGATGGGCGACGTGGGCATGGCCTCTAGGAGATTTTCGTCCAGCAGCACCTGGGATGAGGGGAGGGGGAGGTGAGGAGGGAACGGGAAGAATGGGAGAGAAGGCAGAGAGGAGAAAGGACGATGGGCGACGTGGGCATGGGTTCTAGCAGGTTCTCGTCCAGCAGTACCTGGGGCGAGAGGAGGGAGGAACGAGGAGGGTGGGGAAGAATGGGAGGGAAGGCGGAGAGGAGAAAGGAAGATGGGCAACGTGGGCATGGCTTCTAGTAGGTTCTCATCTTACAATACCTGGGGCGAGGAGAGGGGGGGAGGAGGGAAGAGAATGGGAAAGAGACGGGGGAAAAGGGGACTTGATGTGGGAATGATTTATCCCAAATGCATGTACAGGAAAGCCGTACCACAAGTGTATGTACAGGTCCCCCCACCCTACCCCACCCTACCCCACCCAGCCCCTTGCGCACGCACCCTGCTCTTGGAGCGGTCTGGGTTGTATCTGGAGCGACTTTTGAGACGTCTCAAAAGTCAGGTCCCCCCATCCCACCCCACCAACCCACCCAGCCCCATTCGTACCCTGCTCTTGGAGCGGTCTGCATTGTATCTGGAGCGACTTTTGAGACGTCTCAAAAGTCAGGTCCCCCCATCCCACCCCACCAACCCACCCAGCCCCATTCGTACCCTGCTCTTGGAGCGGTCTGCGTTGTATCTGGAGCGTCGAGAGCCCTTGAGATCGTAGAGCTTGGTGATCCGACGGCCGTAGAGCAGGTTCTCCATGACCATCACGTCCATAGTCACGCCCTTTGCTGTCACCTGCTCCACACACGCACGCACGCACGGGAAGCAAGGGTTATGGAAGCAAGGCGAAGAGAGGAGAGAGAAGAGAGCAAGAGCAGAAGGCAGGGAAGAGAGGACAGAGAGCAGGTTCTCCATGACCATCACGTCCATAGTCACGCCCTTTGCTGTCACCTGTGACACACACGCATGGGAAACGACAGCACAGAGAGGAAGGAGCAGAGACGAGAGAGGAGAGAGGAGAGAGAAGAGGGGAGAGAGGAGAGAGGAGAGTGGAGAGAGGAGAGAGGAGAGAGGAGAGAGGAGAGAGGAGAGAGCAGAGAGCAGAGAGCAGAGAGCGAAACCATTCGGAGAAAACAAACTTGTCAAGACTGGTCGTTTTTACAGAAAGTGAAAGAGAGAACCCTTGGATACTGAATTGCTTGAAGCAATCGCAAGGTTGAAACAAGAAACACGCAATCTTCATCCCAAGGCAGCAACGCCCACAAATCCCTCACCTACCACGCCTTACCATCTTCCACCCACACACACCCCTCTTGACCGCACCTGGTAGAGGCCGAGGATCTTGGCGAGGCAGGAGGGGTTGCCGGACTCAATGGCATCAAAGAGGTGCTTAAAGTAGTCGTTGGCAAAGTCCAGGAACGCCAGGATCTCCTTGCGTTGCACCTTATAACGCGGATGAGGGAGATTGGAGGGAAACACAAAGGGTATGGCTGTGAGTTGAAGAAACATAGGAGAAATTTGCAAAAAAAAAAAATGGAAACAAAAAAAAAAGTGGGCGGAGGAGAAGAGAGCGCAGAGGCGAGGAGGAGAGGGCAGAGGGAGGGCAGAGCCAGAGGACAGAAGAGGTCGCCCCACCCACCCACCTGTTTGATGACGAAGCGGTCGTCCGCAGTCTTGGCGAAATACACGGAGCTCTTGCCTCCCTCGGCACTCCAGCGCTTGCAGCGGCACAGCGACCGCACGAACTCCACATCGCCACTCCCGTCCACCACCCCTTCCCCTGCCGCCGCTGCCCCTGCCGCCGCTGCTGCCCCTGCTACCCCTGCTGCCCCTGGTGTTCCCGCTGCTGCCCCTTCTCCTGCATCCCCTGCAGCCTTCTGCTGGCCGGATGAGCCAGCAGCTGGGGCGGGGGCAGGAGGGAAGGGCGAGCAGCACTTGCGGCGGAGCGCGTCAAACTGCTTGGCGAAGTAAGCTGTCACCTGGAACGATGCTGCAGAGCCGCTCCCCCCACCAATGCTGCCAGCAACCCCACGCCGACGACTGCTGCTACTGCCAGAACCTACAGGCGTCGATGCGCCGCTGCCCATACCGCCGCCACTGCTGCCACTCATGGCGCCAATGCCACCAATGCCGCTGCTGACGCTGCTGCCTGTGGTGCCGGCGGGGTTGGTGGTGGGGCCAGGGAGGAAGGGCAGGGCGGGGAAGGGCAGTGTGTCGTCGCCTCCCCCCACTGTGAAAGCCACCTTCACATGCCGTTTCTCCCGGGATAGCAGAGGGTCCTCCTGTGATGGCAATGGCGCTGCTTCTTCCCGGGACACCACAGGTATTGGCTCTTCTCGGGATGGCAATGGCGCTGCTTCTTCCCGGGCTGGCACTGACAGTGGCACTGTATCACCCCCGGCTGGTGGCGCTTCTGGCTGTGCTTGCAACGGTTCCTGGTGCGATTGCAACGCTTCTGGTTGTGCTTGTGAAGGTTCTTGTTGTGATTGCGAGGGTTCTGACTCTGTTTGTGAGGCTTCTTGTTGCACTTGTTGTGACGTCTCCGGCTGTGCCTGTAACGGTTCGTGCTGTACAGAGGATGCTGCAGGCTGATGGTCTTGCTGCGACAGCCCAGGACCAGCGTTTCCCTTGCATACCCCCTCCTCGTCTGCCTTGCAAACTCCATCCTCCTCCCTGGAATCAACACATCTGCTTCCACCACTAGCGCCACTGCCCTCAGCAGCAGCACCATCACCAGCAACACCAACACCAGGACTAGCACCATCCCCCTCCGCTCCTGCTGGCGTTCTCAGCTCGGCCCTAGATCCACCACCCTCCACTCCCTCGCTATCTTCTCTACCTGGCTCCACACCTCTGCTCGCCAACCCAACCCCACTACCACCAACCCAATCCGTGCCATCCCCTTTCCCACCACCATCCCCGCTCTCTCCCCTACACGCTCCCAACCCCTCTGCACCACCTACATTGCCATTAGACGCTGCACCCATTCTTGCAGCACTGTCTGCTGAAGCAGCATGCAGCTCATGGCTCTGCCCTTTGTTGTGCGTCGAACCGCCACTACCAAAGGCCGCTGATGCTGCTTCATCGCTAGCTCTACTACACTCCCGATACTCGCTACCGCCTCCGCCATCCCCCCCGCCAAGGCTTCTGGCCTCCGCAGCCCCACACACTTCTCCACCTGCTGCCGCTGCTGCTCGAGCACCTGAGGTCGCAAGCTCTGTTCCACTTCTCTCTCCTACTCTTGTAGTCCGATCGACTCCTCTTCCCTCTCCTGCTGTTGACTCCTTCCCTGCTGCCTCTGCAGCTGTGGACTGTACATCCATTGCTGTTCCCGCCTCTCTGCTGGCTGCGGCGGGTTCTAACGGCCTGGTAGCAGCACCAGCCGGAGAGGCAACGGTGCGACAGGTGTTCTGCGGGAGGGAATCTGCCGGAGGGGCAGCACCGCTGCCAGTCGCCTCTTCTTTAGCTGCTCCTTCTGTGCCCGCTGAACCGGCGCCTCCGGCTGTCACTGCTGCTACTGGACTTCCTTGTCCTGCTGCTGCTGTTGCTGCTGCTGCTGTTGCTGCTGCTGTTGCTGCTGCTGCTGTTGCTGCTGCTGTTGCTGCTGCTGTTGCTGCTGCTGCTGTTGCTGCTGCTGTTGCTGCTGCTGCTGTTGCTGCTGCTGCTGTTGCTGCTGCAGCAGCTGGTGCTGCTGCTGCTGCTGCTGCTGCTGCTGCTGCTGCTGCTGCTGCTGCTGCTGCTGCTGCTGCTGCTGCTGCTGGTGCTGCTGCGCCTGCTGCTCCTCCTCCTGCTGCAGCATCTAACTCAACTGCTGCCACCGCCGCCGCCGCTGCTGCTGCAGCTGCAGCTGTTGCAGAGGCCTGCCTGACCAGCTCACCCACTGCCTTAGCCCCCACCACCTCTGACTGCACCGCCCTGCCACTCCCACCAATCCCTTGGGCTGATACTCCAGGCCCAAACACACTCCCTATCTGCCCCACATTCACACCCACACCCGCACCAGCACTCCCAGTCCCTCCTCCAGGAGCAGGCGTAGTAACTGCAGCAGCAGCACCAGAAGCAGAGGCAGTTTGAGCAGAGGCACTGTGAGCAGCAGCAGTAGCAGCATGGGAGGTAGCACCGACGACAGTGGCAGCACCGTGAACGGCGCGATAGTACTCATTGGACGAGATGGCATAGGCGATGAGCGACGTGGGCTCGTCCTCATACACGGCTATGATGCGCCCGCCGATGCCGGGTGGCAAGAGGACGTGTGCTCTTCCTAGCAAGGCCGGAGGGTACTGCATGAGTCAACGAAAGGGGGGAACGGGAGAAAAACGGAGGGGCGAGGAGAGGCAATGAGCGACGTGGGCTCGTCCTCATACACTGCTCTGCGATGATGCGCCTGCCTATGCCGGGGGGCAGGAGCACGTGTGCCCAGCCCAGCAACGCCGGAGGGTACTGTGGTGTGGACGGAAAGGGAAGGATGAATTGGATGCGAGTAGGACGACAGGAGAATGAGGAAAAAACATTTGTAAAACCAGAAATGAAAGAACAATCTCCGCACAAAAACAATGACTGAGAGGGAGGAATATAAAAAACGCCTACACGGATGCAAGCATCAGCTTGCAGATGGCTCACAGCACAGCACTTATATGCATGCATGCATGGAAATGCATGGCAATGCAAGCATCAGCTTGCAGATGGCTCACATCACAGCACTTATATGCATGCATGCATGCATGGAAATGCATGGCAATGCAAGCATCAGCTTGCAGATGGCTCACATCACAGCACTTATATGCATGCATGCATGCATGGAAATGCATGGCAATGCAAGCATCAGCTTGCAGATGGCTCACATCACAGCACTTATATGCATGCATGCATGGAAATGCATGGCAATGCAAGCATCAGCTTGCAGATGGCTCACATCACAGCACTTATATGCATGCATGCATGCATGGAAATGCATGGCAATGCAAGCATCAGCTTGCAGATGGCTCACATCACAGCACTTATATGCATGCATGCATGCATGGAAATGCATGGCAATGCAAGCATCAGCTTGCAGATGGCTCACATCACAGCACTTATATGCATGCATGCATGGAAATGCATGGCAATGCATGCATCAGCTTGCTACGCTTACCAGCTTGCCAATGGAAGGCAGAGACGGCACAGCACTGGAGGGGCCGGCCAGGGAGAGGAAGGAGGGCGAGCGGGAGAGGGGCGATAGTGTGGTGGTTGCTGCAGGGTGGTTGATAGGCGTGCCTGCTAGCGACCTGAACTTACCAGCTACCCACCAGCACTTACCAGCTTGCCAATGGAAGCGAGAGACGGCACAGCACTGGAGGGGCCAGCCAGGGAGAGGAAGGACGGCGAGCGGGAGAGAGGCGACGCCGTGATGCTTGCTGCAGGGTGGCTGATAGGTGTGGTTGCAAGGGACCTATTGCTGCTGCCAGCTGTGTTGCAACTGAATGAACGTACTGGTGCCGCTGCTGCCTCCTCAGACGCTGTTGCTGCTGCAGCATCAGAATCAGCAGCACCAGCAGCACCAGCAGAACCAGCAGAGCCAGCACCAGCACTAGCAGCATCAGCAGAAGCAGCGGCGGCAGCTGGCGATGCCTCAATTCCAGGTGTGGTTACAGAAGGGGCAGCAGCAGCAGGAGTGGGGGTGGTGGTGGGCTGCACAGGTGCTGCTTCTGCATCTGCAGACAGCTGATGCTGGTGCTGATGCTGGTGCTGATGCAGAGCAGCTCTGGAGGCAGTCTCAGGCGAGAAAACAATAGGAACTGCTTCTTCACCTGCTGCTGCGCCCCCTGTTTCTCTGTTGATGGCTGTTGCCGCTGCCGCTGCAGCTGCAGCTGCTGTTGGTGTCTCTTCTGCAGCACCCTTGCTCGCTGCCGCTGCCGGCATGCTAGCTGCTGCGGTCGGTGTGCTTGCTGCTGGCGGCGTGCTTGCTGCTGGTGACGGTGCGTCTGCTGCCGTCCCTCCGGAAGCAACCCAGCTACCAGGCAGCGGCGCTCGGGGAGGGAGGCTGGAGCGACGAGAGAGACGCGGAGTGCTGCCAGCAGCGGCTGACAATGCGCCTGGAGCAGCCAATGACAGTACCGGTGTTAGAGCTGGCACAGACACTGCTGGTGCATCTGTTGGAACAGACACTGTTGCTGCATCCACTGGGACGGACACTGCTGGTGCTTCTGCTGAGATGGTCAGTGCTTCATTCTCCTTCTCCTCTCCACCTTCCCTTCCACATGCCCTTCCTCCCTCCTCAACCCTCTCCTCATCCCCTTCCCCTCTCGTTCCACCCTCCTCCCTCCTCTCCTCAACCCCTTTCTCAGTACACCGACCCTCCTCCTCTCGCACCTCCCCCTCTCTGCTCCAGTCTGAGAAGCTATAGCTACCAGCGTCCCTCCCACTCTGCAACCCACTTTCCAATGCCACAGCAGCGCCCTGTGCAGTTCCATCAGCTCCATCCGTCTCATCAGTCTCATCAGTCTCATCAGTCTCATCATTCCCATCAGCCACATCAGTCTCATCAGTGCTGCAGTGAGCATCCTCCCGGCACTCTGCAGCAGCATCAGCAACCACCTCACACACACACTCCCCGTCCATGCCATCACCAGACTGAGAAGCTACCTCCTCCTTCCTTCCCTCCTTTGAATTCTCCGTATCCTCTTCTGCTGTCTTCTCCGCTTCAGCTGCAACCTCTGCAAAACTCACCTCGTCCTTCCTCATTGCATTTCCCTCTTCTTCCTTCTCCTCCTCTTCCTTCTCCTCCTCTTCCTTCTCCTCTACTTCCTTCTCCTCTTCCTTCTCCTCCCCTGCATTTCCCTCCCCTGCCGTCGCCTCACCTGCCTCTGCCCCCTCTGCCGTCGCCTCACCATCGTGCCCCCCATCCCTCACCTCGCCCACCTCGGCCTGCCCCTCCAGCGATGCAGCACTGTTGACGCTGGCAGGTCGGGAGAACGGGAGCAGGAACGACCCCCAGGCGCCTGACAGCGCACTGCTTAGACCTGCTGCCATGCTCGGCCTTACTGCTGCTGGCTCTGCTGCTGCTGCTGCTTCTGCTGCTGCTGCTTGGGTTGGCGCTGCTACTGCTGCTTCTGCACCTGGTGCTGGTGTTGGTGCTGCTGCCGCAACTGTTGCTGATGGTGGTGCTGGTGTTTCTGCTGCTGCTGCTGCTGCCACTGCTGCTGCTGGTGCTGCTGCTGCCAGAGCTACAGTTCCTGCTGATGCTTCTTCTTCAGCAACTGCTGCTGCCGCTAGCGCTGCTCCAGGTAACACAGTTACGATCGCTGCAGACGAAGCAGGTAGAGACATTCCCGGTAAAGCTACTGGCAAAACCGACGGCAAGGCTGCTGCTGGTAGGACCGATGGTAAGGCTGCTGGTAGGGCTGAAGGCAAGGCTGCTGAAACGGCAGCAGGGAAGGAGGCCCACACAGGAAGATGGCCGACAGACAGCGCACGCGGCACCACTGCTGCTCCTGCCACTCCAACCGCCCAGTCAGCAACTGCTGCAGCATCCACTGCTGACTCAGCGACCGCCACGTCAGCTGCCACGTCCGCACCAAGGAGAGCAGCAGGATTAATTGCAGAAGACACTGCCGGAGCTATAGCAGCAACAGCAGTCACAGCAGCCACAGCAGCAGGGGCAGCGCCAACACCAACACCAACAGCAGCAGCAGCAGCAGCAGCAGCAGCAGCTGGAAACACATTCGCCACAGCGCCTTGCATTGCCGGCCTTGTACTGTCAACACCACCCCTGTCTGCTGATGATTCCGGGCTCACAGTCATAGTCACGGGCGCTGTGCTCTCATCATGGTGTGATGAGAGCACAGCTGTGCTCTCATCTGACTCGTCTGCCTCCTTCCCTCCTGCACCTGCCTCCTCCTCCCCACATGCATCTGCTGCACCAATGCTACTTGCGCCCCCCTCTTCGCACTCATTCGCAGCACCAGCATCACCACCGTCTGCATGTGAGGTCGCTGCCTCGCCACTTTCCCCCACTTCTGCCGTATTGCCAGCCTCCATGCTCCCATCCATCTCACTCTCCTTAACGCCCTCTTCTCCCTCCTCTTCCTTCCCTTCCACTCCCTCCTCTCTCATCCCCTCCACCTCATTCTCCTCCTCCTCTCCTCCCTCCCCACCATCAGGCAACACGCTCCCAGCACCATCCTCGCTTCCCTTCTGTGCCTTCCTCCCACTCTCTAACTCGTCTTCAACCTCCTCCTTCCCCGAACCTTCCAAGACTGGCAGAGTGGAACCCACTGGCCCTGATTCCTTTGCCCCTGTTCCCCCTGCATCCGGTTCCCGGGCCTCTGCTTCCCAAGCCTCGGTTCCCCGTGACTCTGTCTCCCGAGCCTCAGCCTCCCAGGCCTTCTTTCGCCGAGCCTCCGCAGCGCGAGCAGCGACATCGAGGGTGGCACCAAACAGGCCCAGGGAATCGTCCCTGCCTAGCACCTCCAGTGAGCCCCCTTCAACCTGCTGCTGCTGCTGCTGCTGCTTCTTTGGGCTGGCTTTTTGTGACGAAACACTGAAAGACACCTGTCCTTTAGATAGGCTGCCACTGCCTTCCCTGCCCTCTGGCAGCCCTGCTTCGTCTCCACCTGTTTCTAAGGCTGCTGCCTCAAGTGCAGCTACTGGTGCTTCGGATAGCATTGGAGTTGCTGCCATGACTGGTGCTCGTTGCTGTGGTGGCTGCTGTATCTCGGCCGCTAATCTTTGCAGCCGCTCCGCCCACTCGGCCAATTGGACGGTCAGATCTCGCCGCACTCGGTTCAGCTCCAGAATGTCTGTCACGGGCTGCCCGGCGGGCAGGTTGAAATCCGGTGCTGCCTGCTGGAGTTTTTTCTGTGGAGGGAAGAGTGGGAGAGACGGAAGAGAATCGCAACAAGTGAGAAGAAACAAAAAGCAGGCGCCACAGCACAGCACAGCACACCACACCACACCACCGCACACACACCACGCCATACCATACCACACCACACCGCACCACACCACAACGCATTATCGCGCTGCAGGGTAGCCTCGAGCAGCGCAAGGCTCGCCCGTGCCTCGGAAAAGCGGCTCGCAGACAGTGGGCTGCCCCCACCGCACCACACCGCACCACACCGCACCACACCGCACCACACCGCACCACACCGCACCACACCACACCACACCACACCGCACCACACTCACATCAAACACCGCCTTATCGCGCTGCAGAGTGGCTTCCAGCAGTGCGAGACTCGCCCGCGCCTCGGGGAAGCGGCTGGCAGACAGTGGCCCACCCGCCGCCAGGCGCGCTGCGAGCGCATCAAGGGCATTCATGATGTCCATGAAGACCCGCTCCGCTGCCTCCGCCACCTGGGGGGGCGGGAGAGGGAGACGAGGGGAAAGTGGTGTGTTAAAGGACACTGCAACCTCGTGGCACCGGGCGCGCTGCGAGCGCATCAAGGGCATTCATGATGTCCATGAAGACTCTTTCCGCCGCCTCCGCCACCTGGGGGGAAGGAGGGAGGGGAGTGAGACTGGGTGTTGAGGTACCTTGCACTGCACTGCAACAGCCAGGCGCGCTGTGAGGGCGTCCAGGGCGTTCATGAGGTCCATGCATACCCGCTCCACTGCCTCCGCTACCTGCAGGAGTGCGTTACAGGGATAGGGCCAGACAGGTGTGTTGAGTACGGTGCCTTGCTTGCACTGCATGCACCCACCACCACAAGAGCTGTGAGGGCGTCAAGCGCGTTCATAATGTCCATGAACACGCGCTCTGCTGCCTCCGCCACCTGTGAGTGAAAGGGCATGAAGGTAGGGAGGGAAGGGGAAGGGTGTATTCATCGACACTGCAACCGCTTCGCATTAAGCGAGCTGTGAGGGCGTCCAGGGCGTTCATGATGTCCATGCATACCCGCTCTGCTGCCTCTGCCACCTGTGGGGGGAGGAGGGAGGGAGCGGCAACAGCGTGTTGAGGTGTGTAGCACTGCCATAACCTCCTGTTGCCAGGCGCGCTGCGAGGGCGTTAAGAGCGTTCACGATGTCCGCAAATACCCGCACTTCTGCCTTCGCCACCTGTGGGGGGAAGGGTAGGGAGGCAAGGGGAAAGGTGGTGTGTTGAGGGACACTGCAACCTCTTGGCACCGCGCGGGCTGCGAGAGCATCAAGGGCCTTCATGATGTCATGATGGTTGAAGCTCAGACACTGTAATACGAACATCAGTTAAAAGAGTCAACGCAGTCAACCGAGTCAACAGCAGCAGCAGCACTCACATCGTTGAACACGTCCACGAGCCACTGCTGCTGCTGGCGGTGGTTGAAGCTGAGGCACTGGGATACGCATTCGAGTCAAACAAGTCAACAGAGTCAACGGCAGCGGAACTCACATCGTTGAATTCGTCCACAAGCCACTGCTGCTGGTGGTGGTGGTTGAAGCTGAGGCGCAGAGGCGGCAGGCAGACGGAGTAGAGGTGCATGGGCGAGTAGGCCAGGCACGCTATCATCTCGCCACTCCTGCTCACACAGACAATGCATGGTACACGGGAAATGACTTGCTGTTTTGTCATTACTAATTTGCTGAGGCGGTTTTTAAGTTACTCATGGACAGACGCTGCCACCCACCGGTAGAAGCGCAGGCAGTCGCAGTGCAGCGAGTGGCCACAGGCAACAGCAGCATATGCAATGCAGGGCAGATGGAAAGCAGTGCCATTCCACTCAGAAGCAATCCCCGATGTACACAACCATGATGCAATTTCCATTCCATGTCATCCCTAAGGTCATTGTCACGTCACCCATGAGGCCACTGGCACCCACCGGTAGAAGCGCAGGCAGTCGCGGTGCAGCGAGTGCCCACACGCCGCCAGGCGCCCCACCACCACGTGATTCGTGAAGGAAAGCTCCAGGAACTTTCCCAGCGACAGCTTGCAGGCCGCCTCGGACATGAGCACGCGGCGCGTGGCCGGCGCCACTCCGTCCACCGGCAAATCTACATGACCGACAAACTGTCAATGACAGGCAGGCATGGCACCCACCGGTAGAAGCGCAGGCAGTCGCGGTGCAGCGAGTGCCCACACGCCGCAAGTCGCCCCACCACCACATGATTGGTAAACGAAAGCTCCAGGAACTTGCCCAGCGACAGCTTGCACGCCGCCTCGGACATGAGCACGCGGCGCGTGGCCGGCGCCACCCCGTCCACCGGGCGGCACTGGCGGCAGCGGTGCCACATCCAGATGCACCGGGCGGCAGCGGGCGGCGGGCACGCACCCCCCACTGCAGCAGCTCCAGATCCAACATGAGACACAGCACAGTCCTGCCCACCACACCCCATATCCGCCTCCCCTGCTCCTGCACTCACTCCCCCTCCCCCGTACCCTCCTCCGCCTCCCCCATAAGCTCCCCTCCCCCCGCTTGCTCCCCCTCCCCCCAGTCCCCCTGCCACTTGAGTGGGCGGGAGGATGTCGTCGGCCTTGCGCACGGAGATGGTGAGGGAGCCCTCTTTGTGTGAGTACACCCTTACGTGGTCCTGAGATGGCATGCCGCACTTGCAGCGCTGGTGAGAGGAAGGGGTATACGCGTGAGAGAAGGGGAACAAGGAGGGAGGGAGGGAGGGAGGGAGGGAGGGAGGGAGGGAGGGAGGGAGGGAGGGAGGGAGGGAGGGAGGGAGGGAGGGAGGGAGGGAGGGAGGGAGGGAGGGAGGGAGGGAGGGAGGAGGGAGGGAGGGAGGGAGGGAGGGAGGGAGGGAGGAGGGAGGGAGGGTATGACTGGATTGCGCACGGAGATGGTGAGCGAGCCCTCCTTGTGCGAGTACACGCGCACATGGTCCTGAGATGGCATGCCGCACTTGCAGCGCTGACAGAAGGCATAGGAAGGGGGCAAGACAGGGGGGAAGGGGCAGCAAGGAGATAGTGAGGGAAACAACAACAACGGCGGTCGCATGTCCCTGTCCCCGTAGTACTTGATGCGCATCAGCTCCGGCGCCTCACACAGCAGCTTGCGCCACACACAGCCTCACACACACACACGCACACACACACAGACACACGCACAACAAGAAGCCCCACTCACCCAGAGGGGGTTGAGCACGAACTGAGTCAAGAAATGCCCCAGCGGCATGTCCCTGTTGCCATAATACTTGATTCGCATCAGCTCCGGTGGTTCACACAGCAGCTTGCGCGACACACAGCGGCTGGACGCCCACACCAGGATCGACTGGTGCTCTGATGGGGGCACACCCACACACTCTCACGCACACATACCTCCTTGCACCACTCTTCCCCCACACCCACAC
This sequence comes from Closterium sp. Naga37s-1, assembly GCA_947471745.1. Taxonomy (NCBI): domain Eukaryota; kingdom Viridiplantae; phylum Streptophyta; class Zygnematophyceae; order Desmidiales; family Closteriaceae; genus Closterium; species Closterium sp. Naga37s-1. The sequence goes on along the minus strand of CANJKZ010000187.1, from coordinate 398,718 downwards.
ACTCTCACACACACCTCCTCCCCCTACTCTTTCCCCACACCCACACACTCTCACACACACCTCCTCCCCCTACTCTTTCCCCACACCCACACCCACTCCCAGACACACGCAAAGCACACTTCCAAAAAGTAAGAAAGAGGGACCACTCACCCAGAGCGGGTTGAGAACAAACTGAGTCAAAAAGTGCCCGAGTGGCATGTCCCTGTCCCCGTAGTACTTGATTCGCATCAGCTCCGGCGGCTCACACAGCAGCTTGCGCGACACACAGCGGCTGGACGTCCACACAAGGATCGACTGGTGCTCCGATGGGGACACCGGGGCCAGTGGGTGGGCCAGGTGGGGCTGTGGGGTGAGAGGGGCGAGTTGGGACTGTGGGGCGAGAGAGGGGGGAATCGCGAGGGGCTGAGGAGCAAGGTCTTTCCCTTCTGCTGCTGCTGGTGTTGGTGATGCTGCAGAAGGTACTGCTGGTGCTGCCACTGGTGGTGGCGCTCCAGGCGCTGCTTCCGATGTTGCAGATGGGGACGAGTCTGCCATCGGACCCAGCTTGCTCTGTGCCACTGATTCTGTGGCGCCAGTAATTGCAGCCGCAGCAGGAGCAGCAGCAGTGAGGAATGCACCACCACTAGCACCAGCATCACCAACACCAGAAGCATCAGCAGAAGCATGTGGTTCCACTGTATCCGTCCCATCCAGCAGAATCGCAATGCCAACCCCTCCCTGCTGCCGCTGCTGCGCCTGCTGCTGCGGCTGCTGAGGAGGAGGAGGAGGAGAAAGCACCCCTGCAGGCTGCTGGGATTGCTTCAGAGTCAGCTCCTCATCCACCTGTGGCTGCTGCCCTTGTGCTGCTGATGCACGCGGAATCTCCTCACCACCTGCTGCCTCTGCCGATGCCTCTGCAAATGCTTCTGCTGGTGCTGGTGCCACACCATTCCCCTTCGCCTCACCTGGTGATGGGGCCCCTGCTGCATCTCCTGCTGCCTCTCCTGCACCTCCACCTGAGCTTCCTTCTCCTCCTATTTCCCCAGCACCCACCTCCTCTTCCTTTCGACGCTGCCTCTCACTGTCTACTGCACCCTCCCTCACACCCTCCCCACTGTCTTTCACACTCTCCCCACTCTCCCTCACACCCTCTCTTACAGCAGACACCCCACTGGCCCAGAGGGATGCTGATAGCTGTGCGATCCGGCGAGGTGACGGCCTGTTGTTGCTGCTAGTGCTGCTGCTACTAGCGGGTACAGATGTAGCAGGAGGGGGGGCGATAATACCAGCACCAGTTCCGGCTGAACGATCGACGGCAGCAGATTCATCTGTGGAAGCCACATCAGCAGCCATGACGTCAGCAAGCAGATAAGGCTGCGCTGCCAGAGCATCACCGGCCAATGGCGGAGTGCCAGCTGGCAGATGAGAACCAACCGAAGCACCAGGGACCTGTACCTGTGCTCGTCTATCTCGCTCCCCATCTTCAACCTCCCCATTCCCACCACCATCTCCAAACCGTGCTGGAACATCAGCAGCAGCAGATTCACCTGAGAAAGCCATAGCAGGAAGAGGAGGAGGGTCAGCAGCAACGGCGGGAAACGCGGCGGCTGTAGCAGGAGCAGAGTTGACAGGAGCAGCAGGAGCAGGAGGCAACGCGGCACAGAGAGGAGGGCAGGGAGCGATGCCGGGGGGGAGGGCGCCTTCGTCTGCAAGGAAGGAGGTCTCGAGGGCGAGGTGGTAGGAGGCGAACACTGCAAAGTGCATCACCCGCTTCACCCTCTTCAGCTCCGCTGTTGGCGCCCCCATCAGCAGCACCTATGAGGGAAAACGAACGGGGGAAGAAGGTGGGGGGGGAGGGGTGAGGATGAAAGCCCAGGCATGCGAAGACTGCAAAGTGCAACACCCGCTTCACCCTCTTCAGCTCCGCTGTAGGCGCCCCCATCAGCAGCACCTGGTGGGGAGAGTGGGCAGAGGGGGAAAGGGCAAGGAAGGAGGTCTCGAGGGCGAGGTGGTAGGAGGCGAACACTGCAAAGTGCATCACCCGCTCTTCACCCGCTTCAGCTCCGCTGTGGGCGCCCCCATCAGCAGCACCTGGTGGGGAGGGGAGGATGGGAGTGTAGCGGGCGGGGAGGGCGAAGGAAGAAGAGAGAAGGGGTGAGGATAGAAGAACAGGGAGGCGAACACTGCAACGTGCATCACCCGCTCTTCACCCGCTTCAGCTCCGCTGTTGGCGCCCCCATCAACAGCACCTGGCGGGCAGGGGAGGTTAAGGTAAGGAAAGCGTGTTTGAATCTATATATTATAGCATGCGAACACTTGTGACTGTACACCAAGAGTGGTGTACAGTTGGGTTGGTTCAGGCCCTAGTTTTGGGTGTACTGCGGGTAGACACCCTAATTGGGGTGAACCCAAATATCCTAGCTTAGACTTGGCTCCAACCTTGTTGGCCAAGTGGGGCAACCAACTTTGGTTGGTTGGCCTCCATCCCACTAGGGTTGGTTGGATGGTCCTTTCTCCCACTAGCCTACTTGGTCTTGGTGTCTTATGTGCTAGGTTTGGTGTTCTTCTCCAACCTTCTCTTCCTTGTATATCCTTGTGCTCTCTTGAGCTAATGTTAACAATTCTTTCTCAAGTTTCCATAGCTCCTAGTTTCTTTCATGGTATTCAGAGCCTAAGGCAAACGCCCTAGATCCTAGGCCTACTCAACCAAGTATTACCTTTTTTTTTACATCTCCCACCTTCTCGTCGTAATTCCTTCCTTCAGTCGCGCCGGTCAAGTTCACCGTGCGAAATCCTTCCCTGCAGTCCGCACGGCCACATTTCACCGTGCGAAATCCTTCCCTGCAGTCCGCACGGCCACATTTCACCGTGCGAAATCCTTCCCTGCAGTCCGCAAGGCCACATTTCACCGTGCGAAATCCTTCCCTGCAGTCCGCACGGCCACATTTCACCGTGCGAAATCCTTCCCTGCAGTCCGCACGGCCACATTTCACCGTGCGAAATCCTTCCCTGCAGTCCGCACGGCCACATTTCACCGTGCGAAATCCTTCCCTGCAGTCCGCAAGGCCACATTTCACCGTGCGAAATCCTTCCCTGCAGTCCGCACGGCCACATTTCACCGTGCGAAATCCTTCCCTGCAGTCCGCACGGCCACATTTCACCGTGCGAAATCCTTCCCTGCAGTCGCACGGCTTCATTTGACCGTCGCGAAGTACCTCCCTGCAGTCGCACGGCTCTGTTCGACCGTCGCGTCACCTCTGCAGGCAGCCGCGGAGACCCCTCTGACCGTCGCGTCACCTCTGCAGGCAGCCGCGGAGACCCCTCTGACCGTCGAGCAGCAGCGTGACTGGACAGCAGCGGCAGCGGGACTGGACAGCAGCAGCAGCGTGACTGGACAGCAGCAGCAGCAGCGTGACTGGACAGCAGCAGCAGCGGGACTGGACGGCAGCAGCAGCGGGACTGGACAGCAGCAGCAGCAGCGTGACTGGACAGCAGCAGCAGCGTGACTGGACGGCAGCAGCAGCGGGACTGGACAGCAGCAGCAGCAGCGTGACTGGACAGCAGCAGCAGCGTGACTGGACGGCAGCAGCAGCGTGACTGGACAGCAGCAGCAGCGTGACTGGACGGCAGCAGCAGCGTGACTGGACAGCAGCAGCAGCAGCGTGACTGGACAGCAGCAGCAGCGTGACTGGACGGCAGCAGCAGCGTGACTGGACAGCAGCAGCAGCGTGACTGGACGGCAGCAGCAGCGTGACTGGACAGCAGCAGCAGCGTGACTGGACAGCAGCAGCGGCAGAGCTGCACGGTGGCAGCAGGACTCGTGACAGGAGCAACAGTCATGGCGACTGACTCCGTGGCTATTGACACCGGATCCATCGTTCGCCTCGAGGTCCAGGACGGCACTACCGCACTGAATTGGCACCGTTTCTCACAGAGCCTCACCGGCGTCCTCCGCTCCACCATTGTGGGCGGCTTTAACCTCTACTCCGTTGTCTTCGCTGAACCGGATGGCCTTGGGCCCACCCCACCTCCCCTCCTTGGTCTTGAACCTCCTCCTCCTCCACCCCATCCTGGCGAAGCACCTCGCCCGCCCGATCTCCCTCGCCTCGTTTCTGACAACACCACCAATGCCTCGCGCCTCACCACCTACGCGGAGGAGGTGGCGACACACACGCGACTGGTGGATACCCACAAGGCAGCCCTTGCTGCTCACACCACGGCCGCTGCCCTTCAAGCGCAGTACGCTGCTGATCAGACGTCGTACACCTCCCAGCTGACTGATTTCAAGTCTCGCCATGCCGCCTGGTGCATTGCGGACACTCGGGCTATCGGCCTCATCAACTCCTGCATCCCGACCTCGCTCCAAAGCGAGCTTGACGCCACTTCCTCTGCAGTTCTCTGGCGCGCTCTCTGTGACTTGTATGACCGCCGGGACATGGCATCTCTTCATGCCCTCTACCGTGACTTCAACGCTATCACCCTTGACAACTGCACCGGCGCAGCTGACTATACCCGTCGCCTCAACAACACGGCTCGGCGTCTTCGGGAGCGTGGGGCCACTATTGACGACCCCCTCCTCATTTGGCGCATCCTCGAAGGACTCACCCCGGCCTATGAGATGCACCGCATCGCCTACGACATTGTTCTCTCTCCCCACGCCACGGCTGCCGACGTCACCACATGGGTCCTTGATACTGAAGCCAAGCTTACCCGCCAGTCCCCCTCCACCCTCAACTTCACACAGGGATGCGGAGGACGTGGGGGGAGTGGTGGCAAGGGTCGTGGTGGGGGGAGTGGCGGAGGCGGTGGTGGTCGAGGTGGAGGGGCTGGCGGTGGCGCTCCAGGTGGGACGCCGGGAGGTGATGGGGGTGCTGGTCGCGGTGGACGCTCAGGGGGTTTCCCTCCTTGCTCCTATGTCATTCGACAGGGCCCCAACAAGGGCCACCGCTGCAACCAAACCACCCATCCTGCTGAAACCTGCTTCAAGGCCCTCAGTGATGAGTGGTTTGCTCGGGGCAACACAGGTACCCCTCCTCGCTGGGCCACTGTTACCCCTCGCCCCACTGTTCATGACGTTCGAACACTTCCCGCCTATCAGCCACCACCTTCTCAGCTCCACCAGACTCTGGCGAGTCACCTGCCTCCCCACCTCCTGCACCAGGTACAAGTCTTTCTCCCCCCCCTTCCAGACCCGCAGCCTCAGCAGCAGCAGCAGCAGCAGCAGCAGCAGCAGCAGCAGCAGCAGCAGCAGCAGCAGCAGCGGCAGCCGCAGCAGCAGCAGCAGCAGCAGCAGCAGCTGATGCACCCGGGGTTCCAGGGCCTTCCGCCTATGCAGCAGCAGTACCTGGGGCCACAGCATCACCCGGGATTCCTGGGTCCCCCCCTCCTCCCTTATCCTCCCCAGCCACAGCAGTCCCTTCTTCAGCAGCAGCCATACCCTGGCTACCCCTCTGCCCCCCCCAGTGTCTCTGACACCCAAGGCAGTTTCCTTGGTCATGTTACCGTTGCACCCTCTGTCGCTTCCATGTATCCCTCTGCTATTAATGAGACGCTTTTCCAGTACCCCGTGTCACCTCCCCCTCCTTCCTCCCCCACCTTGCACTTTGTCCTTGATAGTGGAGCCACAGAAACCGCACTGAAGGATGCTGGCACCCTCACTCCCCTTCCTCTTCCCACTCAGGTACACGGTGCCGACACCAGTTTTTCCATCCCATGCACTCACCTCTCCACTCTACCTTGCACCGCTTTCCCATCTGGTACTGTCACAGGTCTCCACATCCCCACCCTTCGCAACAACCTCCTCTCCCACCGTGAGATACAAGGCGCTGGTATTACCGCTATTTACCCTGGTAATGCCTCTTACTGTGATCTCTACAACACTGCTTCTGGCCGCTTCCTCCTACGCATTCCCCTTTGTCCTCGCACTCGCCTTTACACGCTCCGCACACCTCGTCCCTCCTTTTGTCAGGTCACCACTCGTGCTGGCACTTCCACCGGCCCCCCTCCCCCTCCCCCTACCCCTTCCCCCCAGGTATCCTCCTCCCCTATGTCATCCCCCTCATCCTCCTCCCCCTCTCCTTCCCCCACTCCATCCCCCTCCTCCTCTAGTCACCTCTCCCACCCTGCTGTGCTCTTGCATCACAGATTAGGCCACCCAAACTTCGCTGCACTTCGCACTGCCATCACATCCCGCCTCCTCGACAGCCTCCCCCCCACTCTTCCTCCCCTCCCCTCCTCCCCCGCACCCCCATGCCCATCCTGCATTCATGGCAAACTCAAACAGTCTCCCCATCACAGCCATCCCACTTTCGCAGCTGCTCCCCTTGACCTTGTTCACATGGACCTGTGGGGCCCCTATCCCATCCGCTCTCGCCAGGGGCACCGATACATGCTCGTTCTCGTCGACGACCATAGTCGGTACTCTACTGTCTTGTTCCTTCACACGAAGGATCAAGTGCCGGCTGTGGTCATTGCCTGGGCTGGGCAGTGCCGCACACACTTTAAACGCCCCATCAGCCGCCTTCACTCTGAGGGTTCCTCAATCATACCCTCGCCACTTACTGCAAAACCCGCGGCATTCAGCAGACCCACACCCTCCCCCATTCCCCTCAGCAGAACGGCATCGCTGAGAGTCGCATTCGTGAGATCACCAAGATTGCTCGTTGCCTTCTTGCTCACGCCTCCACCCCTCCTTCCCTCTGGAGCTATGCCCTCCTCCATGCTGCCCTCCTCCTTAATCTCCGCTCCCACCCTCAGCATTCCTCCTCCTCCCCCACAGAACTTTGGTCTAAGGCCAAGCCTGACGCTGCTGGCCTTCGCGTTTGGGGCTGCAAGGCGTTCGTCCTCATCCCTCCGGCCGATCGCTCCCGCGCTGCTGGCAAGCTCGCCCCTCGCGCTCTGGAGTGCGTCTACCTTGGGCACAATCGCGATTCCCCAGGCTACCTATTCCTCCACCCTCCCACCAATCGCCTCATCCGCAGCATCGACGTCGTCTTCGACGAGTCCACTCCCTACTACTCCACTCCTCCTCCTGACCCTCTCCCTCCTCCCACTCGCCCCCTCGCTTGGACCGACACCGTCCTCCCGCCTCTTCTCCCTCCAGCGCCTCTCCTCCCCCCTGTCGCCGCCCCGCTCCCGCCTTCCTCCTCTGCCGACGTCTACGACCCTGCCGCACCCGCCTCCCCCGCTCACTCAGCTGCACCCCCTCCCCCCTCTCCCTCCTCCTCTCATTCTCCCCCTTTACAACAGCCGGATCAGCAGCAGCATCAGCAAGGGCAGCAGCAGCAGCAGCAGGGGCAGCAGCAGCAGCAGCAGCAGCAGCAGCAGCAGCCGGAGCAGCAGCAACAGCAGCAGCCGGGGCAGCAGCAGCAGCAGCAGCAGCCGGGGCAGCAGCAGCAACAGCAACCGGGACAGCAGCAGCAGCAGCAGCAGCAGCAGCAGCAGCAGCAGCAGGGGCAGCAGCAGGGGCAGCAGCACCTACAGCAGCAGCAGCGACGCGCAACTTCCCGCTCCTCCCCTTTCCTCCTTCCTCGCATGCACACCCGCTCCCTGGACAGACTCATTGGAGCCCCTCCTCCCGCCTCCATTCAGCTCCTCGAGGACTCCCATGAGGAGTTCCTCAACATTCGGCAACACACACCTTTCCTTGCCTCCCTCTACCTTGACTTCCTCGGCTTTCCCGTCCTTGGCGCCACCTCCACCCCAACCATCTTCACTCCCACCACCTTCCAAGAGGCCATCACCTGCCCTGACGCGGACAAATGGATAGCGGCGATCTTCTTGGAGTGTGAGGCATTTATTCGCAACGACTCCTTTGTCGATGTCCCCCTCCCAGCCGACGCCAACCTCGTCGAGGGCAAATGGGTCTTTCGGGTGAAGCAGCTGCCGGGCGAGGAGCCGGTCTACAAGGCACGCTACTGCGCCAAGGGTTTTACGCAGACTTGGGGCAAGGATTTCTGGTTCACCTACGCCCCCACCGCCAAACCACCCACCTTCGCGCAGCCCTTGACATTGGCGCACGTGACAACATGGAGATATGCTCCATGGACGTCTCCAATGCGTTCCTGCAGGGCGACCTGCACGAGCGCATCTTCCTCAGACGGCCCCCTGGGTTCCATGCTGCCTTTCCTGAGAACACCGTCTGGCAGCTGCGTCGCCCTGTCTATGGCTTGAAGCAGGCGCCAAGGGAGTGGCACGCGAAGCTGTCTGCCACTCTGGGGTCCCTCGGCTTCTCTGCATCCCACTCCGATGCCAGCCTCTTCATTCGCTCCTCCCCTCGCCGCTTCTTCATTCTGGTGTATGTGGACGACATGATTCTCCTTTCTGACTCCAAGGCTGACATGGAGCAGATGAAGATGTCACTGCAGCAGCGTCTCAAATGCAAGGACCTGGGCGACCTCACGCACTACCTAGGCATGACCATCACACTCGACCGCCCTGCTCGCACCATCACCCTCTCCCAGTCCCACTAAATCGGCCAGGTCTTGGAGAGGTTCGAGATGGCGCAGGCCAAGCCCGTGTCCACCCCCCTCCCTTTCGGCCACCAGCTCGCTCCGCCCACTTCTCCCTCCACCTCCCCTCACCCCTATGCCGAGCTCGTTGGGTCGCTGATGTACGCAATGATGTGCACCCGCCCCGACCTCGCCTACCCCATTAGCGTGCTCGCACGCTTTGTTGGCACCGGTCGTCACACTGAGGAACATTGGAAGGCTGCTAAGCGGGTCCTCCGCTACCTTCGTGGGACCAAGGACCATGTCCTCACCCTTGGCGGCCCCTCCCCTCCTCTCCTTTCGGGCTTCAGTGATTCCTCATGGGCTGACTCGCAGCCGGACCGCCGCTCCTCTCAGGGCTACGGTTTCACACTTGGCAGCGGCCTTATCAGCTGGCGCTCCACCCGCTCCTCTGCCATTTCTCTCTCCACCTGCGAGGCCGAGCTCTACGCTGGCACCATGGCCGCCCAGGAGTCACGCTGGCTCTGCTTTCTTCTTGCCGAACTTGGCGCCCCCCAGCCGTGCCCCACTCTCTGGTGTGACAACGCCAGCACCATCCACCTCACTCAAGATCCCGTCTATCACGCCCGCTCCAAGCACATCGAACTCCGCTACTTCTTCATCCGCGAGCTCGTCCAGCAAGGCCTCATTTCAGTTCGGAAGATTGCGGCGGAGGCCAACTTGGCCGACATCTTCACCAAGGCCCTCCTTCGCCCTGCGCACTCTGCTTTCCTCCGTCTCATTGGCCTTGCTCGCCCGGGCGCCCCTTGATTCAGGGGTTGTTCTCTTCATGTGTTCGCATGCTAAGGGGTTGTGTTTGAATCTATATATTATAGCATGCGAACACTTGTGACTGTACACCAAGAGTGGTGTACAGTTGGGTTGGTTCAGGCCCTAGTTTTGGGTGTACTGCGGATAGACACCCTAATTGGGGTGAACCCAAATATCCTAGCTTAGACTTGGCTCCAACCTTGTTGGCCAAGTGGGGCAACCAACTTTGGTTGGTTGGCCACCATCCCACTAGGGTTGGTTGGATGGTCCTTCCTCCCACTAGCCTACTTGGTCTTGGTGTCTTATGTGCTAGGTTTGGTGTTCTTCTCCAACCTTCTCTTCCTTGTATATCCTTGTGCTCTCTTGAGCTAATGTTAACAATTCTTTCTCAAGTTTCCATAGCTCCTAGTTTCTTTCAAAGCGGGCCAGGAGAGAGGGGGAGAGGGACAGTGAAGAAGGAAATTCCAGGCACGGCAAGTACATCACCCACTTCACCCACTTCACGAAACGGCTCTCATGACTCGAGAGGAGGAGGGTGAGGATGCACAGCACACAAGAAAGAGCAGCGCCTCAGTGTGAGGAAGCACGTACAGTGCAGCCGAGAGGGATGGGGCAGCCCTCGAGAAACAACAGCGTCTTCACGTTCTTGCGACCACCCCCAGCAGCGGCAGCACCAGCAGCACTGCTCCCACCACCACCAGCACCACCACCAACTCCACTCGCACCTGGCCCACCCCTTCCCCTGCCTGTCGCAGCACCTGCCTCCGCCCCTACTCCACCACTCCCCACCACATCCCACTCCTCCACAAACTTCCTCGTCCAGAACCGCTGGCACTGCCCGAGCCTATCCAGCGTCTCAGCGGATTGAGCCACCTTGGCTCCCGTGCAGCGCGCCACTCTCTCTAAGAGAGAGCGCTTGACGTTGAAGACGAGAGACATGCGGTGCTCCACCATCCACTGCTGCGCGAAGCCGGAGACTGTTCCCTCCACTAGCAGCACACTGCCGCCCACCTGCCCGCCCCCGCCAGCTGGCGGTGCAGAGACCGCAGAGGGGGTTGGGGGGACTGAGGTGGGGGCATTGCTGCCGCTGCTGCTGGCGAGGCTGTGCGTGCTCCCCATGCTGCTGTAACGGGTTAAGCCGCCCGGAGCTGGTGCTTGGTTGTACGTGCTGCTGTTGCTGCTGTATGTGTTGCTGTTGCTGTTGCTGTTGCTGTTGCTGTATGTGCTGTTGCTGTTGTAGGTGCTGCTGCTGCCAGTGCTAATGATGCTTCCCGTGGTGCTGCTGGCATTGCTGCCTGTCCTCCTATGCCCACCCCCACCACCACCCCCAGCAGCAGCACCATACCCACCCCCAAACCCCCCAACAGCAGCACCCCCACCCCCACCCCCACCAACACCACCAAAGGCACCGCTCCCAAGCACCCCGGTCTGTCTCGTCAGCCCTGGCCCCGGCTCCCCTTCGCCCCGGAACCCCCGCCCCCTCGCCCCCACTGCTGCTCCCGTGGGTGTGGTAGGAACAGAGTACATGCCGTGGCTGCTGGGCGGCCCTTGCGGGTAGCCTTGTTGTGGGTAGCCTTGGGGGTAGGCTTGCGAGGGAGCTTGCGAGTAGGCTTGTACAGGGGCTTGTTGGGGGGCAGGGCGCGGGAACTTGCGCTCAATCTTCTGCAGCATGTGGCGCAGATGGGTCTCTTGCTGGGGAGGACAGGCGAGGGATGGGGGAAGAGAACAAGGAGTGGGGGATGAGAAGAAAAGAATGGAGGAAAAGATAACAGTAGAACTATGACCTTGAAAGTGAGGTTCAGATTTAACCGCAGTCAACCTGTGCCTACCTGGGCGAGCAGTGTGTCGATGGAGGAGAGGCGGTTGGGGCAGCGCTGGTACTCGAGGGTGGAGGCGAGCAGAGCGATGTGCGGCCACCGGATGTCCGATGCCATTCTCTTGTTGGCCACGTTCTTTCGACACACCACCCCGTCCACCACACAGCTGCGCGGGATGGGAAGGATGACGGATTAAGAAGAAAAACAAATGAGGAAAACAATGTCCACCTTCCTGTCATCCCACCTATCCACCATCCTGCTATGCTTCCCAGTCCCCCCTTTTGACTGACACGTACCTCTCACTGCGCTTGCCGCCTGCAATGCACTTCACTTTAATATACCCCCCGGGGTCCATATACCCCCCCATCGAGCTCGAGTCCGGCCGAACCAGCGACGCAGCTTCGGACGCCAGGCGCCGAACCACCTCAAGCCACCCTTCCAGGTCTCCCTCGCCCCCTGCCTGCAGCCCCTCTGCTTTGAGCATCTGCTCTACCAGTGCGCTGAAATGCCCCTCCACCACCTCCCTTAGCCTCTCCCGTGCGTCCACACTGCCTGGTAGCACTATGCCCACCCCTGCTGGCACTGCAGCTGCAGCAGCTGCAGAGCCTCCTCCCTCTCTCCCCCCTGTTCGTGTTGCTCCGCCTCCTCCTCCTCCTCCTCCTGCTCCTCCTCCTGCTCCTCCACTGTATACCCCCATCTGTCCATCCCCCTGCCACCCCTCCCCACCCCCATAAACCGAGGATGAACTATCACCATACTGGCCAGTGCTGCTGCTCGCATCCCACCCATCTCCTTCCCCTTCTCCTTCTCCTTCCCCTCCTCCCCTCTCATTCCACCAGCTACCCTCCTCGTCCTCCTCATCCACATATGCAACCGCCCTGCCCCTGCCCTGGATCCCACCTCCCCCAAGTGCAGACGAATCCGGAGGCGGCGTCTCCCAGAGCTTGCTATTCGCCTCCAGATTCACCGCATCTGGACACTCGGAGGACGACGAGCCGTACGACGACTGCAGGTACGGAGATACGCCGAATCCGGACGCCACTCCTTCCGCCGTCTCCTCCCCAGCATCTGCATCTTCTTGGATAGACCGGGGTCTGGGAGTGGCTGATCCAGAGGCAGTGGGAGTAGCAACCACCATCGCTCCGATCCGATCATCCACACCGGACCCAACCACTCCAAACGACCCAGCCCGAACAAGCCCGCTGCTTCCTCCCCCTCCTGCTCCTCCCCCTGTTCCTCCAACCCCTCCTCCAACCTCCCCTCCCCTGTTCCCACCACCACCCACAGCACCACCAGCAGCACTAGCAGCAGCTGCAGCAGCAGCGGTAGCAGCAGAAGCAGAGGGAATGGCAGAAGCAGCGGCAGCAGGGGGGGCATTTAGGTCATCCCCAGGGCGCCAGAGGTCCTGGCTGCCTGTGCGGATGTGCAGCGCCGGCCCCTTCACCACATCATACTGCATCCCTTGTGCTCCTCGCCCCACTGCCTGCTGCTGCTGCTGCTGCTGCTGCTGCTGCTGCTGCTGTTGTGAGTCCGTTAATCCTGTGTTGACAATCAGTCCGCCTACATTAACTGCTCGTGCTCCTGCTGCCAATTCTGCTGCCGCTGGGTTCGCTGATGCTTCTGGTCCTGCTGCCGTTTCTCCTGGTCCTACTGCTGCAGAAGCTGCCGCGGAAGAAGCAGCAGCAGGGGCAGGATCAGGAGGAGTCAGCCCTGTTCTCTCAGTGCCACCTTTCATCTCAAATGCTCTGTTAACGCCGCCCTTATCTTGCAACATCTCACCCGCTCCCTTTGCTCCTGCGTCCCTCACACCTACAACTGCTCCCTCACCCATCTCCCCTCTCTGCCTCTGCTCCCCATGCCTTACTCCCTCTCCCTGCCAAGCAGCAGCATCAAGCGTGATCAAACCACCACCACCACCAGCACCACCAGCAGCGCCACCACCACCACCACCGGCACCACCAGCACCAGCACCACCCCTTCCTGCCTTCCTTCCCAGCGTCCACCTGTCTCTGCACCACCAATCACTGTCCTCCACATCCTCCCCCTCTTCCAACCCAAACCCACTCCTCGTCCTCCCTGCCGCTCCCAAGCCCCCACTCATGCTGTCCCCCCCGTCCACTCGCCCCACAGGGCCCCCTCTGCCAATACCAACCCTGCTCTCTGCAGGTCCAGAGGAGTTGGGAATGGTAGCAGCCGTGACAGTGCGATTGTCGCTAGAGGCATTAGGGACAGTAGTGGCAGCGGTAGAGGCAGAATTAGGGGCATCTTTGATGTCGGCGTGTTGCCCGTTTGTGCTGGGGTGGGGAGGCGTGTTGGGACGTGACAGAGACCGCCTACCATACTCGGCAGCTACTGTTACCGCTTCTGGTAACACAGCAGCTGGAGTGTTACTGGCAACAGAAGCAGGAGCAGCAGGCGCAACAGCAGCAGCAGGCAAGACGGCAGCAGGCCTGGGCCCTCGAGGGGAAATGAGCGAGAACGGAAACGAATCAAGGGCATTAACCGACGACGATTTACCCACAGCACCATTGCCCGCAGCGCCACCACCTCCACCACCACCACTGCCTCCCCCACCACCGCCCATCCTACTCCCCGTTGCCTTCCCCCCACCTAGCCCAAGCCCAAACGTCCTGGTGAACCCGAGGGGGAAGTAAGCGAGGTCCCACATAGATGGGCTCTCCCTGTCGCTCTCCTCCTCTGCTGCCCCGAGATGCTCCCAGCCCCCCCACCCCTTGATTGATCCCAGTCGCTCGTATGGCTCCTTGGGCTTTGGTGGCACGTTGCTGATGGGAATGCCTTTTCTGGCGTCACTGACAGCCGTCTCCTTGCCGCTGCCCTCTCTTGCATGTGAGTTTTCTGGCTCGCTTGGGGAGAGTGTGGTCCCATTGCCTGTCGCAGCTGCTGCTGCTGTAGTGTGTGACGGTTGGAGGGCCTGTGGCAGGGCTTGTACCGGAAGCAGCTTGCTGCTGCTCAGCTCAGTGCCGCTGCTGCTGCTGCCGTCAGTGCTGCTGCTGCCTTGATTGGCATTACTGCTGCCCGTGCCCTTGCTATTCATACTATTCTGTCCTGTGCTGCCGCTGCTGCTATTGCTGCTAGCAGGACCAAGATCCACGAAGCCCCGGCTGCTGTTGCCACCAGTAGTGCTGCCACTAGCAGTGGTGCTGCCACCAGAACTGCCGTTTCCCCTCGCCGCTACATCAGTCTTCGAGATAGGCTGCCAGTCACGCTGCTCCCTCTGCTGGTGCTCAGGCTGCTGCTGCTGCTGCTGCTGCTGGCGCTGCAGGTGATGGTGCCTCGGATCATAATAATGAATGTGACTATGTCGAGCATGGGGTCCCCTCCTCGTTTCCACCTCCCCATCCTCCCCTTCTCCCCCTTCCACTACCGTCTCTCTACCAGCCCTCCACCTCGGGTCCGACCCACTTCTCTCGTTCCTCCCCCCCTCGTGCTGCGCTGCCTGCGCACCAGTGAGCCCCACAAGACTGTCATGTGAAAGGGTCCGCGACTGGAAGCCTACACCAAACCCACTCAGGCCCCCAACAGCAAAGCCACCCAGCCCCAACAACCCCTTGCGTGTTGCCTCCCCTTGACCTCCACTCCCAATACCACCCACACCTCCTCCTCTTCCTCCTACTTCTGCTCCTACTCCTGCTCCTGCACCCCCTCCTGCTCCCCTTCCTGCTCCCCCTCCTCCTGCTCCACCTCCCCTTCCTGCTCCGGCTCTTCCTTTCATACTTTCCTCGTTAATCATTCCTCCTTTACCTGCTGCCGTTGCTGCTGCTGCTCCTGCTGCTTCCGCCTGTGCTCCAATCCCGACTGTTCTGACCCCACTGCCTCCCGAACGAAACTTTTCGCCCTCGTTGCCTTCTTTGAGCCTTTCCCCCGGCCCGTCTCCCCTAGAGTCAGTACTGCCCCTAACTCTACCCCTTCGCCTCGCCCTTCCCTGAGACAGTATATACCCCATCTCCTCCTCCTCCTCTTCCTCGTCCTCCTCCTCCTCCTCGTCATCGTCCTCCTCGCATTCATCCTCATCCTCATCCTCATCCTCTTCATCTTCCTCCTCTTCTTCTTCCTCCTCCTCCGCGTCCTCCTCCTCGTCTTCCCCATAGGCTTCATCATCAATCCTGCAAAAGTTGTATTGTTTGGAGAGAAAAACATTTTTAATACAGAGTAGGGGCGCCACACCAGACACGGTGTTAGAAAGAGAGTGTGAAAGGGAGAGGGAAATACAGACAAAGTCAAAATGATGCCGAAAACTGAAACAACGGAGAATGCACATTGCATGGGACGCATGATGTTGAGGGAGGGCAGTGAGAGAAATTAGATGCAGTCGCAGAAAAAAAAAAAAAACACACACACACACACACACACACACACACACACACATACACCCACACACACACAAACAAACAAACAAATAAACAAACAAACGCCGACCTGTAGTTTGGGTGCCTGAACTCATACTGCGTCCCAACTCCACCACCTTCTCCCACGCCCTCCGCCAATCCACTGCTCTGCTGCCGTCTGAACCCCAAAAGCGCCCCTCCCTCTCCCCTATACCCGCTCCTGCTGTCCCTTCCCCACCCCTCGCCCACTGAAACGCTTTTCTGTGCACCCATCCCCATGACAGGCCCAATGCCAGGCCCATACACTCCCTCTCTACCTATTGCTCCACTCTGACCCCTCCCCCCTCCCAATCCCCTCCTCATCTTCCCTCCCTCCTCCCACTCCCACATATCCCCTTCTCCTCCCCTCCCTTCTCCCCTCCCTCCCCTCCCCTGCACCCCTCCTCCTCTCCCTTCTCCCACCTCCGCCGCTTCCCGAAACGCCGAACCTGCGCCTTTAGGATGGGGGTCTTTCCGAGGCAAGCTGAGAGCCTCGGCGTAACACTGGTCGCACACCCGAACCTTCTCAGTAGCAACATCCTGAACCCCACCACCACCACCACCACCAACACCAACACCACCAGCACCAGCACCACCAGCACCAGCACCACCACCACCGGCAAAACTACCCCCAGCACCACTACCACCACCACCACCACCAGCAGCAGCAGCAGCACCGCCAGCAGCACCAGCACCGCCAGCACCAGCAGCAGGACCAGCGGGCAGGAGCGGGCGTGCCTGGTCGCGGCGCAGGAAGGGCATGGGGATGGAGCGCTGGGTGCATCGGCCGCAGAAGACGCGGCCGCAGCGGCGGCAGTGGTGGCGGCGGTTGAGGATGGTGAACTGCGCGTCACACGCGTAGCAGTGCAGTGCATGGCTGTCCTTCATCCATAAGTCGCGAGACAGTAAATCCGACTTGCTGCTCCCTGTCACTCCCCCCCTGCTGCTGCTGCTGCTACCACTGCCGGTGGTGGTTCTGCTGCTGGTGCTGGTGCTGGTGGCAGCACCAGGAGCGCCAGGAGCGACAGCTGCGCCAGCAGCGCCAGCAGAAGCACGGATAGGGTTGACACGAGAGGTGCCAGTACGGCCCGCGGAGGAGGTACCAGCAGTACTAGCCCTCTCCGCCCTAACAGCCCCTAATCTGCCATCTGGAACCCCTGCTTCTCGTCCCGCTCCTCTTGCTCCTCCTTCTAAGTAACTCATCCCCCCAATGCCTCCTGAACCTGCTGCTGCACTTGTCATTGTCCTGGCACCACTGAACCTACCCGCACCACTAACAGCACCAGTTTCACCATCAAACCCGCTGGTAACATGGTTACCACCGTCGCCACCGCCACCCACAGCAGTTCTCACCGCTCCTCTCCCACCCATCCCCTCACCACTCGTCCCCGCACCCACAATTCCTCCTCTTCCATAGCCACCTCCCCCAGATCCACCTCCCCCTGCATCCCTACCCCCCGGAGGCAAACCAGCACGAGTTGCGCCGGAAGTCCCGCCGCGCTTCGCGGTGGAAGTCGCCTGGCTGAAATTCCGGCGGGAAGAGGAGGAAGTGGATCCAGCGGAAATTCCGGCGCCTGATGCGCTCAGAGGCTTGTTGCTGGTGGTGTCGCTAACGGGTGGGACGTACGGACCGAAGGAGAGGAGAGAGGAGGAGGAGGAATCCGGGCCTGGAGCAGTGGATGCGCGGGGGCTTGTTGCTGATGCTCCTGATGCTCCTGAAGCGGATTTTGGCGGTTCCGGACTTTGCCGTTTGGGTAAGAATAGGCCGAAACCGAAATCCATGATATCCGGGATCTAGAATCGCCGGAAACTGCGGAAGGTTGTGAACGAAAGCTCACGACGGTGTTCCGGCTTTAAAACGGGTGTGACCATGCAAGAGATGACAGAAACGGAAGTCGTTGATCCCGAGTTGCTAAACGCGAATCTCAATCGTACAAAGCATCTCGTGCCTGAATCCTGAAAGAACGCATCCTCGCCGTATCCTGAAAAGGTTCATTACAAAAGCCGAACATCTGCAGGTGAGCACAACACAGTTTTAACGCTCGCCCAATCGTGTTGTGTGCTCTTAATTCGTCGGATACGTAGACCGTAATCCCTAGCTTATTTCTCGATAACCGTCAGGAACGGCCTTAGAAAGTGAGAAAGGGAGACTCAATGAATTCGCGAAGCCCCGTCGCAGCCGAGCGATACGATAACAGTTAGAGCGTGAATCGAGACGACGCGAGCGGAGGGTATAATAAGCGTGGGGCGTGCTTAGCACGAAACGCGCCGTTTGCATATCATCCACGCGCGCATGTCGCCGCAACTCACGGTGGGCCTGCAGAACAAAACGCAGCTGCGGTAACGAATATGGGAACATCTGGATAACGGGATGGATGTGGGTGGGTGAATTCAATCTACGTCATCTGCTTTCAGCTTGGGGAATCGTCCCCAGCCTCCGTCCACTCATCGTTCATTACAGTTCAGTGGTTTTCAGAGCGGTAGACAACGGTTTAAGAAGTTCACCTATCTGGACCGAAAAGCACCGAGCTAAAGCGTGATGAGAGGGCGAAATTATGTGGAATGCTGTAGATGGCGAGCGAACCAAGGGTGGAGCAAGCCGAGCCGACAGCATCCCACAGATCGCCAAGGAAAGCGTTACAGTACGGTGCCTTACGCTTTTAGAATGGTATGGTACGAAGCCGTGAAATAAAAAGCCTGGGACTGCTTGACCAAAAGAAGCTGAGTTGGGCAGCCAGGAAGGCAGCCAATGGTCATCGGCTTTGGCGCGCAGGAAACCTGCCGCGTTATGGCTGGCCGGTTGATTGGGAATGGCTGCCTTGGGACTGGTTAGGTTTGGACGCAGTTTTATTGGACGAAAACGGAAGTTGCTGTTCGGAGTTCATAAATTGGGTCACTCTCGTTTGCTGAAACGGGCTTCGCCTCGATTTTCTCCAATTCGCCAACTCTGCGGGTCGTAGCCGAAGTGAAATGCACACTGATTGTTTCGGCAACCCTTGAGACGTTTCACGTGCGGTTTCACAACCAGCTACCACCTTTCCTTGATATCCATCCATTCCGAAACTAAGGGCCGTTTCACACTTGTAGCGAGCCAGGAAAGGGCTCTGAACACTGCGCATCCTACTGCATTACTACACAAGAGTTGTTGCCTCAACCGTCACTAGCTTCCACATTCGGTTGTATGGTGGGCGAGCTAAGCACCTTTAGAGGTGCCGCGCATTTACACACCGCAGCACTCAAGCTTTTTGACGATTAGGTATCACAAACATTCTCCGGGCCCACTTCGCATTCCTCTGTTGGAATTAGGGAAAAAACCACACGCCGTCGCACGGTTTTTGCACGCTCGTCGTACACTTGTCGCAGTGCAACATGGCGAAAGGTGGACAGCAGCCGTGCGTCGTGTGCCAGTCGCAAGCCGCCAAATACAAATGCCCCACGTGCCTCTCTCCCTAGTACGTCTGCTGGGCGCTCAACCCTTAGACGTACACATTCCTTACACCTCGAAACTCGCCATTTTGTAACACCTGTATTTGTGGCCTTCGTCCATCCCTCTTTCCCCCTCCCCCAATTCCTCCCCTTTTTTCGTTCCTTCTCTCTGTCATCCGCCATTCTCGTCCCTCGTGGCCCTCCCTGCGCCGCCTCTGAAGCTGCTCCGTCGCTTGCTGCAGAACGCATAAAGGTGAGCCCGAAGCTACTCTAACGCGTACAGAAAATTTAGGGGCTGAGTGAGACGGGAGGCAGGGATCAGGGCTAGGGAATTAGGTTCAGGGTTCGGGGTTCGGTTTAAGGAGCTGACTTTTGAGCCGACTCCAAAGTCGCAGGGTTCAAGGCTAGGGGTTCAGGTTCAGGGTTCAGGGTTGGGTTTAAGGATTTTGTGATCCGGGTTTCGGTCAGGAATTTGTATGTGCTGCTTGTTAAGGTTCTTTGATGTCTTATATTGAGGTATTCGCGTGCAAGATATACGCGCTCTCTTCCGCGCTCTCATAAACGCCAAACCTCACACTAGCATGCGCGCACGCACACAAACACACACTCGCACGCACACGCACACGCACGCACGCACTCACGCGCGCACACACAGAGACACACACGCAACCACTTTCTCCCATCGCCTCCCCCCCACGCAGGTTCTCTTTCCCTCCCTGAAGTGCCATGGATCGTTTTAGGTTCCTCTTACCACTCCCTCCGTCCTTCTCTCTTTCGCACCCGGTCGCTCACTCTCTCACCGTCTCCTCACCCGTTCCCAACCACCCTGTACCTTCTCACTCCTCTGCAATACCCGTGCACCGCATAGAACCTCTCTTTACCACACTCACTCCCCTCCCACCCCCCGTCGTTCGCCCTGCAGAGACGCCATGCCAACCAAGGGAGCAGCCGGCCACGTCAGCAGCAGAGGCAGGAGCTACAGCCGCCACCACAGCAGATTCCCAAGGCATCGCCGGTCCAGACAGCAGCGGCAGGGGGAAGCAGCCTGTGCGGCCATTTGAGGAGTGTGAGGATGAGGACGAGCTCTCGTGGCGCCTTCCCTGCAGCACACTCAGAGAAATAGGTGAGGATCTGTGTTTATGGGTGATGTGACAGCACCGGTCCAGACAGCGGCAGCAAGGGCAAGCAGCCTGTGCGGCCGTTTGTGGAGTGCGAGGATGAGGACGAGCTTTCCTGGCGCCTTCCCTGCAGCACACTGAGAGAAATAGGTGAGGAGCCGGCACTCAGTTACCCTTTTGTGTCCCCATTCCCAGCTTCCGTCTCACTCTTCGCCTACGCTCTTCTTCCCTTGCCCCACCCACTCACAGCGGACGGACGATGCAGCGTTGAGGCAGAAGTTGAGGGGCCACGAGTTGCAACGCGTGCTGCTCCTCACTTTCCTTACTCGCCTATTCCCTTCCTCCCCTGCCCCACCCACACAGCGGATGATGCAGCGTTGAGGCAGCAACTGAGAGACCATGAGCTGCAGCGCATGCTGCTTCTCATCGACAGCTCCCCGCACCCAGAAGCAGTCAGTGCCCGCCCCTTCCCATTCCCATTTGCGTTCTATTTACGTCTCAAAACAAAGCCTTGAGAAGTCTCAGTAAGCGCATGCTTCTCCTCATCGACAGCTCCCCACACCCGGAAGCAGTCAGTGTTCGCCCCTTTCCAGTGCCTCTTGCGCTCTATTTACGTCTCAAAGAATATTCTGAGAAGTATCAATTAGATAAGCGCATGCTTCTCCTCATCGACAGCTCCCCATACCCAGAAGCAGTCACTGCTGCCATCCACCTTCCTCCTCCCTTTTCGAGCTCCAGTTCTTCGCCTTTCCTCGTCTCAACTTTCATTTCTGCCTTGTTTGATTGCCAAAATTTCACCTGTGTAGTTACTCAGCTGTTTGCATTGCCGTATCTCATCCCATGCTCCTCAAATCAAAATTCTCAACGCCCCAATACCTCACCACCCCCACCCACCCCCCCCCCCCCCAATCATGCTATCTCAACCCCTCTCATCCCCTCGCCATGCTACCCACCAGGCACTAGAAGCAGCGCGGTCGCATCCTGCTTTTGCCAAGTTCCTTCAACAGGCAATCCTCTCAACCCCTCTTAACCCCTCTTGCCCCGGCTCCGTTCCTCTCTCCTACTCTTCTCTTCTCTCGCCCCTCTCGCCCTTCCTGCCTGCTTTTCTCCCTCGAGTTGCACCTCACCTCATCTCTTATCTCTTTGTCAGCAGCCTCAAAAGTGGTTCTATGGCTGATGCGTTTCCTCCCTTCCCTCTTCCTTTTGATGATTGTGTTGTGTCCTCCTGTCCTTGCAGGTCCAAAAGCACTTGCCTCTAGCAAACTGACTGCCTGACTGACACCACACATGCAGAGTTTGGTGTTGTGGCTGAAATACTAAAAAATAAAGTTGCTAACCACCCTACATCCCCTGCTACTGTGTTGAGGCGCCTCAGAAACAGAGTTGTTTGTGGTTGAAGGCTGCTCAGCTAGCTCGTATCACCATCCTACCTCCCCTGCTACTGTGTTGAGGCGCCTCAGAAACAGAGTTGTTTGTGGTTGAAGGCTGCTCAGCTAGCTCGTAGCACCATCCTACCTCCCCTGCTACTGTGTTGAGGCGCCTCAGAAACAGAGTTGTTTGTGGTTGGGGGAGCTCAGCTAGCTCGTATCACCATCCTACCTCCCCTGCTACTGTGTTGAGGCGCTGCGGAAACAGAGCTGCTTGTGGTTGAAGGCTGCTCAGCTCCTACAACCACCCTACTCCAGGATGCTTAACACACGGAATATACGGTAGTAGTGAACATGTTTAGGAGGCCCACGTGAAGCGAAATAGCTGGCATTGAGTTGGGAAAAGAAAAAGCATGCATTACAAGAGAGCCCAGCACATACAAGCTTCAACCCATACCGTATGTCACAACACACACACACACACACCACACTTCTACAGACACAACACGCTTCTACAAATCAGCTCTACTTGCACACTGGGGGCTCAGGAAAGGGGGAAAAACTGCCCTAGTCATTCAGGAGGGAATACCGAAACTGTTCTTGCTTTAGTGCCTGCACGGTCCCCGCCACGAGCTCACGGGTGTGCCGCTTTCACGCTAAGCCAGGCGACAGCTTCACGGGCGTGGTGGTGGTTGTCTTGCTCGTGTCGGCCAATAAAGTCACGGAAGACTGCGACAGTTTCACAGGCGTGGTGGTGGTCGATTTGGTCATGTCGGCCAATAAAGTCACGGAAGACTGAGACAATTTCACGGGCGTGGTGGTGGTTTTCTTGGTCGTGTCTGTTATAGTCACAATAGGCTTGAATGTGCCTAAAACGAAAGATAGAGAGCACAGACGGATTTCTGCACAGCGGCTTCAAACGTTGATAGCGTTCTGCTCACAGCTGCAAATGACTTGATTCAAATTGGATCTGGAGCGTCTTCACGTCGCCTACAATTATCAATTTAGATTGCACGATTTGATAAAGAATTGACGACACAGCGTCGGTTTGAACGAACGGTACTATGGCAGCCACTATAGTCTTAGAACACAAGATAGGAAGAGCTAGCAAGGGTTACGAGTTGGGAATGACTCCCAGCTCCTACAAACCCCAAGAGCCGAGGTACAGTGATGTGGAACAGTGCCACACTGTCCCCAACCACGAAGGGTCTCGAAACTACCCTTCACTAGGGCCTACACCAAGTGAAATGTTACACTACACAAAGTAATGTAACTATCTTCAATATCTTGAGGTGTACCCTTTTTTGCGAGCTTCGAAATCACTTGAGGCTTGACACCAAGGCTCGGGCTCTTCATCACAAACTCATCCGTGAGTTCTTGATGGGTCTACTGCACACACCTGCGACACACCGAACGTTTGACACAGGACAAAATAGAAACCGCGCACGACAAAATAGAAACCGCGCGCGAGACACAAACAACCGCGTAACACGCGTCTAGCGATAACTCGCTATTGACTCGACACACACACTTGACATCATGACTCAACATTCACACACAATTATAAGCATGAAACATATATTATCCCATGCCCTCATACCATTCCATACACATACACATGCACGCACACGGACAACAAGCCGAGTGCAAACCGTAGGGTTGCACCAACAAACTCCCCCTCGGATTGTTGGCCTTAGGATATGTTGCTCTCTCAGTTCAGAGCCATCGCAGCCAGCTTGCAACACTTCCAATGCTGCTGCTCCACCAGCCTCTTGGTCATCATGTCAGCCGGCTGCCCCGTGGTCTTCACGTAGCGCAACTCAACTTCACCCGCGGTTACCATGCTCCTCGTCCAATGCCACTTCACCCTCATGTGCTTCGTGAGTCCATGCAACACAGGGTTCTTAGCAAGAGCAATGGCACCCTGGCTGTCACAGTACAGTGGGGTAGGTCCTTGCTGCTCCTCCCCCAATTCAGCCAACAAACGCCGCTGCCACACAATCTCCCGTACGGCACGGAAGAGTGCCATGTACTCGGACTCCACCGAGCTCAAAGCTTGGTCAACCTGCTTCTTGCTCTCCCAAGCAGTTGGGCCTCCACCAACACAGCATATGAAGCCTCCCACACTT
Source organism: Closterium sp. Naga37s-1 (assembly GCA_947471745.1). NCBI lineage: Eukaryota > Viridiplantae > Streptophyta > Zygnematophyceae > Desmidiales > Closteriaceae > Closterium > Closterium sp. Naga37s-1. The sequence goes on along the minus strand of CANJKZ010000187.1, from coordinate 375,237 downwards.
GTCATGTCCTCTGGTTCTGATGCATATGAAGCATCCGAGTAGGCGGTGAGGAACAAACGCCCGGGTTCAACACCATCCGCGCCCTTTTGGCGCCTTTGTGCCGCCGCCGAGTATTGCAGCCCAACGGTCGGTGTTTGGCCAAGATACTTGGCCACCCTCATTCCAGCTGCTACCTGCTCCTCATTAGGGCATTGCACAACCCTAGCCAGCTGCCCGGTAGCAAACGCGACGTCCGGTCGGGTGTTTACCGCCGCATACATGAGGCTGCCCACCAACGAGTGAAATCGGCGCCTCTCCTCTTCACCAACGCTCTCCTCCTCTGGTCCCTTCACACACTTGAACCCAGAGGGAAAGGGTGTAGCCACATGGCCTTCACTCTGCCCAAAGTTGGCAGCCAATGCCTCCAGGTACTTTCGTTGATGCACCCGCATGCACCGCTTCTCCACATCTCGTTCGATGTGGAGCCCAAGGTAGAAGCTCACGTCACCAAGGGCCTTGCACTTGAACTTGTCTTGAAGCTTCAGCATCACCTCCTTCACAAGGTCAGAAGAGGGTGAGAAAATGAGGATGTCATCCACATAAACCACCATGAAACTCCTCTGCTCCCCCTCGCCAAGCATGAACAAGGAGTGATCGGCCGTTGAGGGAGTGAAGCCGATCCCCTCCAACACTTCGCGCAGCTTCATGTACCATTGCCTAGGGGCCTGCTTCAGCCCATAGAGGGCCTTCTTCAGCTTCCACACTCTGCCACTACCATCATCAAACCCCTCTGGCTGCGCCATAACAATCTCCTCCTCAAGGATGCCGTTAAGGAATGCCGTTACGATGTCCATTTGCTTTACTACCCATCCTTTGATGGCGGCTCCCGCGAATAGGGTTCGCAGCGTCGTCGGCTTCACCACAGGGGCAAACAGCTCCTTGAAGTCCACCTTCTCCTTCTGCTGGTACCCCTTGGCTACAAGCCTAGACTTGTAGCGCTCGATCTTGCCGTCGGCATCCGACTTGATTTTGAAGAGCCACTTGGACGTTATCGCCGTACGCCCCTCCGGTAGCTCCACCAATTCAAACGTGTCATTCTCCTCGATGCTCTTCAGCTCACTCTCCATGGCCTTCTTCCACTCCTCAGCATCACTACTCTCCAAAGCCTCCTTGAGAGTTGCTGGTTCTCCCGGCATCTCCACCGGAGAGAAGAACGCGAAGGCACACTCCTCGTAGTCACTCTCCTCGTCGTCTCCGACCATCATTGCCGCTCCGGCCAGGGCTGTCTTGCCCTGCTTTCCCGGCGCATCATAGGTCAGCCTATTAGGGGGTTGAACTCTCCTCTTCCCCCTTCCTTCCTCCTCAGCTGCAGGGACTTGAAGGCCTTGGCGTTGCTGCGGTGTGGCTCGAATCCGTGGAGCACTCGTAGTACGGGAAGGGAGTGACGGTGCACGCTCGCTCACTTGCTGCACCTCCTCCTCTTCTTCCTCTGCATCATTGGCCTCCTCTCCCCCATTCACAAGGGAGGATTGCCTTGTGGTTGTGCTGCCGCTGCTCAGCTCCAAAGGCAGCTCCACATGCTCCAAACCGGAACTCTTCACCTCCCCAAACCGCACGCCTATCTTCGCCTCATTCTCCGCCTTCCAATCCTTGTACATGAAGTTCTCCATGAACTTGCAGTCCCTGCTCACCAAGAACTTCTTGGTGAATGGGTCCCAAAGAATCCCTTGCTGTTTTGAGCCATGCCCAAGTGCACGGCCCACACCGCCTTGGCACCAAGCTTGTTGTGCCGAAGATGCTTAGGCACGAGCGCCATGCACATGCACCCGAACACCCGAAGCATATCCACCTTTGGCTTCCTTCCTAGCCACTCCACATAGGGCACCCATTTGTCTGCTCCCACATGAGTCAAGGCTCTGTTCTTGGCCACACACGCGCTCCGCACCGCATCAGGCCAGAAATAGTCGGGTAACCCGGCTTCAATGAGCAACCCGCGTGCCGCCTCCGTGATTGTGCGGTTCGCTCGCTCGGCGATGCCGTTCATTGCAGGGGAGTATGGCATGGTGAGGGAGTGCCGAATACCATTCTTCTTCAGCCACAACCCAAACTCCTTGCTCAGGAACTCTCCCCCTCGATCGGTGCGGATTGACTTGACTAGACGGTCTTGTTGCCGCTCCACCATCGGGAACCAATCCGTCTTCAACGTTTCAGCCACGTCGCTCTTCTTGGCCAGCACGTACACCCAAGTCATGCGGGTGTAGACGTCGACAATGGTGAGAAAATACTCAGCTCCAGCAGCTCCAAGCTTCAGGGGGCCCACCACGTCCATCACCACCTCATCAAGCGGTGCCTTTGCCGTTGCCTCCGAACTAGGGAACGGAAACCGGGTGAACTTGGCTTGAATGCACGTCGGGCAGCCAAGCACCTCATCGGGCTCCCCCTTCACACGTATGCCAGCAACCATCTCATTCTTCACTAGCTGCTGCAAGATGGGCAGGGCCACATGCCCCATGCGCCGATGCAAGATGAGCCAATCACACTCCCCCGTAGCCGAAGTTGGATTGGAGAATGCCGCGCTCGCAATAGCGCCCCACATACTCTCTCCGTAGTCCTCCTCCGCTGCTGCCTCTGGGTTCTCCTCACCCTTTTGCTGCTCCTTGGTTGCTGCACCACTCTCCTTAGGTTCACTGAACTTGCTGGTCCCTCCAGGTTTGCTCTTCTTGAGCTCATTCTCCTTAGCGCGACCGTTCGCGCCATCGTCGCTACCGACCGCTCCATTCTTGGTGCTGATGCTTGCTGCCACTTGCCTCTCCTTAGGCATAGGGACCACTGGGATCTGCCACATCTCGTTGTAGACATCCCTGTCCTCATGAAGGTCCCAAAGAATTCGATCGCCAAGCCTTGCGGTGTAGGTCTTGGCTCCCTTCGAGTTCGTGTCCATGCCGGCCTTTGCCAACCGCCGCACGGAAATCAGGTTTGCAGCAAGGCTGGGCACCCAAAGCACGTTCTTGAGGCCCACCATCTTCCCATCAGCACCCTTGAACATGGCCTTGCCCATGCCTTTCACCTCTGCTCGCTGCCCCAAAGCCGATGTGACATGCTTCACCGGTGACGGCTCGAGTTCGGTGAGCAAGTCCGAGCGAGGTGTCATGCTATAGGTAGCGCCACTATCAATCACCCAATAGTCCAGGGGGTGTAGGGTCACCTTCCCCACAGCTGCTGGCTCCTCAAAGCCTTCATCCTTCTCTGGACCAGCCGGTACTTGCGTCGACACGAAGTAGAATAGACCCGGGTATCGATCGTCGCTCGGGTCCTTGTCGTTGTCTCCGCTCTTCATGTTTGCAGCTCCGCCACCGCGACCGCCACGGCCTCCACGGCCTCGTCCTCTCCCTCCTCCTGCTCCTCTACCCTCTTGGCCTTGAGCAGGGGTCCAACCATCAGGGAGTTTGTAGCAGTCGCGCCACATGTGTCCGCTCTTGTGGCAATAGTGACACTCGCCGTCGAATCGGCCGCGACCGCGTCCGTAGCTCTTGTCGTCGCTGCCGTAACCGCCACTCCTGCGACCTCCGCCGAAGTTGCTGCCACCAAACCTTCCTCCCCCTCGTCCTCTGCCTCTTCCTCGACCATATCCACGGCCGATGCTCGCTGCCCCAGCGCCATCCGCACTCGCCAACTCACGGCGGCGGAAATCCTCTTGAATGATAGCTCGCTTCACGTCTTCAAGCGAGAGGCGGGGCAAGTCGCGATTAAGGTTGATGATGAGCGAGGACCATGACTCTGGGAGTAAGGCCAGCAACTTGGTCTTCTTTTGGAGCTCACTGTAGTTCAAATCAGCTCCCTCAAGCCGCGTCAACAAGTCGAAGAATTTCTGCACCCCTTCTTCAACCGCTTCGTCTTCTTCAATTCGTAGTGCCGCCATTCGCCGTTCCAACACCACCGCTACCGCCGCTGTTGCAGGAGCATGTACACCCTTGAGAGCAGCCCATGCCTTTGGTCCTTTCTCTGGTTCACGCTGGAATGGCTTGATGTGACGGATCTGACTGCTCCCCAACGCTTGCCCAAGTAAGAGATAGCCTTGTGCGCTCTTCCGCACCCACGGGCTCTTCTCCGGGTCGTTCTCGGGGCGCTTCTCCGTTCCTTCCATCACCTCCAGCAGGTCATAGTGGTCAAAGATGTTCTCCATCTTGAAGGACCATTCAGCAAAGTTGTCACCGTTGAACTTGTCAAGCCCAAACACCCTAGGCTCATCCCTAGGTGGGCCAAGACTTGGTTGCATGGGCGCCATGGCTGAATCACGGGGTTGGCCTTGAGCTTGAGCTTCTCCACTGCCACCAGCACCTCTGCCACCCCTTTCCTCAGGTCCAGACATTGTCGAAACTGCTCCAAGGGGCTCTGATACCACTTGTTATAGTCACAATAGGCTTGAATGTGCCTAAAACGAAAGATAGAGAGCACAGACGGATTTCTGCACAGCGGCTTCAAACGTTGATAGCGTTCTGCTCACAGCTGCAAATGACTTGATTCAAATTGGATCTGGAGCGTCTTCACGTCGTCTACAATTATCAATTTAGATTGCACGATTTGATAAAGAATTGACGACACAGCGTCGGTTTGAACGAACGGTACTATGGCAGCCACTATAGTCTTAGAACACAAGATAGGAAGAGCTAGCAAGGGTTACGAGTTGGGAATGACTCCCAGCTCCTACAAACCCCAAGAGCCGAGGTACAGTGATGTGGAACAGTGCCACACTGTCCCCAACCACGAAGGGTCTCGAAACTACCCTTCACTAGGGCCTACACCAAGTGAAATGTTACACTACACAAAGTAATGTAACTATCTTCAATATCTTGAGGTGTACCCTTTTTTGCGAGCTTCGAAATCACTTGAGGCTTGACACCAAGGCTCGGGCTCTTCATCACAAACTCATCCGTGAGTTCTTGATGGGTCTACTGCACACACCTGCGACACACCGAACGTTTGACACATGACAAAATAGAAACCGCGCACGACAAAATAGAAACCGCGCGCGAGACACAAACAACCGCGTAACACGCGTCTAGCGATAACTCGCTATTGACTCGACACACACACTTGACATCATGACTCAACATTCACACACAATTATAAGCATGAAACATATATTATCCCATGCCCTCATACCATTCCATACACACACACATGCACGCACACGGACAACAAGCCGAGTGCAAACCGTAGGGTTGCACCAACAGTGTCGGCCATTGCGGTAAATCTCGTCGACAACTTCACGGGCGTGGTGGTGGCTGACTTGGTCGTGTCGGCCATTGCGGTCACGGTCGACTGCGACATTTTCACGGGCGTTGTGGTGGTCGATTTGGTCGGGTCGGCCATTGTGGTTGTGGTGGCCCAGGACATTTTCACGGGCGTGGTGGTGGTTGTCTTGCTCGGGTCGGCCATCGCGGTGGCCATTTTCGTGGGCAACGACGGGATCTGTGGCTTGAACGTGACTGCCAATTTCACGGGCGTGGTGGTGGTTGACTTGGTCGGGTCAGCCATCGCTAAGGTGGTGGATTGCGCCATTTTTACTGTGGTCGGGGTGGTCGTGGTGGTCAACGTTTTCGTGAGTTTCACGGCGGTCGGGGTGGCCGCGGCGGACTTCTCGAGGTGATACACAGTCCCGCCCCAACCAGCTACCATTTCACAGCGGTCGGGCTCGTGGTGGTGGTTGTCTTGGTCGGTGAAGTCGTTGTGGTAGTGGTCGACACCGACAATTTCACGGGCGTGGTGGTGGTCGCGGCGGATTTCTCCAGGTGATACACAGTCCCGCCTCCCCCAGCTACCAATTTCACGGCGGTGGGGCCCATGGTGGTGGTTGACTTGGTCAATTTCACGGCGGTGGGGCCCGTGGTGGTGGTTGACTTAGTCAATTTCACGGCGGCCGGGCTCGTGGTGGTGGTTGTCTTGGTCGGTGATGTCGTTGTGGTGGTAGTGGTCGACGTCGACAATTTCACGGGCCTCGTGGTGGTGGTCGACTTGGTCGGGTCAGCCATCGCTAAGGTGGTGGATTGCGACATTTTCACGGCGGTCGGGGTGGTCGCGGCGGATTTCTCAAGGTGGTACACAGTCCCGCCCCCCCCGCCAAGTGCAGTTGATCCCAGCATGCGCCGCGTGGCGACGATTCCCTTGGATGCTGCAGCGCAGAGAGCAACGGAAGGGATTAGGTCGAGAGTAGTCTATACTACTATCATGGTAGTAGTGCCCGAATAAACCGATGCAGAATTATATCAATTGGAGAGGCGGTGTATATCGAAGCTGAATGTTACAACCGAAACTGAACGGAATAATGCACCGTGATACGAGTAGACGCGGAGCTTACCTGCGGCGACATACGATGCTGACGTCAGGAGCAGCACAAACAGAAGCACCGGCAGCACCGCCGTGGTGGCAACACCTTGCTTTGACCGAGCCATAGTTGGCAAAGGAGTTAATCCCGACTCGCAAAACCGGTGAGAGGAGGAAAACCGGTGAACAAGCAGAACGGGTAAGTGGATGGCTAGGAAATCTGCTAAGAATGTGGGTGACGGATGGGATGACGAGCATGTTTTATAGGCGTGATAATGCGCGCTCCCGCACACCAATTTCGTCTTGCCAGTGCAAGGGTGGGGAGGGGAGGGATTCGAGTCTCTCACGGGAGAACATTTTGGCGGGAAGATGCTACATTGGAATCATCAAATGCGGCAGTTGCGGATTGCGCAAGTTTCGCAGGCGTGCGATATTTCGCCATGCGGTTACTCTGCCAAGCCCGGCGGCTACGCATACCCAATCAGCCCAAGTCAGGAACTTTCGCAAAACTCTCGAGGCGCAGGTTTCAGCGGAGAGGTTCACACATGATATTTTTTCACATGGTTTGGTCCTATTGGTGACGGTCGGCATGTTGGAGGGAATTCCGATAGTTCTGATTCAGCCCGAAACAATAACAGTGGGTAGACTCGCTAGCTTGATCATTGAGCCAGAAAGCTCGATACCACTGTCAAAATCCTGGACCACGTATATAAAGACTGGAACTAGGAACCAATCGTACATACAGAACTGAATTGACCTCGAGTGAGAACACAAGCATACCAGTACAGGACTAAAACGCATTCTTCCAGCCAAACGAAGGGATATGGGGATAAACCACTGAATATCCCGAAGGAGAGCCACCCTCCGCAATTTTGTGATGACCTCAAAATCGCCTTGTGTGATTCGCCCCAGCGGTAGTCACGGCGTGATGCCAGGCCGCAAAAAATGTTGCACACGTGATCTGATACAAGGTCGCCTTCGTAACACACAGAACATGTTGCCACACATTCTTCAAAACACACCCCCTAAAAATAATTGTGGGTACTTGTTGCAATGCTCTGGGGCGAAGTCAGTACGAGGAGCAGGGCTTACATCCGGGGTATGACGGTACTTGGCGCAGGACAGGCCTCTCTTAAGATTGTTATGCTAATCTGGAGTGTACTCTTCTTGACAGTTATCCACTCCAGAAAAAAACAACTAATCTTCTACTCTGCAACACTGAACAGTGAACACGCAGAAAGAGTCCATGACTTGCCGCAGCACAGGCCGTTCGGAATCCAGGAGCCTCTCGGGCACCTGCAGGCGCAGCTGGTACAGGCGTCTGTTGGCCACTGCCAGCACTGTGAAGTAGCGGCGGTTCCACTCCAGCACCTGCACTCGCTCGTCCGGCATGATGGCCAGCTGGTTGTTGTTGGCATACGACTTCACGTTCAACTGCCAAGGAGCGAGGGATGGGGAATGGGGTGGGAGGGAGACGGTGAGACGAGAGAGTGGGGAAGGGAGGGAACGGTTTGGTGGGGAGGAGAGGGTATGATGTGCTGTTTTGGATTCGCCACTGCTAGCACTGTCAGGAGCAGGAGCACCAGCAGGCAGGAGCGGCCGTGGCTGGTCACGGCGCAGGAAGGGCATGGGGATGGAGCGCTGGGTGCAGCGGCCGCAGAAGACGCGGCCGCAGCGGCGGCAATGGTGGCGGCAGTTGAGGATGGTGAATTGCGCGGCACACGCGTAGCAGTGCAGCGCATGGCTGTCCTTCATCCATAAGTCCCGCGATAACAGATCCGACTTGCTGCTCCCTCGAATCCCCCCCCTGCTGCTGTTGTTTTTGCTGCTGCTTCTGCTGCTGCTGCTGCTGCTGCTACCGCTTCCAATGCCGCTGCTGGTGGTGGTGGTGCCCCTGATGGTGCTGGTGGCAGCACCAGCAGCGCCAACAGCACCAGCAGTGACAGCAGCGCTAGTAGAGGCACGGATAGGGTTGACATGAGAAGTACTAGTAGGGCCGGCGGAGAAGGTGCCAGCAGTACTAGCTCTTTCTGGCCTAAGTGCCCCTATTTTGCCGTCTGCAACCCCTGCTTCTCGACCCACTTCTATTGCTCCTCTTGCTCCTCCTTCCATGTATCCCATGCCCCCCATGCCTCCTAAACCCGCAGCTGCCGTTTTCGTTGTCCTGACACCACTGAACCTGTCCGCACCACTAACAATACCGCTTTCACCATCAAAACCACTTGTAACATGGTTACCACCGCCACCCACAGCAGTCCTCATCGCTCCTCTCCCACCCATCCCCTCACCACTTGCTCCAGCATAAGCCGAACCTCCCCCGGTTCCTCCTCCCCCATAACCACCGCCCCCATATCCACCTCCTCCTGAATCTCTAACCCCCGGCAGGAAAACCAGCGCGAGTTGCGCCGGAAGTCCCGCTGCGTTTCGCGGTGGAGCTGGCCTGACCGCTAGAAGAGGAGGATGTGGAGGAAGTGGACCCAGCGGGAATCGCGGCGCCTGACGCGCTCAAAGTCTTGCTGCTAGCGGTGTCGCTGGCGGTTGCTAGAGGGAGGTACGGACAGAAGGAGAGGAGAGAGGAGGAGGAGGAATCCGAGCCTGAGGCATGGAATGCGCGGGGGCTTGTCGCCGATACGCCTGATGCGCCTGATGTGGATTTTGGCGGTTCCGGACTTTGCCGTTTGGGTAAGAATAGGCCAAAACAAAAATCCATGATTTCCGGGATCTAAAATTGCCGCACTGCAGAAAGGTGTGAGGGTAAGCTCACGACAGTGGCGTTAAAACGGATGTGACCATGCAAGCGATGACTGAAACGGACGTCGTTGATCACGGGTTGCTAAACGCGAATCCCAACCGTTCGAAGCATCTCATGCCTGAATCCTAAAAGAACTCATCCTCGCCGTATCCTGAAAAGGTTCATATAGAACAAGCCGAACAGATGAAGGTAAGAACTACAATAGTTTCAACACTCAACACGTCAGTATTCGTATTGTCAGAATTCGTCGGATACGAAGACCGTAACTCCTTATTCTTCAATGTATCTGATGACACGCGAACGGCCTTAGAGAGTGAGAAAAGGAAAACAATAGATTCGCGAAGGCTTGTCGCAGTCGAGCGATACTAAAACAGTAGTGCGTGCATGATTCGAGACGACGCGGACGGAGGGCATAATAAGCGTGAGGCGTGGTAACACATAACGCGCCGTTGGAAATCATCCACAAACCGCTCTTGTCGCCGCAACTCACGGCGGGCCTGAATACGGAGCGTCTGGATAACAGGATGTATGTGGGTGGGTCAATTCATTCCACGTCATCCACTTTCAGCCAGGGGAATCATCCCTTCCCCAGTCTCAGTGAACTCATCGTCAACTACGGTTCCGTAATTTTCCAAAGCTAAACAACGGTTTGTGCTGATTACCTTTCTGGACCGAAACACACCGATGATAAAGGCGAAATGGTGTGTAGGTGGAATGCCATGGATGGAGAATCTAGGATGGAGGCGAGCCGACAGCATCTTGGGTGGGAAGGAACACCACAGATAGCCAGGTGAAGCGTTACAATACGGTGCTTTATGCTTTCAAAGTGGTACAGAGCAGAGGAAAAAAACTCACAGCTGCTTGACCATCAGAAGCTGAGGTGGGCAGCGTGGAAGGCAACCAATGATCATCAGTTTTGGCGCGCAGGAAGGCTGCCGAGCAATGAGTGGCCGGTTGATTGGGAGTGGTTGCCTTGGGATTGGTTAGATTTGGACGCAGTAATTTGACAACAAAAAAACAGTCAGTTGCTGTTCGGGTGTCACTTTGGGGTGTCTTTCGTTATTTACCGAACGGGCTTCGGTTCGAAGCATCGAAATCCCCAACTCTTTGGTTCGTGCCTGAAGCGAAAACACAATGGTGGATGCGGCCAGGCCACCCCTGAGCTGTTTCATTTTGCCGTTTCACGGCATAATGAACCACCATCATCTTCTGAACTTCTCTCTGAAACTACGCAGTGTCAGAGCCTTTCACACGAATTTCGTGCTTGGAACGAACCAGTATACGCCCCGCTGGCTCACACATTCTGCAATTCAGCACGGAAGATGCTGGTTTGGGCGTCATAAAACTGCCAAATGTACAAAAGCACGACATAGTCCTCCTGACTCCAGCAACAGGCCAGAACTATTGAGCCATCACAATTGACAAGCTACTAGCGCTAGGCTGTATGGTGGCTGAGCAAAAACGATTTCAGAGAAACCGCGGCAAGGCTGCGTTCACACCTTCTCAATCAAGCTTAGGGTTGTGGACCATTAGGTTTCACGAACCGTCGTAGGGCCAACTTCACATTCTTTATAGGGAAGAAGCCACACACCGTCGCACCATAGTCGCACGCTTGTAGTTCACTTGTCGCAGCGCAGCATGGCGAAAGGAGGACAGCAGCAGTGCGTCGTGTGCCAATCGCAAACCGCCAAGTACAAATGCCCCGCGTGCCTCTCTCCCTAGTACGTCCGCTGTGATCGCAACCCAACCTTTGGACGAACACATTCCTTACACCTCGAAACCCGCCAGAGCTAAACATATGTTATCGTAATTTCCTTTTCTCCCTCTGTCCTTCTCCCCCCCTTCCTCCAAACGTTTCTCCTGTCGAAACAGCAGGCACAAGCTAGAAACAGGAAAGGAGAGTTTTCACTAACATGCAGTTGAGTACATATAGCAAACCCTAATTCGGGCTGTACTCGCTATAGAGTACCCCACTGCAGGCTAGACAAACATTACATTCTGACACACCCCCATAGTCAAAGTGGGGTATAATCAGCACAAGAAGCAGGCAGAGCAGTAGTTCACAATGATAAGCAAAGCTAGAGGCAGTCACAGAGGGCAAGTGAGGAGGAGGAGAAACTGTGAGGGCGAGAAGATGAGAGGCGACGGCTGAAGCTGCAGACACACAGGCAGTAGGAGTGCGCAGTACTGTCGTTACCAGGCTAAACCCGGACTACACGGCGACAGACGCAGCTGGCTCACTGTGCTCCCAGGAGTGCACAAACTGTGGCTACCGGGCGCAGAGCCCCGGACTACTCAGGCTACAGGGGGTCGTGGCTCTCTGGACTTCAGGCGCTGCGGACGACAAGTCGGCTACCTCCGGTCAACCTCCCCCAACTGTCCCACACCCCTTTCACACTCCCTGCTGCACCTCTAGCACTGCTCACACGACACCCCCCTTTAAACCCTAAACCCTCCGCTCCCACACACCCACCCCCCTCAGCGGCAGCTGCAGCAGTGGGAGACGGAGGAGGAGGAGGAGCTGCAGGTTACCCACACCGGTCACCCCCATGCCCGCCACCCCCAAACCCTAACGCAGGCAGGAGCGCGGGGAGCAGCAGGGACGGTTCACGGAGGGAAAGGGAGGCGGCGGGGGGTCTCCTGGGCGCCACGAAGGAGCAGGGCGCGGGCCCCCCGAGGGCGCCACGGCGGGTGACGGGAGGGGGGCCGCGCGCGGGCCTGGCGCAGCCCGTACGGGTCGCGCGCGGGCCTGGCGCAGCCCGTACGGGCCGCGCGCGGGCCTGGCGCAGGTCGCGCGGGCCGTGACGGGCGACGGGGGGCGACGCCACAGTCGGCAGGGGGCGACGCGCGGTTCGACGGGGCAGAAAACCGCCGCGCGCCCCGAGCGCGCGGCGGGAAGAAAAAATCGCTGCGTGCCCGGAGCGCGCGGCAGGCAGGAAACAGCACGCGCCCGGGGCGCGTTACAGGCAGTAGAGCAGCGGAAGCATCGGGTGGGGCCCACCCACAGGATCGACCCAGGAGGGTCGACCTGCTCTGATAGCATGTCGAAACAGCAGGCACAAGCTAGAAACAGGAAAGGAGAGTTTTCACTAACATGCAGTTGAGTACATATAGCAAACCCTAACTCGGGCTGTACTCGCTATAGAGTACCCCACTGCAGGCTAGACAAACATTACATTCTGACATCTCCCGCACTCCCCCTGATTCTCCCCCCTGTCATCCACCTTCCTCTTCCGCCTCGCCCCCTCTTTGCGCCACCTCTGAATGTGCTCCGTCGCCTGCTGCAGAAAACATAAAGGTGAGTCCGAAGCTACTCTCTAATCTGTACGGAAAATATAGAGGCTGAGTGAGACAGGAGGTAGGGTTCAGGGCAAGGGATCCAGGTTCAGGGTTTGGGGTTCGGGATTCGTTGTCTGGGTTTGGGTGAAAAGGATCCATTCTTGTTGCGTGTTGAGGATCGCTGGTGCCAAATTTCGGGATACACGCGCGAGATATACATACTATGTATCCCCTTCAACGCTCTCATACACGCCAATTCCCCCACAGCGGCGCACACGTGCTGCGCGCGAGCGCGCACATACACGCACATACACGCACACACACACACGCGCACACACACACACGCGCGCGCGAGCGCGCGCGCGCACACACGTTTTCTCCCATCGCCTTTCCGACAGGGATTCTCACTCCCTCCCTGCAGGGTCATGTTTCTACGTTCCTCTTACCACTCCCTCCATCCTTCCCTCACGTTTTTCCCTCACTCTTACCACTCCTCCCTTCATACCTGCACCACTTAAGACCACTCTTCACCGCACTCACTCCCCCGCTCACCCTGCAGAAACGCCATGCCAACCAAGAGAGCAGCCTGCTACGTCAGGAGCAGAGGCAGGAGCTACAGCCGCCGCCACTTCAGATGCCCAAGGTAGCGCCGGCCCAGACAGCAGCAGCAGCAGCAGCAGGAGCAAGCAGCCTGTACGGCCGTTTGAGGAGTGTGAGGATGAGGACGAGCTCTCTTGGCGCCTGCCGTGCAGCACACTCAGAGAAACAGGTGAGGGAGGATGAGAGTATGTGTGTGTTTGGGGTGGCTTGACAGCAACAGCAGCAGGGGGGGGGGAAGCAGCCTGTGTGGCCATTTGAGGAGTGTGAGGACGAGCTCTCCTGGCGTCTCCCCTGCAGCACACTCAGGGAGATAGGTGAGGGAGGATGGGAGTATGTGTGTGTATAGAGGCTTTGTTTCTAAGGGGTATGTGTTTTGGGGTTCTGACAGTGCCGGGGTGGGGGCCCCTGACAGCAGTAACAGCAGCAGGGGCAAGCAGCCTGTGCGGCCGTTTGAGGAGTGTGAGGATGAGGATAAGGATGAGGATGAGGCCGAACTTTCTTGGCGCCTTCTCTGCAGCACACTCAGGGAGATAGGTGAGAATTCAGCACCACTGGGTGTGTGTTTATGGGTGATGTGACAGCGCTAGCCCCAACAGCAGGACTTCTGCTGCTGTTAATAGAGGTATGGGACGATGGGAGAAGAAGCTTCTGCTCCTCCCCACTCCCCTCTCCTCACTCCCCACTCCCCACTCCCCTATCCCCACTCCCCTCTCCCCACTCCCCTCTCCCCACTCCCCACTCTCCTCTCCCCTCACAGCAGACGATGCAAGCGTAAGGCAGCAGCGGAGGAACCATGAGTTGAGCTGCGTAAGTTTTTTGAAAATCCTAAAAAAACATATGCAAGCGTAAGGCAGCAGCGGAGAAACCATGAGTTGAGCTGCACCCCTGCCCGCTCCTCCCTTTCCCCACTCCCCACTCCCCTCTCCCCACTCCCCACTCCCCTCTCATCTCTCCCATGCCCTTCACAGCGGACGATGCGGCACTGAGGCAGCAGCGGAGGAACCATGAGTTGCAGCGCATGCTGGCTCTCACTGTCCTTGCTTCTTCAGAATTCTCAAAAAAACAGATTCAGCTTGCCTATTCTCTTCTTCTGCTGTCCTCCACCCACACACAGCAAATGACACGGCACTGAGGCTGCGTTTTAGGAACCATGGGTTGAGATGCTCCCCTCCCTGTTCCCCACTCTCCCCACTTCCCGTTTCCCTCTCTCTCCACTCCATTCACAGCGGGCGATGCAGCCCTGAGGCAGCAGCTGGGGGACCACGGGATGAGATGTGCCCCTCCCTGCTCCCCCCTCTCCCCACTCCCTGTCCCCCTTTCTCCCCTCTCCTTTTCCATGGCCCTCGCAGCGGACGACGCGGCATTGAGGCAGCAGTTGAGGGACCATGAGTTGCAGCGAATGCTCCTCACTTCCCTTCCTCCGCTGCCCTACCTACACAGCGGACGATGCAGTGTTGAGGCAGCAGTTGAGGGACCATGAGTTGCAGCGCATGCTTCTCCTCATTGACAGCTCCCCGCACTTGGAAGCGGTCAGTTCTCTCCCCTTCTCATTGCCGCTTGCAATCTCTCTTGTCGCCTCAAAAAAATGTTGTGAGAGGTCTCAATAAGCGCATGTTGCTCCTCATAGACAGCTCCCCACATCCCGAAACAGTCAGTGCTCGCCCCACCGTCCTCCTTTTGATCGACTCAAAGTCACCTACTTGAGGGACCATGACTTGCACTGCAGCGCATGCTGTTTTGCTCTTCATCGACAGCTCGCTGCACCCAGAAGCAGCAGTGCTGCCACCCACTTGCCTCCTCCTCCTCCTCCTCCTCCTCCTCCTCCTCCTCCTCCTCCTCCTCCTCCTCCTCCTACTCCTCCTCCTCCTCCTCCTCCTCCTCCTCCTCCTCCTCCTCCTCCTCCTCCTCCTCCTTCTGCCTCCACTTTCTCTTTTTTCTTCGTCACAACTTTATTCCCTTGCTTCTGTGATTTTCCGTTTGCATGGCCTTATCTCATTCCATGTCACTTCAAAATCTCAACACCCCATCACCTCATCCTCCCACCACCCCCTCTTACTCTCTCAGCGCCCGCATGCCCTCTCATCCTCTCCCACATGCCCTCTCATCCCCTCCCACATGCCCTCTCATCCCCTCCCACATGCCCTCTCATCCCCTCCCACATGCCCTCTCATCCCCTCCCACATGCCCTCTCATCCCCTCCCATGCCCTCTCATCCCCTCCCACATGCCCTCTCATCCCCTCCCACATGCCCTCTCATCCCCTCCCACATGCCCTCTCATCCCCTCCCACATGCCCTCTCATCCCCTCCCACATGCCCTCTCATCCCCTCACTGTGTTTCCCCGCAGGCACTAGAAGCAGCGCGGTCGCATCCAGCTTTTGCCAAGTTCCTTCAACAGGCAATCCTCTCAACCGCTCTCAACCCCTCTTCTCTTAAACGCCTCCGTTCCTCTCTCCCCCTCTTCTCTTCTCTCGCCCCTCTCGCCTTCCTGCCTGGTGTTCCCCCTCTCATTGCACCTCACCTCTTCTCTCGTTCTCAGCAACCTCAAAAGTGCTTCTACTGTTGAAGTTTTTCCTCCTTTTCCTCTCTCTTGATCTGTGTGTCTTCTCCACACAGGTCCAAAAGCACTTGCCTTTAGCGGACTGACAGTCTGACTGACACCAGTCTGACGGACACCACGCATGCAGAGCTCGTTGGTGTTGTGATCGAAGACTCTACTTGCACAACAGCCACCCTATCTCCCCTGCTGGTTGTGGTTGAGGTTGAGGTTGGGGTGCCTCAGAAATTCGAGCTGTTTGTGGTTGAAGTGAAGACTCTATTCGTTCAACCACTCTTACCTCTCCTGCTACCGCTAGTTGTGGCTGATGTGCCTAAAAAGAAACTCTGTTTTGTGGTTGGGACTGTAGTATAATCCTTCTTCCCCTGCTATTTATGTTTGAGGCACCTGCGGTTGACCATTGAAGTCCCTACAAGTTCAACCACCCCACTCCAGAACGCTCATCACACGAGAATATACGGTAGTTGAAGTGCGCGGGACACCCAAGTGAGATTATATAGCTGGCATGGAATTGAAACAAGAAACAAACATGCATTACAAGACAACCCAGCACATACGTCTTCATCCCATATGTTACAAAACACATTACAATACAAGCACGTTTCTACAAATCAGCTTGCTACTACGACCTATGGAAATGCACACTGGGAGTACGGGGAAGGGGGAAAGGGAGGCTCAGGACTGCCTAGATTCCATCAGAAGGGACCGCGGCGCCTGCCCTGGTCTCCGCCACGAGCTCAGGGGTTTGTCTTGCCACATTCACGATAAGCCAGTGATTGACGCAGACATCTTCACGGGCGTGGTGGTGGCTGTCTTGCTCGTGTCGGCCAATGCGGTCACGGCCGACTGCGACAGTTTCACGGGCGTGGTGGTGGTTGTCTTGGTCGGGTCGGCCATCCCCAAGTTGGTCGATTGCGACAGTTTCACGGCGGTCGGGGTCGAGTCGACGGCTTTCTCGAGGTGGTTCGTGGTCCCCCCCCACCCTGCTACGAGCTTCACGGCGGTCGGGGTCACTTCGGATTCCCTTGCCATTTCAGACCCCGCCAACCCTGTCATTTTCACGGCGGTCGGTGTCACTTCGGATTCCCTTGCCATTCAGACCCCGCCAACCCTGTCATTTTCACGGCGGTCGGTGTCACTTCGGATTCCCTTGCCATTTCAGACCCCGCCAACCCTGTCATTTTCACGGCGGTCGGTGTCACTTCGGATTCCCTTGCCATTTCAGACCCCGCCAACCCTGTCATTTTCACGGCGGTCGGTGTCACTTCGGATTCCCTTGCCATTTCAGACCCCGCCAACCCTGTCATTTTCACGGCGGTCGGGGTCACTTCGGATTCCCTTGCCATTTCAGACCCCGCCAACCCTGTCATTTTCACGGCGGTCGGGGTCACTTCGGGTTCCCTTGCCATTTCAGACCCCGCCAACCCTGTCATTTTCACGGCGGTCGGTGTCACTTCGGGTTCCCTTGCCATTTCAGACCCCGCCAACCCTGTCATTTTCACGGCGGTCGGGGTCACTTCGGGTTCCCTTGCCATTTCAGACCCCGCCAACCCTGTCATTTTCACGGCGGTCGGGGTCACTTCGGGTTCCCTTGCCATTTCAGACCCCGCCAACCCTGTCATTTTCACGGCGGTCGGGGTCACTTCGGGTTCCCTTGCCATTTCAGACCCCGCCAACCCTGTCATTTTCACGGCGGTCGGGGTCGACGTGGTCACGGCTTTCTGAAGCTCCTCCGCCGTCTCCGGCTTTGCCATTTTCACGGCGGTGGTGGTTGTCTTGGTCGGGGATGCCAAGGTGGTTGCCATTTTCACGGTCGTCGTGGACATTTTCACAGTCCCGCCCCCGCCCCCTGCTGTGATTCCCAGAAAGCGCCGCGTGGCGACGAATCCCTTGGATGCTGCAGCGCAAAGAAATAACAGAAGGGCTCAGGCCGAGTAGACTATTATAGTACCAGAACTAGTAGTAACGGAATGCAGCATGATAGATATCGACGCGGTATAGTCACTTCAAGTGGAATATAATATGCGTCAGATAAACTACCGAATCTGAACGGAATGCACCATGATACGAGTAGACGCGGAGCTTACCTGCGGCGACATACGATGCTGACGTCAGGAGCAGCACAAACAGAAGCACCGGCAGCACCGCCGTGGTGGCAACGTGACCTTGCTTTGTCCGAGCCATAGTTGGCAAAGGAGTTAATCCCGACTCGCAAAACCGGTGAGAGGAGAATATCCGGTGAACAAGCAGAAGGGAGAGCGGCTGGCTAAGGAATTTGCGAAGAATGTGGGTGACTGATGATGAGAATGGGATGACGAGCGTGTTTTATAGGCGTTGTGCGCGCTCCCACACAACAATTTTCGTCTTGCTAGTCGAATGGTGGGGGAGGGGAGGGATTGGATAATGAATTGGAGTCTCACGAGAGTACATTTTTGGCGGGAAAACGCATTACATCGGAATCAAATGCGGCAGTTGCGCATTGCGCAATTTCGCAGGCAAGCGATTTTTCGCCATGCGGTTACTCTGCCAAGCCCGGCGGCGACGCAAACCCAATCAGCCCAAGTCAGGCACTTTCGCAAAACTCTCGAGGCGCAGGTTTCAGCAGAGAGGTTCATGCAATGAATCTTTTTTCGCATGGTTGATCCTGTTGGTGACGGTCGGCATGTACAGTTGGAGAGAATTCCGATAGTTCATATGTGGCGCAAAAAATGTTGCAAAGGTGATCCGATACAAGGTCACCTCGTCACAAACAGAACACACTGCCACACCTTCTTACGAAGGCCAACTTTTACCAGCATACAGTGCAGCATGGCGAAAGGAGGGACTGCAGTCATGCGTCGAGTGCCAGTCACAAGCCGCCAAATACAGATATCCAGCATGCTTCTCTCCCTAGTACGTTTGCTGGCCTCCCAACGCTCGTAACCTCGAAACCCGCCAGAGTGCAACACACGTGATTGTAACTTCGTATCCTTGCGCATTTCTCTCCCGGTTCCGCCCCTCATTTTCTCCCCCACTCCCGCTGTTCCTCCCCCCTGTCATCCGCTCTCCTCTTTCGCCTCGCGCCTCCCTGCGGCGCCTCTGAAGCTGCTCCGTCGCCTGCTGCAGAACGCATAAAGGTGCCGACCGTTTTCTAACGCGTATAGCGGATCTAGGGGCTGAGTGGGGCGGAGTTCAGGGCTAGGGGTCCATCTTCGGGGTTTCGGGTTTAGTTTTTTAGGGCTGGGATTAGGTTTAGAGATTCTGTTTTTGTTGCTTGTTACGGATCTTTGGTGTCTGGTACTGAAGTATTAGCGTGCGATATACGTTCCTTCTCTCGCGCTCTCATACACACCAAGCCCCGCGCACACACACTCCTCACACACACGCTCACGCGCGCACACACACTCACTCACACACATGACGCACACGCACGCGCGCAACCCACTTCCCCCCTCGCCACTTCCCCACGCAAGTTCTCTCTCCCTCACTGCGGGGCCATGGTTTTTTTTTTTTTTTTTTTTTTTTTTGAAGTTCCTCTTACCACTCCCTCCGCCCATCTCACCTTCACACACCCTTCCGCTCGTTCCTCACCACACGCCCCAACCACTCTGTGCTCCCTTCTCACTCCTCTCCGGCACCCGTGCACCACATATAACCACTTTTCATCACACTCACTCCCCTCCCCCTCTCACATCGTTGGCCCTGCAGAAACGCCATGCCAACCGAGAGAGCAGCTTGCCACGTCAGCAGCAGAGGCAGGAGCTACAGCCGCCGCCACAGCAGATGCCCAAGGCAGCGCTGGCCCCGACAGCAGCAGCAAGGGCAAGCAGCCTGTGCGCCCATTTGAGGAGTGTGAGGATGAGGACGAACTTTCCTGCCGCCTTCCCTGCAGCACACTCAGGGAGATAGGCGAGGACCCGGCACTGGGTGTGTGTTTATGGGTGATGCGACAGCAACGCCTGCCCAGTAGCATGACGTCTGCTGTTGTTTGAGGTATGTGACAAAGGGAGCAGGCGACTTCTGCTCCTCTTCACTCCCACTCCCCACTCCTCCCGCCTCCCCGTTCCCCTCTCATCTCCCGCATGCCCTCACAGCGGACGATGCAGCACTGAGGCAAGCAGTTGATGGACCATGAGTTGCAGCACTGAGGCAAGCAGTTGATGGACCATGAGTTGCAGCACTGAGGCAAGCAGTTGATGGACCATGAGTTGCAGCACTGAGGCAAGCAGTTGATGGACCATGAGTTGCAGCACTGAGGCAAGCAGTTGATGGACCATGAGTTGCAGCACTGAGGCAAGCAGTTGATGGACCATGAGTTGCAGCACTGAGGCAAGCAGTTGATGGACCATGAGTTGCAGCGCATGCTTCTCCTCATCGACAGCTCGCCACACCCAGAAGCAGTCAGTGCTCGCCCCTTCTCATCGCCACTTGTGCTCTATTTACATCTCAAAAAATGTTCTGAGAAGTTTCAAAAAGATAAGCGCATGCTTCTCCTCATCGGCAGCTCATCGCACCCAGAAGCAGTCAGTGCTCGCCCCTTCTCATCGCCACTTCTGTTTTTTTTATCCATTTCAAAACATGTGTTGAGAAGTCCCAAAACCGCATGCTTCTCCTCGTTGACAGCTCTCCGCACCCAACTGTGACGTTGGATGAGCAGAGCAGCCAGTGCTCGCCCCTTCCACTTTCCCGTCTCTTCCTTGTCACAGCGGTCGCCCCTGTCATGTTTGATTGTCAAAAATGCACCTGTGCGCCGATGCACCTGTTTGCATTGCCTTACTATCTCATCTCATTCCCCTCAAGATTCTCAACACCCCATCCCCTCATCCTCCCACCCTCTCGTGCTCTCCCAGCGCCCCCATCCCCTCTCATCCCCCTGCTGTGCTCTCCCCAGGCACTAGAAGCAATGCTGTCGCATCCAGTTATCCCCCCATCCCCTCATCCCCGCATACCCTTCCAACGCCCTCATCCCCTCTCATCCCCTCGCTGTGCTCCCCCCAGGCACTAGAAGCAGCGCGGTCGCATCCAGCTTTTGCCAAGTTCCTTCAACAGGCAATCCTCTCAACCCCTCTCAGCCCTTCTCAACCCCTCTCGCCCGGTCTCCGTTGCTCTCTCTCCCTCTTCTCTCGCCCCTCTCGCCCTTCCTGCCTCCTTTTCTCCCTCTCATTGCACCTCATGTCTTTACTCATTAAGAGCAACCTAGGAAGTTTTTTTACTGTTGAAGCTTTTCCTCAAAATTTCTCCCCTAATTTTTTGTGTCCTTTCCACACAGGTCCAAAAGCACTTGCCACTAGCGGACTGAATTCCTGACTGACACCACGCCACGCTTGCAGAGTTGTTTGTTGTTAGTGCATGGAATTGTTGTTTGGACAACGGCAGAAGCCCCAGTTGGTACATGTATCAAGCTCCAGTAACCGTCAGTCAGTGCTAGTGATTCCGTTCAGGCGAATCAGCATCACACCAACTCAGCTAAACTGGGTGCTGGTTGGCTCAAAACTCCAGTAGACGATGTTACCATGAACGACACTACCAACCAATGGTTAAGAGAGACACCATTGTAATCACCACTGCATTACAAGAACATGCATTACAAGACATGGAACGGAAAAGGGAAAAAAACATGCATTACAAGTCAGCCTAGCACACACCAGCACAATTCACCCCATATGTTACAAACACACAACATGCTTCTAAATCACAGCTTGCCTTATGCCACACCACTACAGTCACGGCTCACGAGCTCACGGGTTTGCCACATTAAAATAGCCTATGTTGTATGCCTGGCCCATTTTCACGGGCGTGGTGGTGGCTGACTTCGACTGCGACATCTTCACGGGCCTCGTGGTGGTTGACTTGGTGGTTGGTGGTTTCCCGCAGGAAAAGCTACCGTACACATTTTGTGCACCCTCGGAATTTCACCACGGTGGTGGTTGTCTTGGTCGGGAATGTCGTTGGGCTCGTGGTGGTTGTCTTGGTCGGGGAGGCCGTGAGTTTTACGGGCGTGGACAAGGTGGTTGACTTGGTCGTCTTCACGGCGGTCGGGGTGGTCTCTTCGGATTCCCG
Organism: Closterium sp. Naga37s-1; assembly: GCA_947471745.1. Lineage (NCBI taxonomy): Eukaryota > Viridiplantae > Streptophyta > Zygnematophyceae > Desmidiales > Closteriaceae > Closterium > Closterium sp. Naga37s-1. The sequence goes on along the minus strand of CANJKZ010000187.1, from coordinate 353,708 downwards.
GAGGTGGTACACACTCCCGCCCCACCCAAAACCTGCTGTTATTTTCACGGGGGTCGGGGTCGACGTGGTCACCGTTTTCTGAAGCTCCTCAGCCGTCTCCGGCTTAGCCAATTTCACGGCGGTCGGGCCCGTGGTGGTGGTTGTCTTGGTCGGTGATGTCGTCGTCGTGGTGGTTGTGGTTGGCGCCGACAATTTCACGGGCCTCGTGGGGGTGGTTGACTTGACCGGGTCGGCCATCGCTAAGGTGGTGGATTGCGACATTTTCACGGCGGTCGGGGTGGTCGCGGCGGAGTTCTCGAGGTGATACACAGTCCCGCCTCCCCCGCCAAGTGCAGATCCCAGCATGCGCCGCGTGGCGACGAATCCTTTGGATGCTGCGGCGCAGAGAACAACGGAAGGGATTAGGTCGAGTAGACTATACATCATGTAGTACTGCCCGAATTAACCGGATGCAGAATGATGTCATTTGTAGAGGCGGAGTATACCGAAGCTGAATGTTACATCCGAAACTGAACGGAATACTGCACCGTGATACGAGTAGACGCGGAGCTTACCTGCGGCGACATACGATGCTGACGTCAGGAGCAGCACAAACAGAAGCACCGGCAGGACCGCCGTGGTGGCAACACCTTGCTTTGTCCGAGCCATAGTTGGCAAAGGAGTTAATCCCGACTCGCAAAACCGGTGAGAGGATGAAAACCGGTGAAAAAGCAGAAGGGAGAGCGGCTGGCTAAGGAATTCGCGATGAATTTGGGTGACTGCTGATGAGAATGGGATGACGAGCGTGTTTATATAGCCTTGGGAGTGCGCGCTTCCACGAAACAATTTTGTCTTGCCAGTCGAAGGGTGGGGAGGAGGGGATGGAGTCTCTCACAGGAATTTTTTTTGGCGGGAAGACACATTTGACATTGGAATCAAATGCGGCAGTTGTGCATTGCGCAAGTTTCGCAGGCAAACAATTTTCGCCATGCGGTTACTCTGCCAAGCCCGGCGGCCACGCAAACCCAATCAGCCCGAGTCAGGCACCTTCGCAAAAATATCGAGGCGCAGGTTTCTGTGGAGAGGTTCACGCCTTGGACATTTTTTCACAATGTTGATCCTCTTGGTGATGGTCCGCATCTCGGAGGAAATTCAATAGTTCTGTTTTAGTTTACTGTACCCGAAACCACCAGTGTGCAGACTCGCTAGCTGGATATTTAAACAATTGAGCCAAAAAACTTGGTACCAGTGTCAAAATCCTGGACCGCGTACTAGGTGGCTAGACTGGAACAAGGAACCAATCGTATAAAAAGAACTGAATTGAGCTCGAGTGCGAACACGAGCATGCCGATACAGGACTAAAGAACATTCTTCCTGCCGACCGGCGGGATGGGGGATAAACCACTGAAGAACCACCCTCCGCAATAGTGTGACATTGACGTCAAAATTTCCCAGCTTGATTTGCCAGCGATAGTTACGGCGTGATGCCAGGCCAAGCCGCAGACACTCCAAGTGCCGCAAAAAATGTTGCAAACGTGATCCCATACAAGGTCACCGTCGTAACACCCAGAAATGTTGCCACACCTTCTTACGAAGGCAAACTTTTTTCCAGCATACAGCCCCCTACATTTGAGTGTGGTGTGTTTGGTTTGGAAATACCTAGGTGTGGTGTGTTTGGACCTTTATTTGGAACAGTAAGTTATGTTGCAAGGCTCTGGCCTGGAAAATGCTCTTGCGCACAGTTAAGAATGAGGAGCAGGGCTTGTCCAGGGATGACTATACTTCGTGAAGCACAGGGCTCTCTCAAGATTGTTATTGTATGCTAAATCTGAAGGTGTACTCTTCGTGACAGTTATCTACTCCCAAAAAAAAAAACACAAAACCAAACCAACCTATTCGGCAACGCTGAACACGCGGAAAGAGTCCATGACTTGCCGCAGCACGGGCCGTTCGGAATCCAGCAGCCTCTCGGGCACCTGCAGGCGCAGCTGGTAGAGGCGTCTGTTGGCCACTGCGAGCACTGTGAGGTAGCGGCGGTTCCACTCGAGCACCTGCACTCGCTCGTCCGGCATTATGGCCAGCTGGTTGTTGTTGGCGAAAGACTTCACGTTCAGCTGCGGGGGAGAGAGGGATGGGAGGCATGGCGCGGGGTGTGCAGGGAAGAAGAGGGTGGGGAGAGGGTAGGGAGGAGTTGGTTGGTGGGGAGGAGATGGTGGAATTTGGTGTTTGGGATAGGGAAGAAAGACCTGAAGTTCTGTGACAAGGTTCGAAAAGGAAGGTTAGAAACGGCCAAAGTGAGTGAGGCAAGGCAAGACCGTGGATTTGGGTTTGGGTGACAAAGATGCAGCAACACGCATGGGGAGCAGCAGCAAGGTCCGCTGGCAGAAATTGCTGCCAGAAAGACTGCTGGTGATGCTCCAGCAGTCCAGCACAACCTCTCTAGCACGTCAAGGTGTCACTTCTCCCCTCCCATTCCACTGCAACCCTCACAACCCTCACCCCACGCCTCCTTACCTCCAACCCCCTCATCCCCACACCCCCTCACCTCACGTCCTAGCACTCCGCATCCTCCTCAACAACCCCCGCCTCCACTCCCCACCAACCACCACTTCCCAAGCCCCCCACCCACCTCCACCCCCCTTCCCCCTCTTCATCCCTCAACCCCTCTCATCTCACGTCCTAGCTCTCCGCATCCTCCCCAACAACCTTCGCCCCCACTCTCCTCCACACCTCTCCAGCCCCCCCCACTCTCACCCCTCCCCAAACCCCCTCCTCTCTTTCACGCCCCTCAGCACCAGCACCCCCCTCACCTCCACGTCCTACTATTCCGCATACTCCTCAACAACCCTCGCCTCCACTCTCCTCCACCCCTCTCCAGGGCCCCCCACCCACCTCAACCCCATCCCTCCAACCCCTCCCATCTCACGTCATGCTACTCCCCATCCTCCTCAACAACCCTCGCCTCCACTCTCCTCCACCCCTCCCCAGCCACCCCACTCTCGTCCGGCCCCCCTCAGCCCCCTCAGTCCCCTCAACCCCCTTCGCCTCCCCCCATCCCCCCCTCACCTAGACGTCATGGTACTCCGAATCCGCCCAACACCCCTGGTCTCCATCTCCCCCCTCACTCCCCCCTCTCCTCCCCCGCTCACTCCCCTTCGCCCCCGCTCCCCATCCCCCTCACTTCCACGTCATGGTACTCCAAATCCTCCTCAACAACCCATGCCTCCACTCTCCTCCATCCATCCCCACCCCACCTCTCACTCTCCTCCGCCCCCATTCACCCCTTCCCCCCCCCTCACCCTCACCCTCCCTCACCTCCACGTCATAGTACTCCGCGTCTTCCTCCTGCTCCCCGGCGCCTCTCCTCCCGGTGCCAGCTGGCACGATGCGATTGGCGGAGGAGATGAGGGAGGCCTCGCGCCGCACGCCCAGCCGCGTGGACATGAACTCTGTTAGAAGCTGCTTCTCTACTCGCTGCCCTGCTGCCTCGGGGGCTCCCAGGTCCCGCGCGGCCTGTACAGGGGATTGACAGGGGATAACAGGGGAGTAGAGTGGAGTGCAGGGGAGTATGGGGGGGTATAGAAAGGGTTGATAAGCTGCTTCTCTACTCCCTGCCCTGCCGCCTGGGGGGATCCTAGATCCCGCACGGACTGTACAGGGGATCGACAGGGAAAATGGGGGAGTGCAGAGGGGTAAAATAAGGTTCGTGGACACGAACTCCGTTAGAAGCTGCTCCTTTACTCGCTCCTCTTCTGCCTGGGGGTTTTCCAGGTCGCGCACGGACTGTACAGACATTTACCAGGATAGTATGGGGGAGTATGGTGGAGTATGGTGGAATAACGCAGTTTTCAACTGTCTCAAAAGACTCGAAAAAAGCGTCTCCCGGCACAGCAAAAGGCATGGTACATAGCACACACACAGCGCACCGCGCACGGCGCACGGCGCACGTACCACGAATCGCGACGACGAGGGCGACGACACCTCGACGCTGACGTTCTCGTCGAGTTGACTTTCGAGTCGACTCAAAAGCACACACCACACAACACACGCCACACGACGCACGGCGCACGTACCTCGAATCGCGACGACGAGGGCGACGACACCTCGACGCTCACGTTCTCGTCGAGTTGACTTTCGAGTCGATTCAAAAGCACACAGCACACAACACACGCCACACGACGCACGGCGCACGTACCGCGAATCGCGACGAAGAGGGCGACGACACCTCGACGCTCACGTTCTCGTCGAGGTTGAACGAGCTGCGGAAGAAACAGTCCTGCCCGGATCCCCGCACCTGACGGCGGGAATGACGGCAAGAATGGCGGAGAACAAACAGCGGAGGTTGAATGAGGGAGGGGTCTGGCAATGCGCAACTTGGAAGCTCAGGAACTTACGAACAAGGATGTCAGATGACTCAGGGGCGAGCACGAGAAGCTTGGAAGCTCAAAGAGGACGAGCGAGCCAACAATAAAAAAAGCACGCCGACCAGAAAGCACATGAGGCTGATCACGCCGATCCGTATCGAGCGCGGAAGTGCCAAAACTCACGCGGCTTTAGTAGGTCTCTCAGAAGTCTAGTGAGTCATTCAGCTCACCACGTTGATCGCGCAGACTAGCCAGTCTACACCTCAGCAGGTGGATGAGAGAACTAGTGAGAGTCCTTGGAGAAATATCAACGTCGATCTAATGAGTGTCTCGAATAACGAGTAGCCGTTAATGCGACCATGACTTTCAGTCGACTCAAAAGTCGCTTCTTTCCTTCAGAATCCTCGAAAGAGGCTCAGAATTCATCCCGATCCTCAGCTCACCTCTACCCACGAGTCGGGGTAGAAGAACGAGTAGCCGTCGAGCCGATCCACGTACAGACGGAAACCGGCAGGCGGGAGCAAGAACGGCAGCGCTTGCGCCGCGGGGAGTACGGACCAATCCGCAAGCAGCGCGCCGGCAGATGCGGCGAGAAGAATTGAAGCTCTGCGAGAAAATGCTCCCTTAGAGGAGGCTCCGTTATTATCCTGCGATCCACTCGTAGAACATTCTGGACCCCAGGATGCTGACAATCTATCTGGTTCTTGGCTAGCCCGCACTCGGAACGCTCTGCGACTCGAGCCTACTCGTGCGGTTTGTCTGGGAGCTACGACGCTCCAGGAGCCTCCCAAGCAGCGAACCGCGGATGTGTCCGCACGCTCCGCTGCACACGGCTGAAGCGGAGCGCCCGCTAGGGTGGCAGCCGCCGTTCCGGTACTGGCCGACATGATTAGAGACATAATGACGGTCGACCAGTTACCTAGGCCAGAGTAGACTAGGGCGCACAAATAGAAATGGCGGGAATGAATGAAAAGAGTAAAAGGAGATGGTGATGGAATGAACGGAGTTATCTAGGTGGATAGGCTTCGTGTTTCGGGTTCCACGTGGCTTCATGCCGCTTCCGGTTCCATGAACCTCAATTTTCGCGATATAAGATGACTGGTTCGCGAAGAGGCGAGAGAAATTACGTCGTAATTACTTTTCGTACTGGCGTAGCGAAATGTCAGGATGCCATATGTGGACAATTATTCATGTTCTTGTGGCAGCAAGAAATCAAGGAATAAAGAACCCACATTATTTCAATAAGAATGAGGCCATAGTGATTATACACCCCCCCTCCCTTGCAGACAAGTTCTCAGGATTCCTTCTCGGGTCTTAGTTGTAGGTTTCCCAGCAGGATTCCTTCTCAAGAAAGAGCACCTCAACTCCAGTCTGCACTCGCCGATCGAGTCCTCGTCGGAGGCTGGGGCGGCAACCCCGCACCCGGGGAGAATTGCACCGGCCCACGGGAAGGCGAAACCTGGAACCCAGGAGACCCTCCACGCCCTCCTCCCACACCACCACCATTACCACCACCAGCACCACCGCCACCGCCGCCACCATTACCACCACCACCACCACCACCCATTCCCATCCCACACATCACCTCATCTGCCATCCCTCCGCTCTGACTCCTCCCCAGCGCACGGTTTCCTCGCTTTCCCCTAGGCTGCAGCGACCCAGTGCGCCGGAGAAACCTGTCTCCTAGCATGGCCCGGCTGGGACTGGCGGAGGGAGAGCTTCCCCCAGATCCACCTCCCCCGGATCCAGACGAGGGATACACCATCCCACCTCCACCCCCACCCACTCCCCCACCCATTCCACCACCATTACCACCGGCACCACCACTGGCAGCACCTGCACCAGCACCCGAGCCAGCACCAGACGTGCTCCGGCTATGAAGAGGGCTGCGCATGTACTTCCCACTCCCACCGCCGCCACCACCGCCACCCCCACCACCGGACACCACGCCACCGCCAACAGAAAGCCGGCCCATGGCGCCTGAAATCAGCGGGCTGCGAAGCTCAGGGCTGCGAGGCGGCCGCATATCCCACTTGGCCGACGCCTTCCCCAGCACCCCGGAACCCGGATACCCCGGCCCCGCCGGCGCCATGCCCACTCCCACCGCCGCACCCAGCCCGCCTCCTCCATCCCCTCCCATTCCCCCTCCTCCCGCCCCTCCTCCCCCGCCGCCCCGCGCGCCTTTCCCGGACCGGGCGCTGCCGCCGCTGCGACTGGAGTCGAAGGATCGGACGCTGCCATTGGTGGATTCGCTGTTGTCGCTAGACATGGAGACGGCGTCGAATACGGTTCCAGGCATGAGGACGCTGAAGGTGGGGTGGCGCAGGCCTTGAGGGTGCGGGTCGCAGGGCAGGTCCACGAACTGCTGCGGGTTGAGGAAGAGGTAGTTGGCGTGCAGCACGTCCCGGATGCGCGACCGGATGTTGGAGGCGGCGCCTTCAAGAACTCGTGAGTAGCTCTCCAATACGGCCTTGCCGATATCCTGGGAACAGGGGGGAGGTGAGGGGATGCGTGGGATGCACGGGGCATGGCAGGGAGTTGAGGAAGAGGTAGTTGGCGTGCAGCACGTCTCTGATGTGCGAGCGGATGTTGGACGCTGCTCCCTCCAACACTCGTGAGTAGCTTTCCAATACGGCCTTGCCTATGTCCAGGGAGCATGGGGGGGAATGAGGGGATGGAGGGGATGCACGGGGCATAACACGGGTTGAGGAAGAGGTAGTTAGCGTGCAGCACGTCCCGGATTCGCGACCGGATGTTGGAGGCAGCGCCTTCAAGAACCCTCGAATAACTTTCTAGGACGGCCTTGCCGATGTCCTGGGAACACGGAGGTCGGGATGCATGGGCAGGGGAGGGGATGCAGGGGGTATGGGTTGAGGAAGAGATAGTTGGCGTGCAGCACGTCTCGGATGCGCGACCGGATGTTGGAGGCAGCGCCTTCCAGCACCCGTGAGTAGCTTTCCAGGACTGCCTTGCCGATGTCCTGGGAGCATAGGGGAGCACGGGGGAGGAGAGAGGGTGATGAGAAGGCATGAGATGGAAAAGAGGTAGTCGGATCGGAGTGCATCACGTCACATCTCGGGAGCTGCATCTCCTCCTCTCTCATTGTATTCTGAAGCAAGCCTTTTCAAAGAGATGAGAGAACGTACCCCATAAAAATGCACTCTTGTGCGGGTTTTGTTCTTGAGGCGCCTCAAACATATACTTTTTTAGGCGCTGAGAGAACTTACCCCATTGAAGGCGATTTTGGCTAGATCCAGAGTGGTTTGGGGCAGGTCGGGCCATCGGCGGCGGATGGCAGCGAGGCACGAGGAGACGCGCTGCAGGCTCTCCTTTCCTCCCCTCTGGAATTTCGAAAGTAGTGTTGCTTACCCCATTGAATGCGATCTTGGCTAGATCAAGAGTGGTCTGCGGCAGGTCGGGCCATCGGCGGCGGATGGCAGCGAGGCACGAGGACACGCGCTGAAGGCTCTCCTCCAATCGCACCACGTCCCGGCTGGTAGTGGACAAATAACTGCCGCCCAGCGTGTGGCTCAGCTGGGGCTCCCTGGTCATGCCAAGTCAACGCCAGTCAATGCAGTGTAAGGGGGGTCAACGCAAGTGAAAGAGGACCAAAGGGAGTGAAATAGGTCAGAAATTGGGTGTGCTCATGTGAGGTGAAATGCAAAGCAGTACGCACATGGAAAATCAACAGGGGTCATCGTGTGAAAGGGCGAGATCTACTGCATCAAGGTCACAGAATCAGCTTCACCTCTACGACCCGCACAGACCCGCTTTGCATTGCACCACACCGCACCGTACTGCACAGCACGATACCTTGCGAGCGCGAGCTGGCGCATCCAGATCTGCTCGGCTGCCTCGAGCTTGCAGGCGAGCTTGAGAGCCGCCTTCTGATTGGAGAGGTCCACCGTGGAGAGCAGCTTGTCATCCGTGAATGGATTGGCGTGAAGGGCCGCGTATACTCTGTCGCCCACCACCGCCCTCACGTTCTGGGTATGGAAGCACAGACGGGTGGGAAGGGAGCAGGTGGAGAGCAAGGGAGCAGCTTGAGAGCCGCCTTCTGATTGGAGAGGTTCACCGTGGAGAGCAGCTTGTCGTCCGTGAATGGATTGGCGTGAAGGGCCGCGTATACCCTGTCTCCCACCACTGCCCTCACGTTCTGGGGGGTATGGGAGGAGAGGGCAGGGAGAGAAGGGAATGGGTGGAGAGCAAGGGAAGAGCTTGAGGGCCGCCTTCAATACACCCTACTTCCGATAGCTTACCTTGGAGGGCCATACCATGGTACGGGAGGCACTGGCTCAGGGGGGAGCTACTTGGGCAGGTCCTTGGGCAGGCAGGCCCTACCCAGCGGAGGTCATACCTTGGGGAGGCGCTGCACGAAGGCATCCGGCACTTGCATGTCCTGAAGGACCTGCTGGTTGATGGTCATGGCGATGGGAGGCCTTACCATGGGATGGGAGGCCCTACCTCAGACAGGCCCTACCCTGGGAAGGCGTTACCTTTGGCAGGCGTTCCACGAAGGCGTCGGGGACCTGCATGTCCTGGAGGACCTGATGGTTGATGGTCATGGCGAGCTTCAGCACATCCCAGGTCATACAGGCTTTACCTTGGGCAGGTTCACCCTACCTACCTTGGGGAGGCGCTGCACGAAGGCGTCGGGAACCTGCATGTCCTGGAGGACCTGCTGGTTAGCTTCATGATCTGACTCGTCTTCTCCATCTGCTGCTCCAACCACCGCACCAACGCCTCCCCCAAAAGCCCCCGCACCCAGAGGAGATGCACCTTACGTGCTGTTCGGTTCAAATACACCCCAACTCTGGTAAGCTTACCTTGGGGAGGCATTGCCATGGGATGGGAGGCCCTACCTCAGGTAGGCCCTACCCTGGGGAGGCACGCCCTACCTTGGGGAGGCGTTGCACGAAGGCATCGGGAACCTGCATGTCCTGCAGGACCTGCTGGTTGATGGTCATGGCGAGCTTCATGATCTGACTCGTCTTCTCCATCTGCTGCTCCAACCACCGCACCAGCGCCTCCCCCAGCGGCCCCCGCACCCGCGGCTTCATCTTCCACCGCCACACCTGCCGGCCCCCACTGCCCGCCCCCTCTCCTCCTCCCATTCCCCCCATTCCTCCTACCATTCCTCCCATGGCTCCGCCGCCCATGCCTTCTGGGTTGAACCTTTTGTCCCGCACGTCAGTCACGCTTCGTTTGAGTCCTCGCATGATTCCGCCTCCACCAGGCGGAAGTCCTCCCCCTGCCCCTGACGCTCCCCCTGCTGCTGCCCCTGCTGCAGCAGCACCAGTAACTGATCCTCCACGGCTCCTTCCACCACCTAGAAGCGCTGAGAAGTCATAGCTGAAGCTGGACGAGCGTGACGACACCCGCCGCTTACCCCCCGACCCTGGAGAAGCACCTGACGGAACACCTGAAGAAGAGGCAGGAGCAGCAGGAGGAGCAGCTGCGCTGCTGGAGCGCTGGTGAAACCCCCAGGATGACCCGGGGTTCGGACTCGACCCCTCCCTGCTGCCCGTGTTACTCCCTGCGTTGCTCCCCGTGTTACTCCCACTGCTACACGCATCCTCACCCTCCCCTCCTCCCCCTCCTCCACCCCGCTGCTGTATCAGGTCCTCTTCACTACCCCGCCTCTCCGCCTCAAACCCAGGCGAGGAGAGCCGTCTGTAGTGCCCTGAGCCCCTGTCCCCTCCTTCTCCTGCGTCTCCTGTGCCTCCTGACCCTCCTGTGTCTCCTGTGTTCCCTGCATGCACCGCACCTCTGTGTTCAAACTCCCCTCCCTGGCTGTACTGCCCTTCGTCGTCTGCAAAATCCTCCTCGTCATCCGCTGAAGACCCTCGTGTGGACGATCCGTGAACCGACGAACCTTGCGCCGACCCATGTGCCGAACCATGCGCCGAACCATGTGCAGACCCATGGCTCACACCTCTCCTACCCCCACCTCCCCTCTCCCCGCCGTCCCCACCCACTCCTCCTATCCGCCCGCTCATCCCTCCAGACCCGTACGGCCCGGCATGAGTCGCAGGCCGCTCCGAGGGAGCCGTGGCGCTGCGCCTGATGAGTCGATCCGGTGCGCCGTACAGATCCCCTGCCGACCCTCCCATGCCGCCCATGCCGCCGCCCATGCCGCTGCTGCTGCCGCCCGTGCTGACAGCTCCGAAGCTCTCCCTGTCGTCGTCATCATCATCATCCCCACGCAATGTCTCCTCAACCTCCTCATCTTCCCCCTCCCCATCCTCGTCCTCCTCGCCGTCCTCCTGTGTTAGGTCGCCACCTGGCAGCTCGTCCTCGTAATAGTACTCGTCTGATTGGCTGTGCTGCAGGATGGTCTGCTCGGGGGAACGTGAGGAGCGAGGTGAAGTAAAGGGGACTGGTATGAGCACACTAACACGCCAACACAGCAGCAGCAGCCAGCCAGAGATAGCCAGCAAACAAAACAACCAGCAGCAGGGGGACATTACCAGCAGCATGGTATCGAGCTGGCTGAGGGCTGGCAGCTGAATCCGCAGGTCAGCTCGGACACTGCGACGCATCACCTGCCAGCACAACACAGCACCCCAGAGCATCGCACAGTACAGCACGGGACCAATTAGAAGGCGCCAACAAGAAACAAGAAGTGCGGAACCTTTTTACAATGCCCTTCTAACCGTATCTCCTCTTTCCCTCAGCTCCAACCTGCCCCCTACCCCTCAGGGCGAGTGGTCAGGCAGGCGCCAACTCCACAATGTGGCGGCACACCAACACCATGATGCCCATCTCCCTCCTCCCACCGCCCTCCACTCCCCCTTACACTTCACACCACTCTCCACCCCTCCTCACCTCGAATCTGCTGCCATCGGGGCGAGTGGTGTATGCGGGTGCGAGCTCCACGATGTGTCGACACACCGACACCATGATGCCCATCTCCCTCCCCTTCCCTTTCCCCATCTTCCCCACCATCACAACAAGCCCCTGCCCCTGCCCCTGCCCCTGCCCCTGCCCCTGCCCCTGCCCCTGCCCCTGCCCCTGCCCCTGCCCCTGCCCCTGAAACTGAACCTATCACTGCTCCTGTCCCGTCCCTAACCCCACCTCGAATCTGCTGCCGTCAGGGCGAGTGGTCCAGGCGGGCGCCAGCTCCACAATGTGCCGGCACACCGACACCATGATGCCCATCTCCCTCCGCCACTTGCGCTCGTCCTCCTCTGGCAGCGGCCGCAGCCGCAGCCCATCCCCGAAGATGGATGCTGGGGAAGAGGGGTGTGGAGAGGTGTGCGTGGAGGGGGGGGGGGGGAAGGGGGGTTGGCAAAGGCGGTGAGGAATTGTGGCACTAGGAACAAGAGAGCTCGTCCTCCTCTGATAGCGGCCGCAGCCGCAACCCATCCCCGAAGAGGGATGCTGGGGGGAAGGGAAGGGGAGAGAGGGTTGGGGGGGAGGAGAGGGCGGGGAGGAAACGTAACAGTCGGAACAGCGTACCTGAGACCCCAACAGAATACATGAAACCCTAGAAATCCTAACAGCATACCTGAAACTCTGACAGCGTACCTGACACCCTAACAGCGTGCCCGAAACACCTAACAGCGTATCTGAAACCCGTACAGCGTACCTGAATCCCTGACACCTCGCCGAAGACCGTAACGACGTACCTGAGACGCTGGTGATGGCGTTGGCCATGGCTAGCGCAGGGCCGCACCCCTTGGCCCCTCCAGAGGGATCGTCCCCCAGCAGGAGCTTGGACCACCGCTCGCGCATCAGCTGCATGTCTGGATGAGGAGAGGGGGAGGGGGAGGGGTTGGGGATGATGATCTGAAACCACGGAATTCCATGTAGAAGGCATTTGAGCTCAGAACTCGTCCCCCAGCAGCAGCTTGGACCACCGCTCGCGCATCAGCCGCGTGTCTGTTGGGGAGAGGGGGAGGGGAGGGGGAGAAGGAGGGGTTGGGAATGATTGCATGAAGGCACGGATGTTTTAGGTTAAAGTGATTTGTGCTACGAACTTGTCTCGAGATCGAGAGAACTGCCAAGATTGAATCGCACGCACCATCCTTGTCCTTGGGAATGTAGTCCTGCACCGCTAAATCCGGTGGTTAGCTGATGTACGGTTATAAATCAGCACGCACGGAAACAGCCTGTATTGTAATGAGAACGTACGGCCAAGATTGAACGCACCATCCTTGTCCTTGGGAATGTAGTCCTCCACCGCTAAATCCGGATCGTCGAACGACCCCGCCATGGTTCCAACCGAACGGACCGATGTGGATCAGCGAGCGGACTTATCCTATGAAATGCGGTCACTCTCCGCTCGCAATCGCCTAATCAGCCGCCCCCTCTCTTTCCCCCCCTTCCCCCCTCTATTCGATTCACCGGTGCGCTGTGGCTGGCTATCCGAACTATGGTGGTGTATACTGGGTGCTCTGATAAGGGGGCTGTGGAACCTGAAACACTCGGATCAATCTCCGTCAGCGATCAGCGAACGATTTTTGAGACGTCTCAAAAACGTCTCCGTCAGTAATTAACGAACGACCCTCCACGGTTCCTGGCTAACTGAGCTCGGGTGACGGTTTCAACGCCGGCTTCCTGAGCGTTGGTGACGGACTGACGGCCCGACTTATTCGAGAATAGTCCGTCAGTTTCCGTTACTGATCGGCAAACGACTCCTACATGGGCTTTTCGACGACAGGCATTGGTGATGGAACGACAGACGCACTTCGGGCAGTCTTAGGATGAGCGTTGGATTGGATACTGGAATGGACCTGGATGTAGTATCTCAAGACAGCCCCGTCAGTTTCCTTGGTTGGTTGTTGGATGACGGGCCTAAAATACGTTTCATGCTGGGTAGCTACGCTTTGCTGATGGACAGACGTAAAATGTCGTAAAGTCAATTCTGACACCCGCCAATCATTATTCGGAAAGGGTAAAGGAGGACGAGCGTCGTCATTGCAAACGGACGCGTCTGGGACCTGTCGTTGTTATCAAGTTTTCAGTATTGGGTCTTTCTCGAGTTCTTGACGGCCTCATTGTTAGGAAACGGGTGTCGGACATTATCTGAGCTAACGAGCCGTCGTTGTTAAGAATGATGAGGCGCCGTCATTGCTAAACGACGGCGAAGATCGAGTTAGGAGCTAGCGAGTACACCGAAGCAGCAACTGCTAAGCGTAAGCTAAGGGGATCAATGGTTGAACAGCCGCCCTAAACTGCCATGGTCCATGGACCTAAAAACATGATTGCGCTCGCAAACATCAATGCTGAGGTGCGTGTAGTGCAGGCGGAGGTGGAGGGCAGGCAGATGGCAGCGAGATCGCCCTTGGGAACACCGGCACAGTAGTTGGAAAATTACCCTGAAGCGAAATGTTTGTGTGAAGGGTGAAGACATCTTATACATATTCTTGTTCTCCAAAAGGCCACCTCTACCAGCGATTTGCGACTGAAATCCTTACTCTCTAGAGAAGTCACAAATCTGGAATCGAGTTCTTTACACGGTTGCGACTATATTATTTCGGCAGTTCCGAGCTTGTGAAACGGAAAATTTCCCCGCAACAGCCCACACGTCTCCAAATCGCAGGTGTGATGTCCTTGCCACTGGATGGTCACGGCTCTGGTCGCCATTGACGTGGGTACACCTTCAAATCTAAAACATAACGTATCAAAACAAGCCGAACGTCACAAGGATGTCATTCATGAACCCACCCAGCTCCGCATATGCTACCCAAAGTCGCTCAAATTTGGAGGGGTGGTATTTATTAAGGTTTGCCCTTTCAGCCGTCCCCATACCCCTTGCCATCCCCCTATAGCTTGTGTTCCTCCACTCTCCCAACATCTCTCAACCCTCCTTGTCACTCTCGCCACTACCTCCCACCCTCCCCAACCCTCCCGTTTACACTCATCTCCACCATCCCTCTCCCACACCCTCCCAGTATTCCTTGTTCTCTCACCACCTCTGACAAATCAAGCTTAGGCAAGGCTTGAAGTAGCGGTTTGAGATGAAAGTGAGTTGGTTTGGTGAAGAATCTTAACCTACACATCTCTTCATTATGGTAAGTGTACCTCTCTTAATTCTTTCATTTCAGCACCAAAGCCAACCCTCTAGAACTCTGTTCCCGCACTGATTCTTCAACATTCTTTCAGTTCCAACACCACCAGATCAGATGAGCCTTGCGCAGAAGCAATCGAGCATCACACTCTGCCATTCAACACATGAAGGACACCGTGCCTTCTGCACAAGTCAATACCATAACACAAGCTGTCTCGATCATTATCGTTTTATTTGTTACGCACCAAACAGCTTCTGTCTGCATTAGCTGTCAGAAGACTCGTCTTCCCAGGTTACACACCAAAGAGCTTGCCTGCCACAATACCAGCAAAGACCAGAGCACCGAATGTCCAGTTGGACGCAAACCTGGAAGGGAGTATGGATGGGATCGGGGTGAGGTAGAGACAAGGGTAGAGTAGATGATGGGGAGAGAAGGGAGCATACCGGTATGAGAGGAGCGGCAGGTAGCTCTTGATCAGAGCACGCCAGGCGAATTTCCAACAACAATCACTAGCATGCACCTTTGGTTGCACACTTAACCATGTGTGTGCATGCTCACTTGGTGAGGGTGACTAGAAAGGGTAAAAGACTCACTTGGAGTAGCAGTCCTCGCGGCTGTCACAATCCGTGGAGGCAATCTGCCATGCCATGTGGACCGCTGCCGCTGGTTACTCGCTAAACTTTTTGTTTTGTTTTGTAATTGTTTCTTTGGTGAGGTTTACTAGAGACAGTGATGACTCACTTGGAGTAGCAGTCCTCCCGGCTGTCGTAATCCGTGGAGGCAATCTGCCATGCCATGTGTGCCGCTGCCGCTGCTAGCGAGGCATAGAACGGGGAGCCTGCAACTCGAAAACAGGAGGGGACGCGACGATGTGGAACGATACGGAAGCGATGTAAGCAGGGATACCAGCCACAGCAAAGAAGAGCAAAGTTAAGGCGGCAGCAGAGGAAGGCAGGTTGCAAGGAAAGGCGTCATCAAGGCCCATTGGTACCAAAAGGCTCGGATGCTGGACAGAAGCAAGAGGCCGAAGAGAAGGAGCAGTGCAAAAAGCGCCAACGGCAGCCAAAGAAACTGGTTCCGAGACATCTCGAATCCCAGCGGGAATGGATCGCAGCGATCAGAATATTCCAAGGATCGCACATTCCAACAGAGATTGCAACAGTCAGTACTATCAAGGCAAGTGAGCGAGTGAGTCAGAAGTAGATGAGTGAGTGAGCGAGTGAGTACCGAGGTTCACAGCAGAGCCGGCAGCAGCGAGGCTGGTGATGGCAGCTGCGCTGAAGAGGGAGAGGTAGAGAGGGGTGTGATGGGCGAAGAGCAGCGCAGTGGACTTGACGCCTGCTGTGATGTCATCCGCCTTGTCCTGCATGCACATGGGAGGCATCGGGAGGGGATGGGAGACATGGAGGACAGGGCATGGCAGCAGCGAGACATGCTTTGACATGCAAAGGTAGGGTATGCATGCTACAAACACGTCTTCTGTCCGTCCTCCGGTGCATAATATCGCTTACAGCATGCATATGGTTCTAGGCACGCCAGAAACACACATACGGTCCATCGCCTATCAAGAGAGCTCTGCTTCGTCGTACCTGGTGCGCATAGATAGTGTCGTACACTAGCGTCCAACAGATGCCGCCCATGTAGAGGGGTAGCACAGCTGGCAGGTGCAGCGAGCCATGCACTGCCGCCCAGCCCAGGAGAGCTCCCCAGTTGAAGACAAGACCAAGGTAGGCCTGAGGCTGAATGTGGGAGAGCACGGAGGGCAGGGGATGACAGGGCATGCGTTTTGAGATGCCTCAAAGGACGTCTCATCTCATCCCAGCCCAGGAGAGCTCCCCAGTTGAAGACAAGACCGAGATACGGCTGAGGCTGGATGTGGGAGGAAAACGGGGAGGAGGGGATGACAGGGCACGAGAGGGGATGAGGGCGGATGAGATGGCATGAGAGGGGAAGCAAATATAAAGGCGGAGAGAACGACATGTTTCCTAGAATTTTGTGATATTTGCATTCACCATCTTGAGTCTTGTTTGCAAGGCTTCAGAGCAAAATCACATAGCCTAAGCTACAAAGCCTTACCCAGTGAGTGAAGCGCTTCATGAGGGGGTAAGAGAAGACAAGGGGCAGTGACGCCGCTCCCAGCACTTGACTGCATGAGGATGGACGGCACGGGGCACATGCGTGGGAGAGAACAGGTCGTTGATGGATGGTGCAGCCGGCGCCTCGGAGTAAAACGGCAGCATTGACGTGCCAAACACCAAACTGACCCAGCATTGACTCAGCCGTTCAACGAAGGCCAGGGAAACATGACAGCGATCCCCCCACCCACCCACCTGAACGTATTCAGCTGCACCAATATCCCCAGGCCCAGGAGTAGCTGCAGCCCCAGGAAACTCGTTGCTCCCAAGGGAGTGACGGCACCGGAGGGCAGAGGGCGGGACCTAGTACGAGCCACTTTGGCGTCAAAGCCCCGATCCAGCAGGTCGTTGATGGTGCAGCCGGCGCCTCTGAGTAGGATGGCGCCTGAACCGAAGAGGAAGAGTAGCGTTGGGTCAGGTAGAGCGCCTGCTGGGGCAGCCAATGCAATCGACCTGTGGGGGTGAGGGAGGAGATGAGGGAGGCACTTTGGGGTCAATCTCTCAGTCCAGCAGGTGGTTGATGGTGCAACCGGCTCCTCGGAGCAAGACGGCACCTGACCCGAAGAGAAGGAGAAGGGTTGGGTCCGGTAGAGAGCCTGCTGGAGCAGCCAGTGCGATCGACCTGCGGGGGTGAGGGAGGAGATGAGGGAGCCACCTTGGCATCAAACTCTCGGTCCAGCAGGTCAAAGTCTGGGGTAGCATTGGGAGGAGACCCAACAGGCCGTCGATGGTGCAACCGGCCCCTCTCAGCAAGACGGCGCCTGATCCAAAGAGAAAGAGCAGCATTGGGTCGGGCAGAGAGCCCGCTGGGGCAGCCAGGGCGATGGACCTGTGGGGGAGGAGGAGAGGGGGCCGGGAGGGGTTAGATAGAGGTTGTGGAAGGGAAGAGATGAGTGGGGATGGGCCGGAAGAGATCAGGAAGCAAGAGCTTTGGAATTTGTTGGTATTGAACTGTCAAAGCGGCAGGTCGTTCATGGTGCACCCCGGCTCTGAGTAGATTGGCGCCTGAATCGAAGAAGTGCACGCACCAGAAGCAGGGCCAGGCGAGCAGCCAGGTGCCGGTGGGTTTGTCCAGGCGGGCGAGGTGGGCGAACGGCTGCACTGGGGGAGGCAGATACCGCTCCACCCACGACGTGCTCCCACCACCGCCGCTGTTGCTGCTGATGGTGGTGTTGGTGGTGTTGGTGGTGTTGGTGCTACTGCTGCTGATGCTGCTGCTGCTGCTGGCATTTCTGTTGTTGCACTCGTCCCCTGTTGCCGCTGTGCGGCCATCACTGTTGCTGCCTTCAGAGGTGCTGCTGGAGAGTCTTGTGAGGCCAGGGAACAGCCCCTGCACCGTGCGAACTCCTATTATAACCGGGTGGTACTGTGCAACAGAGACAAGCGAGCCTGATCTAGGTACAGGTGTTGGTCTAGCAGGTGTATTTGCATTAACTATAGTATGGTGTTCAACTGCTCCTCTCTCATCGTCCTCTTGTCTCCAGTGTATCGGTCTGGACACGTGCTGTCTGGGAGGTGACTGTAACGAAGGGTGGAAACCGGGGACCTTGAAGGGTGGATGAACTCGGGACGAATTGTGGGTCGGATTTCTTGAATCAGGAGGAACCTGAACCGTAGAAATACATCCCGATCGTACATCAGGAATGCTTCTGACCGGAGGATCAGGATCGGGCGACAATCCGGATGCAAAGGGCGGAGTGCTGTCGGACGCATCAGAGATGAACGAATTTGGACGGAAATCGTTAAAAATAGCAGACTGAACGGTCTCGCGATGCGAGCTGCTGCCGCCAGCATCGCCCAGAGTGGGACCGACAATGTGCGATCTTAGCGATGCAATCAGGCCGACGCATTGTGACTGTAACGGGTCCTTTAAACGCCGGACCGACCTGCGCATCATCCCAGGTAGAGCCATACTCGAAGGAGTGACACTTACGAAACACGACAGGAGGAATTCCCGTTATGTCTGGTAGTGGGGATACGTGCTGGAAGTGGGGAAGAAAAGTGATAAGACATCACTGGAATTCACTTTCCTTACAAAACAGGGGGGAGCGTATCATGTTTTTCGTAGGGGATGGGATTCTGGGGACTTGCGTGGTGGATCTCGGTTCAGTACAGTTTAGTACGAGCAAAAGCGTTTCAGGAACGTGGCAAATTGAAATAAGCAACAATTGTTTTTGCATCAGAGGGGTGGCAAAGCCTGCCGTTCGTAGCGTGGCAAGCTCGTAACGAGAATAACTGAAGGAACACGAAAATGAGTGGGGTGGGAGGGTGGCAC
Source organism: Closterium sp. Naga37s-1 (assembly GCA_947471745.1). Classification (NCBI taxonomy): domain Eukaryota; kingdom Viridiplantae; phylum Streptophyta; class Zygnematophyceae; order Desmidiales; family Closteriaceae; genus Closterium; species Closterium sp. Naga37s-1. The sequence continues at coordinate 334,939 of CANJKZ010000187.1, read as the reverse complement.
CGCGAAAATCGTAGACTGACAGACAGGAGTCGGCTCGGTATAATCGAGGCAGCTTGAGAGAAGACACCATAACACAGGGAACTGGCTACCGCATCCTGTGGTTCCGTGTTGAATCACACACGCACCGCAGTTCTGCTAGAGAGTGGCATCCTAGCAAGTGTCCAGTGGAACCTACCAATCCAATTTCTACTGACTGATCGTCGGCATAAGTCAATGCCGTACTCGTAGTACGAGTGATGGCGTAGGCGACCGAGTACCTGTGCGAACCGAGTCATTGACGACAGTTTTTAGCGTTAACGACACTCGCCGTGAACGACATTCTATCGGGTACACTGACAGTTCTATCAGTCCTCTTCCCGACACGAGGAAAACAGCTATGTACATACAGGATGTATTCCCTTAGGTCGTTTATTCATACGCGATGCATTGTCGTCGCAATAATCGCAGTGAGCTCTTGCTGTGGACCTGTTGCGTCGTCACCAGGTCGAGAAAACCCTCATATTGAGCTTCGAGCTGACGCTTCATCATTCGTAAGATGCCTGAATTGCACGAGCGAACCGGCAGGTGCTGATGGCGAGCAACACGTATCCCGTTCCCGCCAGTTGAGTCCCTTATTGACTTCTGACACGAATCTAGAAGCTCCTAGAACATTGCGTGCTTTAACGACTGACGATATTAGCTCGACGGGTACTAACGCATATGCTGGAAATCCGTATATTCTATCTACTCCTACTAGTTCGTCCAACAGTGTGTCTGGTAACGAGCCGACTTATAACGGTGATGCATCGAAGTTGAAACCCGTCAGTGGAGTCGGGTCCAGGAGGGTTTCTGAGACTCCTCAAGAGTCGCTCAGGGAGGAGCATGAGGTGACGATCGGATGCCTCGTCGCAACGGACGTCGCTGAAGGCATTCACATGCTCGCAGGTGTGTTGACTGCGTTGACTGGTCTGACTGGGTTGCCTGAGGGTCCAGGAAGGCGGGTTCACTGAGTAGACTGAGGAATCCAGAAAGACGGGTTGACTGGGTTGACTGAGGGGTCTAGGAAGGCGGTTGACTGGGTGGACTGAGGATCCGGGAAGGTTGGTTGACTGGGTTGACCTAGGTAGGGGTCCAAGAAATTTGGTGGACTGTGTTTACTGAGAGAAGTCGGGATTTGATCTTTCTGTTTCCTTCGACATCAGTTGCATTGTTTGTGTTGGTGTGTTCGGTCTTCTCCCTTCCCTGTGCCTCCTCCATGCATGCGTGTGTGCCTGCATGTAATGCATTCTTGTGCATGCGCATTTGCATGGTGCATGCATGCATGTGCGCGCGTGCGTGCGTGCGTGCACGTGAATGCGCATATGCATGCGTGCATGGTGCATGGTGCATGGTGCATGCGTGCATGTGATGTGGGTACCCCATGCATGCAGGCAGTGTGATGGCAGTGGATGCGATCAACAGCGACCCCTCCATCCTCCCACACCACCGTCTGCACCTTGCCACGGCCAACTACTCCATGACTGCTCCCATCGCCAGCATGATGGCCGGTGAGAGGCATGTCGTGATGACAGGTGAGAGGCATGGCATGGCAGCTGCTGCTAGGTGAGAGAGCATCACAGCATGCTGCCATAACCCGAAGCTTTGCCGCGGCCAACTACTCCATGACTGCTCCCATCGCCAGCATGATGGCCGGTGAGTGAGAGATGCCTGGATGCATGATGGCAGTTGAGAGGCGATCAACAGCGACCCCTCCATCCTCCCACATCATCATCTGCGCCTTGCCACGGCCAACTACTCCATGACTGCTCCCATCGCCAGCATGATGGCCGGTGAGAGAGGGGTGGATGCATGATGGCAGGTGAGAAGCATGAGGACGGGTGCCATAAACCTACATTCCAGTCCACACTGCTTCACATATTTCTGCAAATCCCTTCTATGCTCTCTCTCCCCTCTCGCGTCCGCAACAGACCCCCTTTACTTACAGCCTGGTGGTGCAACAGCGTCCTTTGATGTGTGACCTGCGTCGCTCTTTCCTCTCTCGTTCTCTCCCTTCCGCCCCCACATCAATGAATTAACCCCCTCCACCAGCCTACAGCCTGGTGCGGCAGCGGCCAGTGGCAGTGATAGGGCCGCACACGTCGGAGCAAGCAGCACTCGTAAGCCCATTCGCCACGGCCACTCACTTATACCCTCCACTTCTCTCTCCCCGTACTCCTCCGCCCCACAGCTTACAGTCTAGTGAGGTAGCGGCCGGTCGCTGTGATTGGCTCACACACATCGGAGCAGGCAGCGCCGGTGAGCCCATTTGCCACGGCCACACGCTTTGAGACGTCTCACTCAATCAAACACCCCCCCACTCTCATCGCCCCCACCCACAGCCTACAGCCTGGTGAGGCAGCGGCCAGTGGCAGTGATAGGGCCGCACACATCGGAGCAAGCAGCACTCGTAAGCCCATTCGCCACGGCCACTCAAGTGCCCTTCGTGTCCGCCTCTGCCACGGACGCGCAGCTCACTGTGGGCGGCACCAGGCCTTTCTTCATGCGCACCGTGCAGAGCGACGGCCACCAGATGCGCGCCATTGCCGGTAAGTGGGTGGTTTTAATGTGTGCGCTCTTCCTTATCCTCTCCTCTATTCCCCAGGCCCTCTGCGTGTCCGCGTCTGTTAAGTTGCTAGTGCGGAGCTCACTGTGGGCGGCACGCGCCCCTTCTTCATGCGCACCGTGCAGAGCGACCACCAGATGCACGCCATTGCCTGTACGCTGCACTGCATGCGTGCTCTTCTCTCCCGCCCACTCCCGCTGTAGCTTCTTGAGTCGACTCAAAATACGCTGCACTGCACGCGTGCTCTCCCACTTCTGCTGCAGCTTCTCGAGCTGCCTTGTATCTGCAGCTGCTGGTTACCAGTGCACAGCTCACAGTAAGCGACACCCCCTCCTTCTTCGTATGCTCTCGTTCCAATGCTGGTTATCATCCGTTATCATATTTATCGCTCATGCCACATCCGTCCATCCCTCCATCCTTCCTTGCCTCAACACCACAGACATTCTGGCGATATACCAGTGGAAGGCCTTTATTGCCGTTCACAGCGACGACCGATACGGAGGCAATGGCATCACGGCACTGGAAGCACGCGTGCTCGCCCTCAACGTGAGAGCATCCAATATCTTTTGAGATTTCTCAAAAAGTCAATCCAGTATAGCATCCCTGGTCTGTCCCCATCCCTGCCTTTTTAGGCGCCGCAAAAGGCATTTCGGAGCTGGAAGCATGCATGCGTGCGCTCGATGTGAGCATCCAGTATTCCAACCCAGTCCTATTACGGGGCGCCTTAGAGACATGCGTGCTTGTGCTCTTCAAAGCTCTGCTCTCTCCTTCCCCTCCGCACCTCCAACCCCTCCACCTTCACCACTGGCCACATACCCCTCTGCATCCCCAGCAAGGCATCAGCATGGCTCATCGTGTGGCCATCACTCCAGGGAGCACGGCAGCAGAGGTGGAGCGGCGCCTGCAGGTGCTGCTGGAGGTGGATACGGCTGTGTATGTGCTGCACGCATCTGCTGCTGTTGCCACGGCCGTCATACTTGCAGGTGCGTGTGGATTCTTGAGAGACAGTAAAACTCGTCTCATTTCACGCAGCAGCAGCGTCTGCAGGTGCTGCTAGAGGTGGATACGGCTGGGTACGTGCTGCATGCGTCCGCTGCTGTTGCCACGAGCGTCATTCTAGCAGGTGCGCCTTCTCCGCCTCCCTTTCCCAACGCCACCTGCTCCCTCCACTGCTGTCCGTCTTTCTCCCTGCATCCTCCCAATGTGTGTGTGCATTCTTCCTCCTTTCCCCGTGCATGTGCAGCGAACAGGATGGGTCTGTTTTCGGCCAACAATGTGTGGATTGCAACGGAAGGGAGTGCGCTCCTCACTGGCTCCGCCCTGCACTCTGCTCAGGTTTGCTGCTCTCTCCTCATTCCCCGTTCCCAGTTTCGTCATTTGGTTTGGACGTTGCAATTGCTTCCCAATTGCTTCCCAGTCGAAGGCTCTGTTTTGATTTTGGCATTATGCTCCTACCTTGCTGCCGATCGTAATGCTGTGATGCGATGAATCGGTTTTCCACCCCACAAAATTCCTCCCCCCTCGTCCTCCCTCCCGCCCTCCCTAGCACAATGCTCCACCCCACCATGCTCTTCCCCCCTTCGATGCTTCCCCCTTCTTTCATGGTTCCCTGCCTTCATGCTCTCCTCCCTCCTTCTGTGCTTCTCCTGGGACTTCTGCCACGCCTTGCTCCCCCACGATCCGTGGCAGGGTATGATAGTGACGGCCACAGACATCCCCACCTCCGCTCCCCTGACTGCCTTTGTCTCAGACTGGCTCACACTCGACCCTGTGCGCTTCCCCAACGTCAGCCGCCAGGTCAGACCTGCTGCTTCTGAGTTGAGGCGACTTCGGGATTGAGGTGGCTGTTGAGTTGAGTTGACTCAAAGTTCACTTTCGTTCGTCTCAGACTGGCTCACCCTCGACCCTATGCGCTTCCCCAATGTCAGCCGCCAGGTCAGACCGCTTCTGAGTCAAGTTGACTGCTGAGTTGACTCAAAAGGTCACACCCGTCACTCTCATGAGCTTTCAAGAGTGAGGCACTACAAGGAAAGGTCACCACACTGGCGGGACAGGGAGGGCAGGCCTGCACTCACCCTCCTTCCATGCTCACATGCACTAGGGTGCATGCGCTCCCCATCCTCGAGCTCCACCCGCACCTCTGCTGCTATTGTTCGTCATTCTATTCCCAATCAATGCGTGCCACTCTCCTCTGCTGTGCTTCTTCCCCTGCTGCCCCCTTCCCCCCAACACAGATGCCTATGGCCTATGCACTGGCTTCCCACGATGCAGTCTACCTCATCGCCCACGCGCTACACTCCATCCTCTATAACAGCAGCTCCGCCAGCAGCACCAACTCGTCATCTCCTAGCACCACTACCAACACCACAGAACCCCACAGCAACGTCACGGCTCTACTTGACGCTCCCTGGCCACGTCTCCAACTGACTCTCGCCAGCAGCAGTGGTGCTGAGCAGTCTCTTATCCCTCCTCTAGCGTCACTCCAAAGAAGCCCTTGTAAGAGCTCCCCCTCTTTTCCCTCCTCTCCCTTCCCACTCCCCGCCCTGGTCCCTCCCCTCCACAGCCCCCTCTTCTTTCCCTCCCTCTTTGTGGTTTCTTCCATCACATTCCCTCCACCTGCTTACAACTCTGTTATATGCTTTCCTGTCCCCCACACCCACCCCCACACCCACACCCTCACCACCCCCCCACTTCCCCTTTCCCTTCACCACCACCAACTCTCCCCTCACACCCATCCCAAGTTCCAAGCTCACATACCCAGCTCCCCCCTCCCGATCCCCCCTCTTAACTGCCCCACTCCAGTGGGCCCCATGCTGCGAGCAGCCATGATGAGAATCACGTACGTTCGTGGGCGCATCAGGCAGCATCACCCTGTCCCCCTCAGCATGCTCTCCCCTTCCGACCCTGCCTTCTATCCCCCTCACTCCAGTGGGCCCCATGCTGCGTGCAGCCATGCTGAGAACCACATTCGAGGGCGCATCAGGCAGCATCGCCCTGTCCCCCTGGGGATGAATTATGAGTCAACTCATAAATCATCTCCACGTACACCTAACCCCTCCTCTCCCAACCCCTTACTCCAGTGGGCCCCATGCTGCGTGCAGCCATGCTGAGAACCACGTTCGAGGGCGCATCAGGCACCATCTCCCTCTGGGGCGACCAGCAGAGCAACCTCACTCGCATCCTCAACATCCACAGCCAATCAGCATGCTCTCCCCTCCCAACCCTGCCTTCTAATTCCCTCACACTCCAGTGGGCCCCACCATACGAGCAGCCATGCTGCGAACCACGTTCGAGGGCGCATCAGGCACCATCTCCCTCTGGGGCGACCAGCAGAGCAACCTCACTCGCATCCTCAACATCCACAGCCAATCAGCATGCTCTCCCCTCCCAACCCTGCCTTCTAATTCCCTCACACTCCAGTGGGCCCCACCATACGAGCAGCCATGCTGCGAACCACGTTCGTGGGCGCATCAGGCAGCATCTCTCTCTCCCCCTGGGGCGACCAGCAGAGCAACCTCACTAGCATCCTCAACAGCCCCAGCCAATCAGCATGCTCTCCCTTTCCGACCCCCTCTCCCACTCCCCACCCCACTCCATCCAGTGGGCCCCATGCTGCGTGCAGCCATGCTGAGAACCACGTTCGAGGGCGCATCAGGCACCATCGCCCTGTCCCCCTGGGGCGATCAGCAGAGCAACCTCACTCGCATCCTCAACATCCACCACAACCAATCAGCATGCTCTCCCCTTCCGGCACCCCCTCCCAACCCCCCCAACCAACTCCAGTGGGTCCCATGCTGCGAGCAGGCATGCTGAGAACTACATTCGTGGGCGCATCAGGCACCATCGCCCTGTCCCCCTGGGGCGACCAGCAGAGCAACCTCACGCGTATCCTCAACATTCAGAGCCAAGCCTCACAGAGCACCACCATTGGTTCAGTCAGGGGGTCATTCAGTGGTTCAGTGATCGGGCCAGTGAGCATGCAAGGGAACGCGAAGGTGGTGCCAGTGGGGTACTGGTCTCCCACCCGCCGCCTCTATCAAACAGCAGCTGCTTCGGTGAGCGCTTATGAGTGACTGCAGTAATTGCAATGGGAGCAAGAGTTTTTGGTGAATGGATTGTGGAGCAGCAGCTGCTGCACACTGCTCTCGATTCAGTCTCCCTTGTCCCCTGTTGCTCGCTTGCAAAGTCTATTCAGTCTTCCTTGTTCCTCCTTGTCTCGATCGGTCATGCTACAGGAGAATGCTACAGCTGGTGGGGCACAGCAACCAGTCAAGATTGTCTTTCCTGGCGGCCTCACAAAGGTGCATTCTGATTTTGAGGCACCTCAAAACTAGACTCCTCACACACAGGTGCATTCTCAGCCCAGCTGTTGAGTGCGCAGCACAGCACTGTGGCGCACATCTCCCTGTGGTGCATACCTCATCGTGAAACCGTTCCTGCAGCTTGAGTTGACATTCGAAACGTCTGAAAGAGTGCTCTTTCTATGCCGTGTGCGACTTGTGTGGTTCCGTTTCCAATTTGGCTGTTCGGCCCTTACTCTCTCTCCTCCTACCAACTCTCAGCCTCCCACAGGAGCTTTTCCCAAGCGGCGAGTCCGTATCGCCGTGCCAAAGAAGCTGGTAAGCCCTCTTTATGTTTGCAGCAGACGAGAAGCTGGCACTGTAGGTAGGTTTTGTTCGACCCAAGCATTCATAGTTTTGTTTAGTTTTGTTTAGGACCACTATTGTCAAGTGTTTTTTATAATTGCTCGCACCGCCCAAACCAACTTGGCTCTTGGACCTTCTAGTCGCATGTGAGGCGTGGCTGGGGGGGGTGGGTTAGAGAATTGATGCAATCAGGTTTGAATCACCCAAACTGGGTCTGGCAAGAACTATGGAACTTTCTTTTCAAACTCCCTCATTTTATTGCAGTTCCACATGCAACTCGCCAATATTTCCGCAAACGATCAGCAACGCCCGTTTTTTCAAGCGCCTAAGATTCTCTCTGTCCCTGTCTCCCCTAATACCACCTCCCCCAGATCTACCTGCAGTTTGCCAATATTTCCTCAGACGAGTCGCTGGGCAACAAGCGGTTCTCGGGCTACTGTGTGGACCTGTTCCGCCTGGCCGTGGCGCGTCTCCCTTATAAGCTCGACTACGAGTTTGTAGAGTACACGGGTGCCCTCATCAGCTACACCCAGATGGTGCAGGCTGTACAGAATAAGGTGAAGTTCAATATGTGTTGCAGATGAATCACATCTTTGTTACTTCGTATCATTTCTCTGCACCTCTGCTCCTCTCGTGAGTCTCTGTCCCACTCATACATCATCTCCCTCTGCACCTCTTGTGTAATTGTCTCTCATCTCATCTCATCGCCCGACCCATTGGAGTTAGACGGGGCAGTGGGTGACATCACAGTCCTCGAGTCTTCATGACCCATTTTGTATCTTTTTCCGCCATGCCCCTCTGCCCCCTTTTTTTCTCTTTCCCGTTGCCACCCCTCCTGCCACCTCTTCACCCATTTCTCACTCGTGCCTTGGTGTTCTTCTCCGCCGCCCGGCCCACAGGAGTTTGGCGGGGCAGTGGGTGACATCACAGTGGTGGTGTCATTACCATTACCATTACCATTACCATTACCACTATCATTACCATTACCACTACCATTACCATTACCACTACCATTACCACTACCATTACCATTACCATTATTATTACCATTACCATTACCACTACCATTACCCGTACCATTACCACAACCATTGCTACTATCATTACGATTAACATTAACATTACCATTACAATTACCATTACCATTACCATTACCATTACCATTACCATTACCATTACCACTACCATTACCATTACCATTATCATTACCACTACCATTACTATTACCATTACCATTACCATTAGGGCGTGTTGCAAGTTCGAAAATCGAAGGATCGTGGCTGCACACCGATCCCTTGTTGGAGATCCTGGGCTCACTGCGTTATCGATCACTGTACCACGACCGCCTAAGCGTACTACCACCTAGAGTATTGCGACTGTGTGGTTCGGCTTTTCAAACGCAGAAACAATAAACACCCTGTTCGCCACTGCCTCGTCAAAATTTTCAGCCCGCATAACACTGACATGCGAGTTTTTCTGCGCATCGCGAAAGGGTTTCGTGACTGTATGTTGTCTGCATCGTCAATCACACGATCGATCTTCGTGGCGAGGCGATCGTGCTGGTTTCCGCCAATCTCCTCGGTCGTGCACAGTGCTAACACTGTAGTATGGTAACCTTTCACTACATTTGTTGACCAGAGTGAGGATCGGTTCGAAGAGGCGATCGATCCTCTACTTGCAACACGCCCTTACCACTACCATTACCACTACCATTACCACTACCATTACCATTACCATTACCATTGTCATTACCATTACCATTACCACTACCATTACCATTACCCTAAGTGGCAAAAGACGCGTCCTGCGTCTAGGACGCTTGCGTCCAGACGCAGCGTCTTAGACGCAGGACGCTAGATGAGGGCCTTTAGGACGCATGAAAAGACGCATGCCCGGGCAGGGCAAAAAAAACCCCTGAGCAGCTGTAAAAAAAAAATATAGGGCTTGGGAAGGAGGGGGGGGGCGGACCTTTGCACACATTCAATGCAAAAATTTCCCCAACAATAAAACCTTAAGGGTTTACTAAGGAGAATTGGGGTTGTGAATGAAGGAGCACAAATGAGATGTGTGCAACCCTAAAATGGGTTTGGTTGGAGGCCACGAAGGTTGGATGTTCTAGATGTAGAGTGGTTGGGTGGGTTGGGTTGGGGGCTTTACAATTTTGTGTAGAGGGGTTTGAAGTTGGGGGGGGGGGGGCTGTTTTCAATGTCGAGTTGCTTTTGGGAGGTCGTTTTTTTCGCGAAATTGACATTCGCGTCGAATTCGCGAATGTCGATTTCGCGTTTCGGGATTTTTTTTTTCCAGGGGCAGACCGAAAAAAAAAACAGGGTGCGTCCTGCGTCTGGACGCGCGTCCTGCGTCTCTGCGTCCAGACGCAGGACGCAGCAGGACGCATGCGTCTTTTGCCACTTAGCCATTACCATTACCACTACCACTACTATTACCATTACCATTATTATTACCATTACCATGTCTCCTCCCAGTCATCGCTGCTCAATCGCCCCCCTGTGTGCTCCCTTCTCTCACCCCCCGACCCACAGGACTTTGACGGGGCAGTGGGTGACATCACAGTGGTGGACTCGCGGCAGCGAATGGTCTACTTCACCCAATCCATTCTCGTACGTGCGCCTGCCTGCGTGATGCATTGTATGCATGATACATTGAATGCAAGGGAAGGGGAGAGAGGGAGGGAGGGAGGGAGGGAGGGAGGAAGGGAGGGAGGGAGGGAGGGAGGGAGGGAGGGAGGGAGGGATGGAGGGAGTGAGGGAGGGGGGGAGGAAGGGAGGTAGACTATTCTGTTTCTTCAGGTGACATCACAGTTGTGGACTCACAGCAGCAAATGGCCTACTTCACCCAATCAATCCTCGTACGTGCGCCCCGCAAGTGACTGTAAGACGTGGCTTCTGAGTCGACTCAAAGGCATCGTCGTATGTGCCCGCATACTATAGTGAGTGCATGTTTCTCCACTCATCCTACTCCCTCTTCCAGCTCTGCAAACGACTTCACCCAGTCCATCCTTTTAGTGTAACGTATTATCCCCGCATGTAACGTAACATAGTGAATAGGCGAGAAAAAGACCTTTGATTCATCCCAAAAATCTCCTTGTTTCCTCGTGTGCGTGCGTTTATTGATTGAATGCAAGAGATGACGTGGAATTTTGACTCCCCAAAACACCCTTCGCCCTCGCCGCAATCGGGTCTAAGCCTGATAGGGTACTCAAGGGAGAGCAGCGACCTGTGGACGGCCTTTCTGCCCTTCCGCATCGCAGCCCACCCCTCTTCTCTCCATCCTCCTCGCATCTCACCCTTCGTCTCCCTCCTCAGCAATCAGGTCTGAGTCTGATAGGGTACTCGCGGGAGAGCAACAACATGTGGACGGCCTTTCTGCCCTTCACGCCCTCCATGTGGGCCACCCTGCTAGGCCTTTCACTGCTGACAGGCGTACTTATGGTGTTCCTCGAGTGGCGCCTCAACGTGCACTTCCAGGCGAAGCTGCACCAGCTGGCAATCACCGCCACATGGTGAGGGGGAGCTGGGGTGTGATGCAGTGAGGCGGCTTGAGCCCAGGCTATGAATACGGGCCAATGGGCTGTGCCGGCGGAACGATCACTTCCAGGCGAAGCTGCACCAGCTGGCAATCACCGCCACGTGGTGAGAGAAAGGGGAAAGGCACGTCAAGTCAGACTCAAAGAGTCACATCGGAGCAGCACCGAACACCACTTTGTTGAGGGCTGGCAATTCTCCTATGCACACTCACTCCCATGCCGTTGTCCCATCCCATGTTTGTTGGGTGCTGTCTGTACGTACGGTCCATCCATGCTATAAATGCGCTCATTGCCAAGTGCTTGCTGCTTTTGTGTACCACTTGTGTCCTGTGGCTGTGGTGTGGCAGGTTTGGGATTCACACTCTCTACTCTGTTATAGGTAGGCCCCTTTTTGCCAGCTTATCATGACATGCAGTGAGGCAGGGTTCACATTCTCTGCGTCGGTTGATAAAGGAGCCAGCCAATCTATGGTGCCTCCCTGAGTTGACTTGAACACGCTTTTGCTGCTCAAGTTCCCAAGAAAACGTCGTCATCCTCTTTCGCCATCTTACGTCCTGTCCTGTGATCCCGCACTTTGCAGTCTACTCAATTCGCTCTGTGCTGGCGCGAACGGTGCTGGGCATGTGGCTCATTCTCGCATTTCTCTTCCTCGCCTCCTACACCTCCAACCTCACTGCTATCCTCACCATTCAGAGGCTCACCCCCACCATTCTGGTGCGTGTGCTTAGTTTGTTTGTTCTTGTTCTTGACTTTCTCGTCCTCGCCTCCTACACCCCTAATCTCACTGCCATCCCCACCATTCTCGTGAGCTCCACTCCTCCCTCACTGTTGTCGTGAGCTCGCTCGACCTCTTTGTTCATGCTGTTCCCTTTCTCTTCCTCTCCTCTCACATTTCTAACCAATCTCACTGCCATCCTCACGCTTCAGGGGCTCACCACACCATTCGTGTGATCGTGTCCCTCGCCCCTTCAGGACATCACGACGACCATCAACAGCAACGCCGCCATTGGCTACCAGCAGGGCTCCTCAGCAGACTCAAATATTCCTCCACCCTTTCCCCCCTCCCTTTGCCCACACTCCCCTCTCCTGCTGTCATCTCCCTCGCCCCATCAGGACATCACAACGGCCATCAACAGCAATGCCGCCATTGGCTACCAGCAGGCCTCCTTCGTCTCTTCCTACCTGCAGCAGCTAGGAGTCTCTCCGGTATTTGCATGCTTGTACCTTCTGCTTCTGGTGCTGGTGCATGCGTGGGGCTTGTGATGTTGCCACTGCACGAAATGAAAGCCCTTGCTGTGAACCTTCGTCTCTTCCTACCTGCAGCAGCTAGGAGTCTCTCCGGTGTTTGCATGCTTGTACCTTGTGGTTCTGGTGCTGGTGCATGCTTGGGGCTCGTGACTTTGCCACTGCATGAAATGAAATCTTAACCTCCGTTCTGTGAAACCTTCGTCTCGTCCTCTTCCTACCTGCTGTAGCTAGTCATCCGCGGCCAATCACACCTGCTTGTCCTGATGGCATTCCGGGGTGCGAAAAGTGCGCAAGTCCGCAACAACCCTGCCCTGTCGCACCCTCTCCTCTGCCTCAACCTCTGCAGCTCTGCCTTGTCTCCCGCCACTTTCCCTCTCTCTGCACACCCCGGAACGCCATCAGGACAAGCTGGTGACTTTGAGCGGGGAGAGCGAGTATGCGTCATCACTGGCATCGGGGCGGGTCACAGTGATAGTGGACGAGAACCCCCACCTTAACCTCTTCTCCTCCGCACCTCTCCCTTCCCCCGCTTCTCTCCGTCCCTCCCTCCATCCACCCCCGGAACGCCATCAGGACAAGCTGGTGACGTTGAGTGGGGAGAGCGAGTATGCGTCCTCGCTGGCATCGGGGCGGGTGGCAGTGATCGTGGATGAGAACCCTTACCTGGCTGTCTTCACATCGCAGTTCTGCGACGTCATGCAGGCCGCACAGCCCTTCTCCTCCCTCAACCTCGCATTTGTATGTCACATTGAGTGCTCCTCTCGTTTAATTTGTTTGACTTTGTCAAATTTCTATGTCACATTGAGTGCTCCTCTCGCTTTTGACACTCGTGCTTGCTCAAGCTTGCATGTATTTGTTGTATCGCTCGACCTTGTCCTATGGTGCGTGTTCTCTGCTCGCCTTGTTCACAGCCTTCCAGAAAGGCACCGAACTGGACCCGGACTTTCTGAGCTTTGAGAAGTCCCCAAACCAAAACCCCCCCTCCCCACAGGCTTTCCAGAAGGGCAGTGCGTTGGGCCCGGACATCTCAAACGCCATAGCTGCGCTGCGCATGACACAGGAGGTGGAGCAGCTTCATGCCAAGTACTTCAGTGTAAGGGTGCAACTATGATCCACTTGCTACACCTGCCACGCAGCTTCATTCAATCCGTGCTCATCCCCTGCCCCTTTCTCCTCCAGGCACTCTGCCTTAACCCTCTGCTTTGCCATTAATTTCTCACGAAGGCTTCGTTTGCCCACAATAGCCATCCTTCCTTAACCCTTCGCCGGCCTTTCTTCTCCCTCCTCTCTTCCTCTTCCCCGTGCAGTCTGAGAGCGCCTGCCCGCAGAAGACCACTGCGGTGCAGTTCGGTATACAGCGGTTCGGAGGCCTGTACATCATCTACCTCGTCATCTCTACGGCCTGCTGCATGGTTTATGTTGCTCTCCTCATCTACCGCGGTTACTGCTACGTGAGGGAGAAGGGTGTGCAGTCGCTAGTGGACAAAGTGAAGAGCTTTGGGAGAGAGCCGCCCAGTAGCACCGCTCAGGAAGGCGTTGACTCAGTTGACTCTCTAGACTCAGTTGATTCAGACTCTGACAAGGACAGCTTTGGCCCCTTGCCTGGTTTCCGAATGAGCAGAGGGAGCAAGAGTGGGAGCACTGGCAAAGGAAGCTACAGAGGGAGCTTCAGGAGTGGGAAATTGGGCGAGAACATTAGTGGTGGGAGCATGAGTGGGAGCATGAGAGGGAGCATCGGTAGCAGGAGCATGAGAGAGAGCAGAAGAGGAAGTATGAGTGAGAGCAGTAGAGGGAGTATGAGAGAGAAAAGTAGAGGGAGTATGAGAGAGCAAACGTGTGGGAGCATGAGAGAAACCAGTAGAGGGAGTATGAGAGAAAGCAATAGAGGGAGTATGGGAGAGAACAGTAGAGCAAGTATGCGAGAAAGCAGTAGAGCGATAACGACAGAGGGCAGTACAGGGAGTATTAGAGAGAGCAGTAGTCTCAGTATGAGAGATAGCAGCAGAGGGAGTATGAGAGAAAGCAACAGGTGGGAAGCAGTAGAGCAACTGGAAAGAGATGAGGAAAGAGAGAAGAGCAACAAGTCAGATGCGCAGCAGCAGTCAGATGCTCCACTGCCTCTCCTCTTCTCATCATCCCCTTTGCTCCGTGCTCGGTCTTTCATTGCCCCGCTTCACATCAATCTATCCTCCTCCTCCTCCCTGCACTCGTCCCTTGGGGTGCCTCGCAACACTATCACCTCCTCTCCCTCCTCCCTCTCTCGCCCGTCTCCCACTGCTCGAGCGGCCTCCTTACCTTGCTCCAACTCAGCAGCCCACCACACACTCGTGGGCAGCAGCCAGTCTTCTTCCTCAGCTGGTCCAAGCTCGTTTAGTAGCTTGAAGAAAGAAATGGAGCAGGAGCAGCAGCAGCAGCAGCAACAGCGGCAGCAGCAGCAGCAGCAGCAGCAGCAGCAGCTGAAGGGGCTTCTAGTAGCAGCATCAGCTGTCCCTCCTGCTCCTGCTCCTGCCGCTGCTCCTTCCCCTGCTCCTGCTCCTGCTCCTGCTCCTGCTCCTGCTCCTGCTCCTGCTCCTGCTCCTGCTCCTGCTCCTGCTCCTGCTCCTGCTCCTGCTCCTGCTCCTGCTCCTGCTCCTGCCCCTGCTCCTACCCCTGCCTCTGTTCTTGCTCCAGCTCCTGCCCCTGCCCTTGCGCATGCCCCTGCCCCTGTTCTTGCTGTTTCATCATTTGAACCAACAGCAGCGTCCAGCAGCAGACCACCAAGACACCCACAGCCTGTGCTCTCCCGTGCGTCACAGTCATCCCTGGGGAGCAAGAGAAGTCGAGGATCTCACGACGGGCAAGAAGATGAGAGCGCTGCAGATGAGTTGAGCAGAGGGCGGGCAACCCACAGCAATGAAGCACCTTACATAGAGCCAGTATCCCACGGACAGTCAGGATCCCACAGAGAAAAGGCGGCTATTAGCGAGCAAGCAGGAGGGAAAGAGGCGGGTGGAGGAGAGGAGCAAGGCAGCATGGACAAGGAGCAGGTCCCTCCCTCCCATCTTGATTCTTACACCAGCCTTGCCACCAGCACTGCTATCGGCCCAAGCAGCAGCAGCAGCCATCCAAGCCTCTCCTCCCAACCAAGCAGCGGCACCAACTCAAGCTTAGCCACTCGGATGTTAAAACTTCCCAGGCTCACTTCGATCGTCCCCCGTCTGCCCTCTGCTGAAAACACTTTCCCCACAAACCGCTCTCTACCCTCCTCTACGGCCCCCGTCTTCCCCTCTCTGCCGCCCTCCTCCACTCTGCCGGCCTTCCCCAGCCTGCCTTCGCTCGGCTCCATTGACTGGAGTCAGCCAAGAATGGAGTCCTTTCACAACAAAGTGGACAGCCTTGTCGATAAATTTCACAAGGTGAGCTCCCAGGGTCATTTGAGGCGCCTCAAAACAGTCTTTTGGATATATTCCACAAGGTGAGTTCTCAATGTCATCAAAAGGAATCTCAATCTCTTCATTGATTAGCCCGACTATTAGCATCTAAACCACGAGTAAAGGGCTGCTTCTGAAGTTTCTAGGTCCCCCGTTTCATTTCACTCTTCCTTTGTCCATCCTTTTTTTTTTTCTCCGTTCTTCCCTCGTTTTTCTATGGCAGGGCAAGGAATGGAGCAGGGAGAGGCACCTGTCAGCCTACAACTCTCAACCGCAGCAGACCACCACTGCGTTTGAGTTCCGATCACCCTCTGCCTCGTCTGCTCACAGCCTTGCATCACCTGCCTCGTCTGCTCACGGCTTTCCTTCACCTGCATCTTCGATCGCCTCTGAAGGCCCACCACGACTGCAACGGAAGGCCACGTCCCGTGGCCCAGCTCGATCGGTGTCGTTCGCACCATCACATGCGCCTTTGCATGCGTCAGCACGTGTGCCAATGCATGCACGAACCCATGCTGCATCGCACGCACGATTCCATGCACCATCATGTGCACCAGTCCAAAGGGCATCCAGTGTGGCAGCGAGTGCAGCAGCAGTTGCAGCATCCAGAAAACCATCACTTGCAGCAACAAGCACAAGCGGCATTTCACCCTCTTGCAAACCCACTCACCCCAAACAGCAACTGCCTCCAAAAACGCCCGCCCAAGCTCACAGTCATCCCTCTTCAGACCATCCCACGCCTCCAACATCCATCCCGTCAACTCAAGGCCCGATCGAAAATGCCCTGATTGGTCAATGTCTTAGTGGCCATCCACCTGGTCTCCCAGCTGGCCGCCCACCTGAGCGTCCACCTGAGCGTCCACCTGAGCGGCCACCTGCGCAGCCACTTGAGCGGCCACCTGCGCAGCCACCTGAGCGGCCACCTGCGCAGCCACTTGAGCGGCCACCTGCGCAGCCACCTGAGCATCCACCTGAGCGGCCACTTGGGCAGCGGCGGCCTGTGTCCGTGATGGCGCGGCGGCAGCGGGCATCGTGGAAGGTGCAGGTGCAGTACTCGCCACGGGCCCGACGAAGAGTGAAGACTGCTGCTCTCATGAAGACCAAAGCACAGATGCGGACGCATACACAGACGCGGCCCGGACAGGACATGCGAAGGCAGGAGACAGTGTGAAAGAGTGCAGTGATGTGAGGGCTGCTTGCTCTCAGGTGAGAAAGTGGGAGAGTGAAAGAGAGTGCGTGTGTGTGATGTGTAATCCTTGATCCGTTGCCTCCCCGTCGTCCGTTCGCTTCCTAACATGCTATTATGCACGGCAGTATTTGTACGGCGTTATTGTTGTAAATATAGCAGTTAACGTTTTAAACACTATCAGAAAGGCATGGCTGCGTTTCTAGCTTGAGGGGGTGGTGTGGGGGTGATGTTTTGTCCTGAAATGTGAAGTATTGCTGTGAGGGGGTGGTGTGGTGGGTGATTTCAATTGCAATTTGGAAGGAAGGATGAGACCTTAGAGTATGAAGTCATTGTAATACCACTGTTAGAGATGTTGAGTTTGTTCCTATTAGGTTATCCCGTGACGCGGATATGGTGTAATTGTGTCCAGGAATGGGGCGGCAGGTGGATCAAGGGATGGCGGCGGGCGGGTGTTTCGGTGCGCACCAAACGCGCGGGAAAGGAACGAATGCCAAGCCAACTTGTCATTTGTCAACGGTCACTTTTATCCCTCGCCTCGCCCTCAGTCACTGTTTTGTGTCCCCAGCCAACGAGAATCCGAGAACCTCACGCAACTTGGTTGTGAACGCCGAAATCTATCGGTCCAGAATCCTCCAGGCGTTGACAATCTATCGGTTCTCCTGCTCCTCCTCCTGGAATTTGATTTGAGGTGAAGTGAAGCCATACACGTCACCAGCATGGCAGCACGATGGGTTATCACGTGGGCCTGCACGCTGCTGATAAGCCGATTAGGTCACACGACGGGTGTTCTACCTTCTCGTGTAACATACTTTCCGTACATTCTAATGACCGACTATCTGATACCACAGCGAATGACAATCGCAGCGTGTGCGACTGCGGTAGCATTCGATGGCGTGCGACAGAGATAACGTTCGATGCGGGTCGCATTGGCCTATCCGCACCGAGATCGCGTCGATATTAGGGTTAAGAATGCATACCCACGAAGAAACTATTATCGCGGCACCACGCATGCGTCTTTCGTCTCGTCGACACCGCGAAGCTTCCTCTTGGTTTTTCGTTTTTGCGCTAGCGTTCGTTTTAGCGTTAGCGGAGCTTCTTACGGGGAGTACGGGAAGCGCCGTCGCGACAGGTTCAGGCGCGAAAGCTGGAGAGTACAGGAAGTTTCAGTATGCTGACCTGGCTAACGATGCAGGACCGATTTCTAATCTGATTAATTACGAAAAGGACATTCCGAGGCGAGTTGTGACGGACGTGATCGCTCACGCGGCTAACTCTGATTTGAACGTTAACTCTGATCGTGACGCTAACGCTGATTCTGATCAAAACGCTGACACTAATCTGACCGTTAATGCTGATGGAAACCGAGTATTAGTCAGTCGCGCGAACAGCAGCTCTGGAGTCGAAGGTCACGATTCAAGTAACAGCTTTAGCTTCAACGGCCACAATGCGATTACCAAAGCGAGTGTGTCAGTGAGAATACTGGCGAGCGACGACGGGACGAAACGCGACTCTCGCAGGAGAAAGGCGGCTTTCGGAAAAGGTTCGAGCAACGGCAAGAGCAAAGCGGTACTGACGGTGGGATGCTTGTTCGCCCCTGACCTGCCTGGGGGAGTCGACATGCTGGCCGGTACGCTGCCAGCGCTGTGTCTACCTTTGAGGCGCGACAAAAATAGGTCGCGTCATGTGGTTGTCGGCCCCCCTCCTCGCCCTCTCGTGCCTGACAGTGCGTCTCCTCCTTCCTTCCGCCTTCCTCCCTCATCCCCTCTCCCTCCCCCTGCCTTCCTTCTTCCTCCTCCCCCTCTTCCCTCCTTTCCCTCTTCGGCTCCGCTCCTTTTTGTCCCCTCTCCCCTTTTCCCTTCCTCCGCTTCCCTTCTTCCCCGCCCAGCCTCTGTCATGGCGGTGGAGGAAATCAACGGCGATCCAAGCATCCTGCCAAACCACGTGCTGCATCTGACGGTACAAAACTACTCCGTCACCTCGCTCTCGAGCCAGCTCGCAGGTATTCCCCTCCCGTCACCTCCCCCCCCTTTCGCCCACCGTCCCCTCTTCCCTACACCCTCCGCGCTCCGGTTTTCCCTTTTTCTCCCAACCCCAAGGCCCGTCTCCTGTCTTCCCTTCCCCTCCCCCTCTGCTCGTTTCTCCGCCGCTTCACTCTGCCGCCATTGCTGGAGCTCTCCCGTCCTTTCCCATCCTCCTCGCCTTTCCTCTTTCAACCTCCCCCGTCCACACCCCCTCGACAACTTTCTCCCATTCCCTTTACCCTTGTTATTGGTTCCCCTTCATTTCCACGTGGCTTCATCTCCTGCTTCCACGTGGCAGCATTTCAACTTCTCGAGAACCATCCAGTGGCTGTGATTGGCCCGCACACATCTGACCAGGCCGCCCGATTCAGCCCAATTGCAGCCGCAACCCAGGTAACACAACAGACAACCAATGCCACCCAAATACATGTTTCCAAGAATGAAAGAATCATAGTCTCATGAAAGAATCATGCCCGATATGACCTATCAACCTTACTTTCTCACCACGTAATCCGTTGTCATTCTTTTGCTGGTCGCCTCTGAGAGCCCTTCACTTGTTCTGAGAACCCTTCACTTGTTCTGAGAACCCTTCACTTGTTCTGAGAACCCTTCACTTGTTCTGAGAACCCTTCACTTGTTCTGAGAACCCTTCACTTGTTCTGAGAACCCTTCACTTGTTCTGAGAACCCCTCACTTGTTCTGAGAACCCTTCACTTGTACTGAGAACCCTTCACTTGTTCTGAGAACCCTTCACTTGTTCTGAGAACCCTTCACTTGTTCTGAGAACCCTTCACTTGTTCTGAGAACCCCTCACTTGTTCTGAGAACCCTTCACTTGTTCTGAGAACCCTTCACTTGTTCTGAGAACCCTTCACTTGTTCTGAGAACCCTTCACTTGTTCTGAGAACCCTTCACTTGTTCTGAGAACCCTTCACTTGTTCTGAGAACCCTTCACTTGTTCTGAGAACCCCTATTCCCCATCAACCTTTTCCACCCCACCAGGTGCCGTTCATATCAGCGTCAGCAACTGGCGTGCAGCTTACGCAGGGCGGCAGCCGGCCCTACTTCATGCGCACCGTGCCCAGCGATGGCGTGCAGATGGCTGCCATGGCAGGTACAGGCTTCATTCATTCCATGCTAGCATGGGTCGAGCAGCGCAGGTGCTGGTGCTGGTGCAGGTACAGGTAGCAGCAGCACACGTGTGTTCTTCATGCGCAACTCTCCCATCGACGGCGTGCAGAGAGTTTTTGAGAATTCTCAGGGAGTTTTTGAGAATTCTCAAAAACTCCCTGCAGGTACAGGTAGCAGCAGCACACGTGTGTTCGTCATACGCAACTCTCCCAGCGACGGCGTGCAGATGGCCGCCATGGCAGGTGTGGTGTGGATATTATTCTTTCGTTCCGTGGAATGGATGGATCATGGATGGGGCAGCACAGGGCACGTGCGTTCAGGGGACATAGCAGGTGGGTACATACATACAATACAACCAGGTGACTTTTGAGTCGACTCAAAAGTCTAGGGGACATAGCAGGTCGGTACATACATACAATACAACCCCCGTCCGTCCGTCACCTCTCGGCTCAACCAATCAGATCTGATGAGGCACTACAATTGGAGGCAGGTGGCGCTGCGCTCATGTTCATCCCATCTACAGCGATGGCTGCTGGGACTATTCAGCCGACCATTGAGTCGAGTCGAGTCGAAACCAGAGGCCCCTTCCCTTCCCTTCACCTCTCTCTCGTCCATCCATCTAGTCTACCACTCGGAGAAGGTAGCACTACAAGTGGAGACGTGTGGCGCTCATCTGCAGCGACGATCAATGGAGCCGTTGAGTGGAGTCGGAACCTTAGACCCACTGTCTTTCTGCTGAAGTTCAGACCCGCAGTCGACTCCAAACTAAAGGTGTTCCCCTCTCCTCTCATCCCTTCACCTCTCGTCCCGCTGCAGAGCTGATCCGGCGCTACAAGTGGCAGCAGGTGGCGCTCATCCCATCCCGTCTTCTCCTCCCCTCACCTCTCATCCCTCTCATCCCGCTGCAGAGCTGATCAAGCGCTACAAGTGGCAGCAGGTGGCGCTCGTGTACAGCGATGACCGAATGATGGTACTATTGAGTCGACTCCAAACCAAAGCCCCTATCTCCTCCACCACATGTTGGAAAAAACGCGTATTGCGTTTTTCACGCAAGCGTTTTTTCCAGAGAGTATATACGAGAAACGCGAGAATATGAGAGGCATATACGCAGCAAAAACGCAGGTCCGGGCAGGGGTAAAAAAGTTTCGGGGCAGCGAAAAAACCATGTTTAGGGGGGGGGGGGTTAAAAAAAAAAACTCCCATCACATTTTATTAATACGCCTACTACAAAAGAAAATGACCGACTAGACATTCCATGTTAGCATCACTACCTCTTTCCCTCTCCCTACAGGACACTATTCTCATACTACTACATAGTGCATCCTACACCCCCCCCCCCGCCCCTTGTTGCATTGCACCTACTACACATCAAGGTACTTCCACCTCCCCCACGGCAGGATTGCAAGCACTTCTCAAATTGAGGACTACTCATACTCATCGTTCATGATGACATCCTCCCCCTGGTCCGCCTCCTCCTCCCACCCCTCTTCTGCCACCTTGTACCCCTCGGGAAGGGGAGGGGCCTCAATGTTGCCCGTGACCACCCCCTGGCCCTCCGGGACGGTGTACCAGTTGTGCACAACTTTCCAGTTGTGCGCAACGTACACCAAATCCCGGCACTTTTCAGAGCCAAGGCGGTTGCGCTTGGCGGTGTACACCCCGTCCCACACCGCCCAATTCCGCTCGCACGACGAGGCGGACACGGGCTGCGTGAGCGAGCGGCATGCGAGCGTCGCCAGGTGAGGGTAGTCCGTCCCGTGCCACTCCCACCACTGGAGAGCAGTGTGGGTCCCTGCTTTCACAGCTTCGCGATCAGCAATCGCTGCAGGCATGCCGAAACTCCCCTCCAGGTTCAGGAATGCCGTGAGCCCTTCCTGCAAGACAAAGGAGGCACGACGCTCTTCACCATCCTTGCTTGTGATGGTGACATCGTCGTAGTGCTTGGAGATGTAGGCTTTCAGAACACGGGTGCACTCCACGTCGTTGCGGAAAATGCCCTCCTCCTGGTTGGCCGGGTTTAAAATTCGGCCAACCACATGCATGGGGCATGCCAAACCCTCATCCCACCTTGCCTTCACAATCTTCCTGATCTCCCCCATCTCCCCCCGCGTCAGGAACTCGTCGCCCTTCGCCTCGAGGATGTCGTGCACATCCTCGGTGAGCTGCAGCATCAAGTCGTAAAGCCGCCCCATCATCCCTTTGGCGGTGCCGTCCGTGGCGCGCATCACCTTGAAGGGAGCCTCCATCAGCACCGTGAAGAATTCGGCCACCTTCCACCATTCCGAGTCGAGGATGTACCCGTGAAACACCTCCGCGCTCGCCCTCCTTCCCCCTGTCGCCCAAGGCCGCCATTCCTCGCTCAAGACCATCTGCAGCAGAGACATGCGGAGCTCGACCAGGCGTGAGACCGCGATGAACTGGGTCCCGAAGCGGGTTCCCGCAGGCTTGAGAACCTGCTTGCCTTTGCCGTCGTTGACGAGGGGGCTCCGCAAGTAGCCACGCGCGAAGTGGTGGCTACGAACGAAGTTTATGATCTCGGCCGCCCGCGTGACCACCACCCTCGCCCAATTCATCTTCCCAATGTCCTCCATGAGGAGATCGAGGACATGGGTCGCGCACGGGACTTGTTCGAGGTGTGGGAACTCCACCATGAGTTCCCGGCATGCCGCAATGTAGCCGCCTGTTTTCACCTCCATCTGTGTGTCGACCGCTTCGGTGAAGACGGCGCCGCTGTCGTTTATGAGCAGCACGTTTGCTTGTGGGCGGCCCGAGGCGTCGGTCATCATGTCTGAAGCGATGGTGACGCCGTTACGGCGCCAGCTTGCGGAGATCGGCGCAAGAGCGACCTCGATGCGTTGCCGGCAGTTTCGGAGGCCGGCTCCTCCGATGAAGCGTCGCTTCGGTGGCGTGTATGAACCACCCGCGCGTGCGATGCAGGAAACCGCGTTGCGCCACAGTGGGTGGTCTGCATGATGCTCGGGAAGACGGAGGGCCGCGAAGAGAAGGCAAATTGAGTCATCCGCCTCCTTCTTAGCGCACGTAGATTCATCGCCGTAGAAGTCCGTCATGCGACTCTTTTTTGGCGCGCCCGCAGAGTTGGAAACCGCGGCAATAGCGGATCGCTCCGCCGATCGCTTGTTGTCGCGGGCCTTCTGCTTGTCCTCGTAAACCGCCTTGACGCCATCACGCGCCGACTTCGGCGCGTCGGAGCACAAGCGCACTTCACGACGCCGCATGCCGTTCCAGCCGGTGATGTGCTGGGCGCACCGGTACATCCCGCCGTTGAACTTGAATGCACAATAAGCGCATACCTTGGACGCGGTGAGGGCGTTATCCACACCCACAGCAACCTTGAAGTGCTTGAACACGGCGTGGTCACTGTCCATGATGTACAGGGGAGTGCTCTCGCACTCGACGGAACTACCACGAGGAGCTGAAGTCGGGTTGCTGGGAGGAGTCATTTCTGCAACGGAAGCCATGCTTCCAAAACGCTAGAACAACTACTAATCTGAGAGAGGAATGATTGACGAGTGAAGGAACGCCTTCATTTATGCCTGGAAAGAAGAGGTTGGGGGATGAACTGCCAGACATCATTTGGTTGGAAGGGGTTGGAAGTGAATGCAGTGAAGTGGGTTGTGCAGGGGTGTAACATTTGTGGGGTCGCGACTCGGGGAGCACGAAATCGAAATTGGTGAGCAAGTAACTCGATTTTGGCCCGCACGTAATTCGATTTCGCGATACGCAGAAACCGACCAGAATACGCACCTTTTTTTTTTAGGTCTGCCCGTGCGGATTTTTGCGTTTCTACACCAAAAACGCAGCGTACGCGTTTTTGGTGCGTTTATACTCAAAACGCAACTGAACTTTAGCGTTTTTTCCAACATACCCCCTCCCCCCCTTCCTCGCCCACTGTGCAGAGCTGATCAGGCACTACAAGTGGCAGCAGGTGGCGCTCGTCTACAGCGACGACCGCTTCGGCCGCAACGGTGTGGCTGCGCTCACCTCACACCTGCTCTCCATCCATGTGCGTGAGCTGCCTCCCTCGCCCCCTGAGGCCGTCGCAGTTTCTTGAGGCGCCTGATGGCTTGGTCATGTGTGTGTGCTCTTTCCTCCTTGAGTCTGAGTGAGACACCTTTCGTTGCAGTAGATTTGGGGCGCTTCAGAACTTTGTTCGAACTGCCCCAAGCGTACACTTGTGTGCATGTGTGTGTGAGTGTGCACGTGTGCGTGTGCGTGTGCGTGTGTGTGTGTCTGTGTGTGTGTGCCCTGCGCCTGTCGCCCCAGATCCCATGCACGAGCGTCCTTCCTACGCATACCTCCCTGCTGCCGCTGTTGCTTTGTGCATCCCTGTCTCCCTGCAACGGCTCCCCCTTGCCGTCCCCCAAACAGGCGAAGGCGGGTGTGGTTATTGGGGTGCCTCAAACCCGGCCAGTCCAGCAATGCTATGGTTCCACGACCACACATGAGGCTGTGCGTTAAGGGGTCTCGAGTGGTGGCATGGCTGTATTGCTTTGCGGTTAAGGGGTTCCCCTGCTTCCACCACAACAGGCGGAAGCGGATGTGGCAACGCGGGTGGCCATCCCGCTGAAAGCCTCAGACGAGGCCATTCACGACCACCACATCTCCTCCTGCTGTGCTGTGCTGTGTTGTGCGGTGCTGTGCGGTGCTGTGCTCCACCTGCCCCAACCCTTCCCCCTCTCTTTCAACAGGCGGAGGCGGATGTGGCAGTGCGGGTGGCCATCCCGCTGACAGCCGCGAACGAGGCCATTCACGACTACATGTCTGCTTTGAAGTCGCTAGACGTGGCGGTCTATGTGCTTCACGCCTCCCCGATTATCTTCTCTGCCGTCGTTGAAGCAGGTGCGTTATGTGGATTGAAGAGCGGCTGCTGCCGCCGCTACGGTTGCCAGTCTTCTCTGCGTGCTGCATGCCTGCCAGTCTGCGTGCTGCATGCCTGCCAGTCTGCGTGCTGCATGCCTGCCAGTCTGCGTGCTGCATGCCTGCCAGTCTGCGTGCTGCATGCCTGCCAGTCTGCGTGCTGCATGCCTGCCAGTCTGCGTGCTGCATGCCTGCCAGTCTGCGTGCTGTATGCCTCTCTTGCTGTATCCATTGCTGCCGTTGAAACAGGTGGGTTCCGATACTGTAGCTGAATGAGAGAAACAAGTGGAAATGGCATAAGCCCATCATACTGTATCTTCTCCCGGACCCACCCTACCCTCACCATCACCCCACCCCACCCCACATAAATCAGCCAACAAGCTGCGTCTGTTTGCGAAGAACAGCGTGTGGATCTCCTCGGAGGCCGCAGCTGTGGGTGCCCATTCCAAGGCCCACGTGCATGCTACTGAAATTCCATTCATATTCTGTATGCTCCCACCCCTCACCTTCACCCCACCCCACGCGGATCAGCCAACAAGCTGCATCTGTTTATGAAGAACAGCGTGTGGATCTCGTCTGAGGCCGCAGCTGTGGGTGCCCATTCCAAGGGCCACGAGCGTGCCACTCAAATTCCATCCGTATTCTGTGTGCTCCCATCCTCACCCCCACCCTCACCTTCACCCCACCCCACGCGGATCAGCCAACAAGCTGCATCTGTTTGTGAAGAACAGCGTGTGGATCTCGTCTGAGGCCGCAGCTGTCATCAGTGCCACCTCCACCCAACACGTGGATGTGAGTTGAGAGTGGTGCTGTGGCTCTGGTGCAGAGTGGTGATTGTGAGTGGAGAGTGGTACTGCGGCTGTATGCGCGGAGCAGCGTGTGGATCTCCTCGGAGGCCGCAGCTGTCATCAGTGCCACCTCCACCCAACACGTGGATGTGAGTTGAGAGTGGTGCTGTGGCTCTGGTGCAGAGTGGTGATTGTGAGTGGAGAGTGGTACTGCGGCTGTATGCGCGGAGCAGCGTGTGGATCTCCTCGGAGGCCGCAGCTGTCATCAGTGCCACACGTGGATGTGAGTGGAGAGTGGTGCTGCTGTGAGTGGGGTGCTGCTGTGAGTGGGGTGCTGCTGTGAGTGGGGTGCTGCTGTGAGTGGGGTGCTGCTGTGAGTGGGGTGCTGGTGCGAGTGGGGTGCTGCTGTGAGTGGGGTGCTGCTGTGAGTGGGGTGCTGCTGTGAGTGGGGTGCTGGTGCGAGTGGGGTGATGTCAGTGTGGCTTGTGTGCGTATGGATTTTTGTGAATGTGCAGTGTTTCGAGTGTTTGTCTTGGTGGCTCTCTTCTTCTCTGCTCTTCTCTCCTCTCATCTTAGCACACGGTCCTCCTTTTCAATATAGAACAGAATCAACGATAAAGCAACGCTCCTCATCTCTCTCAACCCCACTCCACCACTCTTTCTCCCATTCGACCACAGGGGCTCATCATCACAGCCACCCACGTGCCTCCCTCCCCGCGACTCTCATCGTTCTACGATCGCTGGAAGCTCCTCAATGCATCCCAGTACCTGGGACTCACCAAGGGGGTATATGCATACCCTATGCCCTTTCTCTTTCTGTTGTTACTAACAAATTCTTACTCTGAATGCATCCCAGTACCTGGGACTCACCAAGGGGGTACATACCCTATGCCCTGTGCTTGCTGTTGTATCTGTTCTTCTTCGCTTGTTCTTGTAGGGATTGCCATCTCATATACCTGCCAGCTACTGTATCCTGCCATTTTCCTTGACCCTACTTCCTCCACACCTCCCCTGCCCAATACTTCCCTCCTTCCCTTTTCAAGCAATTACCTCCCTTTCAGAACGAAAGGATTCCCCCCCACTTCCTTTCAGTCAAGCCAGAAGCCATACGTGCTCTCGTCAATTTCTGAGTCAACTCAAAAATATAAATATATAAATATAATTTCTGTATATATATATATATATTTTTTTTTTCTCGAATACAACCTCCCCTTGTCCACACCTCCCCTTGTCGACACCTCCCTGCATCCACAAACGTTTTTCTCAGATTCCTTTCCCTCATGCCTCCCTCTCCTAACTCCTCCCACCAAGCCAGAATCCGTCAACATACGCACTCTCATCACACGATGCTGTGACCCTCGTCGCACGTGCGCTGCACTCCCTGCTCTACCCCTCCGATCCTGCTGCACCAACCAACTCGTCCTCGCACGAGAACACACAAGCGCAACAGCAGAAATTGGGTCAGGAGCAAACGGGGCAGCAGAGGAGAATGCATCAACAAGAGGGGGCAGGGCAGACATTTCAGCGGCTGGAGCTGCCGGTGCTGCCTCCACTCCCCAACGGCACCCAAGCCGTGCTCGCTCCGCCACTCACCCGCCTTCAACAAAGTGCATGTATGCTGCTGCGCCCTGCCCCGTGCGCCCTGCCCCATACGCGTTGCCCCATGCTCCCTGCCCCATGCGTCCTGCCCCATGCACTTGCCCCACCACTCACGCGCTTTCAACAAAGTGCACCTATTCCGCATCGGTAGCTGTCCTGCACTGATTTCTGGTTCGACTCAATAAGTAGTCTGCTGCTGGTCGCATGCTTCTCTCGTGGCTCTGTTGCTGCTGTGCCGCTCTATGCCCTCCCATTTTGGCACACTGTCGCCATGCAATGCAATGCAATCGAGCTCCTCGAATTGATGCCTGCCCGCACTTCTCAACCCGTCCCAACCACAGTGGGACCGGCACTGCGAAAGGCTCTTCTCAATACCAGCTTTGATGGCCTGCAGGGCAGGTGAGGCGTGTTGAGGGGAAAGGGTGTGTGTGGGAGGGGGGAGTGTGGGGAGGGGGGCGGGGGGGGGATGTGAGGAGGGCAGGAGGCCAACCCCATTTCTGTCATCCTTTTGGTCCCCACTTCCTCCTCCCCTTGCCTGTCCTCCTCCGCCTAGCCCGTTCACCATGCTTTCACACCCCACAAACGCTCTCAACCGTTTTGCACCCATGCCCCTCCCCTGCCCTCTCAGAATCACACTAACCCCACACGGCGACCTGGCAGCAAACGAGATCCGCATTCTCAACATCCAGAAAGGGGTGCCCGTGGAAGTGGGGCTCTGGTCTTCCACCCTCGGCCTCGTCCCCTCCTCCTCCACCCCACCCCTCCAATCCTCCTCACCTTCCACCGCTTCCCCTGCGTCGCCCCCAGGGTCTGTCGCAGGCCCCGGTGCACAGGTTCGTCACTCTCCCTCGGCCTCCTGCCCTCCTGCCACCCCCTCGGCCTCCTGCCCTCCTGCCACCCCCTCGGCCTCCTGCCCTCCTGCCCTCCTGCCTCTTGCCCGCTTGCCCTCCTGCCCCACTTTCAACTCCGTCACCTGCGTCGAGCCCAGGCTCACTCATAGGCTCCACCCCACACAGTAGGCTAGGACAAACCTGTATGCTTCGGGCTCGGTCTGTCCTGCTTTATTTAGGCACAAGCACGCAAGTAGCACCGCTATTGAAACTAACACGAGGGCTATTCTGGACAAATCAGTATGAGCAGGACAGGACAGGACAGAGCCCATCTAACTTGTGATTGTGCGTGGCCGTGCCTCCCTGTTCAGTCCGTAACTCTAAGCTCTAACTTGGCATTTTATGCTGTGCTGTGCAGGCCCTGAACGCTCTTCCCATCATCTTCCCGGGAGGACTCACACAGGTAGATGGAGTGGGAGTGTTCAACTGGCAGCCCCAATTTTTTCTCTTTCTTTCTTTCTTTCTCTCGCTAAAGTCACTCGTTTTTCTCCTCCTCGTTTTTCCTCCATTGTTGTAACATACTCTGGGTTTAGGACCTACAGTGCCACAAACGCTGGTTGCTGTAAATCTTCACACACTGCCCCTGCCCCTGCGCCTGCGCCTGCCTTTGTCCCTGCCCCTGGCCTTGCCCCTGCCCTTGCCCCTGCCCTTGCCCCGTCCCTCCCCCTGCCCCTGCCCCTGCCTCTGCCCCTTCCCCTGCCCGCCCCTGCTCCCTCTTCGTGCCTCGCTGTCTCCTGCAGGTGCCAACAGGGTTGTTTCCAAAGACCCGACTTCGAATCGCAGTGCCTAACAAACAGGTGCTTGCACAATGGTGACTGGTAGGAATCCACATGAGGTTTCCTAATCAACAGGTGCACAGCACATTCAATCATCACCAGGTAGGAAGCTTATCAACAGGTGCCATAGTGACTGTTGAGTTTACTCAATACCTACTCTCGCTCCCCGTTCTTCTCCCCCCCAGCAATACAAGGAGTATGTGAACGTGTCAGACGCCCTGGGGGAGGGCAACAGCCGCTTCTCAGGCTACTGCGTGGAGGTGTTTCGCCTGGCTGTTACGCGGTTACCCTACAAGCTGGACTACGAGTTTGTGTCGTACGGCGGCAAGAAACCCAGCTACACACAGATGGTGCTGGCTGTGGGCAACAAGGTGCGCGCTTCTCTCTGTTTCTCTGGACAACAAGAAAGTTTACTTTATGGGCTCTGGGCTATGAGTGTTTGCGCTCTATACATGAGGACAGCTACACACAGATGCTGGCTGTCGGCAACCAGGTGCGTCTCTCTCTTTCTTACTTCAAGGTGTTGAATATCAAGAAAGTCATTTTACGGTTCGGGCTAGGAGTGCGTGTTCGCTGCCCTCAGCTACACGCAGATGGTGCTTTTGAGTCGACGCAAAAGCAAACTAGCAGTGTGTGTTCGCTGCCCTCTCAGCTACACGCAGACGGTGCTGGCTGGCTGGCTG
Organism: Closterium sp. Naga37s-1; assembly: GCA_947471745.1. Classification (NCBI taxonomy): domain Eukaryota; kingdom Viridiplantae; phylum Streptophyta; class Zygnematophyceae; order Desmidiales; family Closteriaceae; genus Closterium; species Closterium sp. Naga37s-1. The sequence continues at coordinate 305,556 of CANJKZ010000187.1, read as the reverse complement.
GCTGCTGTTGTTAACAAGGCTCACAGCAGCCTTACTCTTTGCAAGCCTCAATCCCATTACGCTGTGAAGTGAACCCAAGCCTCCGATCGAGCCTCAAAACCTTGTATGGCCATGTGTATTCCTGTGCTTCCCTGTATTTCCCTATGCCGTCCCGTGCTTCCCTGTATCTCCCTCTGCTTTCCCGTGCTGCCCTCGGCCTGGCAGACGTACGATGCAGCAGTGGGAGACATCACAGTGTTGGACTCGCGGAGCAAAGTCGTCTTCTTCACCTACCCCATCCAGGTACCACCTACCCCATCCAGGTACCACCTACCCCATCCAGGTACGGGGACATACACGTGCCAAACAGGGCCAATTTTTTAGTCGACTCAAAATTAGTCTCACGCGTGTTCTTCACCTACCCCATCCAGGTACCACCTACCCCATCCAGGTACGTACTCGAATTCCCAGGTACAGGCACATGGCACACTGTACTGTTGGGTGAGGCCATCTCCAGATGGCACAGGCGCATGTGCGATCTGGCCCATGTAAGTTGGGGGGGCATGTGAGGTGGGTGAGGGCATGGCATGGCGTGTCTTTGGAGTGGGTCATTGAAACTTGGCTATAAGATGAATGATTGGGAGTGTTTCGATGCAGCACTTCTGCTGCTGCTTTCTACTCCTCTGCTTCACTCCCCTTCTCATGTCTTCTCATCGCTGCCTAGGCTTCCAGACGACGCACAAACCACCCCCGCTGCTGCTGCCCTCTGCTTCCCCTTCTACCTTCTCCTCCCCATCTCTGTCCCGCTGTCTCCTGTGCCTCCCCTCCCAGCAATCGGGGTTGAGTGTGATGGGCTACTCGCGCCCATACAGCAACCCCTGGATGGTGTTCTCCCCGTTCACCGCCTCCATGTGGGCCGTCACTGCCGCCATCTGCCTCACCACGGGGCTGCTCGCCATGATGCGAGTGTGTGATTTGCTACTCGTGGCCTGCGTCGTACCAAGCCTTGCTCTGCCTCGCCTTCAAGTCCATGCTCACACCACCCCTGCTGCTTCCCTCCTCTTCCCCTTCTCCCTTCCTCTCCCCTTCTGCTTTCCCCCTCCCAGCAATCGGGGTTGAGTGTGATGGGCTACTCACGGCCATACAGCAACCCATGGATGGTCTTCTCCCCGTTCACCGCCTCCATGTGGGCCGTCACTGCCGCTATCTGCATCACCACGGGTCTCCTCGCCATGATGCTGGACCGGCAAAGGACGCCCGACTTCCAGGGCACACTGCGGAAGCGCCTCATCACAGCCGTGTGGTGAGTGCGTGGGCTGGGCTGGGACTTGGTGACATTTCAGGTGTGAGAGAGTAACTTGAAGCTGTGTGCAGCCCATGTGGGCCGTCACTGCCGCCATCTGCATCACCACAGGGCTCCTCGCCATGATGCTGGACAGGCAAAGGACGCCCGACTTCCAGGGCACATTGCGGAAGCGGCTCATCACAGCTGTGTGGTGAGTGAGTGGGCTGGAACTTGGTGGTGTTTATGTGTATCACACACACATGCATGCACGCACGCACGCACGCACACACGCACGCACGCACGCACGCACGCACTCACACGCACACACACACGCGTGCGCGTGCGCACACACACACACACACACACACACACCCCCACACACACACACACTCACCCACACACCCACACTCGCCCATCTTGTGCCATTGGTTGTCCCTCCCCCTCGTCTCCTTGCTTGCAGGTACGGCATCCACACGTTCTACTCCAATCCTGGTGCGTCCCTTCCCCACCTCTCCCTACCACTTCCCACCTCTTCCCACCCCACCACTCCACCTCTCACCCTCCCTGGTCCTCTCCTCCCCTCCCTCCCCACTCGGCATACACTCACATGCTAATGCCAGTTCACTGGTTTTACTAATTCCGGCTCATCAGCCAGTGCTACTTACCCTAATGCCTCAACAGTACTCGTCACTTTGTGTGCTGTTCCTCTCTCCACTGTTTGGCATCCTCTCAGTTGTCCCTTTCCGCATGATACTATGCGCGCGCCATGTTCCCATCCGTGTGTGTGTGTGTATGTGTGTGTGCGTGCATGTGTGCGTGCGCGTGTGCATGCGTGCGTGCGTGCGTGCGTGCGTGCGTGCGTGCGTGCGTGCGTGCGTGCGTGCGTGCGTCTGTGCGTGCTTGCATGCATGTGCCTCACCTCGCTACAGTGTTCCGCATCCACACGACGCTAGCAAGGGCGGTCGTATGTATATGGCTGCTACTAGCGTGGGTTATCGCCAACTCCTATGTGGCCAATCTCACCTCCATCCTCACAATCCAGAGACTCCTTCCACAAATCCTTGTAAGCACTGATGAGACGTCTCAAAAGTTAATATGGCTGCTACTAGCATGGGTCATAGCCAACTCCTACGTGGCCAATCTCACCTCCATCCTCACAATCTAGAGGCTCCTTCCGCAAATCCTGGTGAGCACCTGTTACAATCACATCCCCTATGTGCACGGCACGCATCTGGCTGCTGCTCGCCTTCATTATAGCCACATCTTACATGGTCAATCTCACCTCCATCCTCACAATCCAGAGGCTCCTTCCGCAAATCCTCGTGAGCACCTGTTACAATCACATTCCCTATGTGCACGGCACGCATCTGGCTGCTGCTCGCCTTCATTATAGCCACATCTTACATGGTCAACCTCACCTCCATCCTCACAATCCAGAGGCTCCTTCCGCAAATCCTCGTGAGCACCTGTTACAATCACATCCCATATGTGCACGGCACACATCTGGCTGCTGCTCGCCTTCATTATAGCCACATCTTACATGGTCAACCTCACCTCCATCCTCACAATCCAGAGGCTCCTTCTGCAAATCCTCGTGACCAACCCTTCCCTTATAATCACCTGCATTGTAGTTGCTTTCTTTCTCAGCGATTGCTAGCACCTGTTGTCACTCTCCCTCCCTACACTCCTGCACATGGTAAGCATTTTCCTCTCCTTTATTACCACGTGCAATGCTAAAAAAAATCTTCCATCTTAGCACATTCGATCCCAGATTACCTTCCATCCCATGCTCCCATCCATCCCTCCATCCCCTACATTCCCTTTCCCTGCAAAAAACACGGACCCACGCCTCTCCATCTCCCTGCGACCTACTCGTGCGCCCCCCTTCCCCCCCACTCCCTCCCACCACTCTGCCAGGACATCTACTCCCCCCCCTCACAAGCAGCTCCACCATCGCCGACCAGCAATCCTTTCTCATGCACCGATGGTCTGATCTTTGAAGCGCCTAATACATTCGCCTTATGCACCAATGGTCTGGCATTTTCGGTACCTCGTGCATGCATGCTCACACCACTCCATCTCCCTGTGGTCTGCCCTTGCCTTGCACCCTCCTCCCCTCCACCCTTCCACCCCTCCACCCCTCTACCCCACCAGGACATCTACTCTGCCCTCACCAGCCACTCACCCATTGGGGTCCAACAGGGCTCCTTCGTGCACTCGTACCTGCTTCAGCTGGGAGTTGCACCTGTGAGTGCCTTGTCCATATGGATAGGCTTAGAGCAATGCCCCCACTGTCTGCCAGCAGGGATTCTTCGTGCACTCGTACCTGCTGCAGCTGGGCGTTGCTCCTGTGAGTGCCTCGTTCACACCTCGATCATTATTGAGGCAAGTAGAGAATGGGCTTACAGCGGTGGCCCGGTCGGGTACCAGCACGGATTCTCCGCGTACCTGCTTACCTGCTGCAGCTGGGAGTCGACTCAAAAATAGACTGGCTGGGAGAGCGAGTACGCAACGCATCATCACTAACATCTGGGCGAGTCGCAATGATCAGTCTATGTTTGAGTTGACTCAAAAATGGACTCGCTGGCGGGGGAGAGCGAGTACGTATCATCACATCGGGGCGAGTCGCGGTGATAATCTAATTTTGAGATGACTAGAAAAATGGACTTGCCGGCGGGGGAGAGCGAGTACGCAGCATCACTCACATTGGAGCGAGTCGCGGTGATAGTGGACGAGGACCCCTACCTCTACGTCTTCCCAACCAATGGATCCCCACGTAGGAGGCATGGATCCCCACGTAGCGTAGCGTGGACGAGGACCCCTACCTCTACGTCTTCCCAACCGCCCCTCTCCCTTCCCCCCTTTCTTTCCATCCCTCCACACTCCCCTGGAACCCCATCAGGACAAGCTGGTATCGCTGGCACGGGAGAGCGAGTACGCATCGTCTCTCACCTCGGGGCGGGTGGGAGTGATAGTGGACGAGGACCCCTATCTCCACCTCTTCACCTCTGCCTTGTGTTCCCCCTCTCCCCCGACAGGACAAGCTGGTGTCGCTGAGTGGGGAGAGCGAGTATGCATCGTCTCCCTCCTCCTCGGGCCTGGTGACAGTGATAGTGGACGAGGGCCCTCATCTTGACCTCTTCTCCACCACCCGTCTCCGTTCTCTCCCTTCTCTCCGCCCCTCCTCGCAACCTCTAAACCCCACCGGCAGGACAAGTTGGTGCCGCTGACGGGAGAGAGTGAGTACGCGCCGTCACTGCCTCGACCTCTTCTCCACTGCCTTGTGTTCCCCATCGCCCCTCGCAGGACAAGCTGGTGCCCCTGACGGGAGAGAGCGAGTATGCAGCGGCTCTCTCCTCGGGCCGGGTGACGGTGATAGTGGACGAGGACCCCTACCTCGACCTCTTCTCCGCGTCCTTCTGCGACGGCGTGCAGGCGTCGCAGCCCTTCTCGGTCCTCAATTTCGCCTTTGTGGGTGCTCTGTGGTGCTCTGTGGTGCACTGTGGTGCAAGATGGTGCATGTGCAATGTGGTCGCATGTGCACCATGGCATGGCATGTGTTCATCCTAGAAATTGGTTGTTGGGATGTGGTTGTGAGGATGGGGATGTATATGCACACGTATGTGCAATTGCATTTTGTCACAGAAGATAGTGTATGAACATTATATTCTGTTGCATGCTAGTGTGGTGTAGAGGGGTGTAGAAGTGGGTTATGTCAAAGTGCCGAGGGGTTGTTGAATTCCAGGGGAGTGACGCGAAGTTGGTGACAAGGGGAGTTGCGAAGTTCATTGGGAAGAGCTCAAGGCGCCTCGAGGGACAGGAAATCGGCAGCGGCCAATCCACGGCCCAGGCCACTCCAACCCAACCCAGTTCGTAGAAACAATCACGACACGGGAAGGGGGAATAAGTAGCCTAGCCTAGTACAGACTACCCTGTTCTCTCGTTTGTCTACCTAATATAGTGGATACAAGTTGCCAATTTAAGCTACTGCAGCCAGGTGACAAGGCCACTCAGGGTAGCCACCGTGTGGGAGCCCGGGTCTCTCACAAACGAGAGAAGTTGACCGGCGAGATGGATCGCCACGATCTGCGCATGCAGCGTACGTACTCACGGCGGGAACGATCTCCGTCGCGGATGAGGCGCTCGAGGGAGCGTGGGAGATCGCCGATGCGCTCGCCACGATGGGCGGCGTATCGCGCGGATCCAGTGACGCCGACGGGCGTGCGAAGGGAAGAAAGCGGGGAGGACCTGCGCGTCAGGTCAGAGCCGTGGAGGCGGCCCGCGATCAGCAACCCGTGGAACCTGGCAGGAGGCCAGCGCGGGATGGATGGAAGGCGTGATAACGCCGACGACGACGGATCCCCCACTGCGCGGGGCGGCGGAAGGCGTGACGCGGCCGACGAAGACAGATCCCCCACTGCGCGGGGCGGCGGAAGGCGCGACGCGGCCGACGACGACGAATCCCCCACTGCGCGGGGCGGCGGAAGGCGTGACGCGGCCGACGACGACGAATCCCCTACTGCGCGGGGCGGCGGAAGGCGTGACGCGGCCGACGAAGACAGATCCCCCACTGCGCGGGGCGGGGCGTGACGCGGCCGACGACGACGCATCCCCCAATGCGCGGGGCGGCGGAAGGCGTGACGCGGCCGACGGCGACGGATCCCCCACTGCGCGGGGCGGCGGAAGGCGCGATGCGGCCGACGACGACGGATCCCCCACTGCGCGGGGCGGCGGAAGGCGTGACGCGGCCGATGAGGAGGAGTTCCCCACTGCGCGGGGCGGCGGAAAGCGCGACATCGCCAACGATGAGCAGGATCTCCCTGCTGAGCGAGAAGAAGGAAGGCAAGGGTACAAGAACAGGGATGAAGGGGAGCGAGTCCGACGCGAAATGGCGCGGGAGGATGACGAAGAAGACAGGAATGGAGAGCGCTCACCTGCGGGACGGCGCGAAGAGGTGCCACGAAGGAGCGTCAGGGCAGTGGAGCGCCAAATGGGGGCGCGCCGAGAAGAGGGAGAGGGAAAGAGGGCATCGGCAGGTGTCTTCCGCTCGCCTGAGCCAAGGCCAGGGTATGATCGCGTACGGCGCATGGCGATGGGTGTAGGTCAGCAAGCAGATCGGGAAAAGCGGGAAGACGAGCGGGACTACGAGGAGCGACACCAGCGAAGCCCGCCTAGGTGGGAGCGGGGGCGCAACGGAGAAGGAGGAGAAAGGGGCTGGGGAAGGCGATCACCGCACGGTTCCAGAGCAGAGGGAGGAGGTCAGCAGCGGAGGGAGCAAGAGCAGCATCGCCAGGAACGTTCGCCTGTGCAAAGAGAGAGGAGATGGGGTGATCAGGAGGGGTACAGGAAGGACCGCGAAGATGATCGGAGGAGGGGTGCGAGTCCAATTGAAAATAGAAGGCTACGACAACACGGAGAGGGATCGAGTGGGGCAAGAGCAGCTCGTGAGGGGCTGGAGCGAGCACTGTACGGGACAAGCACGGGAAGCAGAGGAGAGAAGGGGAGGCAGCGAGGGGCTGCTTTGTCAGATCGGGGAGGCTCTGGGAGCTGGGATATGGGGAGATGGGGCACGACGGCAGCGCCACGGGTGGAGGTGCCGGTACGCTTCACAGGGAACGAGAGCACAGGCCCAAGCCTGAAGAACTACTTGATGCAGATAAGCAATGTTAAGTACAGATGTGACCGGAGCGGGATGGACCCTATAGATTTCTTCTTAAGCCTGCCAAACACACTGGGAGGGGAGGCAGAAACTCTGTACCGTATGAAAATTGGAGAATGGTTGAGGAGAGCGGAGGAGGATGAGGAGGACCCGACGGTGCTGTTCCTGGAGCGGCTGAGAAAGCAGTTTCCGGGGCACACTGCAGCACGCATCAAAGAATTTCAAGAGTTCAGAAGGAGGGACGAGGAATCCCTGCTGACGTATTATGGGCGGTTGATGAATCTAGCGGAAGACGTAGTGTGCACGGACAGCAGTATGATCATCAGTAAGTTTTTGAATGGGTTGGACAGGGGACTGGCAGGAGGACTGAGAATGCGAGTCTATGAGCTAGGGGCGGACGCAACACCTGAGGAGGTGTTTGAGCTAGCAGAGAGAGTGGAGCTGGCGCAGAGGAAGTACGAGGTATACCTGCCAAGGACGACAGAGAAGAAGAGTCCTACCTGGGCAGCGGCGATGATACCAGGGGAGGGAGCAGGAGAAGAGAGCAGGCCAGAGACGCGCACCTGTTACAGGTGTGGGCAGCCGGGACACATAAGGATCCACTGTAGGAACTGCGATGTATGTGGGAAGCCAGGGCACCGCCGAAGGGACTGCCCGGAAGCACCGACTTGTAAGGAATGCGGAGAAAGGGGGCATGAGGCAAGGGGCTGCGATAAAAGGACAGGCGGAACAAAAAGGTCGTCAGAGGAGATCGAGAGCCAGATCAAGAAATTGCAGGCGCAGTTGCAGGCCCTGGGAGGGAGGAAGGAGAAAGAGGCTGGGTTGTACGCAAGGGAGGAAGAAGCAGAAGAGGAGGAGGGGCAGGAGCCAGAGTGCACATTCCTGGCGCTACGTGGCCGTGAGAAACTGGGTCTGCGCAGTGGGGGCAGAAATGGAGGGAAAGGGCGGGCGTTGAGAGGAAGAGCAGAGAGGCAGGCAGGGTTGTATGCAAGGGAGGACGAGGAGGAGGAGGAAGGGGAGCAGGAGCCAGAATATTCCTGTGCGGTGGTACATAGCAGTGAAGCCGTGGGGCGGCGCAGCGGGGCCAGGGACGGAGGAGGGGAGCAAGTGAGGAAGGTGAGGGCCTGGGCAGTGGCAGAAGGGGAAGAGAAGGACGAGCAGGTGGGGGCATGGGCAGCGGCAGAAGGGGAAGGGAAGGACGAGCAGGTGGGGGCATGGGCAGTGGAAGAAGGGAAAGAGAAGGACGAGAAGGAGGAAGCGGGGGTGTGTGAACTAGGAACAGTAGACACTGAAGGGGAGGACAAGAAGGTGGGGGCATGGGCAGCCGCAGAAGGGGAAGGGAAGGACGAGAAAGAGGGGGCAGGGGCGTGCGAACCAGCAGCACCAGAAGCCGAAGAGAGGGAGGAGCAGGTGGGGGCAGGAGCGTGTGCACTAGCAGTAGCGGACGCAGAAGAGAAGGACGAGCAGGTGGGGGCAGGAGCGTGTGCACTAGCAGTAGCGGACGCAGAAGAGAAGGACGAGCAGGTGGGGGCAGGAGCGTGTGCACTAGCAGTAGCGGACGCAGAAGAGAAGGACGAGCAGGTGGGGGCAGGAGCGTGTGCACTAGCAGTAGCGGACGCAGAAGAGAAGGACGAGCAGGTGGGGGCAGGAGCGTGTGCACTAGCAGTAGCGGACGCAGAAGAGAAGGACGAGCAGGTGGGGGCAGGAGCGTGTGCACTAGCAGTAGCGGACGCAGAAGAGAAGGACGAGCAGGTGGGGGCAGGAGTGTGTGTACCAGCGGCGGCAGAAGTGATGGGGCAGGACGAAAAGGTTGGGGCATGGGCATGCGGGTCAGGAAAGGAAGAAGCCAAGTGGGCGGAGAGGGAGGTGATGACCAGGAAGGAGAGAGAATTCATACCCATGACAGAAACAGTGGGAATAGGAGGGGCTGAGAATTGTGAGGCACGGGCGAGAGACAGGGCAAGGTTCCCGAATAAAAAGCTGCCAGAAGCCCTGAAGAACTTGAATCCAGCGCAGATGAGCGAGGCACACAGGCAAGAGGAACGGCAGCAGCAGGCCGGCAACAAGAACAAAGGCAGCAGTGGAAGTGGGATAAAAGGTGTACCTGGGGAGGAGGAAGAAGGATTCTCTCGAAATGATGCCGGGCGCGCAGAGAGGGCAGGCGAGGAATCGGAGGAGTACGAGATTGCTGGTGCTGGCAAAGAGAAAGAGGAAACAGACCGTGTGCCACCAGACCTTCACGACCGTAGGGCCTCAGATGGGAAGTCCTGTGACTCGGGCCCGAGCAGCTCGAGCTCGAGCACAGGAGGGGGCAGGTAGTAGCTGAGGCAAGACAGAGAGGGCAGAGCTTAACATCGGGACATGGAAGTGGGGACGGGAGAGGTGAGTAAGAGAGGAATGAAGGAGACAGGAGAAGGGGCAAGCGGAGGAGATTCCGACAGCTGTCACAGAAGATAGTGTATGAACATTATATTCTGTTGCATGCTAGTGTGGTGTAGAGGGGTGTAGAAGTGGGTTATGTCAAAGTGCCGAGGGGTTGTTGAATTCCAGGGGAGTGACGCGAAGTTGGTGACAAGGGGAGTTGCGAAGTTCATTGGGAAGAGCTCAAGGCGCCTCGAGGGACAGGAAATCGGCAGCGGCCAATCCACGGCCCAGGCCACTCCAACCCAACCCAGTTCGTAGAAACAATCACGACACGGGAAGGGGGAATAAGTAGCCTAGCCTAGTACAGACTACCCTGTTCTCTCGTTTGTCTACCTAATATAGTGGATACAAGTTGCCGTTTTAAGCTACTGCAGCCAGGTGACAAGGCCACTCAGGGTAGCCACCGTGTGGGAGCCCGGGTCTCTCGGTAGTAGCTGAGGCAAGACAGAGAGGGCAGAGCTTAACATCGGGACATGGAAGTGGGGACGGGAGAGGTGAGTAAGAGAGGAATGAAGGAGACAGGAGAAGGGGCAAGCGGAGGAGATTCCGACAATTTGTGTGTTCGTGCATCAGAGCGTGTGTATGCGCCATGTGCATGTGCATGCGCATGCGCATGTGCATGTGCATGTGCATGTGCATGTGCACCTCCCATACACATGCCTGCATAAGAGTTTACCTGTGAACCTTGGGAGACGGGCTGCTCATCCCCGTTAGCAATGAAAGGCCAACACCACATCCCTACTCCACTCCTCGCTTTTCTAAAGCGAATTGAATTGCATTCCTCCCTTCTCTCTCCTCCCTCCCCTTCCTCCGCTCAAGGGGTCGCAGGTAGGGGCGGACATATCTCAGGCCATCCTAGAGCAGGAGATGAAGGGGGAGTCTGCCCATATCTGAGAGATGCCCTTTCTTCTCTTTTCTCCTTTCTCCCCCTCTCATTTGTATAATTTCCCCTTCCCCCTTAACAGGCCTTTCCCAAAGGGTCACAGGTGGGGGAGGACATATCTCAGGCCATCCTCGAGCTGACAATGAAGGGGGAGCTGGAGCGCCTCAAGCGGCAGTACTTGCAGGTGGGTGGGTGCGTGAGAGAGGAGTGTGATGTGAGGATTCGGAGGCACACTTGTAGTCACATACAGGTGGGTGTGAAAGAAGAACATGCTCTCAGGCCATCCTCGAGCTGACAATGAAGGGGGAGCTGGAGCGCCTCAAGCAGCAGTACTTGGAGGTGGGTGGGTGCGAGAGAGACGAAGCTATGATTTTCGAGGCGCCTCAAGAGTTCGTCCACTCGGTACCTCTGGTTGACCTCCTCAGTCAGACAGATGCAGAGGGGACTGAAAAGGTGGCAGCTCAAGAAGGGGAGCTGGAGCGCCTCAAGGCACAGTACTTGCAGGTGGGTGGGTGCGAGAGAGTGTAGTTTTGAGATGTCTCAAAATTAACCTTCTTTCTTGGAAGTCAACGTGCAAAACTTCACTTCTTTCTTGGAGGTCAACGTGCAAAAGGTCTCAGCTCCTCTGTCTTTCCTCTCCACCTAACCCCCCCAAACCTCCTCAGAGGGATAGCATGTGCTGCAACGACTGGACCAACTCGGCAGCATTGATGGATGGAGGCTGGCTAACATTCACAAGTTCTCATCGCTCTCATCATTTTCCCTCTTCCCTCTTCCCTCTTCCTTCTTCCCACTTCCCTCTTCCCTCTTCCCCCGCCCCTTCATCCTCTTCAGAAGGACAACATGTGTGTGGACGATCAAACGGCATCCGCAGTGCTCACGGAGGTCAACGTGCAGAAGTTCTCAGCGCTGCTCATCCTCTACCTACCCTCTTCCCGCACCCCCACCCTACACCCTACACCTGACACCCTCACCTTCTCAGAAGGACAGCATGTGTGTCGACGACCAGACGGCCTCAGCAGTGCTAACGGAGGTGAACGTGCAGAAGTTCTCAGCGCTGCTCATCCTCTACCTCGTCGTCTCGCTGCTCTGCTGCATCACCTACGTGGGATTGCTCATCTACCGCGGTTACCGCAACCACCGGTACGACCTGGTTACCCCTTACCACAGGTAAGACCTGGTTACCGCTACCACCGGTACGACCTGCCTCACTTTGGTTACAATTACGTTACTGTACGCCCTCCATGTTACACTGTACACCCAGTAAGCCTGTCCAGCATTCTATTCAGAGTCGCCTATTTGGGGCTGCTAATTTACTTGTGCTGCATGCGATGCTGGCATGGCAATACTGCAGGGAAGCACACGGGCCCCATCTTTCGCCACCACACGAGGAGGAAGAGGACGATGATCAGCAGCTGCTGCTGCAGCAGCGGTGTTTCGGCCTGTCGTGCGGCACGAACGGGAATTCCGGTGCAAGTTACAAAACAGGCAAGGGCGGCAAGAATCGTCCTTCGTCACCACACGAGGAAGAGGACGACGATCAGCAGCTGCTGCTGCAGCAGCGGTGTTTCGGCCTGTCGTGCGGCCAGGGTGGGAATTCTGGTACAAGTTACAGAACAGGCAAGGGCGGGAAGAGCCGTCCTGACATTGATAATAATGGTGGTCCTGAAGGAAGCAGGGATGGGGATGGTAGAGCAAGTGTGGGGAACGAGGAGGGTGGAGGCTCCAGTGTTGGCTATGTTGATGCTGGTCCCGGTCCCTCCTCCAGTCCCTTCTCATTTGTTCCCGCCTCTGCAACCAGCTTTGACGGCAGCAGCAGTAGCAGCAGCAGCACCACCACCACCACCGCCGCCGCCGGCCCCGCCTCCGCCACTGGCAAGGGCAGCAAGCGGCCGGAGGTACTAGACCCGCTTCTGGAGGAAGGGAGTGAGGATGGGGGGATAGGGGAGGAGGTCGGGAAGGAGGAAAAGGATGCGGAGCTGGGTGTTGGTGGGGATAAGTTTGCGGCTCGACTTGGTGTTGGTACAGTTGTAAGGGATGTGGTGGTGGGTTTTGACTCTGGTGCTGCTGCTTCTGCCCTGGATGCAGCTGCCTCTTCAGGTGCTGCTTCAGCAGCAGCAGCAGCAGGGGCAACAGCAGCAGCAGCAGCAGCAGCAGCAGCAGGGGCAGCACTTGCAGCAGAAGTAGCGGCCGGAGCGGAAGTGACAGCAGATGCAGCACCATCAGGGCTGCACGTGGCCGTGTCTGAAAGCAGTGTTGGAGAAGCATCAGCAGAAAGAGAAGCATCAGGAGAAGGAGAAGCAGCAGGAGAAGGAGGAGCAAAAACAAAAGCAGACGCAAAGGCAAAAGCAGAAGCAGAAACAGCTGGATTAGCCATTACTACCACCACTGCTGATGCTGCTGCCACTGCTGCTTCTGCTGCTGCCACCGCTGCTGCTTCTGCTGCTGCCACTGCTGCTGCTTCTGCTGCTGCCACTGCTGCTGCTTCTGCTGCTGCCACTGCTGCTGCTTCTGCTGCTGCCACTGCTGCTTTTGCTGCCACCGCCCCTGCTGGAAAAGCTTTCTTCTCTGACAATGCACCTACAACTGATCATGGGATATCCAGGTTAATTCCAGGTTTACCCCCTGTAAACCTCGGGTCAACCAGTATCCTATCCTCCGTGGGAGCATCTCTCGACGCAGCAGCCAGCTTCCTGCCCAAACTAACCACTACCACCGCCAACAGCACGAGTAATCTACCTCCTACCGATGTGTTAGCTGTGGCACCGCTAGCGACGGGCATGCCGAGTCTGGGAGGCGTAACCAATGTGCTTACTGGCTTGGTGTCTGTTCAGAGGATGATGGTGGAAACTTCACAGGAGGGTGTGGTTTCGGTGCAGCGGACAGTGGACGATCTAATGGATAAATTCAACAAGGTGAGCAGAAAGGCGGATAGGTTCAGCAAGGTCAGAAGAAAGCCCGTTCTGCTGTTTCCCTTTTGTGGCGCCTGAAAGTCTGGTCTCTCTCCCCTCTTCCCTTTTGACTGCATGCAGGGCAAGGAGTGGAGCGGGGGGCAGTACTTGGACCGTGCGAATTTGAAGCTTGCATGTGCAAAGTCAATCTTCAAAGCCCAAAACATCCACTTCCCTCTCCCCCCAACCCCTGTGACTGCATGCAGGGCAAGGAGTGGAGCCGGGGGCAGTACCTGGACCGTGCGAATTTAAATCTCGCGCGTGCAAAGTCAATTTTCAAATATAGCGAAGAATCCTCTTCCCTCTCTCCCCCACTTGACTGTGTGCAGGGCAAGGAGTGGAGCCGGGGGCAGTATCTGGACCCAAAGAACATCCAGAGGCAGCAAGCCTACTCCGCCACTTCCCTCCTCCCGGACTTCTCTTCCCCGGGCAACTCTGCGAGAAAACGCAGCAGCCCATCAGCGCGTGGCTCGGGTGGTGTCTTAGCTTCAGCCTCTGCTGCTTCAGCCGGCCCTGCCTCTGCCTCTGTCTCTGCATCTGCTTCTCCCTCTGCCTCTGCTGCTGCCTCGCCGTCCCGGGGCCGTCCCAGCTGGGGATCTCTGCAGGGCTCGCCTGCTTTCCCTTCCAAGCGCCCCTCCACTGCCTCTGGTTCCTTCTTCCGTGCTGCCAGTGCAGGCGGTGCTTCCAGTGCCGGGAGTGCAGGCGATGCAGGTGCCGCTTTTTTCAATCAGCCTGATTCCTCTTCAGATCGTTCTCTCAAAGCCGCCCCTCCTCGTGAAAGCCCTTCCACTGCTCCAGGCATTTTCGTCCTTGCTCCCACTGCTGCTGACTCTCCTGCTGTTGCTCTTACCAGCGCCGGTGGTTCCCCCAGTGCACCTAACTTCCACCTCTCAGCTAGTTCTGGCAGCATGTATCCTGCTGGAAGCGTCGGTGGTTCTGATGCTGCAGGTCATGCAGAGATTCCCAAAAGACAAAGGCGGACCAGCACCATCTTGCCTTCTTCGTCTTCACTACCTGCCGAACCTTGCCCACCGGAAGCTGATTCCGAGACACTGGAAGCAGCAGCACAGCTGAGGGCTTCAAAGAGGAGAAGCATCACCTTTGGTATGGAGGAGCAATCAGACTCTCCGACTCGCTCACCCCTGACACTCTCGCAATTCCCTCCTGAGGAGCAGCAGCAGCAGCCGCAGCAGCAACAGCAGCAGCAGCAGCAGCAGCAGCAGCCACATCACCTGCTTCTGCGGCAGCAGCTGCCACCGAAGGCATCGTATGGGCGGCTCAACTCTCCTCTCGTCAACTCTCATGCAATGTCTAGCCAGGCCAGCCAGGAGCAGCAGCAGCAGCAGCAGCGGAACCAGGCTGCCAGGCTGCGTAAGACTGCCCGTGTTCATCGCCGCAGTGCATCATATGACGTTACACAGAAGCCAGGAACCAGGTGAGTCTGTCAAAATGCTGCTGGCTCGCCTTAATTCGTCTGCTAATGCCACTTCCTCCAACCTTCATATCTGGTTTTGTTATCTGTTCCTTCTTCGAATATTGTCGTGCATTGTGTTGCTTGCTTTGCAGCATCAAGGGGGAAGTGGGGAAGAAGTTAGCAAATCTTGACAAGGTTCTATCGCCGGGATCCACATTTGATGCGGATACAAACGTCAAGCCCGAGTTTGGAGGAGTTCAGCGAGTTCGCGCCTTTCGACTTTCAAAATCACCTCAGCCTAATCCCTGAAGTTAGCAAACATGTAATCCCTGTTCTGTATGATCCTCATGATTATGAAGTCATTGTAACGCCACGTTAATATTTGTTGGGTTTGTTCCTATAAGTTATGCTGTACATGGTGTACTTGTGTTCTGCCGCCGATGGGGCGGCAGCAGGTGGTGCGATCAAGGGGTGGCGGCGGGCGGGTGTTTCGGTGCGCACCGAACACGCGGGAAAGGAACGAATGCCACGTTGTCAATTGTCAACGGTCACCTCCATCCTTGCATCGCCCTCAGTCAACCAACAAGAACCTCACGCACGCCGAAAGTTGTCGGTCCGAACGTTGACAATTTGCTGACCTAAGGGCCTTGGTTTTACTGTACCTCAGGGCCTCAGGCGTGCGCAGCGTGCTCCCCTCCCCTCCTGGACCTGGAGTTTGATTGAAGCCAGCCATATCGAATCAGGATTCTGGACTCGGGTCAGGACTCAGGAGGAGCATCGCAGTACCATGGGTTATCATGTGGGCATTGCGCGGTGCGGATAAGCCAATTAGGTCGCAGAGGGTGTTCCTATCTTCTCGTGTAAATTACTCCTTGTTCCTTTTGTGACTGAGTATCAGGTACCACAGCGAATGACAATCGCAGGGTATTCGACAGCGGTAGCATGCGATGGCGTGCGACAGAGATAGCGTGCGATGCCGGTCGCACTGGCCAATGCGCACCGAGATCGCGTCAGGATTAGGGTTACTAGGAATGCATACCCACGGAAATTTTATTTATGCAGCACCAACGGATGGCAAGCGTCTTTCGTCTCGTCGACACCGCGAATCTTCCTCTCGGGTTCTCATTTTCGCGCTAGCATTCGCTATAGCGTTAGCGGAGCTTCTTAAGGAGTGTACGGGAAGCGCCGTCGCGACAGACTCAAGGGTGAAAGCTGGAGAGTACAGGAAATATGCTGACCTTGCTAATGACGTAGGAGCGACTTCTAATCTGGTCGGGTACAAAAGGGACATTCCGGAGCGGCTTGCTGCAGCTCCAGGGCTAACAGTTGCGACGGATGTTATTACACACGCGGCTAACCTTGGCCTAAACTTTAACTCTGATCGTGACGCTAACGCTGATTTTGATCAAAACGCTGACTTCAATTTTACCGTTAATTCTGATAGAAACCGGGTACAGCTCAGTAACGCGAACAGCAGCTCTAGTAGCGTCGACGGTCACGATTTGAGCAGCAGCTCTAGTTTCAACGGCCGCGATGCGTATACGAACGCGAGACCGGCGATGAGAAGTCTGGCTATCAACGGCGGGACGAAGATAGACGCTCGCAGGAGAAAGGCGGCGACGGGAAGAGGTTCGAGCAGCGACAAGAGCAAAGCGGTGCTGACGGTGGGATGCTTGTTCGCCCCTGACCTGCCCGGGGGAGTCGACATGCTGGCCGGTACGCAGCTCCTGCTTTTGAGGCGCCCCAAAAAATAGGCTGCGTCATATGGTTGCTGGTGCGCTGCCCCCCTCCTCGCCCTCCATACCTGCGAATGCGTTTCCCTCCTCTCTCTCCTCCCGCCTTCCGTCCACCGAGCTCTCGTGCCACAGTGTGGCTCCAACGCCCCCCTCTTGCCGCTTATTCCTCCTCGAGTCGCTCCTTCTCGTCGTCTTTCCCTCTCCTTTCACCTCCCCCTCTCCCCTCCTTTCCATCTTCGTCTCCGCTCCTTTTTATCTCATCTCCCCTTCCCCCTTCCTCTCCTCTCCCGCCCTTTCGTTCCCCTTCTTCCCCGCCCCAGCCTCTGTCATGGCAGTGGAGGAGATCAACGGCGATCCCAGCATCCTGCCCAACCACGTGCTGCATCTGACGGTGCAAAACTACTCCATAGCGTCTCTCGCTAGCCAGCTCGCAGGTACTCCCCTCCCCTTCCCTCCCATTCTCCCCTTCTCTTCCCCTTCCCTCCCATTCTCCCCTTCTCTTCCCCTTCCCTCCCATTCTCCCCTTCTCTTCCCCTTCCCTCCCATTCTCCCCTTCTCTTCCCCTTCCCTCCCATTCTCCCCTTCTCTTCCCCTTCCCTCCCATTCTCCCCTTCTCTTCCCCTTCCCTCCCATTCTCCCCTTCTCTTCCCCTTCCCTCCCATTCTCCCCTTCTCTTCCCCTTCCCTCCCATTCTCCCCTTCTCTCCCCCTTCCCTCCCGTTCTCCCCTTCTCTTCCCCTTCCCTCCCATTCTCCCCCTCTCTTCCCCTTCCCCTCCACGCTCCCCCCTCCCCCTTTTATCTGTCCCAACCCCAAGGCCCATTCCCCTCCCCCCCCCCTTCCCACCCCCCCCTCCTCTTCCTCTGCTCGCTTCTCGGCCGTTTCACTCTGCTGCGCTTGCTGGATCTCCCCCCGCCTATCCCATCCTCTCCCATTGTCTCTCAGCCTATCCCATCCTCTCCCATCCCCTCCCATCCTCTCCCACCCGTTCTTCTCCCATCCCCTCCCATCCCCTCCTATCCTCTTCCATCCTTCTCCCATCCCCTCCCATCCTCTCCCATCCTCTCCCATCCTCTCCTTTCATCTCCCATCCTCCCACCATCAATGACTTTCCGTCATTCCCCTCTACCCTCACTTTTGCTTCCTCATCTTCTCCACGTGTCTTCGTCTGCTGCCTCCACGTGGCAGCATTTAAACTGCTCGAGAACCATCCAGTGGCTGTGATTGGTCCGCACACGTCTGATCAGGCCGCCCGATTCAGCCCAATTGCGGCCGCAACCCAGGTAACAGATCAGACAACCAATGCCACCCAAACACAATAAACCGTAGAAAGATGACTACTACAGACTGTCCCGCTGTTCTATCAACCCTATCCTATAAATCTCGTAACTCGTCATGTTTATATATCTAGATGCCCCTCCTTCCCGCGCGGCTGCGCCCTTCCCCCTTCGTCCTGTGCCCCAAATCGTGACCCTCCCCACCAGGTGCCGTTCATATCGGCATCAGCAACGGACATGCAGCCTACTCAGGGCGCTGAGTGTCTCCCCCTTCGTGCCCCCCAACCCCAACCCCCCTCCCCCCCCACACATCCCCCCCCACCAGGTGCCGTTCATATCGGCATCAGCAACGGACGTGCAGCTGACGCAGGGCGCCACTCGCCCCTTCTTCATGCGCACCGTGCCCAGCGATGGCGTGCAGATGGCCGCCATGGCAGGTGTGCACACACCGTACTATGCTATGCCATGTATGGGTGCTGCAGCGTGGGTGCAGGTACAGGTAGCAGCAGGCACTCACCTGTGTTCCCCATGTGCACCGTGCCCAGCGACGGCGTGCAGATGGCCGCCATGGCAGGTACGGGTGCAGGCCATGGCAAGTACGGGTGCAGGCCATGGGATGGGTTCAGTAACCCAAGCCCCCTAAAAAGTCGACACATCTATGTGATGGCCGGGCCGCCATGACTATCGAGTGGACTTGTGAGTTGAGTCGAAGCCAGCCCCCAACCCCTCCCCAACGTTTGAGGCGCCTAAAAAAACACACCTATGTGATGGCCGGGCCGTCATGACTATTGAGTGGACTCTTGAGTCGAGTCGAAGCCAACCCCCCAACCCCCTCTCCAACCCCCTCCCTCACCCCTCGTCTCAACCAATCAGTGCTGATCAAGCGCTACAAGTGGCAGCAGGTGGCTCTCATCTACAGCGACGACCGAACCGATGGGACTATTGAGTCGTCGACCGCAAACCAAAGCCGCTTTCCTCCTCCAACCACCCCCGCCCACCCCCCCTCCTTCCTCGGCTCAACCAATCAGAGCTGATCAAGCGCACGCACATGCCTTCCTTCCTGCTGCCATTGTTGTGTGCATACCTCCCCGCAACAGCTCCCCATGCTGCCCCCCTCCCGCAAACAGGCTGTGGCGGATGTTCTTTTGAGGCTCGTAAGAAATCGACCCAACTCACAAACAGTCTGACGGCTCCCCTTGCACACATGCGGACGCCGTCACCCCCAACCCAAACAGTGCAGGAGGTGGCCGTGCCGCCGTCAGCCACACATGCGGACGCCGTCACCCCCAAACAGTGCAGGAGGTGGCCGTGCCGCCGTCAGCCACACATGCGGGCTTGCCAACGCGGAAGCATGTGTTGTGTACATGCTTCCGCTCCGTCCTACCTCTCATGATGTCTCACCTTGCCCCGGCCGATTCCAAACTATGCTGTGCAATGGCTTACCTTGCCTTGACCAAAACAGGCGGAGGCGGATGTGGCAGTGCGGGTGGCCATCCATCCCGCTGTCAGCCACACTTGAGGGCGTTATGTAAGGCGTCTCACAATAGATCCTTTTCCCGACTCATCCCAAACTGTGCTGTGTGATGTGATGGCTTGCCTTGCCCTTGCCCTAACAGGCGGAGGCGGATGAGGCAGTGCGGGTGGCCATCCATCCCGCTGTCACATGTCCTCCCTGCTGTGCTGTGCTGTGCTGTGCTGTGCGGTGCTGTGCGGTGCTCCACTTGCCCCAACCCTTCCCCCCTCTTTTAACAGGCGGAGGCAGATGTGGCAGTGCGGGTGGCCATCCCCTTGTCAGCCTCAGACGAGGCCATTCACGACCACATGTCCTCCCTGAAGTGCTTTGCTGTGCTTTGCGGTGCTGTGCGGTGCTGTGCGGTGGTGTGTGGTGTTGTGCGATGGGTGCCTTCTCTTGCCCTTGCCCTAACAGGCAGAGGCGGATGTGGCAGTGCGGGTGGCCATCCCGCTGTCAGCCACAGACAAGGCCATCCGCATGTCCTCCCTGAAATGCTTTGCTGTGCTGTGTGGTGCTGTGTGGTGCTGTGTGGTGCTGTGTGGTGCTGTGCGATGGGTGCCTTCCCTTGCCCTTGCCCTAACAGGCGGAGGCGGATGTGGCGGTGCGGGTGGCCATCCCGCTGTCAGCCTCACACGAGGCCATTCACGATTACATGTCCTCCCTGGTGCCACTAGACGTGGCGGTCTATGTGCTGCATGCCTCCACCACTATCTTCTCCACTGTCGTCGAAGCAGGTGGGTGTCGCAGAACAGATAGTTTCTTTAGACTTTTCAAACGTCAGCCACAGACGAGGCCATTCACGAGCACATGTCGTCCCTGATTCCACTGGACGTGGCACCAGGGACATGCCGACTACGTGTCCTCCCTGGTGCCGCTGGACGTGGTGGCACCAGGGACATGCCGACTACGTGTCCTCCCTGGTGCCGCTGGACGTGGTGGCACCAGGGACATGCCGACTACGTGTCCTCCCTGGTGCCGCTGGACGTGGTGGCACCAGGGACATGCCGACTACGTGTCCTCCCTGGTGCCGCTGGACGTGGTGGCACCAGGGACATGCCGACTACGTGTCCTCCCTGGTGCCGCTGGACGTGGTGGCACCAGGGACATGCCGACTACGTGTCCTCCCTGGTGCCGCTGGACGTGGTGGCACCAGGGACATGCCGACTACGTGTCCTCCCTGGTGCCGCTGGACGTGGTGGCACCAGGGACATGCCGACTACGTGTCCTCCCTGGTGCCGCTGGACGTGGTGGCACCAGGGACATGCCGACTACGTGTCCTCCCTGGTGCCGCTGGACGTGGTGGCACCAGGGACATGCCGACTACGTGTCCTCCCTGGTGCCGCTGGACGTGGTGGCACCAGGGACATGCCGACTACGTGTCCTCCCTGGTGCCACTAGACGTGGTGGCACCAGGGACATGCCGACTACGTGTCCTCCCTGGTGCCGCTGGACGTGGTGGCACCAGGGACATGCCGACTACGTGTCCTCCCTGGTGCCGCTGGACGTGGTGGCACCAGGGACATGCCGACTACGTGTCCTCCCTGGTGCCACTAGACGTGGCGGTGTACGTGCTGCACGCCTCCATCACTATCTTCTCTACCGTCGTTCAAGCAGGTGGGTTATGTAGAAAGTAGGCATGGCAAAAGCGAGACAAGCGAAAGGTGGAAAGAGAAAAACGGCTGCCGCTAGACGTGGCGGTCTATGTGCTGCACGCCTACACCACTGTATTCTCCACCGTCGTTCAAGCAGGTGGGTGCCCTGCTCTCCCCACTATTCTGTTGAAGCAGGTGGATTTTGTAAGCAGCTCAATGGGAGTAGTGCATTAGTGTAGAAAGGAGGAAGAAGCACGGCTGTCTCTGAGTGTGTTAGGGGTTGGGGCGTTGGGGCCGATACTCTTGGTGAAAGCAGAGGTTGGGAGGCTTAGGCTAAACACACCGGCCTTCCTGCGAAATTAAGTCTAAAAGGACTAACACAGTGTCTTTCTTCGTTTCACCAGGGATATAGCTAGGCTAGGATGCACGCGTTAGTTATCGATTTCCTAATATATAGAGTGGGGAAAGAAGGCCCTGCCGTGGTGGTAGGGGAAGGTCGGGGAGCTACTCAGAGAGAAACTAAGCTCAGGAGAATGAGCTCACTCAGCTTCTCTGGCTGTCGAAGTGAAAAATTCTGCCAAGCGACCCTAGTCGTTCATGCTCAACCTCACTGTTTATGCTCCCACCCACCCCCACCCTCATCCTCCTCACCATCACCCCCTATCAGCCAAGAAGCTGCGGCTGTATGCGCGCAGCAGCGTGTGGATCTCCTCGGAGGGAGCGGCTGTCATGAGTGTCACGTCCAGCCAACACTTGGATGTGAGTGTTTGGTGCAGAATGGTGATTGTGTTGTGAGTGGAGAATGGTGCTGGTGTGAGTGGGGTGCTGGTGTGAGTGGGGTGCTGGTGTGAGTGGGGTGCTGGTGTGAGTGGGGTGCTGGTGTGAGTGGGGTGCTGGTGTGAGTGGGGTGCTGCTGTGAGTGGGGTGCTGCTGTGAGTGGGGTGCTGGTGTGAGTGGGGTGATGGAATGTATTAGAGGATCATAAATAACTGTGCTATGTCTCGAGTGTTTATTGGCTTGAATGGTCCCATCTTGTCTCCTCTTCTCTCCTCCCCTCCTCTCCTCCCCTCTCCTCTCCTCTCCTCTCCTCTCTTCTCCTCTCCTCTCCTCTCCTCTCCTCTCCTCTCCTCTCCTCTCCACTCTGCTCCTCTCCTCTCCTCTCCTCTCCTCTCCACTCTGCTCCTCTCCTCTCCTCTCGTCTGAATCTCCTCGCCTATCTCAACCCCACCCCACCCCTCTCTCCTCTCTTCCAGGGTCTCATCACCACAACCAACTGCATGTTCTCTCCCTCTCTCTCCTCGCTTCTCTCAACCCCACTCCACCGCTCTCTCACCCTTCGATCACAGGGCCTAATCATCACAACCACCCACGTGCCCTCCTCACCGCGCCTCTCATCCTTCCTCGATCGCTGGAAGCACCTCAATGCCTCACAGTACCCTGGGCTCTCCATAGAGGTACACTACACCCTATGCTCGTTATTAACAAGTGCCCTGTGCCCTCCTCCCCGCGCCTCTCATCCTTCCTCGATCGCTGGAAGCACCTCAATGCCTCACAGTACCCTGGGCTCTCCATAGAGGTACACTACACCCTATGCTCGTTATTAACAAGTGCCCTGTGCCCTCCTCCCCGCGCCTCTCATCCTTCCTTGATCGCTGGAAGCACCTCAATGCCTCACAATACCCTGGACTCTCCATAGAGGTACACTACACTTTATGCTCGTTATAAGCTAGTGTGTGAGATTCTTCAGTAGCTCCTCAATGCCTCACTCACTGTACCCTGCTGGACGCACCATGGGGGTAAGCCCTATGCTCTTCATGAACTCATGTCTGTCCGAGACACTCAAAGAATCGCCACTCAGGAACTAACCTGTTTGTAGCTGCTGCATCTTGCTGTTTATGTTCTTTGCACATCTGCTTAGGTCATCCTGCTGCCATCCTGCTGCTGACAGTTACTGTATCCCCTCCTACCACACACCTCCCTCTCAATCCCTTCCCCCCCACTCCACTCCTCCCTCCCGCCATGCCAGAGGCCATCCCCATACGCGCTCTCGTCCCACGATGCTGTCTCCCTCGTCGCACGCGCGCTGCACTCGCTGCTCTACCCCTCCGCTCCTGTACCAACCAACTCGTCCTCCAATGAGACCACACCAGCACAGCAGCAGAAATTGGGGCAGCAAAAACAAGTGGTGCAACAGAGGCGAATGCAGCAGCAAACGGGGGCGCAGCAGAAAGAAGGGCAAGAGAAGAGAATGCAGCAGCAAACGGGGCAGCAGCAAGAGGGGGTAGGGCGAGAATTCCAGCAGCTGGAGCTGCCTGTGCTTCCGTCGCTTCCTAATGGCACCCAGGATGCGCTTGCCCCACCACTCACCCGCCTGCAACAAAGTGCATGTATGCTGCGCCTTGCCCCATGCTCCTTGCCCCATGCTGTCCTTGCCCCATGCGTCTTGCCCTCATGCAGCTTGCCCCCATGCTCCTCCTTGCTCCATGCGTCTCGCCCATGATCCCCATCATCCCCATCATCCCCATCATCCCAGCGTTGACCAGATTGATGTTTGCCCCGCGGTGCTCCAATGCTTGCCCCGCACTGTTCCATCCCAACCCAACCCAACCACAGTGGGACCGGCACTGCGGAAGGCTCTTCTCAAGACCAGCTTCGACGGGCTGCAGGGCAGGTGAGGCGTGTTGAGGGGAAAGGGGATGTGTGTGAGGAGTCTGCGTAGGGGAGTGTGGGGAGCGCGAAGGGGGGGGGGGAATGTGACGAGAGGAGTGTGGGGGAAGGAAGTGTGGGTGAGCATAAACCGCGAGTTATCTGCGACATTCAAGTGAGAGTGACATGGGCTTGCTCATTTCCGTCTGTCTCTGTGCGTATCCTCCTCGTCCCGTCTCCCCGTTTCTCCACCTACCTTCATACACAACGTACGTGTCTACGTTCACTGTACTTCCTCCGAACCTTCGCTTCCCCCCACACCTGCTCTCCTCCGCAGTTCCTCCAATCCCATTCCTGTTGTCCCCTTCGCCCCCCCACTTCCTCCTTCCCCCACCTGCTCTCTCCACCTCTCCCTTCCACGTTCTCACACTCCTCGAACGGTCTCAACCGCTTTGCACCCATTCATCTCCCATCAGGATCGCGCTAACCCCACACGGAGACCTGGCAGCGAACGAGATTCGCTTTTTCAACATCCAGCGAGGGGCGCCCGTGGAAGTGGCCCTCTGGTCCTCCTCCCGTCCACCTCCCACCTTGTGCACCCCACCTCTTCTCCCCGTCCCCCCTCACTTTCCCCCTCTTTCACTTCCCTCTTGCCTTGCTTCCCCCTTCCCTCGTTTTACCCCTGCCTTTCTTGCCCCCCCCCCCACATCAGGATCGCGCTAACCCCACACGGAGACCTAGCAGCAAACGAGATTCGCATTGTCAACATGCAGCGAGGGGCGCCCGTGGACGTGGCACTCTGGTCCTCCTCCTGTCTAGCTTCCACCTTGTGCCCCTCCTCCCTCCCTCACTTCCCCCTCCCTCACTCTCCTCTCCCTCACTTCCCCCTCCCTCACTCTCCCCTCCCTCACTCCCCTCCTCCCTCACTCTTCCCCCCCCTCACGTTCCCCCTCCCCTCAGGATCGCCCTAACCCCACACGGAGACCTAGCAGCAAACGAGATTCGCATTGTCAACATGCAGCGAGGGGCGCCCGTGGAAGTGGCACTCTGGTCCTCCTCCCTTGGCCTCGTCCCCTCCTCCTCCCGCCCACCCCCCCAATCCTCCCCACCTTCCACTGCCTCCCCTGCTTCGCCCCCAGGGCCTGTCGCGGGCCCCGGTGCACAGGTTAGTCGGCCTCGTCCCCACCTCCCGCCCATCCCCCAACCATCCCCAATCCTCCTCGCCTTCCACCGCCTTCCCTGCTTCGCCCCCAGGGCCTGTCGCAGGCCCCAGTGCACAGGTTAGTCGGCCTCGTCCCTTCTTCCGGCTCAGCCAGCCCCCCGACCCTACCCACTCTCCCTACCTTCCCGCGCTTCCCCTGTGTCGAGTCAAGTCGAATCCAGGCTTGGATTTTAGGCTCCAGCTCAAAAATTTGATCTATGTTGTGCCTTTCTGGTAACAAGAGCACTGGCCTAACCTGAACTGGTTCGGCCCGAACCGTGTCGAACCTGTCAGGTGGTTGAATTGAACCCTAAGCGGTACCTACCTGGGCCTACCAGTTCGATTGGGCTGTGGTTCGGGTTGAACTGGTTAGGTTTAAACTGCATGCATGGTGTTTCTTGAGCCCATTTAACTTGTTATTCTGAGTGCCGTTGCCTCCCTGCTCTGCTCTGTCCTGCTCTGCTCTGCTGTGTGCAGACTCTGAATGCTCTTCCGGTCGTCTTCCCTGGAGGACTCACCCAGGTAGGTAGAAAGGGGTAGTCACGCTTTCAGCCTTTCAGCAATACTCGCAGCAGGCTTGTTATTGCTGGGGAAGCACTGCCCATTTCGTCTCCTCTTTGTTCCACAACCACTCCATGGGTGGGTTCTTGTTGTTCTTGTTGTTGTTGTTGTAGGAATGCATTGCAGTGTCACAAATACTGGTCGTTGTGCACATCATTCCCTGCACCTTATCTGGCCCCTGCCCCTGCCCCTGCCCCTGCCTCTGCTTTCTGTCTCCTCGTGTCTCGCTGTCTCCTGCAGGCGCCAACTGGATCGTTTCCCAAAACCCGGCTTCGAATCGCAGTGCCGAGTAAACAGGTGCTTGTTCAATGGTGCACAGTGCAGGTTAGAGAATCACAACAGGTTTCCTTATCCACACCACAGGTGCCATTATCAACAGGTGCACGTACACTTCTCGACAGGTGCCGTTATCAACAGGTGCCCTAGTCACCAGGTATCTATATCAACAAGTTAACAGTGGCGTGAACGTTTATATGCCCTAAACCCGGCCAGCAATACAAGGTGTATGTGAATGTGTCGGACGCCTTGGGGGAGGGCAACAGCCGCTTCTCAGGCCCTAGTGACTGTTTGGTTTGGTCTACTCAAAAGTTACCCTCCCTCCCCCCGAACCCTCTTTCTCCCCTCCTTCCCCCCGCTCCCCCCGCCAGCAATACAAGGAGTATGTGAATGTGTCGGACGCCTTGGGGGAAAGCAAGAATAGCATGCCCTGCTATAGTGCAGTGACTGTTGAGTTTGCTCAGAAATTACTCTCCCTTCCGTTCCTCTCTTCGCCAGCAGTACAAGGAGTATGTGAACGTGTCGGATGCGTTGGGGGAGGGCAACAGCCGCTTCTCAGGCTACTGCGTGGAGGTGTTCCGCCTGGCCGTTACGCGGTTACCCTACAAGCTGGACTACGAGTTTGTGCTGTACGGCGACGCGGCTCTGAGTTACACACAGATGGTGCTGGCCGTCTTCAACAAGGTGCGCACCTCTCTTTTTTAGGCACCTATATAAAGAGTCCCTGCGCCTTGTTGTGTTACCCTACGAGATCGAATATGAGTTTGTGCTGTACGGCGACACAGCGCTCAGCTACACACAGATGGTGCTGGCCGTAGCCAACAAGGTGAATCGTGCGTAGGGTATCACTTCTCTTCAGGATGGTAGTAGGTAAGTGACCTAGAGGAGCAATGGTCTCTCCTTTAATGTCGTACATGCCGTACATGCTATGACATGACATGCCATGCCATACCATGCTGCAAGCTGATCGCACCTCACCAGTCTTGAAGACATCTTGAGGCGCCTCAGAAGAAGGTTACCCTACACCCTCAAGCCCTGTGCCCTGTGCTGCCCTGTGCCATGCGCTGCCCTGTGCCCAGCGCTGCCATGTGCCCTGTGCTGACCTCTGCTAACATATGTCGCTCTGCTCTCTGCACCCCTGGCTGGCTGGCTGGCAGACATACGATGCAGCAGTGGGCGATATCACAGTGCTGGACTCGCGGAGCAAAGTCGTCTTCTTCACCTACCCCATCCAGGTACGTACCAGGCGGGGCCATTCCAGGTAGCGGCAAATGCCCAACCGTACCTGCTAGCCCATGCATGCAGGTGCTATATGTTGGAAGTGGACATTTGAATGGCCTGAAGTGGTCTCCTCAAAGGCTACAAGTGTCGCCCTGAGGGGGTATGGGTGCATGCAATTTTATCCCAGCTGGTTAGCAAAATGGAGCTATCCCTGCATGGTGTGGTGAGCGTGGAGAAAACTGGGGTTCGATTCCTGCTGTCAGCCGATTTCCAGTGCCATAGGTGGGCCCTCCCAGTGAGAGGAGTGTTGGAAATGGACGATGAAATGGCCCGAAGTGGTCTTCTCAAGGGCTACAGGTGTCGTCTTGGGGGGGTTATGTGAAAGAATTCCATAGTTGGGAAGGGGAGAACTCAAAAGTTGTTTCATTAGAATGAGAAAGGAGCATACATAGTGATTGGAGGGTAAGCTTGGAAGGGGAGCTTGGAAGGGAAGAGAGTTGGGTGGTGGTGGTTGGGAAGCCCTATCCCAAGTGGGGTGGAAGGGGACCCCAACTTGCAATTGGGACCAACCCTGTGGCCCATTGGGTTGGGTTGGCAACATTCCCCAAATGTTGGCACCCTAAGGACCAATGGGTTGCATTTGAAGGCTCCACCACAATTGGGTTGGATTGACACCCCAACATGCAAGGCTGTAGTCCCAACGCAACTGTACACCACACTTGGTGTACAGTTACAAAAGGCTTAGCATGCTATAATATAATTCTAACAGTATGGGTGCGCTGAACGACCAAGAAAACATGCCTTATTATTCCAGTTGGTTAGTGAATTGGAACTATCTTTGCATCATCCAGGTGCCAGCACATGCTGGACTGTAGATGCTAGCCCATCTGAACTGGGGGCATGTGAGATGGAGTTATGTGAGGGGGGGGGGGCATGTGGTTGAATTGGCCCATTGGGAAATAGGCTAATCATGGTTCTAATACACCACTTCTGCTGTTGTTCTCCCCTTCCCATGTTCTTTCATAATCTGGGCTGGTCATGACCTGGCAGCAAATCCTGCAGTGTCTGCTTCACTATTGACGCCCACTCAAACACAAACTCACTCTCACACACACACACACACACACACACACACACACACACACTACCCCCGCTGCTGCTGCCTTCTCCTTCTCCTCCCTCTTCTCCCTTACACTCCCTTTCCCGTGCCTCCTCTCCCAGCAATCGGGGTTGAGCGTGATGGGCTACTCGCGGCCATATAACAACCCATGGCTGGTCTTCTCCCCGTTCACGGCCTCCATGTGGGCCGTCACTGCCGCCATCTGCATCATCACGGGTCTGCTCGCCGTGCTGCTGGACAGACAGAGGACGCCTGATTTCCAGGGCACGCTGCAGAAACGCCTCATGACAGCCGTGTGGTGAGTGGCCCGGCGTTTGAGCCTTCAGGCGTGTGACGTGTCGGTCGGAGCAAGTTGAAGCTCTGTGTGTCGTCACAGGGCTGCTGGCTGAGCTGCTCTCTGGGCTGCTCGGTATGATGCTGGACAGGCAGCGCAGCGCACGCCTGACTTCCAGGGCACGCTGCATCATGACAGCCGTATGGTGAGTAGGTGGGCCGTTTAGTGGGGTGCTGTGGTGTTGAAGGTGGTGGTGGTGGTTGTAGCATCTGGGGAAGGTCACACTGCAGCCATCAGCATTATCACAGGGCTGCTAGCCGTGCAACTGGACAGGCAGCGCACGCCTGACTTCCAGGGCACGCTGCAGGAAGCGCCTCGTCACAGCCGTGTGGTGAGTGGGTGGGCTGCTTGGTTACGCTTCAGGTAGTGTGTTTGTTGCAGAGCGACTTGATTGCCACCGTGTCGTTTAAAGGTGAGTCACACCTCAAACACGCAGACACACAGACAGACACACCTTCACCCACTTTGTGCCGTTGGTTGGTTGTCCCTTCCACCCTTCCCCTCGCGTGCAGGTACGGCTGTCACACGTTCTTCTCCATTCCGGGTGCGCCCTCTCCCCACCTCTCTGCACCGCTCCCCTCGCCTCTCGGCCTTCCCAGTCTCCTCTCTTCTGAGGATTCTCACAATCTGTTCCGGTGCAGTGGTTTCACACAGTGCTCTTGACCTGAACCAGCTCAGAAGTCACCTCTCTTTTGAGTTTTGAGGCGCCTAAAAAAACAACTCTCTTTGGAGAAATTTCAAAGGCCTCTTGTCTGAGTCGCTTTTGAGAATTCTCAAAACAGGAGCTCTTATTTCAGACAGTACTCTTGAATCAGCTCAGAAGTCACCTCTCCTTACATGGTACTCACTCCCAACTTTACAGCCATCACTTTGCATTTGTCGCGTTTGAGAAATGAAATCTCAAATGCACGGCTCTACTCAGTCGCAACTTGCAAACCCCATATTAATCCTCCCTCCACTGTCATGCATTTTCTCAGCTCTGCTTCCTGCCGGCATTGTAATAGGCATGCGCAGTAGCATAGCATCAGCATCATCATCTCTATATGTGGGTGGGTGCGTCACACCGCCTCCCTGCACCTGCAGTGTTTCGCATCCGCACGACACTTGCCAGAATGGTGTTTGAGACGTCTCAACAGTCTTCCACCTGTGGTGGTGGTGGTGGTGGTGATGGTGTGTGTGTGTGCGTCACACCTCCTCCCTGCAGTGTTTCACATCCACACGGCGCTTGCAAGGGCAGTCGTGGTGATCTGGCTGCTGCTCGCCTCACGGTGCAAAGGCTCCTTCCCCAAATTCTCGTGTGCCGCACCTCCTTCTCACCTCCCTCCTACAGTCTTTCACATCCACACGACGCTTGCAAGGGCAGTCGTGGTGATCTGGCTGCTGCTCGCCTCACGGTGCAAAGGCTCCTTCCCCCAAATTCTCGTGTGCCGCACCTCCTTCTCACCTCCCTCCTACAGTCTTTCACATCCACACGACGCTTGCAAGGGCGGTTGTGGTGATCTGGCTGCTGCTCGCCTTCATCATAGCCACATCCTACGTGGCCAGTCTTACTTCCATTCTCACATTGCAGAAGCTTGTTCCGCAAATCCTGGTGAGACTTTTTTTTAGTCAAGGAAATACTATTTCCAATTGAACGTACGTATTCGTTTCGGCACGCTCGCCTTCATCATAGCCACATCCTACGTGGCAGTCTTACTTTCATTCTCACATTGCAGAAGCTTGTTCCGCAAATCCTGGTCAGCATCCCTTTTCTTATGAACAATCACTTGTCCTTCTTGTAGTCACTTCTGTTCCGTTCGCGCTAGACGTGAGCACCTGCCATGCCATCATACTCGTTCCCTACGAGCCCGCACATGTTGGTTGGATAAAAAAATTCCTCTCCTTTGTGAAGAGCAACCTTCTTTGCGAACCAATTCCAGGTTCTCCTCCATCCCTTCATGCCCCATACTGCATCCGCACCCTGCAACGCCTCTTCGTCTCATTGCAGCCTGCCCTTGCGCAATCCACCCACCCGGCCTATCAGCAAAAACCGCTTCCCGACACATCCGTGCCTATGCCTCTCATTCTCCCTGTAGAGGCGTTTTTCGCCTGCATCACCTCTTAACACCCTCCACCCTCCACCCATCCCGCCAAGGCAACTACTGCGCCCTCACGAGCAACTCGCCCATCGGCTCTCGGCAGTCCTCTTTCCTCATGCATCTACCTTCGAATATCGCTGGTATCTCTCGCACCTCGTGCATGCATGCTTGCATCTCTCTATCTCTCCGCGACCTGCCCCGGAGGCGCCCCCCCCCCCACCCACCCACCAAGAAATCTACTCCACCCTCCACCGACCCACCCCAACCTCTAGGACACTTCTCCACCGTCACCCGCGACTCCCTTATCGGCTACCCGTGGGGCTCCTTTCTCAATACATGCGTGCCCACGCCTCTCACTCTCGCTGCATGCATTCAAGCTTTTACCTCTCCACCTCCCTGCAACCCGCCCGTCTACCCAACCATCCCGAGCACCAGGACATTTACTCTGCCCTCACCAACAATGCACCCATTGGGTACCAGCAGGGTTCCTTCGTGCACTCGTACCTGCTGCAGCTGGGCGTTGCATCTGTGAGTGCATCTTTTGTTATGGTCACTACATGCTAAAATGTGTTTAGAGCGAAAGAGGGAGTGCACAGACGGATTTGCGCTAAGCAGTTTCAAGCGTTGATAGCGAACTGGCTTCTGCATAAAGTTATGCGCTATACACTGGATAAGGCGCGTCTAGATGCCGTAAATCACCTGATTAGATAAATAGAATAGACGACGCTATGATAGTTTGAGCGAATGGCGGTCTAGCAGCAACTATAGTCTCAGAGTAAAAATTATGAAGCATTTCAAGTTGGGAATGACTCCCAGCCTTTATAAACCCCAAGAGACTAGGTTCAGGGAGATGAAACAGTGTCACACTGTCCCCCAAACCTCGAAAAGTGCGGAAGTCACTTACCACAAAGGCCTGCATCAAAAGAAATGTGCCTCTCCCTATTCCCACTTTGCCAACAACCCCGAAACCCCATCAGGACAAGCTGGTGTCACTGGCAGGGGAGAGCGAGTATGCATCTTCCCTCAGCTCCGGGCGCGTGACAGTGATAGTGGACGAGGACCCCTACCTCGACCTCTTCTCGGCGTCCTTCTGTGATGCCGTGCAGGCGTCGCAGCCCTTCTCCATCCTCAACCTCGCCTTTGTGGGTGCAGCATGGTCGCGTGTGGTGCACTGTGGTGTGCTGTCGTGCACGTGGTGCATGCGTGTGTTCACAATCTGTGTGCATGCGGGGAGGGAGTGGAGCATGGGCACTGTGGAGCATGGGCACTGTGGAGCATGGGCACATGCTCCACATCTATTATTCCTCACCTTTATTTGTTTTTACACCTTGGGATGTGCGAATTGCATTGTTTTCCTCCCTCCCCTCCCTCACATCCTTCACCTCCCTCCCCTCTCCTCCCTCCCTTCCCTCCCCTCTCTCCCCTCTCTTCCCTCCCTCCCCTCCCCTCCCCTCCCATTCCCTCCCCTGCCGTCCCTCACCATTCTCCCTCTCCGGACATGTCACAACCTTAAATGCCTTTTTCCAATCTCCCTTTTCTCTCACTGCCGTCACCCTGCAGGCATTCCCCAAAGGGTCACAGGTGGGGGCGGACATTTCTCAAGCCATCCTGGAGCTGACAATGAAGGGGGAGCTGGAGCGGTTGAAGGAGCAGTACTTGCAGGTGGGTGCAAAAGAAGAGCGTGAGGATTTGGAGACACACCTGATTCATACATGTGTGTGTGAAAGAAGATCATGCTCTCAAGCCATTCTTAAGCTCACGATGAAAGGGGTGCTGGAGAGGCTCAGGGAGCAGTACTTGCAGGTGGGTGCGAGAGAAGAGTGTGAGGATTCGGAGACACGCCTGTTTCATACATGTGCGTGCGGAGAGTCACTCTACACCAGCAGCTGGACTACGGGGGAAAGCACGGGTGGGTCGAGTGATCGTAGCGTTCCTTGTGTTCTCTAACACTTGTGCGTTCACGGGGCAAAACAACAAGAGTTTCACTAACAAAAGTTGAGAACAATGATACAAAGCAATGACAAAGGTTGACTACATCAGGCGCCAAGCAAGCCTAGCAACCAGGCAGGTCGACCGCCAGCGCAGCAAGTCGGTGGAGGCCGACGTCCACAAGTCGGCGCCCCCCAAGTCGGCGTCCGTAGGTCGGCGTCCTGTCGACGAACGCCTTCGTCGTCGCCGACTTCACCTCGTCGACTAACACCACAGCCGGCTTCGCCGAAGTCGGCCTCGCTGTCGCCGACTTCCTCCAAGTCGGCTCACCGTTGAAGACGGCTAACCACGCCGACTTGATCCTCCAAGTCGGCGCCGACTTGGGCGCTAAGAGCCCGCCATCTGATGTACTGCTCGTCGACCGCCCAGGTCGACTTCACCAAGTCGGCGTCCTCGCAGGCGACGAACCCCTTTCTCGACCACTCCAGTCGAAGTCGGTCGCCGACCTCCCGTCGTCGGCGGCTTCGCAGTGGTCCCGTGGAAGTCGACCAAACCCGCCGACTTCCTCGCCTAAGTCGGCGTCGACCACAGAGAGCAGTCGGCTGCACCTCCCGCACACCTGACTACGAAAACGGCGTCGCCAAATGAAGGCGGGGCCAACTCCCGTCGACAGGAAACACGCCTGTTTCATACATGTGTGTGTGAACGAAGCTCATGCTCCCGGGCCATTCTTGAGCTCACGATGAAAGAGGAGCAGGGGCGGCTCAAGGAGCAGTACTTGCAGGTGGGTGCGTGAAAGAGCCACATGTGATGATTCATTGACTCAGTACCTTTTGGGGTTTTCCTCACACAGATGCGGTGCGGAGGTGGGTGGATGAGAAAGAAGATTATGTGGATTGGTTGACTCAGTATCTGCAGGTGGGTAGGCTTTTGAGACCCCTCACGAGCGTCAGATGCAAGGGGAGCTCGAGAGGCTCAAGGCGCAGTACTTGCAGGTGTGTCGGAGACAAACGTTTCACTCGGTCCCTCTTTGGACGATTTTAGTGAGCAGAACAGGTGCATTACTTACAGGTGCATATGAAAGAAAATAATATATGAGAATTTGTGTTCTCTAAACCTCTGAACCTCTGATGGCTTCCTTGGACAGATACAGGAGTGACTTTCTAAGTTTGATACAAGTGTAAGTGCACTGCTTAACCGCAAGTTTGGTAATAACTGTAAGCGCATTCCTCAACGTTTTGCACAAAGTGTAGGTGCGCTACTTTCCCGTATATTTGATACGAGTGCGTTTCTTAACCTAAAGTTTTGCACCAGGTGTAAATGTATTACTTGTTCATATCCTGTACTCCCTCTTCCCTCTTCCTCATCCCACCCTCTTCAGAACATCAGAAGGACAACATGTGTGTCGAGGACCCGATCGCGTCTGCAGTGTTGACGGAGGTCAATGTGCAGACGTTTACAGCTTTGCTAATCCTTTTCCCTCTTCCCTCTTCCCCCGCCCCCTCATCCTCTTTCAGAAAGACAGCATGTGTGTGGACGACCAGACGGCATCAGCAGTGCTAACGGAGGTGAACGTGCAGAAGCTTATGGTGCTGCCCATTCTTCTTCCCTCTCCCTCCACCCTCACCTTCTCAGAAGGACAGCATGTGTGTCGACGACCAGACGGCCTCTGCTGTGCTAACGGAGGTGAACGTGCAGAAGTTCACGGCGCTGCTCATCCTCTGCCTCGTTGTCTCGCTGCTCTGCTGCATCGCCTATGTGGGCTTGCTCATTTACCGCGGTTACCGTTACAACAGGTACGACCTGGTTACCGTTACATCCAGTAGGCATGTCCAACAAATCTGTTTCGCAGCTCTCTCACTCCTTACTTTTTCCTCTGCTTCGCTTCATCCCCCTCCACTTCCACCCCCCCCTGGCTTCCTCCCTGCATATTCCCCGATCAATTCGAAACATGTGTGTGTGTGCTTGTGCTTGTGCTTGTGCTTGTGCTTGTGCTTTTGCTTGTGCTTGGGTGTGTGCGTGTGCGTGTGTGTGTGCTTATGTGTGCGCCTGTGCCTGTGCCTGTGCCTGTGCCTGCGCCTGTGCCTGTGCCTGTGCCTGTGCCTGTGCCTGTGCCTGTGCCTGTGCCTGCGCCTGCGCCTGTGCTTGTGCCTGCGCCTGTGCTTGTGCCTGTGCCTGCGCCTGTGCCTGCGCCTGCGCCTGTGCCTGCGCCTGCGCCTGTGCTTGTGCCTGCGCCTGTGCTTGTGCCTGTGCCTGCGCCTGTGCTTGTGCCTGTGCCTGCGCCTGTGCTTGTGCCTGCGCCTGCGCCTGTGCTTGTGCTTGCGCTTGGAATTGCGCGCGCGCGCCGGCGCTCGTGCGTGTGTGTGTGCGTAACGATGCTGGCGTGGCTCAACGCTGCAGGGAAGCACGTGGTTCACATCTGTCACCACCATATGAGGAGGAGGAGGACGACGAGGAGGCGGACGATCAGCAGCTGCTGCGGCAGCAGCAGCGGTGTTTCGGCCTGTCTTGTGGCTCGGGCGGGAAGTCCGGTGCAAGTTGCAAAACAGGCAAGGGCGGCAAGAATCGTCCTGACATGGATGACAACAGTGGTATGGAAGGAGGCAAGGATAGTGATGGTAGAGCAAGTGTGGGGAACGAGGAGTGCGGAGGCTCAATTGAGGGCTATGTTGATGCTGGTCCTGGTCCCTCCTCCAATCCCTTCTCACGTGTTCCTGCCGCTTCAACCAGCTTCCACGGCAGCAGCAGTAGCAGCAGCACTATCACAACCACCGCCACCGCCGCCGCCACTGCCGCCGCTGCTACAGCTCAATCCGTTCAGAGCAGCGCTGGTTGCCTGCCTCTTTTTAAACCGCCGCCCACCGCATCCCACCGCGCCTCTTCTTCTCGCACCACTCCATCTCCTACTCCTGGCAGTGGCACATCTAGCCCTTCAAGCAGGGCAATCCCTGATGTTACTGTGTCGTGCCTAGGGGGTCCTGTCTGGCCTGATCCGTCCATCGGTCTCGGCAGTGCTGCGTGCGTGGGGATGGCAGGCAAAGGCAGCAAGCGGCCGGAGGTGCTAGCGCCGCTGCTGGAGGAAGGGAGTGAGGAGGGGGGGATATGGGATGAGGTTGGGGAGGAGGAGGAACGTGATGGGGATTTGGCTTTTGGTGGGGATAAACGTGATGCTGCTGCTATAGTTGAAAAGGATGTGGTGGTGGGTTCTGACTCTGGTGCTGCTGCTTCAGATGCTTCTTCTGCAGCAGCAGCACAGGTGACTGCAGCAGCAGGGGCGGCCCCTGCAGCAGAAATGGTGTCAGAAGGGGCAGTGGCAGCAGGGGCAATGACAGGAGGAGGAGAAGCAGTAGAAGGAGGGGCAGTGGCAGCAGGACAAGTAGTGGCTGGAGGGGCAGTGGCAGCAGGAGAAGCACTATCAGGGCTGCATGTATCCACCTCTATAAGCCATGTTGGAGAAGCAGCAGCAGAAAGAGAAACCTCCGGGGAAGGAGAAGCAAAAACAGAAGTAGACGCAGATGCAGAAACAGCTGGATCAGCCATTACTACCACCACTGCTGCTGCTGCTGCCTCCGCTGCTGCTGCTTCTTCTTCTGCTGCTGCCGCTGCTGCTGCTGCCACCACTGCCCCTGCTGCTGCAGCAGCTGCAAAGCTCACAGCAGCAGGAGAAAGTTCTTTTCCTGCCAATGTACCTACAACCGATCATGGGACATCCAGGTTGATTCCAGGTTTACCCCCTGTAAACCTCGGGTCAACCAGTATCCTATCCTCCGTGGGTGCAACTTTCGACGCAGCAACCAGCTTGCGGCCGAAAATAACCACGGCCGCTGCTAACAGCACGAGCAATCGATCTCCTACTGATGCTTTAACTGTGGCACCGGTAGCAACTAGCATACCACCAAGTGTGGGAAGCGTAACCAGCGTGCTTCCTGGCTTGGCATCTGTACAGAGGATGATAGAGTCGTCGCAGGAGGGTGTGTCCTCCGTGCAACGGACAATGGACGATCTGATGGATAAATTCAACAAGGTGAGGCTTGAAGGAAACCAGTGGTGGATGTCATGTGGGTGTTATGTGGGTGTGGGAAGCATGTCCAGCGTGCTCCCTGGCTTGGCGTCTGTACATTGAAGAGTCATCACAGGAGGGTCTGTCCTCCGTGCAGAGGACAATGGACGATCTGATGGATAAACTCAACAAGGTGAGGCTTGAAGGAAACCAGTGGTGAATGCAATGTGGGTGTGGGAAGCATGACCAGTGGGCTTGCTGGCCTGTGATCTGTGCTCGTTGAGTCGAAATCTGTTCTCTTTCAAGGGCCTGAAACATCCTTGTGATTGAAGAAGTGTTTTGAGACGTCTCAAAACACTTCTTCAATCTCGTTGAGTCGAAATCTGTTTTTTTTTCAAGGGCCTGAAACATCCTCTCTCTCCCCACCCACTTCTTTTCTTTCCCCCTCCCAGTGAGTGCGTGCAGGGGAAGGAGTGAAGGTACCTGGACCACATTTGAGGCGCCTCAAAGGTTGTCTCATCTCTCGCGGATTTTACATGGGGAGGATCTTGAGGCGCCTCAAAAGTCTCTCCCCACCCACTTCTTTCTCCCACCCACTTCTTTCTCCCACCCAGCGAGTGCGTGCAGGGGAAGGAGTGGAGGTGCTTAAACCCAGCCAACATCCACAGACAGCAAGCCTAATCCGCCACTTCTCTTTTTGAGGCGCCTCAGAAGTCCAGCCTCCCTCCCCTCTCTGGCTTGACTGTGTGCAGGGCAGGGAGTGGAGCCGTGACAAACAAACAAACAAACAAAAAACCCTTTCTGGCTTGACTTCGTGCAGCGAAGGGAGTGATCCGTGAGCGGTTGTTTTTAGAACTCTAAAAGGAAACAAAACAAAATCCCCTCTCTGGCTTGAACTGCGTGCAGGGAAGGGAGTGGAGCCGCGAGCGCTACCTGGATCCCAAGAACATCCAGAGGCAGCAAGCCTACTCCGCTGCTTCCCTCCTCCCGGACTTCTCTTCCCCCGGCAACTCTATACGAAAACGAGCCAGCCCGTCAGCCCGCGGCTCTGGTGCCTTTGCTTCTGCCGGCTCTGCCTCTGCCTCGGTCTCTGCGTCTGCTTCTCCCTCTGCCTCTGCTGCTGCCTCGCCGTCTCGACGCCACCGGCGCCGCCCTAGCTGGGGATCGCTGCAGGGCTCGCCTGCGTTCGCTTCCAAGCGCCCTTCCACTGCATCTGGTTCCTTCTTCCATGCAGCCAGTGCCGCCGGTGCTTCCAGTGCCGGCAGTGCAGGCGATGCAGACGCTTCTGTCGCTGCTGCCTCCCCTTCCAATCAACCCTGTTATTCCTCCTCGGGTCTTTCTCTTACAGCTGACCCCCCTCCCGCACGCCCCTCCATTGCTTCTGACATATTCTTCCGTGCTCCCAGTGCTGGTGACTCTCCTGTTGCTGCTGTTACCAGCGCCAGTGGCTCCCCCAGTGCACCTAACTTGCACCCCTCAGCCAGTTCAGGCAGGATGTATCCTGCTGGTAGTTCCGGTGGTTCCGACGCTGCAGGCCATGCAGAGATACCCAAAAGAGTAAGGCGGACCAGCAGCATCTTGCCTTCTTCGTCGTCGCTACCTGCCGAGCCTTGCCCACCAGAAGGTGAATCCTATGCACTGGAAGCAGCGGCACAGCTGGGGGAACCAAAGAGGAGAAGCTTCACTTTTGGTATGGAGGAGCAATCAGACTCTCCAACTCACTCACCCCTCGCACTCTCGCGATCCCCTCCTGAAGAGCAGCCGCAGCAGCCGCAGCAGCCACAGCACCTGCTGCTGCGGCAGCAGCTGCCGCCAAAGGCATCGTATGGGAGGCTCAACTCTCCTCTCCTCAACTCTCAGGCAGTGACAAGCCAGGAGCAGCAGAAGCAGCAGCAGAGGAGCCAGGCTGGCAGGCTGCGTAAGGCGGCTCGTGTTCATCGCCGGAGTGCATCGTATGACGTCGCACAGAACCCGGGAACCAGGTGCGTCTGCGGCAATGCTGCTCGCCTAGATTTATCTGCTAATGCCAGTTCTCCAACCTTCAAATGCTGCTTTTTTTCTCCTTCTCTTGTTGTGTTGTGATTTTATATTTGCAGCGTCAATGGGGAAGTGGGGAAGAAGTTGGCAAACCTGGACAAGGTTCTATCACCGGGATCCACGTTCGATGCCGATGCAACCGTCGAGCCCGAGTTCAAAGGTGTCCAGCGCGTCCGCGCCTTCCGGCTCTCAAAGTCACCTCAGCCGAATCCCTTGGGATAAAACATGAACAGGGTTCTATCGCCGGTATCCACATTTGATGCCAATGTGAAGTCAACTATGTCCAGCCCGAGTACAAAAGGCTTCGACGAGTCTCTCACCATCACCTCGGCCCAATCCCTAGGTTTCACTTGGAGAGTCCCTGGCTTACGGGCTACAAACAAGCTTTCTGTAAGAATGTAACTACCACCTGTTGTTGGGCCTGCCGGGCTGACATGACAACACAACCAACAGGATCAAGCGGGGCTTGTCCACTCTGCTGGTTCCTGCAATGGCTGGTTGGTTGATGCAATGCAAGCAAGTGGTGGTGTGGAGGTGGAGAGGGCATGATCGTGTGGCCACAAATGTAAGGAGAGAAGGGCCAGCAAATGCACCATTCTCTCATACATACCAAAAATAAATACTCAGTTGTAGTTCCTGAACATGCTTATGGGCATCCAAAAAATCGGTACCATACCCTAGGAAACCCTAAGGGAAAGAGCTCAGCTCACTAGGTCGACATCCTAGTTATACTGCTTGATCAACGCAAGAAGCTTTTCCTTGCTCGCTCCAATAAGTTCCGCCACCTTAGTTTTGTTCTTGTACACTTGGAAGGTCGGCATGGCGGAAACATTGCACAGCTCTGCCACTCTCTGCAATGTTAGGAAGCAGGAACCATCAGTGACGAAACGTATCGATAAAGAGCAGATAAAAGCAGGTCTCGACAGAGCAGAGAAAAGAAGACAAAGCGACAGCCAGGACAAATCACGGCAAACACGAACCTGAGCGACATCGACGTCCACTTTAAGGAAGACGACGTTTGTAAATTGAGTCGAGTACGCCTCAAAAGTTGGAGCGATCACCTTGCACGGCCCGCACCAAACCGCATGAAAATCCACGACGACCTGAAGAATCAGGGAGTACCAAGGTCAGAAACTTGATCAAGTTCAGTACTACGATGCGATGACTACCACCGAGTGTAACAAACAAAATACGGCGACGGAATGTTGGATCGATTGGATCGATCCCCGGCCTGCGACGGCATATAACGAAACTGCAGAATCAACCGCGGCAGCGACGCTGAGAGCGATCGACGCTGTCAAATCAGCTCACCGCTTTATCCCCAGCCTCCTCGAGGCAGCGGTCCCACTCAGCCTCGTTGGTGACAACGATAACTGCCCCACCCATTGATCGTCGCGAACAGGTACAGAAAATAAAGATAGCGAGCGATGAAACGGGCTAGTCAGCGTGCTTGGTGGGTATGGAAAATACTGAGAAATTGTACTGGTGGCTTTATGATCTTCACTGGCGAAACATGACAGCCTTTACTCATCTGAAATCTGGGCACTGAACATTCGCCCTGACGTGGCGAAGTGGTCCTGAAAATCTGAACATCCTTGGGGCTGAAGTGGCGTTGCCAACACGTCACGGTCATGGCAGGCAGGCAGTCCTCCCGGGCCAACATCACAGGCATGCAAAACTGTCTGGTAACCCTATTCGATTGTATGCAAAACCGTCGATACCCCAGTTCCACTGCGCAAGTCTGTCTGGTACCGCCACTCGAAACACTGTGTAACAGCTGACGCAGCACAAAAAGAAAGCAATATGTGCAACAATCGAATACGCTTTCGATTTCTTTTCATTCTGTTCTTACCGCGCCTTGTTTGGCGCCTGACAACGATTCCTGCGGGCAACAATAATTTCGACCGGAAAATTCGTTGGAATGAAAGTAATATATATTGCTACCGGGTGCTGTTAGGGCAGGCAAGAAAAAAATAAAACCCCTAGGGACCGGGACTCATTTCAGGGAGGGATCAACCCTAAACACGGGAAAGGGCATTGTTTTTAGGG
Organism: Closterium sp. Naga37s-1; assembly: GCA_947471745.1. NCBI lineage: Eukaryota > Viridiplantae > Streptophyta > Zygnematophyceae > Desmidiales > Closteriaceae > Closterium > Closterium sp. Naga37s-1. The sequence goes on along the minus strand of CANJKZ010000187.1, from coordinate 265,393 downwards.
TTGATGCCTCCCGAGTCGCATCCCTTTCCGATTGGGTTTTATTTTTTCTGCAGGTGTAGGGAACAGTGCTGCTCATATGGCAGAACAGTCGCCCGAATAAATCGAGTTTTATATGACAACAAAGCGTGGTAAAAATCTGACTTTGAAGTACATAGAACCACGATTCTAGGGCAATATGTCAATAACTCCGAAACCGAGGTATCGACGGTTTTGCATACAATCGAATAGGGTTACCATACTATTTCGCATGCCTGTGATGTTGATCCCAGTCCTCCCCTCAGCTCGGATCGGCTCGGCGAACTGTGCACCCAGCCAGCTGGAGTCCGCCGGCGGACTTTCTCTACCTTCTCAAATCCCGGCGCAAAGCATCAACGTCTCGGCATTTTGAGGCGCGAAAGAGAAACATGGCGCGAAGGAACTTGGCGTGCCAATGTAATGCGAAAGGAATTCAAGTCGTGAACCCGCCCGAGCGCAACAAAAGGTATTTCGCACGGGCAGAAAGTATTTCGCCTGAGAAGCGCGACAATTCGTCAATCGCCGGAAATCGTACCGTTTCGTTGGCCAAACCACCTCCTTCCTGCAATAGCATTTCCACTTGCAGTAACCATCATACGCAGAACATGTTACACAGTATGCTGTAAGCTATGCAAGTCAAGTGATCAAGTGTAGAACTACCACTACAGCACACATCATCTATCACGTATGAGGAAGAGTAGTGTGGTGTGTTTCACTCTTTAGCGCCACAAATATTCCCGATTGGAGCTGGAAACTTCACAAAAGGTGTAGGTATTTGAGGACAAAAACTCCGGCGGAAAAGATAAGAAATATGGTACGCGAGGGCGTAAAAAAACATGGGTGTGCAGGAGGAAGGTGACAAGCCACTAGCAAGGGTAGCCAAAACGTGAGCATCCTCCCTACTAGTACTGTACAAGAAGATCATGATCCCCGCCCCACCAAAAACTATTTTTACGCAAGCAGCTATCTGTCCGTACGTACAAGAAGGAATGACTAAACAAACAGTCACCTCTATTCGTAATGCGAATGGAGATCCCATAAATCGGTATGTTAGAGAAAAGAGCTCAGCTCACTGAGCGTACTTCTGGATCAACTTAAGAAGCTTCTCCTGGCTCGCTCCAACAAGCTCATCCACCTTCTCACCGCCCTTGAAAACATGGAAGGTCGGCATGGCGGCAACTTTACACTCCGCTGCCACGTTCTGCAATATTCGGAAGCAGAAACTCTTTAGCGATTTCAAACACACAAAAACATTCGATAAGACAGAAAAGGAAAACAAGGCTTGACGGAGTAACAGGCAGCGGGAATCACGGGGAGCACGAACCGGGAGAGCGTCGACGTCCACTTTAAGGAATATTATCGACGGAAATTGAGTCGCGTACTCGGCAAAGATTGGTCCAATCATTCGGCAAGGGCCGCACCAAGTGGCGGTGAAATCCACGATCACCTGAATGGTCAGGTAGCACCAAGGTCGGAAACTTGATCGACGCAAGTTGCGATGACTACCGATTCTAAAAACACAAAGGGAATCTTGCATCAATACCGGGCCTGCGAGCGCATAACGTAACCGCAGGATCATCGCCAGACCCTACACGCTGAAAGCTAGATCGACCGTCGGCTCACCACTTTGCCGTCATTCTTGGCCCCGTTGAGGGTTGACCTCCAGTGATCCTCGGAGCTGACAACGACAACTCCAGCCATAGATCGTCGCGAGTAGGCACCGAAACTATCAGAAACGAGAGACGAAATATCTGGCCTCCCTGGTGGCTATGCGGGATACTGAGATAATGTACCACGATTTATTTCCACTGGCAACGATCTTCTATGTAGGTACCTGAAATCTGGACCTGAACATTCACGCAATTTAGTCCTGACGTTGGCCACACGTCACAGTAGGAAGGCACTCAGCGTACGCATCTGGCACTGGTGCTGATACGGACCGACGGCGTCGATTGCTTCCCTTCCACTTTCGTTTGCGATTGACCCAGTATCGACGCGGACTGACGGCTTCGATTGCTTTCCTTCCATTCTCATTTGTGATTGACCCAGTATTCCTTATTATATCTGGGTTGTCGGTCTGACATTGCATAGTCATCATAACCATACTTCATTTATCTATAGTTCTTTTTACCTTGGTTTTCCCGCCCCCCAACCGACCTGCTTGGTTGGGAACTCTGACATGGCAGGGTGGCCCAAGTCGAGGGGAGAGGCCCGGCGTGACTTGCGTGAGCCGAACGAACCGAACCGAGCGAGCTGCTTCGGTCGGGCGCGACAGTTGTGCGCTCATTGGCTTGTCCGTGTCCAACGTCCCGAAGTTTGACTTGTCGCCCTCTTGATTGAAGTTTGACGCGTCGCACGCGTCGCAGCCACTCCGCCCAGCAGATGGATGCTGTGCGGGGGAAAAGGGTGAAAAATCTCGAGCATGCAGATTTTGATTTTTTTATCAGCCAATCAAGGTTGCTTGTTTGCGCGAATCCATCGACGCCACCCTGTCGCCAAGTCGACGAGAAATCGCTCTTTTTGCAAATTGGCTTCGCTGCTCTTGCTGAGCTGGAATAGAGGCGGAGTTTCCGTGTGCGAGAGTGGGAGAAGGGGGAGGTAAAGGTAAAGGAGGGGGGAAATCCCCCTTTTGGGTTACCCCCGGCTGTCGATCGTAATCCGTCTACCCACTTATTTACACGCCTCGCTGGGTATCGAGGTAAGGCATATCCACTCCCAGGTGAGCAGTGCGAAACCCCCTTCTGGGGGGCTGGCGGAACTCGCCGGCACTGGGGTTTGATCCCGCAACCTCATCCTTCGGAAGTCCCATCTAACTTGACTGGGCCACTTCAGGATTGGGAGGGGGGAGATGCAGAAAAGAGGAATGGAAGATGCCATGTAAAATATGGGTGGTCACCCAGCGTCCACAGCTTGAATAATCTGTTATCAACGCTGACCGGGGTTTTTATCCTTCAGCCTTGTGAAGTTCTGTACATATTTTACAGTGGTACAACGTCGCCTTTTATGACGAATTTCAGTTAAATAAAAGAACGAAAACATAAGGGTGGATCAAAACAAATTTGGCGGCCGTTCAGAAAGAGACGAGCAGCAGAGGGCCCACCCACTAGGCCACTGCCCCCCAAGCAAGCAGAGCAGCAGCACAGAAGGCAACTGCTTTTGTTTGGTTGGGGGGGAATTAGGCTGGCTGGCAGTTGTGTAAACAAGTTGGATAAGGATTAGGTTTTCCCTCCAGCCGTTGGACCTATTTTGGACTCTCACCTGTTTCCTGCATCGTTTGTCACGTCAATCACCATCAATTTTTTCTGTCGTGCGAGGTGGTTTAGGCCGGCTATTTCTACAGGACCTACACTTCCATGGCCCACAGACCGGATTAATGTTTCCCCACCATTAGGTTTCCCTCTTCGCGATATTTTAGTAGGTGAGTATGGGGATTTGCGATTCGCGCCACTCCGAGTCGGACGTTTGTTATATTGAACCACCTGATGACCTTTCACTACCCTATGATGTTTCAGGTACTATCAAGTCAACATGATACGCTTAATATTTGTAGGAGCCGCGATATTTTTTGTCAGCTGGTTGATAAAATGGCTTTACCCTCTAGTGGCCTACTGGCGACGCGGGAACAAGTTTCCAGGGCCCAGGTGCCAGTCATTTTGGGGGAATATAAAGGAAATTCAAGACGCTGGCGGCATGAGTGGAATGAAAAGTAAGCTCGTCTGGTTCTTCCCTGCTTCTCCTTCTAGTTTTGAGACGTTTCAGAATTTTCCTGCTTCCTCTCTCCTCTCCCGCAGCCATACTGCTTGAACCCCATAACTTCCGTTCCCACTTCGGACTTCCTGAGCGAGCTTTGAACCGGTGGTCTGTATTGCTGTGCTCGAGAGAGCGGAGTTCACAGAGTTATTTTCATGTTCGTGTAGATATTAAAACATTTTGAGCTAACTTATAATTGATGGTCGCAGATTTTCTCGCCGCTACACACGCCAAACAAACGTCTTCCCCCTTCCCCTCCCTCCCCCCCCCCCCCCCCCCCCCTCCCTCTCCTCACTCTCTCCCTCTATCTCGTGCGCACGCGCCTCGCGCGACCGTTGAATCGCGGCTCGCAGATGTGCTCGCCGCCATGCACGCCAAGTACGGGCCGGTGGTGCGGCTCTGGCTCAACCCCGTGAGGCTGCTCATATCGGTGGAGGACCCGCAGCAGGTTCGCAACGTGCTCATGCACGCGCGCGAGCGGTCGCCGCTGTACTGCCGCGTGATTGAAGCGTGTCTCGGGAAGAACTCCGCTTGCTTTTCCACCTTCATCCAGGCAAGTTCCACGAAACTTTCTGTCAGACAGGCTGTCTCACGGGTTCAGCTGTGAGGACCCGAACTTTATGTACGGTACGTATCTTTTTTTCTATTCTATTCTTTTTTCTGGCTCCGTAAGTTGCGTTAACTTGGGAGTTTAACTCCTCCCTCCTCCCGCCTTCTCTCCCGCTGCTTCCAGCCTCGCGCGCGGCGGTCGTTTCTCGACTACCACTGCCACACCACTCTCAAGTTCCAGGTGCACGAGGTGGCGTGCCGTGTGGCTGACGTGACCGCGCGCGAGTGGGGCGCGCTCTCCGCGTCTGGCGGCGAGCTGGACGTGACGCAGGCGTGCAAAGACATGGTCGTCGGCGTTCTAGGAGGCTCCTTATTCGGCCCCGCGTTTCCCGACTCGGACTTAAAGGACCGCGTTGCCAGCGACTTGGAGTTTTTCGCGCATTCCGTGCAGGATTTCGCGAGCTTTGGTTACCTTCCGGTGTGGCTGCCGGCATATCGGAAGCTGATGAGTGTAGCGGAGGACTATAGAGGGGCGATCCACCAGCTTGTATCGGGTACGTTTGCCAAGGACGTGAAGCAGCAGAGGAGGGGACATGGCGAGGGGTCCGAGGAAGGAGGAGCGGGAGAAGCTGGTAGCGGCAGTGGTGGTGGGGAGTCCAAGGGATCAGAGGCCGAGACCAAACAGGAGCAGCAGCAGGAGCAACAGCAGGAGACACAGCAGCAGGAACAGGAGCAGCAGCAGCAGCAGCTGTTAAGGGAGAGTTTCCTCTCAGCAATGCTAGCAGAGCGCTCCGCTTTAGGCCAACCCGTTTACACACAAGAGGTCGCTCAGACAGAGGCAGCAGCACTCATGTTTCACGGGTACCTCCTCGTGCCTGCGCTCCTGAAACGCGTGCTCGTGTGCCTGTCGCTACACCCTGAGGTGCAGGACCGAGTGTTCCGGGAGATCAGAGCTGTATGCGGTAACGAGGCGCCTAAAGACGAGGATTTACTGCGGCTGGATTACCTGAATGCGGTGATATACGAGGCAGCGCGGTGCATGCCGGTTCTCCCCATGCTCACACGCGCTGCTGTGAACGAAGATCTATGGCTGTCTGCGCCCAGCAGCAGGGAAGATCAACGGCTGTCCGCTCCCAGTGGCAGTGGCAGTGGTGGCAGTAGCGGCTCCAGCGACGGCGGTGGTGGTCTTGGCGTTTCTAGAGGGGGGGAAACGGGTGGTGGGGGAAACGGTACTGAGGGATCCAATACCGGGGATGGAGTGGGTGGTAACGGTGGGAATGGCGGCAGTGGTAGCAGCTCTTTCCACTTGGTACCGTCTGGGGCGATTATAGCCTTGCCAGTGTACCAGCTACAGCTGAACCCAGCCCTGTGGGGAAGCGACGCAGCAAAATTCAACCCTGATAGATTCATCCACTTCCGCTGGCAACGGGATACCCGCGTGGGCGCGGGCCTAGGCTCAATGGCTCACCGAGAGGGGACGCATGGGATCCTAGGAGCGGGGATCGGGCGGCAAGGCGAGGAGGGCGGGAGAAAACCAGAGGAAGCAGCGGGTGTGGGTGGTGCGAGTGGTGCGAGTCCGTGGAGGGAGGGGAAGATGGTCCCTGGGCATGACTATGAGTTTGTGGCGCCAGAGCCGGGGCCGCAGTTCCTCATGTTTGGTGCGGGCGCTCGGTCGTGCGTGGGGCAGCGGCTGTCGCTCAAGATCATCCGCGCTGCTGTCGCCATTCTGCTGCACCGATTCGAGGTAAGCAACTGACTTGTGCCCATTTTCTCGCTGATTTTTATTTTATGTCTCCTTTGTGTATTTCTTTTCGGTTACGCCCGCCTTCAACTTCATGGTGCTGCACCTGCTCCCGTTTCTCAGGCAAAAAAAAAACGGACTGCTATGTTTGTCTCGCCCGTCTTTCTTCCCCAAACATGCCAAAGGAGTTTGTCACGCGTCTCGAGTTCATGGTGCTGCACCTGCTCCAGTTTTAAGGCGCCATATATCATTCCATTCTGTTCTCTCCGTCTGTCTCCCCCCCTCCCCCGCAGTTCTCCATGTCGCCAGACATGCCCGAGGAGTTTCAGACGCGTCTAGAGTTCATGGTGCTGCACCTGCACCCCACGCCGCGCCTCAAGCTTGCTCTTCGCTCCTAGATTCCCTTGACTTTCCCAACCTCCTCCGCTCTTCGTCTTGCTTCTCTCGCCTCCGCCTAATCCCTCTCGGCTTTTCCTTGCTTCCCTCTTCCTACATCCGCCGCTGTTTTCTCCACCTTCTCTCCGCCTGTCCTCCGCATGTCCTCCGCATGTCCTCCCACTTTGCTCCACCTTTCCTCCACCTTTCATCTTCTTCTCCTTGGATCTGGGCAACACCTTTTTCCATCCAACATCTACGCGTTACTTCTTACACAGCTTTGGAAGCTCTCATCGACGGTTTCTAGCGGCCGTGCTCCACAGAGCTTCACAGCGCTACCACCTCGTTAGTAGAACATCAGATCGAGCACCAACTCTGGTCAGCTTCCGTGGTTGGTTGGTAACTGCAACCTTCCCGAGTTACCACATGTGGTTATCGTCTCGTGCCAACACAAACCCAGCAACTACTAGTGCCTGACGTCTCAGGAGGAGCAGCACGTTTTGCCATAGCTGCAGCAGTGCTGCATTGGTTGTCGCTGCTGTCGCCTCGTTGCTACACCAGAATCACCAGAAGCACCAGAAGCAACACGTTCAGGCACCAAGGCAGCAGCCAGCAACGGCGGCGGCAGCAGCGACTGCAGCAGCAGCATGGTTAATGCGCTTGATTCTTTTTCCCAGCTAGTCTGCAGCAGAGACTGCAGCAGCAGCCTCACCTCACCTCACCTTTGTCCCAACACCTGTGGAGCAGATGGTGTTTTTGGTGGAAGGAGCTGGCGGATTTACCACCACTCCTTTCCCCCCACTCTGGTTTGTGTTTTGCACTAACAGTGCAGGCATTTGCCTGCGCCAGTGCCATGCTTATGCCTGTGCCTGTGCCTGCCCGTGCCCGTGCCTGTGTCCGCGCCCGTGCCCGTGCCCGTGCCTGTGCCCATACCTGCGCTTGTGCCTTTTTGTGTTCTACGTATTCAGTGAACTTTACCCTGTTTTTTTTAGGAACGTATCTTGGTTTGTCTGGCTGCATATCCAGTCATAGATGCTCTTTTGATGGGTTGTGCACCTGACTGTGCCTCTCCAGCTGACTTTTATTTTAGGTGCAAGGTGTTGCTGCCCGTAGCTGACCTGTAGGTAGGTTCAGTGGGCAGTATTTGACTTTTTGACTGCCCAAAACGATAGTTATTCTGAATTTTGATTTAATTGTTGAGCAGATGGGCAGGCAGGCACACACTTGCCTTCATGCGTGCTGCTGATTGTCAAAGCAGGCAGGCGTATCACTGTTGGCCAGTGGCCACCTAATCGTACAGAAGCTACTTACAGAAACGAGGAAGGAAGGAGGCATACCATACATTATACATACCATACCACCCTTGAAAGTCCACTTCCCCACACCACCCAATCTGCCTGCCCTTTTACCTTTGCTCTCTTACCATCTACGGTAAAACTATACAGCATACCGTGGTAGTTCTGCAGGAGCAGATGTGAATTCCATTCTCCCATGCACTCTCATCCTCCCCCGCCCCTCTCCATCTCAAGCCCTTGATTCCGGCCTCCATCAACCCAATCAACTTCACTTCCCAGCAGGAGCCGATGCAAAAATCTTATCCCACGCGCTCTCGTCCCCGCCCGGACCCTCCCCTTCCACTGACAGCATCTCAAACACCTCATTCTCTGCCGCCTTCACCCCCAAGGCCTGCACACACCCCTCTGCCAGCACCACTCGGCTCGTCTCCCCTGAGAACGTATCACTCCCTCTCCTCACCTCCACAGCCTTTCTCATCCCAGCCGTTGCCTTGAGCAGCGTGTTCAGGTCGTAACTGGTGTAGGGCCCGTCTGTGAGCCTGCCTGGGCGCAGGATAGTGTACGGAATGCCCGAGGATTTCACGAGGTCTTCGGCCATTTTCTTGTACTTGAGCACCCCGAAGAGGTTGAGGATGGAGTAGGGGAGTTGATTGTAGCGCTCCACGCCGGCTGATGACACGAAGACGATGCGGGAGAGGTCTTGCGGGAGTGCTGCTAGGAGGTTCTTCACTCCTACGTAGTCTGGCGAAGGGGGCGGGGGGAAGGGGTTGGGGAAGTTGGGGGGGGAGGGGGGGGAAATGAGCATGTGAGGAAGAGGTTGAGGATGGAGTAGGGCAGCTGGTTGTAGCGCTCCACGCCGGCTGATGAGACGAAGACGATGCGGGAGAGGTCACGGGGGAGGGCTGCTAGGAGGTTCTTCACCCCTATGTAGTCTGGCGGGGGGTGCGGGGGGGGGGGGTTGGGGAAGAGAGGGGGGAGAGGTTGAAATGAGCACATGAGGAAGAGGGTGGAGTAGGGCAGCTGGTGGTAGCGCTCCACGCCGGCTGATGAGACGAAGACGAGGCGAGAGAGGTCTTGCGGGAGGGCTGCTAGGAGGTTCTTCACTCCTATGTAGTCTGGCGAAGGGGGGGAGGGGGTGGGGGTGGCTGTAGCGTTCGACGCCGGCTGATGAGACTAAGACAAGGCGGGAGAGGTTCATCACCCCTATGTAGTCTGGCTAATTGGAAAGGGTGGGGTGGGGTGGAGAGGAAGAATGATTATGAGGGAAACTATAGGAATGTTATGCGGAAGGTCGCGAGGGAGAGCCGCTAGGAGGTTCTTCACTCCGGTGTAAGGAGGACGGGAATGGGAGCTCAGAATATGAGAGATTTAAAGACCGTACCGGAGCTGCGTGCAGTGGTTAAATAAAGCTGGGAATTCTAAAAATAACTTCGAGCCAGAAAGGTTTATTAATGCTCAGAAAAGGGAGCAGTTGTACCCCACTGGTCCCCACTGGCCTCAATTGGTCCCCAATGCCCCCCCAACACACCCCAATAACCGCGCGTGCACCTTTAAGGGGAGAATCAAGAATCAGCGTACGAACTTCCCTGTTTGAGCCAGCTCGTTGTCTCCGTCCCACCATTTGGACGGGAAAGCAAGAATCGGGAATGATCGGCACACACGTGTCATCCCAATAATCGGCAACACACCACGCAAGATCGCAACAATAACCGAGTAGCATGGGATGGAAACGTACCTGTTTGCTCCGGCCCGTTGTCGCCGTCCCACCGCTTGGACGGCGAAGCACGAATCGCCAATGGTCACCCGAGAGCACATGCATCCCAATAACCGAGAGCACACCCGGCAAGATCGCAACAAGCTTGGACTGGGAACGTACCTGTTTGCTCCGGTCCGTTGTCGCCGTCCCATCGTTTCGACGGAAACGCCGTCGTTCCGACGCACACGATCGCTGCGGATATTCCGGCGAAGAGCGCGGGGGAGATGGTGCCGGGCTGGCGGAGATCTGCGGTCACGATCTGAATCAAATCCGCGGGCGCGTCGGCGAATAGCGACTCGGCTTTCTCGACGCTCCTAACCAGCGCGCGCACGGAGCGGTTCTTAGCTACGAGCGACGCGACGCATAGTTGACCCACGCCGCCGGATGCGCCGACGACGAGGACTCGTTCTACCGGCGGGTTTGGCGGCGACGAAGCAGACGATGCGGCCTCGGGAGTGTCGCTCGCGGCTGCGGCGGAGATTACTGCGACGCGTGAGTGGGTGGATTGGCGGCTGGGACGGTGTTGAGAGGCGGGGGTGGGGATTACGCGGGTGGAGAGCGCGATGGACTGACGGAGAGTGGAAACGCCGGAGATGGCGGGGAGAATGGTGGACGGTTGTGGAAAGGCGAGGCGCGCATTCGTGGGGCGTCTGGATAGAGATGTCGCGATGGTAGAGACATTGGAAGCACGAAGCGAGCAGCTGGGAGAAACGACAGCCATTGCTATATAAATAGCCAAGATATTCGAGCAATGCTCCTATTTCCCAGTCCCAAGACGATACAGGTATGGAGGAGTAGGAGGTGAGCAACTGAAATGCTCGAAGATAAACAACCTCAAAAGTAAATTTCAAGCAACAGGTGCAGGCTGGTCTGGTGGTCTGCCGGATTTCTTGTTTTCGGGCGAAGTGCAGAATTTGGAGTTCATGGTGCTATTCCGTATCTGGCAGCAGCTTGTGGCAAGCCCACAAGTGTTTCGGCATTCACTTGTTGGGATCGTAGTTGTGTTACCCTGTTATCGCACGATTTGAGCGGAATCCGAAATAGCACTCGTAGTTCTGCGAGAATTTGCTATGGCGACCAGAGCCGAAACAACTGGTGGTGTGTCGAGAAATGAATTTCGTGGAACCACCACCCGAAATCACTTCTTGTGGTGAGTATGAAGGCCACGTCAGACACCGCGTCGACTAGCTGATATTCGCTAAGAAATAATTCGTCAAAACATAGAAGGTTCGGATTTAACTATACTTGACCTTTCTGTCTGAAATTGAAAATCGCCCTTCAGCTTCCCACAAGCACCTGTTGACTTCCCACAGTCTCATACCGCCCATTGCATCGTCGCGTTGCCTCGCATGAATTTCCCGCACCGTCCCATGACACCGTGACGCTATCGTCTTTCCATGTCGCCTTTCCACGCGCGGCGCCGGTCCTGGTGCGCCGTGTCCAGTCATCTTCAGCGCGCCTTCCACACCAATCCACTCGCCGCCGCCGCGTCGTTCCAAACCGTCCCACAAGCGGCGCAGCAATCAACAGGAAACCCACTTAGGACCGCTTACGATCCGCATCGTCCATCCGACCGTCCATTTGATCGGCCATCTGACCGTCCATTTGATTGTCCATCCGATCATACGCATTACCTAAGATTCGGATCCTATCCATGGCCGCGCAAAGTAGCCGTTGAGTCAACCCAACGGTCACTTGAGTCAACCCAACGGCCACTTGAGTCAACCCAACGGTCACTCACTGCAGATCCTCGCGGTAGCCGTGACGTCGCGTTCAGAGCAAATTACTTGATCGACCGTTGGGGTCGTGAGAGCTTCGTCTCCCCGCCAGCACACACTTTGACGAGGTTCCTCTCCACCTCGCACGGTGCTGACGTGGTGCCATCGGATTCTGACGTCACTGCGTCACCTATTCGACCAGGCGAAGACGGGGAGGGTGACAATAGCGGGGGTGCAGCAGCGGGTGACAATAGCGCGGGTGCAGCAGCGGGTGACAATAGCGATGAAGCAGTGGAGGCGGAGGAGCCGAGCATACCGGTTGTGGCGATGGCTGACAGCCGTCCGATTGTTGTGATCGTAGGGCGACCCAACGTTGGGAAGTCAGCTTTGTTCAACAAGTAAGTAGCCTGATTGCACAGAAGCAAACCCCCCTCCACCTCTCTCCACCCCCGTGCAGGTTAATGCAGCGCAATGTGACACCCCTTTATGTATTCTTTCAGCTTATTCAACATACGTACATCCGCCCGCCCATACGATCCATCCAGACTCATGCGGCGAAGGGAGGCTCTGGTATGCGACACACCGCAGGGCCACATGACGAGAGACGTGCGTGAGGGCGTGTGCTCCTTCTTTGGGCTCCGCTTTCGAGTATTTGACACAGCAGGACTCGAACCCGCGACCTCTGCCTCCCACCGGGGGCATGAGGGTAGTGGGGCAGCAGAGAGTGGTGGTGGGAGTAGGCTTGTGGGATTCACTCCGAGCCTGCTGGGGAATTTACCAGAGGCGGAACGTGCGGCGATGGAGGCGTCGATTCTGCAACGAACGGCTGAGATTACGTCGTACTTGCTGGGGCAGGCAGCTGCGGTGCTGTTTCTCGTGGATGCCAGGTGGGTGTGTGCACGGTGCAGTGCTCTGATACCATGCAGCACGGTCCTTTGTTCTCTCTTCTGCTCTCTCCTCCTCCGTCCAGCTCCCCTTCTCTCGCTCTTATTCCATTGTACCCCCCCGCCCATTCCCCCCTCCCCTTCACCAACCCCATCCCCCTCCACTCCTCCCTCCCGTCTTCTTTTCCTTTGAATCTCCCTATTTTGTATCCTTCACTCTTTTGCTCTCTCTCTTATCCCCAATGTTTCCTTCTCCAACACTCACTCATCTTGCTCTTTCTCTTGCTCACTCCCACCCCTCTCCTCTTTCCCTCCCACCCACCGTACCTCATCGGAACCCCTTTCCTAAGAGCTGGAATTCAACCTGCTGACGTGGAGGTTGCTGATTGGCTGCGCCGCTCCGTCCCAAAGCACCGGGTGGTAGTGCTGGCGAATAAATGCGAGGGGCTGGGCGGCGACAGCACAGGCCTGCTGGCCTGCCACGTGGCAGAAGCCTATTCGCTGGGGTTTGGCGACCCGATTCCCATATCTGCTGAGTCTGGGGAGGGATTGGAAGACCTGTATGCTGCTGTGAAGGGACCAGTGGAAGAGAGGGAGAGGGAGATGGAGGAGAGGGAAAGGGATGAGCGGGAGGAGAGGGAGACGGAAATGAGGGAGCGGAGAGAGGAGATGGAAGGAAGAAAGATGGCCATTTCAGGTGAGCACATGTGGTTGTTTCAGGTGGAGGGGATTTTTTCCTCATGTGTTTGGCTTTGATGCTCTCTAGTGAGCTCATGAGAGCTTCAATGGGCTGGCCCTGCTGCTTTTAAAGTGGCTCAGGCGGGAAAATATCAGGCAACCTTGTGTGATGCGATGCTTTGCTTTCCCTCCACGTCTCTCTCTCCTTGGTGGTGTTCTGTGCAGCACAGGGATAAGCGCACGCGCGGAGCGGGGCGATTCTGCTGCGCTGTTGCCTGATGGCAATGAGCGCTCTGATGCACTGAATGGTGGCGCTGCTCATGCCTCTGGAGCTCTGGATATAACAACATTAGATGCGGCAGAGGAGGAGGAGGAGGAGGAGGAGGTGGAGGAGGACGAAGCAGCAGCACAAGCGTTGTTATCATCCTCAGCAGCAGCAGCAGAGGCGGCAGAGGCAGCAGAGATACCGTTACAGCTGGCGATAGCGGGGCTGCCGAACGTGGGCAAGTCAACGCTGGTCAACTCGCTGCTGGGCGCGCAGCGCGTGCTGACGGGGCCGGAACCGGGACTCACTAGGGATGCTGTGCGGATCGGCATCACCTACCAGGGCAAGCCCATGTGGCTGGTGAGAGGGGGGTGTGGGGAGTGGGGGGTGGGGACGGCACAGCGTGTGCTGACGGGGCCTGAGCAGGGATGCTGTGCGGATTGGCATCACGTACCAGGGCAAACCCATGTGGCTGGTGAGAGGGAGGGGGGAGGTGGGGGGAGGGAGAGGGGGATGGCATGACGAGTAAGGGGGAGAGAGAGAGAGCGGTTGTTTGTGAGTTTGTTAGATTTCTAGAATACTCACCAGGGCAAGCCCATGTGGCTGGTGAGAGGGGAGGAGGGGGCCGAAGAAGAGTGGGGGGGAGGGAGGAAGGGGAGGTTGTGGAGTGGTGTTCTATAAGGAGGGTGGGGGGAAGGGTTGTAACCACACAGGAGCTTGAAATGGGCCCCGTTTTCTTCCTTATTGGAATCGAAACTGGATCTTACCCGGAACACCGCCATCAGGATTGGCATCAAGTCACACCAAGGGGAACGCAATTGGGTGTCAGGATTGTCCCACAGGGGGTATTCTTAATTTCCTTCTTAATTTCCTTCGAAGGTTACTCCTCCAAGTTCCAACCTCAGGTTCGGGCCGGGCCTCTTGTTCTCTCCTATACCAGGTGGACACGATATGTGGGTGAAGGCAGCGCACGCAACTCTCCCCCTCTGTCGCTATTTATTCCTTTGAAACTCTCTCGACCCCTTTGAACCCCTCTAGACCTCTCTGAAACCCTCTGAAACTTTCTGAACCCGTAATCTTAAATCCGTGTCTCTTCCATGGCAGGTGGACACGGCGGGATGGGTGAAGGCAGCGCAGGCGAGACTCCCCTTCTGTCACTATTGTTTTCCTCTGAGACCCTCTTAACCCCTTTAAACCCCTCTGGACCTTTCTGAAACGCCAGGTAAGCACAGTGAAGGCAGTGCAAGTAAGGCAGAGGGGGCCTGTGTCGCGGCTTCTTCCTAAACCCCTCTGAACCGCTCTGAACCCCACGGCAGGTGGACACGGCGGGGTGGGTGAAGGCAGCGCAGGCAAGGCAGAGGGGGCCGGTGTCGCTGGCACGCATGGACATGGAGAGGAGCATTGGGCGAGCGCATGTGGTGGTGCTGGTGCTGGATGCTGCTGTGGTGAGTTGATTTCTGAGGCACCTTGGGTGGTGGTGCTGTGGTGCCGGTGGTGCTGTGGTGTCGCTGGTTCGCATGGACATGGAGAGGAGCATTGGGCGAGCGCATGTGGTGGTGCTGGTGCTGGATGCCGCGGTGGTGAGCTTCTAAGCTGTGTTCTTGAGCCGCATTGCCCACGATGCATGTGAGCTGTCCGAAGTTCAGAGCCCCACATTTCTCCTTGTGAAATGAAAATCCCTATCCCTCGTCTTGTCGTCCCCTCCGCCGGCGCCAGGTGGCGGAAGAGGAGAAGTCTCTCAAGGCAGCCGAGAGGGCGCTGGCGCGGTGGGTGTGGGAGGAGGGGCGCGCACTCGTGGTGGCAGCCAACAAGTGTGTGCTCCTTCCCTCTCCTCAACTCTACCTCAAGCACTGCGAACCCCACTGTGGTGTGGCAGGTGGCGGAAGAGGAGAAGTCTCTCAAGGCAGCCGAGAGGTCGCTGGCGCGGTGGGTGTGGGAGGAGGGGCGTGCGCTGGTAGTGGCGGCCAATAAGATGGATGCGGTGGGGGGCGACAGGGACAAGCGGTGGGTGAGGAAGAAGGTCAGGCGGGCCGTTCCTTTGGAGATTGCTGCACTGCTGCCGCAGGTGAGTGAATGAGTGAGTTTGTTTTCGAGGTATGGCATGGCGCTGGTAGTGGCGGCGAATAAGATGGACGTGGTGGGGGGCGACAGGGACAAGCGGTGGGTGCGCAAGAAGGTCAGACGGGCTGTGCCTTTGGAGATCGCTGCCCTGCTGCCCCAGGTGGGTGTGTGGTTGCTGCCCTGCTGCCTCTGGTGTGTGCAGGCAGGCAGTTGGGGTGTCACTAGAGGGACTAGAGGGACAAGCGGTGGGTGCGCAAGAAGGTCAGGCGGGCCGTGCCTTTGGAGATTGCTGCCCTGCTGCCGCAGGTGCGTGATGGAGGGAGGGTCTGTTTTGTGTATTCGAAACTGCTCAAAGCTCCCCCCTCAGGAGGTTAAAAACTGTGTACTGGGGTGCTGCTGCTGCTGCTCCTACCGCTGGTGGTGGTGGCGGCAAACAAGATGGATGCAGTGGGGGGCGACAGGGACAAGCGGTGGGTGCGCAAGAAGGTCAGGCGGGCCGTGCCTTTGGAGATTGCTGCCCTGCTGCCGCAGGTGTGTGCAGGCGGGCAGTTGGGGGTGTCACTATGGGGGTGACAGGGACAAGCGGTGGGTGCGCAAGAAGGTCCGGCGGGCCGTGCCTTTGGAAATCGCTGCACTTTTACCCCAGGTGAGTTAATGAGGGTTGTTGTTGGGATGTCACTGGAGGGACAAGCGGTGGGTGCACAAGAAGGTCAGGCGGGCGGCCCCTGTGGAGATTGCTGCACTTCTGCCCCAGGTGGGTGATGGAGGGGTGGTGCTGGGGCATGGCTTGTGGGTCCATGGTGGTCTACCCAGTCATGCTGTGCATTTGCGTCCCTCCCAACCCAGGTACAGAACCCACCAATGGGACTAGATAGTACCTTGAGAAGATTTTTGAGTCTACTAGAAATACTTTTAGCTGGTTACTGGGAAGTTCTCAAAGCCACGTAGTATTGAGTTCACAGACGTCTCACACGTGCTAGTTTCCTTTCCCCTTCCCCCTTCAGGTGCATAGCGTGTGTTGGTAGTGTTCACTACAGTGCTGCATGGGAAGGGCGGTAGGAGGAGCTCATGCAGGCCGTCTCGGACCATCTAGGACCGTCTCAGACCGTATCAAACCGTATCAGACCGTGTCAGACCGTCTCAGGCCTTGTCCGGTGGATTGATTGAACAAACTTGTTCCTGCTGCTCTTCCCCCTCCCCCCTCAGCTGCACAACGTGCCCATAGTGTTCATGTCAGCGCTGCACGGGGAGGGAGGCAAGGAGCTCATCCAGGCCATCTCAGGTTGTGTCAGGCCGTCTCAGGACTGCCTTTCCCCCTCCCCTCCTCCTCCCAGCTGCACAATGTGCCGATAGTGTTCACCTCAGCACTGCACGGGGAGGGCGGAAAGGAGCTCATGCAGGCGGTATCAGACTGTCTCATACAGTCTCAGATTGAATTAGGTGGACTGAACAAGCCCTTTCTCGCTGTGACTATCCCCTCCCTCCCCTCCCCCCTTCAGCTGCACAACGTGCCGATAGTGTTCACCTCAGCACTGCACGGGGAGGGAGGCAAGGAGCTCATGCAAGCGGTATCGGATGCATACGACCGGTGGAACACCATGCTGCCTGCTGCCCGCCTCAAGCACTGGCTGCCACAGGTGAGCGTGGGGGTCGCTGCTGAGGTGTCGGGGAGAGGGAGGCAAGGAGCTCATGCAAGCGGTATCAGATGCGTATGACCGGTGGAACACAATGGTGCCTGCTGCCCGCCTCAAACACTGGCTGCCACAGGTGAGAGTGGGGGTTTCTTTCTTAGGTGCCTGGTGGCAAAGAAATGGGAGGCAAGGAGCTGATGCATTCATGTAGGCGGTATCAGGCGCGTATGACCGGTGGAACAACATTCTGCCTGCTGCGCGCCTCAAGCACTGGCTGCCACAGGTGAGCCGCAAGTGGCTTGGCTTTAGAGTCGACTCGATTTTAATTATAACCATGCTGCCCACTGCCCGGCTGAAGCACAGGTGAACTTGGAGAGACAGGTTACAGGTTGTACTGATCCCGATTTTGTTTTAATCTCTCTCGTTTGTTTCACTCAAACCTGCATAACGTTTCCGGCTCCAACCATTTTCACTACTTTCATCATGGACGTTTTACAAGCAACTCCCTCCCTCTCCCAACTTTCTTATTGCAGAAATACTTGTGGCGCTACTTGTGCGGAAATACTTGTGCACCAGTACGCATGCATGCTTTACGTACTCCTCTTCCTCCCCCTTCACTTGTTCCTCTTCCTGTCTCGCCTGCCCTACCCAGACCCTCAGGAAGCTTCCTGGGTCGTGCACTGCAGCTTCCGTCAAGAGTATCGTGCAAGTCAAGTCACGCCCGCCCACCTTTGTGGTGCGCGTGACTGCCGCTGCTGCAGGGGACCGGTCGCTCGCCCGCTTCTTTTCCACGAGAATTGCAGCTGACTTTGGGTTTGATGGTGTGCCGGTGCGTGTGGTGCTGCGAACCAAGGAAGGCACCAGATGGTGATGGCTGTGTGGGAGACCGTGGTTAGTGCTGCTGCTGCAGAGGACCGTTCACTCACCCGCTTCCTCTCCTCCAGGCTCGGGGCTGACTTTGGGTTTGACGGCGGGCCGGTGCGTGTGGTGCTAAGAACCAAGGACGGCAGCACCCGATGCTGATGGCTTTTGGTGGGCAGATGGTCGGATCACATTCCTCTCCACTAGGATAGCAGCTGGATTAGGATTGCACGATCGACGTCAGAAGTGCAGGTCGCCTAGCAAACTAATTAAACCAGAAAATAAGGGGTGACCCCTGAAAGGTGAATGATTCTTTGAGGTGATGAGTGGCTGGTGCCAAGGTTCGGACCGCATGTCAGGTCTGAGTGAGACACACGTCTGAATGATGGAGGCACAAAGCTTAGCTCAGGCGCTAAGGCACGAGCTGACTGGTGTGTGAAATATCCCGTGGCAATTGGCGATGGATACGTGTAATTTCTTACTCATAGTGTCATGTCTACATTCCTAGCACCGTATTCCTAGCACCGTATTCCTAGCACCGTATTCCTAGCACCGTATTCCTAGCACCGTATTCCTAGCACCGTATTCCTAGCACCGTATTCCTAGCACCGTATTCCTAGCACCGTATTCCTAGCACCGTATTCCTAGCACCGTATTCCTAGCACCGTATTCCTAGCACCGTATTCCTAGCACCGTATTCCTAGCACCGTATTCCTAGCCCGTATTCCTAGCACCGTATTCCTAGCACCGTATTCCTAGCACCGTATTCCTAGCAACCAGGTATTCCTAGCACCGTATTCCTAGCACCGTATTCCTAGCACCGTATTCCTAGCACCGTATTCCTAGCACCGTATTCCTAGCACCGTATTCCTAGCACCGTATTCCTAGCACCGTATTCCTAGCACCGTATTCCTAGCACCGTATTCCTAGCACCGTATTCCTAGCACCGTATTCCTAGCACCGTATTCCTAGCACCGTATTCCTAGCACCGTATTCCTAGCACCGTATTCCTAGCACCGTATTCCTAGCACCGTATTCCTAGCACCGTATTCCTAGCACCGTATTCCTAGCACCGTATTCCTAGCACCGTATTCCTAGCACCGTATTCCTAGCACCGTATTCCTAGCACCGTATTCCTAGCACCGACCGTATTCCTAGCACCGACCGTATTCCTAGCACCGACCGTATTCCTAGCACCGTATTCCTAGCACCGTATTCCTAGCACCGTATTCCTAGCACCGTATTCCTAGCACCGTATTCCTAGTACCGTATTCCTAGTACCGTATTCCTAGTACCGTATTCCTAGTACCGTATTCCTAGTACCGTATTCCTAGTACCGTATTCCTAGTACCGTATTCCTAGTACCGTAATATGCAGCAGTAACTTTATTCAGCTCAGCATCCTTAAACCCCGGCAGACCTGGGGCTGCTTATTGTGCAGAAGCACCAACACCTTGTCACTTTGTATAGTTGCCGTTCAGACATTAATCAGCTGAGCAGAGTGGGTGTGAGCCGGGCAGCTTCCCTGGCGGTGCGCTGCTCCCCCAGCAAAATGGTGACCCCCTTATAGCTTATTTTTTAGGCGCCTAAAACCCATCCGTATATTTGCTGTTGAGACTACAATCAGCTGAGCAGAGTTGGTGTGAGGCGGGCTGCTTCCCTGGCGGCGCGCTGCTCCCCCAGCAGAATGGACCCGCCCACAGCCGCCCCCACGATGCCCGCCTCGTTGCGCATCTCCGCTGCCACTATGGGCGTGCCTCCAGGTACTGAGAGCAGATGCAGGAACTGCGGGAAGAGGGGTTGGGGGAAGGAAGGGGGATTGAGAATGGAGGCGGGGAACGAGAGTCCGCGGATTCAAGGCATCTCCGCTGCCACTATGTGCGTGCCCCCTGGAACCGACAGCAGATGCAGGAACTGCAGGTGGTGGGGGGAGGAGGGGGAGGGGGCAGGGTGGGAATCGTAAGTGAGAAAGATGGGAGAGGCGGGGAATAAGAGTGGGCGGACTGGAGTCATATCCACTGCCATGATAAGTGTGCCGCAAGGCACTGACAGCAGATGCAGGGGAGGAAGCTTTTGAGTCGACTCAAAAGCACGATAAGAGTGGCCCCGGGCACTGACAACAGATGCAGGGGAGGAAGGAGGGAGAACGAAGAAATGGGGTGAGGAAGAAAAGTGGAGGAGGGGGTGGATGGGTGGGTGAGAGAGAGTAAGTAGACGGAGGTGATCTGATGACCTGCAACATTGGGCAAACGAGCTCCCTGCAAGTCAGTGCAGACGGGGAGTAAGAGTGAGGGGGCTTGCAGGGGATGGTGGTAACATTCGTAGAATTGGAAAGGCATGCCCGTGGAAAGGGAGGGGAGTGTGGATTGTGATATTTCAAGCATGGAGATCGCATGTGAAGGACAAAGTCGAATAGCAACATTGCTCTCCCTTACTCTGCCCTCTCACCTTTTCATCCTTCTTGCTGATGCCTCCACCAATCACCTGCGAGCAAGCACACAGCAACATACAGCAGCAAAGAACAAAACTGTCAGCTCACGCATTAGGCATGCATTACAGCCTTAAATACAATCCAACCACATTGGGACGAGCACAAGAGTACTCTGCTACTTTTGAGGCGCCTCAAAAGTGGGACGGGCAGAAGAGTATTCTGCAATAAGGCTGTGACGCAGTAGCACCGTACACTACAAGGTCCCTATTCCCTGCCCGGCCCACTTCTTACAGCGTATGCCACAGCACCTCTGCAAAATGTATGAATTCCTTCAACGAAAAATAAGGTAACACTCCATCCGTACCAAGTACTCAGTCACTCGCCTGGCCCTCTCTTTCCACCTCACATCCGCCGAATCCATATTGCTGATACAGTACGCTCTGTACACTCTGTACACGATACAGTACTTTGTACTCACTATAAGGTCCGGCTGGAGGTAATGCTCCATGCGCGCCAGGTACTCGTTCACCCGCCCAGCCCACTTCTTCCAGCTCATATCCGTCCTGTGCTTACCACTGGCGGCGCGCCAATTCTGTACACTCTGTACACGATACAGTACCAAGCACTTACAATAAGGTCCGGCTGAAGGTAATGCTCCATGCGCGCCAAATACTCGTTCACCCGCCCAGCCCACTTCTTCCAGCTCATATCCGTCTTCTCTTTCACTGCTCCAGATGCCACCTTCTCGGCAATTTCCCCGTTGACTTCTATGTGCCCCATCTCTAGGTTCGGCACCAGATGCCCGCCCACGAACAGTGCCGTGCCTATCCCCGTGCCGAACGTGGTCATCAGGACCGTGCCTTCCCGCTGCAAGGGTCGGCCGGCGCCGAACCTCATTTCGGCGAATCCTGCTGCATCCGCGTCGTTGATTGCTGCCACGTGGCAGCCTGTGGCGCATTGGACGAGATCAACGGCGTTGATGTTGATCCAGGACTTGTCAACTGAGACAAGGCGAGGAGCGAACGTTGTTCCGGAGGTGGAGGGGGTTTGCAATAGGGAAGAAGTTAGGATGAGGTAAAGGCTGGATTCATGATCTTGTTACCACAGAGCGACTATGCTCCTCTATTCTTTGCCCTTTTTTTTCCGTTTGTCTCTGGTTAGCCCCATTCTCCATCACATAGTTTCCTCTTGAGATGATTCATCGGTTCAAACTACTTCCATCGTGCTCGAGGAGCAATGAACTTGTTATTGATTGTACTCACTATTGGCAGCACTTCGGACGATGCCACGTCGGACGACAGACGGAACGCCAATTCCGATTGGCCCATCCCACTGGCGAGGCAAACGGAGGGATGCGGGAAGAAAGAGCGAGGAAAGTTGAAGTCATATTTGAAGGAGGAACAAGAAAACCAATGGGCCTGAATATTCTCAGTTGGTGAACAAAAAATAAGTAAAAAACGAGCTTACAAGCCAGCAATTGACAGAAAACAGCACTCACCCGGAAGTGCTCCTTGATCTGCCTGATGACGTCAGCGACAGCCTGTGGCGTGGCGGGATTGGGCGTGGGAATACGGTACCGCTCCAGCAGCAGCGTTCCCGTCGCTACGTCCACCGGCGCTCCCTTGATTCCCGTCCCGCCGAAATCC
Source organism: Closterium sp. Naga37s-1 (assembly GCA_947471745.1). Taxonomy (NCBI): domain Eukaryota; kingdom Viridiplantae; phylum Streptophyta; class Zygnematophyceae; order Desmidiales; family Closteriaceae; genus Closterium; species Closterium sp. Naga37s-1. The sequence goes on along the minus strand of CANJKZ010000187.1, from coordinate 243,738 downwards.
AATCCCAAGACGATCGACAGCTCGTCCTCGTGGTGCCTCTCTCGCAGCATGATTTCCCGCCAATGCTGCGGATCCCGGTGAAAAAGTTCCATTGGGGGTACCGGCTCGTGGGAATGGACAATGGGTGCGGTGGTTTCGTGCTGATGCTGCTGCTGGAATTGCGTCGTGGAGGAGAGGGAGCCAAGATTCGACGAATTGGAGGGAGGCGGCGGGGTCGAAGGGCCGGCCGCTGCGGAAGCGAAAATTGGGAATGCGGACTTGGAATTCTGACACGCGCAAACAGTAGACGAGGATAGCTTGAGATCAATCTTTCGCCAAGAGTGCAAAGGGATGAGCTGGCCGGAATGGTGCAGGGAGGCCATGGCTGAGGCGGGACTCGAGTGCAATGAGGATGAACGAGTAGAGGCACCAGAGACTGAACGAGTCAATACGACGGGAGTAGCTGACAGGGAGACCGCCATAAAACGGACAAATCTAGAGAATGCAGGTTGGGAAAGGCGAGCTCCGCGGGGGAAAAAAACAGCTGGACAATCCCTGCTCCAAACAACAGAAGGTTTTATGATGGGAGCAGGAAATGGTGTGAAGCAAGTATGATGGCTTCTCATCTCACGCTTGAAATTCGGAATTTGGAATTCGGTTGCAGCAGCAGCATTCCCCAAAGAGCGGCGGGGCAGAGATGGGGGGAGAGGGGGAAAGGAAAGAAGGGGAGGAAGGGAGGGGAAGAGTGGTGGGCTTGGCGGGCAGCGTACCATACCATCATGCTCGAGCACCGGGGAGCGGAGATGTGCAGCGCAGCGGAGCAAAAGGCCCGCCAAACCAACACGTTTACCGTTGAAGTCGATAAAGCGGAGATGTACATGCTCGCGGTTTTCGCGAAGCTAAAAAAAAATCGCATCGCATGGCATCAGTTTCGCCATGCCCCGTCGACAAACCGCACAGACAGCTAAAAAGTCTGCGCTCCTTCGTGGCGATTGCGAACGCTGACGTGTGATTGACCTATGACAAGTAAAGCGAATATTCCCCACGATCCTATACTAACTACTCTGTTACAGTGTACTTTGATGTCGTATTATTTGGCTATAATGACCGCACAACTTTGGATATGAACTCGCCTTTGTAGCCTCTTCAAAGCCAGAATTTACCAGCTTCTCATTATTAACAATTTTGTACATCTCATATTGCTGAAGCAATCTCCATGTGCATTATTTCTTTCTGACGCATCTAAACTAGCAAGCATCAACGTGTCGCAGTAGATCTTCCCCACCCCGTTGCACACCACCCTTCCCCACCCACACGCTTACCACCCCTTCCCCTCCCCATCCTCGTGCACAGCACCCCTTACTCCCCCAATCCCACCCCCTTCCCGTCCCATCATGGACTACTCGCTGATGGTAGGAGTGAGAGGAGCGGTCGACGCTCGTGGTGAGCAGCAGTTATAACTTGTCCCTCATTCCCCACCCACACCAGCCCTTCCCACCCGCTCCCTTCCCCATCCCCACCCCCAGAAACACGCCATCATGGACTATTATCTGCTGGTGGGGTAAGAGGAGGAGCGATCAACAGTGATGGTGGGGATAATCGACTTCATCTGCCCCTACACGTGGGTTAAGCAGCTGGAGAGGTAGATCAAAGCTTCTGGGCTTCTAGGGGGAGGTGGGGCACGCAAATACTCAACTCCAAAGGTGACATCTCTGTCGAAACACAAGAAACAGTTCCGAAAGGCCACGCATACTTACCTTGTGATGGCGCCGGATCAGTGGGTGCCGAGGGTGTCGGAGATTGCTACTACGGCTGCTTGTGTGGTCATGCTGCTGTGCTGTCGTATAGGCTGATTCAGCAAGGGGCGGAACCAGATCAGAAACAACAAGAGAAGCGACAGCAAGAGCACCAGCAGCCACAGCAGAAGTTGTAGAAGATGGTGCTGCAGCAACAGTGGGATTGCATACTTACTTTGCGATGGTGCCGGATCAGTGGGTGCCGCGGGTGCCAGAGATTGCCACCACGGCTGCTAATGTGGTTGTGCCTGCTGTGCTGCCGTCTAGAAGTAGCAGCAGAAGCAGTAATTGTGATTGGTACCATAAATGATGGTACTAATAAGGCCACTAGGCTTTTGGTATGTGCGTTGGTGTTGATTGTAGACAAGTAATCACACCCAGAGCAGCACCAACAGTACGGGGGGGGCGCCGAATGCCTTTTGAGTCGATACAACAAAAGCCACGAAAGGTCTCGGCACCAATAGATGGCAAGCAAGACGAAGCAGCAAGAGGGTATCGACAGAAGCCATTGTACGCAACCCTGGATTTTAGCTGATTACCCTGTATATAATTGCTAACAAGGTGCCGAACATGTATCGTTTTTCATGCTTCAAGATACTCAACCAGTACTGAACCTGAATATACAAGTGTGTATTGCACTTGTTATACCGTAAGCATGGGCCATTGGTACTACTATCACTTAAATTAATTAATTAGTGCAAGCTGGGGCGAATGCAAATTCCATATTTTTTCGAGTAGTCCTTCCAGGCACTTCTACATATCGTCAAGTTCAGGCTTTGTTAGTCAAAACTATCAATATACTATTGACTACGTCATTGGTTTGAGTTTAATGATGTAACCTTGTGGTCTATGTGGTGGCAGTCCTTCTGGCATGCCCTCAAGAAAAATGGCCAGATCCTACGTTCTTTTATTGGCAAGTCATAGTGTACTTACATTGGCTACTGCAAATTTCTTGACGAGTCGTGTTTTCATCTTCTCGAATGTTAACAGCGTACACCTAAGCTCCACCCACTATGGCATGTTTCGTCGTGGACCATTGAAGACTCGGTTGAACTTTAAGGGTATGGCAATATGGTAAGCGCTCACTTGCACGGTGCAGTCACCTGCCATCCAATTAATTTGCGGATTGTGCAGTTGAAGCTAATCACGCCCAAGAAATAATAGGTGGGCACCATTGAGTCTTTGCGGAATAAGTAAGTCACCCCCCCCGCAGTGAAATCGAATATGATGTACGCGTTATGTATGGTGTCCGGTGTGACGTTGACCTGCACGCATCGATATCATATAAACATTAGTTAAATGGCAGTTGCAGTTTCCTAGCAGTGATGGTATTGGTGATACTGTAGCTTGCTGTTTCGTCGACAATAATTTTGACCGTGGCCCCGCGTTTCGCATCTCTAAGTAGTATATTGGTATCTACTGCACCGCCATCTTTATTCAGTAGAGCATGGCCGACGTCATTAATCGGCATTGTTACTCGGTGAGGGTCGCCAAGGTCGGGCATGCTTCGGTCTCGCCAAAATAAGGAAGATTACATTAAAAAAAAAAGTGAAGAATGACATGTCATTCGCCAAATTTACATGCTGGAGTACAGTGTTATAATAATGCTTTCTTTTATTTCACCTTGTATTTCTTTCTTCCCTTCCTAATCAAATCCCTCATTTGCTCTCTCAAAATTTATAGCTCCTCCACTTTCTATAGCTTTTTGACATGGTTTCTAGAGCTGTAAGTTCTTAGGGCATTCCTTGTCCTTCTTAGTCATGCTTGCCTTCCCTCCCGTCGGCCTTCTCTGTTGCTAGTGCGACCTGCTGCTACTGCGGAGTGACTCGCTGCCGCTAACACGTCATCAACGTGACGGTCGTGACGACAAGGTGATCGACAGGGCGGCCGTCGTGCATGCCGCTGCCGCATCTGCATCACATCTGCCGCACTTGCTGCGCCCGTCGTGCGCCCTGCCGCGGCTGCTGATGTGGTGGGAGGTGGCGGGCGTGGCGGACATGGCGGATAACGAGCGGCTGATGGCGGCCGTGGCAAATGAAGGGCTGCGGGATGCCCTTCCTTAGTGCCCCCTTCTCCTCATTTTGGCACGCCCCTTATCCTCCTCTCGCTGCTGCACCTGTCATTCCCGCACCTACCGCCGCTGCGCACCTGCCACCGCTGCATCTGCCGCCTCATCATCTACCACCGTTGCACATGCCACCGCTGTACCTGGCTGCTGCTACATCTTCCGCTGCGCATGTCCCCGGTTCTTCCTCTTTCGCACTCGGACGGTGTACATATTCGGTAGGTGTGACTTTCACTTGGTTCTTGTTCGAATCAGTTTAGGGGGTGCGTTAAAACTGCTCGCTGCATAGACTGTAGTATAGATATTCCCATCCTACTGTTGGAGGTGCACAGTGCATAAAGCTTTCCCGCATTTATTCCTTCTCGTCCTAATCCAGGCCTTCTTTTGCTATCATAATTTTTTGACATGTAGGTATTCAAATATTTATGTTATAGTATTGGATATTTTGAGCTAATCGCCTAACATCGTGCACTTATTCTGTCAAAGTATGTCAACATTGTGTAGCCTGCAGTGGGGTACTCAATAGTGAGTACAGCTCCTTAGGGTTTGATATTTGTATCCTGCTGCTTGCTAGTCCAAATATCCTTTTCTTCAATTCTGTTTCCGTTTGTTCAACTCTCCCTCGTACTTGGCGCCTCCTTCCTAGTCTTAGCGTGGCCTAGGCTACTAAGCTTAGGCCCGTCTGCTAGTATGTTTGACATGGTATCAGAGGGCGGTGTGTCACTGCCGCCTTCCTGTATGGGCCCACCACCTGCTTCCGCTGCCGTACTGTCCGCCGCGCGCCCCGTGGTGCGCGGCGCAGATACCCTAATTTCTGCCCGCCGCGCGCTCGAGGCGCGTGGCGGTTTACCCTTCCGTGGCGCCCGTCGTGGTGCCCTTGGGGGGCATGCGCGGTCCCCTCCCGTCGCCCGTCGAGGCGCTCTCGGGGGCCCGCGCGGCCTCCCCTCCCGTCGCCCGTCGTGGCGCTCTCGGGGGCCCGCGCGGCCTCCCCTCCCGTCGCCCGTCGTGGCGACCACGGGGGCCCGCGCGCGGTCCCCTCCCGTCGCCCGTCGAGGCGCACTCGGGGGCCCGCGCGGCCTCCCCTCCCGTCGCCCGTCGTGGCGACCACGGGGGCCCGCGCGCGGTCCCCTCCCGTCGCCCGTCGAGGCGCACTCGGGGGCCCGCGCGGCCTCCCCTCCCGTCGCCCGTCGTGGCGCCCACGGGGGCCCGCGCGCGGTCCCCTCCCGTCGCCCGTCGCGGCGGCTCTGGGGGCCCGCGCGGCGCCCTTCCCGTCGCCCGTCGTGGCGGCCCTGGGGGGCCGCGCGGCTCCCTTTCTCGTCGCCCGTCGGGGCGCCCTGGGGGCCGCGCTCCTCCCCCCCCCCCCCTCCCTCCTACCTTTCACCTGCAGCGGCCGCCCCTGGAGCCGCCCGCCACTGCAGCAGCCGCCCCTGGAGCAGCCCGCACCTGCATCAGCCGCCCCTGGAGCAGCCCGTGCCTGCAGCAGTCGCCCCAGGACCCGCGCGAGCCGCCCCTGCAGAAGCCCGTCCCGTCCCCCCCCCCCCCCCCCCGTGCTGCCCATTGCTCCCATTCCGCCGTGCGTTCCGCAGTGGTGGGGGTGTGGGGTGGCGAGCATGGGGGTGCGAGGTGTGGGTGCTCCCCTTCCTTTTCCCCTCCTCCTTTTTCGTCTCCCACTGCTGCAGCTGCTGCTGAGGGGGGTGGAGGTGTGGGAGCCGCGGGGAGTGGAGCTAGGGGGGTGACGTGGGAGTGGAGCTAGGGGTGCAGCAGGGGGTGTGTGGGGGGTGCGGGACAGTTGGGGGAGGTTGAGTGGAGGCAGCCGTCTTGTCGTCCGCAGCGCCTGTAGTCCGGAGCCGTCGCGCTCTAGTAGCCCAGCGAGCCTGCTGCGCCAGTCGCCCGTGGGTCCGTTGCTCCTGCCGCTCGTCGTAGCCGCAGAGCCTGTTACTCCTGTAGTCCGGAGCCGTCGTGCTCTCGGTAGCCACTGTGCCAGCTGCTGCTCCTGTTGCCCGTGTGTCTGCAGCTTCAGTCGTCGCCTCCCATCTTCTCTCCTCCCACAGTCCCTCTTCCTCCTCACTTGCCTTCTGTGACTGCCTCTAGCTTTGCTCATAATTGTGAACTATTGCACTGCCTGCTCATTGTGCTGATTACACCCCACTTTGGCTATGGGGGTGTGTCAAAGTATGTTATTTGTGTAGCCTGCAGTGGGGTACTCAATAGTGAGTACAGCCCCTTAGGGTTTGATATTTGTATCCTGCTGCTTGCTAGTCCAAATATCCTTTTCTTCAATTATGTTTCCGTTTGTTCAACTCTCCCTCGTACTTGGCGCCTCCTTCCTAGTCTTAGCGTGGCCTAGGCTACTAAGCTTAGGCCCGTCTGCTAGTATGTTTGACATATTCGTTGGTTCCTTTGATGTCGCTCTCGTACCTTAATGTATAGTTAGCCGTGAATTCAGTGATAGGGAGATTGGTTGTAAGCTTCAAGTAATTCTACAACAAAATGGAAAGGAAGAAGCGCATATTTGTTTATTTTGTGTTTGTGTGTTTTGCACTTGCTCAGTGGAGCTAAGATAGTGCACTGCTTTGCGTGGGGATTCAAGTGCAAAATGATACATACGAAACAATTTTTTTGCAGGGTGGTGACAAAAACTCTCTACTATCAATTAGAGAAAAGAAAGCTGCCTGCTCCAGGGAGCTGTAGATTACCACCAGTACCGCCGCCCGCCACATTGCCGCTGTTGCGGTTGATTCTGTTCTGTACACATGTGGACGTGTTGACTGGATGACATGGAGGGCTTCGACAGGTTCGGTGGCAGTAGCACAGCTGTAGTGCGGTGCCATCATAAATGGAACGATTTCGAGGTAAGAACATAACCGTTCTGAACCGTAATGAAACATGTTAAAAACCTCTATATTCAGCAGAACCACGTTTAGCCTCCAGCAGCAGCGATGCGGAAGGTGATGGAATCTGATCCTCGGGTTGCACCTTGTCCTGAGCTCTTGGCGTGCCACGTCACCCACACCACCAGCACCACCACCAAAGCCCGCCCCACCGACATAGTAACCAAGCAATGGCACCCACCACACATCTTGCAGCTTTGGTTAGTTGACCTTTCATGGCCTCAGGCAGATTTGTAAACCAAGATTTCGGGAAATTTTGCTTTTCGTTCGTTTACAATTGACTTCGAAAGGGTTCGTTCGTTCGTTTACAATGGTCTAAAGCGTTTAAAGCAATTACCGCCCTTCATCGTGGTTAAGCGTACTAAACCGCGTCAAACGAACCTGAACAGAGTTATGATACGTCGAATCGAAAGGTGAGGTGAGGGTAGCACTTCCCAAAGATATCAACACCGCTCCGCCATCTGCGGCCATCACAACAGGCCCTATGTAGCTTCACTTATCCGTCCGAGCTTAGTTTGAAAGAGTATCAGCAGTACCTCGCAGCCAGAATCTCCGTTTACGTTTACCACGTCCTCGCAATGCCTCACAGGAAGTTGAAACGCTTTTTCAGCGGAAAGGTCCGCGACGATCGCGCGACAGAATCGACGCATGCCGGCTCGCTATGGCGGGCCGTCGCTTCTGTGCGTCGAGCAGACACTGCGGGAGTTTCCCTAGGAGAATCTGACGCTTCTGTAGCGCGAACAGCGGCTGATGCGGAGAATAACGCAGATTGTCTCGTAAACCCGCCGGACGAATCGGAAGCAGCAGTAGTAGTAGGAGTATCCAGGCAATCAGCGCATCGACCCGGCCGCGTCAATGTTGTGCGAGAGGCAGTACACGGAAGTTCCGTCGCTCAGCGCGACGATCTCGCGACGGCTAATAGCGCTGATTGTCGTCTGAACGATGGGCTAGGATATCGCGGAGCCGATGGTAGCAGTCCTTGTAACAGCGGTAACACGAGCAGCCATAGTAACGCCCGCAGCGACTTCTGCTGCGCGCCGATGTTCCGACGCCGCCGGGACCGTGCTCCACTGTGTCATAAGCGCGACGACGATTCCGCCAGTGACGGCGGGAAGAAAGCAGGAAAACGTTATGATGGACGAAGACGCAGACGAGGTAAGCGCCGGCACATAATACACTCGGAGGAAAGCTTGGTCAAGAAGCAAGTGTGGAGACAGCTTATAATTCACGTCACTGGCACAATCATGATTTTTCTTGGTCGGCAGGCTTTCGACCGCGTCTCCTCCTGAGCCATTGGCTTTGCGTTCCCCTGCGTGAGAGGCGGCGGGGCTTTTCGCATCTTCGTTCGTCTGGTTCACCTCAAACCCCCGTCCCAGCGTCCCTAACCTCAGCGTCACTCCTCGCAGCGCCCCCTCATAATGCGTCCCGTTCATCTTTGATTCCCATCCCAATCACCAGCCCCCCGGCCACCCGCCGGTTGCGGGTCACAATCCGATTCCCCTGTGTCGTCCGAGTGATCAAGTATATTAAAGTCACTTGTGAGAATTCTGAAAAGTGACTCCAATACACCCGCCACTTTGTCAGCTAGCACCTCACGATTCTGTTTCCCTTGTCGTCCGAGTGATCAAGTATATGATGGTCGTCACATCACATCTGAGAATTCTCAATGTTGACTCCAATACACCCGCCATTTGAGCAGCCATCGTCTCACTATCCAATTTCCGTCGCCGTCACCGAGTGATCAGTATCGTTCTCGGCGTGGCCGCGACGTTTGATGGTCGCAAATATGTCATCCATCCAGCTTCTCATGATGAACTTCGTTGCATTGGTCGTGAGCGAGCATGTGACGCGCTCGCTTCTGAGTCGACTCAAATGTCCCCTCGTGGCCGTTGATTCAGCTCAGCTGCACGCAGCTGGTCTTTGCCTTGCCCGACTCTTGAGGCGCCTCAAAAGTCGTTTCTTGACCCGCAGTTCTCGGCGTGGCCGTGACCTTAAATCCGACTCAGATGTCGTCCAATTGCCTTGGCCGTGTGCATGCGGCGCGCTCGCGCCTCTCGCGGCTTTCAGTCGTTCCCTTACCGTTTTCTTCCTTCCTTCCTTCCTTCCCATGTTTCCTTCATGCCGTTACGTGCGAGAATTCCAAAAAGTAATTCTGTCACTTTCTTTCCATTGTTCCCCGCTTCCCATGCTTTCTTCACGCCGTTCGTCCCTAGTTTCCAAAGCTCTCCACTCCACTGCCTCCCACTGCCTTCTGGCCTGATTTTCTCATAAGAGTTTTTCAAACTCTCCTTCCCTTCCGTCTCCTCCGCCCCACCCTCCTCTCCTTCTCCTCAGTCTCTGTGTTCCACGTGTTAATAGCGTTATGGATCATGATCGGCGTGGGCGTGTGCGTGTGGCGATTCGTAGCGAGGCAGTACCAGTGGCACGGGGAGCGGCAGGGGGAGCTGAGGCAATGGTGCTCCCAACGAACCATGGTGCTGGAGCAGCAGCTGCTGGCGCACACCGGGCAGACCCAGGTGAGTGAATAAGAAAAGAATCACACGCCTTGGCTTGGATATTTTTAGAATTCTAGATAAATCCCGGCTTGTGCGAGGAGGCAGTACCAGTGGCACGGGGAGCGGCAGGGGGAGCTGAGGCAATGACGTTCGCAGCGAGCCATAATGCTGGAGCAGCAGCTGTTGGCGCACACCGGGCAGACCCAGGTGAGTGAATAAGAAAAGAATCACACAGCCCCAGGATGTATGGAGGTATTGAGCAAGCGATGGTACAGGAGCGAGCGATGGTACAGGAGCGAGCGATGGTACAGGAGCAGCAGCTGCTGGCGCATACAGGCAGACGCAGGTGAGTGAAACGACAGGTGTTGCATGGGATGCCTTGGGTTGGGCGAGGCAGTACCAGTGGCAGGGGGTGGGATGGGATGTGTGGAGGTAAGGGAGCGAGCGATTGCGCTGGAGGCTGGAGCAGCAGCTGTTAGCGCATATCGGCCAGACACAGACGCAGGTGGGTGAAACAAAAGAATTTAGTCATCACATGCACTGGTTACATCATATTCCGGTGCTGCTCCCTCTGACACCCCTCCCTCGTGACGTTTCCACTGCAACCCACCCCCCCCACCCCTCCCCCCCCCCCTTCCCCCCCCTGGTGTGCAGACGCTGGCAGGCTTGGTGTCATCCCTAGGTCACATGACCGAGGACGGCCAGTGGGTGCTGGACACGTGTCTCTCTGAGAGGCGCTGGCTGGCGTATCTCAGCCAAACCAAGTCCACCCGGCCTGGAGGCGCTGGGGCGTTTGCGTGTCTCTATGTCACGCACGCTCAGAGGTCAGTCATTGCATCTGTCTCCATCACTGATGCTTTCTCGAATCTCAACCTGCCGCTTTGTGACCGAACAACCGAAGCACCCGTGTCTTCGGGCCGGCCAGCCATGCCTCTCTCGCACGCGCCAGCCAGCCATGCCTTCGAGCTGTGGAGCAAACAGTACCTCCTTTCCTCCTTGCCACTGCAGCAGCCGTTTTTGAGTCGACTCAAAAACTGCCGCAGCCATTTCTGCCATTCTATCTATGCTGGGCAGGCATCAGTTCTGTGGTGGATCTCCCTCCCTCGTAATGCCTGCCCCCCTTGGCCTCTCTCTCGCCCTATGGCCCCGCCTTTGAGCTGCGGAACAACTCTGATGCTCCATCACCGATGCTCCCTCCTACTGAGCACCCTCCCATGCCTTGTTCCCGTGCCACTCTCCCTCCCCACAGGCGTGCATTTGAGCGCAGCAACAACGCCTCTATCACCGATGCGTTCACCGCCCTGCCATGCGTGCCAGCTCCGCTTTACTGCCCCAAGGTAGTACCCGTCTGATCTCCCTTGCTCTTGAGGCGCCTCATAACCGCCGTGCTGCATGCATGCGCCTGCTCCAATGTAATGCTCCAAGGTACCCATTCGAGCTCGCTTGTTTAACCACGCCTCTGCCAAGCAAGTCGATCAGTCCATACCGTGCCCCACCTTGGCACTGAACGCTCCCTAACTTACCTCCGTCCATCACTGCACCCACCCCACCACCAACCACTAGGTGCTGGACGTGGGCAGTGAGTGGGACGCTGCTCTCCTCGTGAAATGAGGGTGTTTTTGAGACGTCTCAAAAACACCCTCATTTCACGTGTCCAGTCCATACCGCCCCACCTTGGCACTGAACGCTTCCCACCTTACCTCCGCCCCTCACTGCACCCACCCCACCCACCACTAGGTGCTGGACGTGGGCGGTGAGTGGGACGCTGCTCTCCTCCCAGACGCCCTCCAGGCCTTTCCCTCGGAGCTCTCTCTCGTGCGTGCCTCTGCCAAGGAGACATTCACGCTGCCCTATGCCACCACCGCCGCCACCAGCGCTGCTGGCTTGGGTGAGTCTCTCGCGCTGTTGCTTTGCATGACTCGTGACTCTCATGTGCTGCGTCGAGTGACGATAACGTGACGATAACGGTGACTCTCATGTTCTGCGTCGGCGAATCTCTGCCTGCCAACGTGACTCATGATGTCTCCAATCTTTCTTGGCTTCACGCCATCCGTATTGTACTCGTTCCTCCTCGTGTGTTTTAAGTCGACACAAGACACTGTCAGTTCCTCTCCTCTTTCCGTCCCTTCCTCTGTCTTCCCTCTCTCACAGCAAAGCCGCTCCCTCTTTTGTCCCTCTTCTGCCTAACACCTTCTTCATTCCCTTCCTCTCTCTCCCCTCTATCCTCCCTATCCCCACACCAGGGGTGGTGTTTCCGGTGCTGCGGCAGCCCCTCCCCTCGTCCCTCTCGCAGCAGCAGCAAGCACAGGCAGCAGTGGTGGAAGCAGTGACCACCACCATCAACCTCACTGCCCTCTTCCCCTTCCTCCGTTTCTCTCCTCCCAATCTCCACACCAGGGGTGGTGTTTCCGGTGCTGCAGCAGCCTCTCCCAGCGTCCCCCTCGCAGCAGCAGCAGCAGCAGCAGGCACAGGCAGCAGTGGTGGGGGCAGTGACCACCACCATCAACCTCACGGCCATCGTGCAGAGTGTGCTCTCTGAGATCTTCTCCTCCTCCACTCCGTCCGCACGTGAGTAGCTGTGTGTGTGTGTCTGTCTGTGTGCGCGCGTGCGTGCGCGCGATATGGTTGGCCCAGGTGCAGCGGGAACCTCACTGCCATTGTGCAGAGTGTGCTCTCTGAGATCTTCTCCTCTTCCGCTCCGTCCGCACGTGAGTAGCTGTGTGTGTGTGTGTGTGTGTGTGTGTGTGTGTGTGTGTGTGTGTGCACGCGCGCGCATGCGTGCGATATGGTTGGCCCCAGGTGCAGTGGGAACCTCACGGCCGTCGTGCAGAGCGTGCTTTCAGAGATCTTCTCATCTTCCACTCCGTCCGCACGTGAGTAGCACCCAACCGCACCTCTTTAGTGCCACATGAGCCGTACACCGTACACGCACACGGTGTGTTAGACAGAGGCAACCACAAGTCATCGTCCTGCAGAGCGTGCTCTCAGAGATCTTCTCCTCCCATACCCTGTGATGGTTACTCGCACTTTGCATTCCTCCCTCAATCCCTCCCTCCCTCCCTCCCTCCCTCCCTCCCTCCCTCCCTCCCTCCCTCCCTCCCTCCCTCCCTCCCTCCCTCCCTCCCTCCCTCCCTCCCTCCCTCCCTCCCTCCCTCCTTTTCTCCCTCCCTCCCTCCCTCCCTCCCTCCCTCCCTCCCTCCCTCCCTCCCTCCCTCCCTCATTTTCTCCCTCCCTCCCTCCCTCCCTCCCTCCCTCCCTCCCTCCCTCCCTCCCTCCCTCCTTTTCTCCCTCCCTCCCTCCTCGCCTCACCCTTCTCCCCACCCAGGCTCCGACCGATCTTTCAAGCTCTACGACACAACAGACAACGCGGCGCCGTTCATGCTTGCAGATCCCCTGTCCTGTGAAGGTTACTCGAACGTCGCACCCTGCCTGCCTGCCTGCCTGCCTGCCTGCCTGCCTGCCTCCCTCCCTCCCTCCCTCCCTCTCATCCCTCCCTGCCTCGTCCCAACCCAGGCTCAGACCGATCATTTGAGCTCTACGATACAACAGACCCTGCAGCCCCGCTCATGCTCGCAGGCCCCACGCCGCTGCTCTTCCCTGCTGCTCCTGCCCTCTCCTCACCTCACCTCGCTCCCTCCTCTCCTCACCCTTCCTCCCATGCAGGCTCAGACCGATCTTTCGAGCTCTACGACACGACAGACCCTGCCTCCCCACTCATGCTCGCAGGCCCCACGCCGCTGCTTTTCCAGCCACAGCCCGGCCAGCCAGTCGCCCCGCTGCTGCCGTCGCCCCCCTCGGTGCTGCGTGTGTGGGAAAAGCGGGCAGTGGTGAACCTCACACTGCCGGCTGCTGGTCCCAGACGCTACCAAGTGTGGTGCAGGTGGGTGAACAGGGGTGGAGGAGAGGTGAGTCCACTTTGTGGCGCATAGGAAAACGATTCATTGTGGTGCAGGTGGGTGGGTGGGCTGGAGTGTCTGTACTGTATGTATACAAACTGGTAGCCAGCCCCGCCCCTCACTGTCTCCCACTGTACGCCTGTTCCCTCCCTCTGTCTCAAGTTGAGACTTTCAACTCATCAGATTCACTGAGCCTCCGCCTTGGTTTGTGGAGCCAATCACAATCAGCTGGTGCTGGCGCTACTGGTAACCCAATCCCCTACTCTCTCTCTCCCACTGTACCCCTAACCTCTCCCTCTGTTCTGACCCACCAGGTTCACGGAGCCTCCGCCTTGGTTTGTCGAGTACGGAATGCCCATCCTCTTCACCCTGCTGGTGCTGGCTCTGGTAGCGCTGGTGGCGGTGGTGGCCTGGCTGCAGCGGCGGCAGTAGCAGAGCAGGCAGGCAGCAGAAGAGTGGTTATCCTGTGCTTGCCCGATCTCCCCCTCTCTCTCACACCGTACGCCTGTTCTCTCTCTCTCTCTCTGTTTCGATCCCACAGATTCACGGAGCCTCCGTCTCGGTTTGAAGAATACGTAATGCCGACCCTCTTCACCCTGCTCGTGCTGGCGCTGGTGGCGCTGGTGGCGGTGGTGGCCTGGCTGCAGCGGCGGCAGTACGAGCAGAGCAGGCGGGCCGCAGTGGAGGCGGATGCGATGAGGGGGGAGGCGGAGGGGGCGGAGAGGAGCAAGAGCTGCTTTGTCGCCAGTATGACTCACGAGCTGCGCACTCCCATGCTTGGCATCATCGGTACGAGTTGCTGTTGTTGTTGTTGGCATCATAGGTAGGTACGAGCTGCTGTTGTTGTTGGCATCATATCATACGAATAGTGGGCATTGTAAGGTAAGGTGGCATCACCGGTATGGTGGGCATTGTAGTCACAGGGGGCGCCACGCCATAGGTACGGTGGGCATTGTAGGTACGGGGGGCATTGTAGGTACGGTGGGCATTGTAGGTACGGGGGGCATTGTAGGTACGGTGGGCATTGTAGGTACGGGGGGCATTGTAGGTACGGTGGGCATTGTAGGTACGGTGGGCATTGTAGGTACGGTGGGCATTGTAGGTACGGTGGGCATTGTAGGTACGGTGGGCATTGTAGGTACGGTGGGCATTGTAGGTACGGTGGGGTGGGCATAATAGGTAGGGTGGGTATCATAGATACTTTAATCGTCGTTCTGCCCATCATCAGGCATACTGGCCGCACTTTCAGACTCACTTTTAGAAGCTGGTGACGTGATAAAGTGACGTTCTGAGACATCTCAAAACATCTTAGAAGCTGGTGAATCAGGTGCAGGACCTGTCCAAAATCATCCTTTCCTTCCCATCACTCCGCTCCCTTTCCCCCAACAACTAGGCATGGTAGACGTGCTCTCAGACTCACAACTCTCTCAATCAAAACCAATCAGCTCTCAGACTTGGGCACAGCGCACTCGTCAGCTCTCAAGGTGTTGAAGCTGGTGAACCAGGTGCTGGACCTCTCCAAGCTGGATTTACTCACTTCCCCTGTCCCCTCCCCCCCGCCCATCCCAGGGATGCTAGACGTACTTTCAGACTCGTGCCTGTCTGACAACCAGCTCTCAGACTTGAGCACGGCGCGCTCGTCTGCTCTCAAGGTGCTGAAGCTCGTGAACCAGGTGCTGGACCTCTCCAAGCTGGAGGCGGGGAGGTTGCAGCTGGAGATGGGCGGGTTTGACGTGCGCGCGTGGGTGGAGGGGGAGGTGGGCCGGCGATGGGTGGAGGCGCAAGAGAGGAACGTGCACTGTGAGTCTGCGATTTCTGAGACTGGCGGGTTTGACTGACGTGCGCGCATGGGTGGAGGGGGAGGTGGGCCGGCGTTTTTGAGACGTCTCAAAAACACCCTCTCTACACATGGGTGGAGGGGGAGGTGACTCGGCGATGGGCGGAGGCACAAGAGAGAAACGTGCACTGTGAGTCTGCGATTCCTGAGACGGGTGGGTTTGACGTGCGTGCGCGCATGGGTGGCGGGGGAGGTGGGCCGGCGATGGGCGGAGGCACAAGAGAGGAACGTGCACTGTGAGTCTGTGATTCCTGAGACGGGTGGGTTTGACGTGCGTGCGCGCATGGGTGGTGGGGGAGGTGGGCCGGCGATGGGCGGCGATGGGCGGAGGCACAAGAGAGGAACGTGCACTGTGAGTCTGCGATTCCTGAGACGGGTGGGTTTGACGTGCGTGCGCGCATGGGTGGTGGGGGAGGTGGGCCGGCGATGGGCGGCGATGGGCGGAGGCACAAGAGAGGAACGTGCACTGTGAGTCTGCGGCTGGTCTCATATAGGTATTACTTGAAGGAGGGAGGCGGGGGTGGGAGGGAAGGGGGAGGGGATTGGTATGGTAGCGGGAGGGAATGGGTTTGAATGAGTGTTGGTTTGTATAGTGAGGGTTTGAACCTGTGCAAGATGGAGGCGGGGCGGTTGCAGCTGGAGCGTGGCGGGGAATGTCTTGAAAGAGAGAGGGGGGTGGAACGTGCATTTTGAGCGCCCCTGGATTCTCTTCTTGCATCCAACACCTATGATTATGTGCTTGCTTGTGCGCACGCACGCATGTGTGCATATGTGTTTGGTTCTATCTGTGTGTGCTTGCATGCATGTGATGTGGGCAGTGGCAGCAGTGGTGGATGCCGACGTGCCGCAGCAGCTCGTGGGGGATCAGCTGCGCCTCGCCCAAACCCTTTCTCAAGTCATGGGTGGGTGTCTCTCTGTCTGTCACGTCTGCTCGCTCACAGCTGCGTTAGTGTCTTCAAAACTGCCAGCAGTGGTGGATGCCATTGCCAGTGTGCCGCAGCACCTGCTGGGGGATCAGCTTCGCCTCGCCCAAGCTCTCTCGCAAGTCATGGGTGGGTGTCTCCTTGGCTCACTTACTTGTCAACGCATCTGTTCAGTTTTCAGTTTTGGAGTTGTTGACGCAGCTGTTCAGTTTTCAGTTTTCGAGTTGTCGACGCATCTGTTCAGTTTTCAGTTTCCGAGTTGTCGACGCATCTGTTCAGTTTTCAGTTTTCGAGTTGTCGACGCATCTGTTCAGTTTTCAGTTTTCGAGTTGTCGACGCATCTGTTCAGTTTTCAGTTTTCGAGTTGTCGACGCATCTGTTCAGTTTTCAGTTTTCGAGTTGTCGACGCATCTGTTCAGTTTTCAGTTTTCGAGTTGTCGACGCATCTGTTCAGTTTTCAGTTTTCGAGTTGTCGACGCATCTGTTCAGTTTTCAGTTTTCGAGTTGTCGACGCATCTGTTCAGTTTTCAGTTTTCGAGTTGTCGACGCATCTGTTCAGTTTTCAGTTTTCGAGTTGTCGACGCATCTGTTCAGTTTTCAGTTTTCGAGTTGTCGACGCATCTGTTCAGTTTTCAGTTTCCGAGTTGTCGACGCATCTGTTCAGTTTTCAGTTTTCGAGTTGTCGACGCATCTGTTCAGTTTTCAGTTTTCGAGTTGTCGACGCATCTGTTCAGTTTTCAGTTTTCGAGTTGTCGACGCATCTGTTCAGTTTTCAGTTTTCGAGTTGTCGACGCATCTGTTCAGTTTTCAGTTTCCGAGTTGTCGACGCATCTGTTCAGTTTTCAGTTTTCGAGTTGTCGACGCATCTGTTCAGTTTTCAGTTTTCGAGTTGTCGACGCATCTGTTCAGTTTTCAGTTTTCGAGTTGTCGACGCATCTGTTCAGTTTTCAGTTTTCGAGTTGTCGACGCATCTGTTCAGTTTTCAGTTTTCGAGTTGTCGACGCATCTGTTCAGTTTTCAGTTTTCGAGTTGTCGACGCATCTGTTCAGTTTTCAGTTTTCGAGTTGCCGACGCATCTGTTCAGTTTTCAGTTTTCGAGTTGTCGACGCATCTGTTCAGTCTCTCTTAAAGCCAGGATCTCAAGTAAGAGAAATTGGCTTCAATTGCAAAACACTTGCAGCTCGAGTCACCCTGTTTGTTTAGGCGAAATCGAGTGGTTGGGTTGGAGGTTCAGTGTGCGACTGATCCCCGATTTGACCGTGAATCTCAATTGCAAAACAAATTGCTGTGCATGAGATTTTTCGGCAAGTGAGACACATTGCTGGGAAATGAGCTTCGGAACCCAACCAGATTTCCGTGCCTAGTTGGTTCGGAAGTTCACTGCGATTTTTGTTTGCTTCGCATCCCTCGTTTCAGCTCTCGTCAACTACTCTACCTCGTCAACCAATCACAGCCTAACACAATTCACTAACTGCAAAACAGCCAAACTACTTGAGATCCTGGCTTTAGTGAAGTCATGGATGGGGCGCTGACATGAAAGTTAGCTCGGCTTCATGTTGTCACCTCTGTTCAATCAGTTGGCCTAGTTTGCCGGCCAGCTAACTTTCATGTCTGCGCTCCTGTTCATGGGAGCATGGGAATGCGCAGCTTGTGAGTCTTGCTGCTGCATCAGTTGGCCGGCCCTTGTCACAGGGGTAGCTCTGGCTATTGCAGAGTCGTCTCACCACAGCAGTTCTCCCGCTCCATCCTCCCTTCGCCTCCTGCTCCCTCTCTCACGGCAGACTATGCCTTGTCATTCACACCGCACGGGGGCTACGTGCTGGTTCGGGTGGCTGTGGCGGATGTTGAAGTGCCCTTGACTCAGCTGGCTCAGTGGAACGGTGAGTGAGAAGGTTCTATCATCCTCACCTGCCTTCAGCTGTTCTTTTCCTTAGTTTCTTCAAAAAATGTAAAACCCATGTTTGTTTTAAGTCAACTCATAAGTGGCATCTTCATGCACTCACGAATGGAGATTTGATTTTACTGAAGTCCTGAGTCGCCTAACCTCTCTCTGGTGATCAATCCTTCAATGCAGCGTCCTATGCAGCCGTCAGCAGCGCGAGGGTGACTACACTGATAGGCTCAGACGGTGTGACGATAAAAGGGGATGCTGACACAGGAGCAGCGGCGGTTTGTGTTGCTGGTAGTGCTGGGCTGTGCAGTGAAGAGCAGAAACTTTGTCCACCTATGCCTGCACGCAATAGGCTCAATATGCGCAAACGGCCAGGATATGGCAGCAGTAGTGTATGTGACTGTAGAGGAGTAGGACAGTGCAACATCCGTGGTCCCTGCGTACGTGGTAACTGTACAGGCGACATGCGTGGTAACCGTACTATGGGTGGTCGTAATAGCCATACAGTCAATGTGGATGGTGACTGTGACTACAGAGGGGGGAGGGGAGCAGCAGCAGGCGGGGCGATGCAGCTGGTGGTGACGTGTGAGCACAGCGGGTGTGACAACAGCGAGACCATGAACGGTTTCACGTTCAGATTTGAGGTGAGCAGAGATGTTTCTCTCCTGAGTCTACAGGCCCGTCTCTCAACATATGCTTGAGTCTATCTACGTGTGTGCTTTGGTGCTCAAAGCCGGTCTTGACTTAATGTGTGTGTGTGTGTGTGTGCATGTTCATGCGTGCAGGAGATGCGCAGCCTGCAGGAGGGAGCTGAAGAAGCTGCGGCAAAGCTCAGCCTCGTGTTGGCTAAGCAACTGGTGAGAAAAGGAATCTTCCTTATGCGACACTTACAATAGATTGCATAGGTTGAGGTATATAAATCGTGTTATGATAGTTTTACTTCTCTTGACAGGTCAACAACTGGTGAAATAGGACCTTTCTTTTCCAAAACGTTGGGCTTTAAAGCTCTGGTTTGCCTGGTAGGGGTCTAAGTTTTACACTGCAGTTCTTTGCAGGACCGTGTATCCTTTCCCTGCCAATGCAAGTGTGTCTGGTCTTGGGCCTTCCACTTCTGTCTTCGTGGTGTGACTGCACTGCAGGTGACTCTAATGAAGGGTGACATGAGCTGCAAGGTCGACCCTGTTACAGGAACAGCTTTCACCCTCGCCGTACCCATACTCTCTGCCCCACCACAACCTCCGTATGGGAACGGAAACACGGAGAGCAAGCATGCAGCGCGGGTTGATTGCGGGGAGACCCATGCGCCGTCTCGAAACATCCATGTGCATGCGGAGGGTGACAATGCAACACAGGTGGATGGCAGGGAAAGCCGTGGGACCACAATTCACGGCTGCATGGGACGGGACGGCTCGAGCCTTTCTGGAGTGCTGGTGGTGGTGGCGGATGGCCAGCCAGAGAGAGCAAAGGTAAAGAGTCCTGCAACAAACACCAAGGTGTACAGATCCTAGCCTGGATGCTCGCTCTGTCTACCTTGGTGTGTCTTGGCTTTTGAGTCGACTCAAAAGTCAACCAAGGTGTACAGATCCTAGCCTGGATGCTCGCTCTGTCTACCTTGGTGTGTCTTGGCTTTTGAGTCGACTCAAAAGTCAACCAAGGTGTACAAATCCTAGCCTGGATGCTCGCTCTGTCTACCTTGGTGTGTCTTGGCTTTTGAGTCGACTCAAAAGTCAACCAAGGTGTACAGATCCTAGCCTGGATGCTCGCTCTGTCTACCTTGGTGTGTCTTGGCTTTTGAGTCGACTCAAAAGTCAACCAAGGTGTACAGATCCTAGCCTGGATGCTCGCTCTGTCTACCTTGGTGTGTCTTGGCTTTTGAGTCGACTCAAAAGTCAACCAAGGTGTACAGATCCTAGCCTGGATGCTCGCTCTGTCTACCTTGGTGTGTCTTGGCTTTTGAGTCGACTCAAAAGTCAACCAAGGTGTACAGATCCTAGCCTGGATGCTCGCTCTGTCTACCTTGGTGTGTCTTGGCTCGTGATGCGTCGGTCCAGCCTTCAATACACTGTGGTAGGCTGGTATCTGCATACTGCCTGCCAGGACCTCTGAGGCGCCTCAAAAGCCTTCAATACACTGTGGTAGGCTGGTATCTGCATACTGCCTGCCAGGACCTCTGAGGCGCCTCAAAAGCCTTCAATACACTGTGGTAGGCTGGTATCTGCATACTGCCTGCCAGGACCTCTGAGGCGCCTCAAAAGCCTTCAATACACTGTGGTAGCTGCCTACTGCCTGCCAGGAAAGGGTCCCGTGTCATGACTCATGATGCTGTGCCTTTGGCAACAGGTGCATCAGCAGCAGAGAGCTGAGCGAAAGGTCCAGAGCTAAGCGAACCCATCTCCCGCCACCAGCTGACTGCCTGAGTGGTTGGTTGGTGCACCTAGGAGCATCCGTGCTGCTGGCGAATAATGGCGAATGATGGCAAATAATGGCAAATTATGGCGGATAATGCACCAGCAGCAGCTCGCTTTGTGGCCTGTGTATTGCTGCCTCTATCACACCCGCCCCGCCACTCATCCCACATCCGTGCTTCTCCTCTGTGTGTCTGCTCTCTTCCTCCCCTGACCAGCTGACTGCCCGTGTGTTGACGCACGTAGGAGCATCTGTGCTGCTGGCGAATGATGAACAGGCAGCAGCTCGCTTCTTAGCTGGTTCTCACCCCGGCCAGCAACGATCTTCCCATTTCCACCCGCACCAGCACTTTGCTAAGTTGTGTGGGAAGCAGCTGGTGGTGGTGGTAAGTGGGGAGGCTGGCCTTAAGAGGTACCGTGAGGCTTTTTCTCAATTGGTGCAACAGCAGCAGCAAGAGCAGGAGGAGCAGCAAGAGCAGCAGCATCCGCCGCCACAGCAGCAAGAGGAACCCGAGCGGCAAAAGCAGAATATCGCAGTTGTGTGCAGCACAAGTGATTGCAGGAGAAGCAGGTTGCACGACTGCAGTCCCTTGTGCTGCACGCCACTGCACAGCCCAGCCCTGTCTGGCATCGTGGTGCTTGTAGCGAAAGGGGGGTGTAGCGAAGGGGCTGACGAGGACACGGAAAATAGAAGGGGAGTTGTTGGTGGTGGAGATAGCGGGGAGGAGCAGGGTGCAGGCGTGGCAGATGGACAGCAACGTGCTAATGGCAGTGATTGCACTGCTGATGCTGCTGCTGAAGCTGAGACTGATGCTTGTTCTGATGCTGGCTCTTTTTCTTTCCTCAAAAGTGCTGATTGTGCCAATGCTGGCGGTGCCGATGCTGCTGCTGTCAACGTTGACGCTCATGCTGCTGCTCATGCCAACAGGCAGAGCGATTCTGAAGAGGCGGCCATGCATGGCGATTCCAGGGAGGAGGGTATCGATGGCCTTTGTATCAGTCGACCAGAAAGCAGTATCGAGGATAGGGATGAAAGCAATATTGTGGATGGGCGTGAAAACAAATTGAAGGAGGGAGGTGAAAGCACTCACGAGGAAGAGGGTGTGGGTGGCAAAGGCATGGTTCCAGTGGTGCTGTGTCAGCGGCCTCTCTTCTCCCACCACCTGCTCTCTGCCATTCAGGTACGCTGGCATCTGCCATTCTTGTCTCCTGCGTCTGTGTGAAGCATTTCACATTCCTATTCTTTGTCGCTTTTCTTGTTTAACGTCTCTCTCCACCCTCTCACCACCTTCTCTCCACCCTCTCTTCCCACTCATTCCTCTCCTCCCTCTCGTCCGTCACACCTAAACCATAATTCCACACCAGCACTGCCGCAACAGTTGCACCACCCACCTTCTCATGACTCTCCACCCTCTCGTCCCACTTCTCCCTCTCACCCCGCCTGCCCTCACCTCTGTCCCCCAGACCATACTCCTACACCAACACCGCCTGCTCCACATGCCTTCTTCCCACCTAGCGGCATCTCAGCCAGCAGCCATCACTGCTACTGCCAACGTCACTGCTTCTGCTGCTGCTGCCGCTGCTACGGTGACTACAACGGCCCCTGTCGTTGGCCCGGCTGTCACCATGGCATCCCCAAGAACACCAGCTGTAGCACTCGCTTCGGCTGCAGCCTCTGCTGCTACAGCTGCCTCTGCTGCTACAGCTGCGTCTGCTGCTACAGCTGTGCCTGTTACTATCCTCGCTGATGCTTCCAGTGGTGGTAGCCTCGGCACTTGCAGTACTGACAGCAGAAAGAGGGTCTCATTTGTGGACGGGGAGGGGCGAGGTGGAGGGCCCGCAGAGCGAGGGAGAGCAGGAGGAGAGGGAGCAGCCGTAGCAAGGGGAAGGGGAGTGGCAGCAGCAGCAGGAGAAGGAGGAGGAGAAGGAAAGAATCTGCTAGCTGGGCTGAGAATTATGGTGCGACCAACTAACCTCTCTCGCCCCTCTTGCCAAACACGTCGTAGCCCGTACTCGTCCCTTATGCAACTCGCACCCTGTTTTCCTGACCCGTCGTTTTGTTTTCCTTCCTCCTGCTGTTTCACTCGCTGCCTGGTTTTGCAGCCTCGCTTAGTGCATGCAAGATCTGTGCAATGCAACCCGTGTTCTTGTTGCCTTTCTTTGAGGCCTCTCGCTGGGGGGTCTGATCTGAACAGCACCTCAGAATTTGGTATCGGATGCGCGCGCCTTGAAAGGTCGTTTGTGATTTTTGAGACGAGTTTTGAGATGTCTCAAAACTCGTCTTTTTGAGGCGTCTCAAAATGCGCGCGTGTTGAAAGGTCGTTTGTGATGCGCCTCGAGAATATTCATGAGGCGCCTCAAAATGCCCTTCAAGATTTAGGTGTATCCATGTGGCCGCCTGAATCTGTCCTCCTGGCTATCTAACCTGCATCGCTTTCCCTTCTCCCTCTCACTTTCCCTTCTCCCCCTCACTTTCCCTTCTCCCCCTCACTTTCCCTTCTCCCCCTCACTTCCCCTCTCTCCAGGTGGTGGACGATGCGGCGGTGAATCTGGTGGTGGCGCGCCGCACTCTCACTCGCAGCGGTGCCACCGTCGCCACCGCAGCCAGCGGGGAGGAGGCGGTGCAGCAAGTCAAGCACGCTATGGGTCTGGGGGGCAGTGCAGCAGCGGTGGATGGGCATGTGGATGTGGTGCTCATGGACCTGCAGATGCCGCTCATGGACGGGTGAGTGGTGTTGTGGGCATGGGGTTGGGGCTGGGGGAGGATGGGTAGCAGACCCCAAGTGGCAGTTGGTGTGGTGCTCATGGACCTGCAGATGCCGCTCATGGACGGGTGAGTGGCTTGTGCTGATGGGTGGATGGGTTGTGATTATGAGAGAAGCAGCCGGACAGACTCAGGCAGCGGGTGTGGTGAGTCATGTGAATGCATGGGCAGTTGAGTCATGTGAATGCATGGGTGGGTGAGACATGTAAGTGCTTGGGTGAATACCTCACTTACTACTTTGACTGCCTGTCACGTCTGCCGACTGTCATGCTTCTCCTCTGCCTCAACCCCACTGCTGAGTGATCTCCACTGCTGCCTCTCTCTGTGCCTCGCTGTAAACCCCCCAGATTCGCAGCCACAGAGGCCATACGAGCACACGAACAAGCCCTGCTTCGTCATCCCGCATCCCCACCAGAAGACACAGCCAGGGCAGTAACAGGAGAGCAGCCATCACACACGCAAGCGTCAGTCACCCCCACCATCCCTCGGCTCCTCATAGTAGCACACACAGCAGATGTGGATGGTGAAATCACTCAGCGCTGCCTTGCGAGTGGCTTTGATGGCGTCCTGCAGAAGCCTGTCGACCCGAAGCTGCTCTCGCAGCTGATTTTGAAAATCTCCAAAATCTGACAGCAGATGTGGATGATGAGGTCACTCAGAGTCAGCGTTGCCTTGCGAGTGGCTTTGACGGAATTCTGCAGAAGCCTGTCGACCCGAAGCTGCTCTCGCTGCTGATTTTGAAAATCTCCTAAACCTGACAGCAGTTGTGGATGATGAGGTCACTCGGCGCTGTCTTGCAAGTGGCTTTGATGGCGTCCTGCAGAAGCCTGTCGATCCAAAGCTGCTCTCACAGCTGCTTTTGAGAATCTCCAAAGCTGACAATGGATGATGATGAGATCAATAGTCGCTGCCTCGAGGGAATGGCTTCGATGGAATTCTGCAGAGGCCTGTCGAGTCGACCCGAAGCTGCTCTCACAGGTGCTGCTGCGGCTCGAATTCCCGAGCCGGCACGCCTCTAGTCTAAACCGGGGCAGTTAGTTTGCATCCCCCAGCTGCTGATGGGCCACCCGTGTTACACATTGCGTGGGGGTGATCGATTTTGCTGTGCTCTAAATTCGTGTATATAAAAATAATACAGCGAAGTCAACAAGTGTTTAATTTTGCGTGTACCACAGGTAAGTGGATGTCGAGCACAAACTGCTCAAGGCGGCACTGAACGCGCCGCGAGGCCCAGCCGACTCTTTCGGAACACGCACTTGACCGAACCCATCCCAACCCTACTTCGGCCCTCCTCACCATTCCAGTCTCCAACCCATTCTCATATTTCGAATCCGCACGTCCCTCGCCTCGCCAGCAAAGTCAATCGCAATTTTCGCACGTTTTCTCCACTTCTTCCAATATCGGCCCTACTTCACCATTCTACTCCTCCTCGAGTCAGCGTCAGTTCGTCTCACGTCCTCATTAGTATTTTTTCGTCCATACAGGTTCCCTGAGCTCATGGTTAGGCTTACCACTCCAGCAGACACTACGTGAACGGGTGTGAACAATGATGTCTGTCGAATTGAAGAGCAGCGGCCCTTGATAGAAAGTCAGCCTATTAGAGCCGCCTCAGAGGAAGCCTCGAGAGCAGCGGCCATCGCTAGAAGCTCAGCTCGCTAGAAGCACAAGTAGCCTGTCAGCCGCCGGAACCGCGCTATTGAACCGGACTGGACCGCTGGTACGTACTCTGTACGCCTTTACAGACGCCTCAGAACTACGCCTAGTATGCATCACCGTTCGGTACAGTAACGCTTACCGAGGCTCGCAACGTCTCGGAACACGCTTTTCGATCGAATTACCTTGGGACTCGGCCAATGTGCGGCAAGGATTTCTGAGAAAAACCCCCTAGGAGCGCAACGCCTCGTCTAATCATCCAGCCAAAGCTCCCCTACTAGGGCGGCAGCGCATCGTTTAATCATCTATCATCCAATGTGCGGCAAGAATCGCAACGCCTCGTGCGGGCTGATTGTTCACGGAAGGTTCCTTGCTGCTGCCGCGACGCGGCCTTCTCCCCTTCAGCTCGCTCGTCAACCGTCGCACATCGTCGCTCGTCGCTCGTCGCACACCGTCACTCTTCGCTCGTCGCTCGTCCTCGTCCTGCTCCTTGCCCTCACTCTCGCAACCCGCATTGCTGCCGCGTCTGGTGCGCTCGTAATTCAGGCTCTCCCTTCTTCCCTTTCCCTCTCCTCTCCCCCCTCTCCCCTTCCTCCTCTCACCTCCCCCCACTCCCCGATTCTCTCTTCCATCCCCCCTCCCCTCTCCCCCCTCATCTCTCCCCTCCCCCTCTCTCCGCCTCGTCGCACCGCCTCCTCTCGTCACTCCTCCTCTTTAGCTCCTTTCCTCACTTATTTTCTCTCAGCGTTTTGTGCTGTTCCTGCTGCCAATGGCTTTTGCCCCATGCAGATGACGAGGGCTCTCCACCACCGCACGATTCTGGTTCATCCGAAGAATCAACGTCGACCACTGTTCCCGAGCCGGATGCGAAAGTAGATGGAGCTTCGGATTCCAAGCCTGATGCCAGCTCTGACTCTGAGCATGTCACCGAACCTGCCACTGAGCCTTCGACCGAGCCTACCGATAAGCCTGCTAACGAGGCTACCACCGAGCCTGCAAACGAGCCTGCAAACAAGCCTGCAAATTGTGTATCAGGTGAGCACGATGTTTATTGCTCCATTTGAACGCGACTTCACCATACTCTTACCTGCTCTCCATCCATCCATCCATCCATCCATCCATCCATCCATCCATCCATCCATCCATCCATCCATCCATCCATCCATCCATCCATCCATCCATCCATCCATCCATCCATCCATCCATCCATCCATCCATCCATCCATCCATCCATCCATCCATCCATCCATCCATCCATCCATCCATCCATCCATCCATCCATCCATCCATCCATCCATCCATCCATCCATCCATCCATCCATCCATCCATCCATCCATCCATCCATCCATCCATCCATCCATCCATCCATCCATCCATCCATCCATCCATCCATCCATCCATCCATCCATCCATCCATCCATCCATCCATCCATCCATCCATCCATCCATCCATCCATCCATCCATCCATCCATCCATCCATCCATCCATCCATCCATCCATCCATCCATCCATCCATCCATCCATCCATCCAGCCATCCATCCATCCATCCATCCATCCTGCACCCTCCCCCGTTCTTCCCTTCCCCGTACTAAGAGGCACCAATCCATGTCATGGCCTGCCATGACACCTTCCCACACCTTCTCCCTCCACAGAAAACCGTAGTCCTGTTTGCCTGGCTGACACCATAACAAAGCCATGGTTTCAACAATGCCTGACACCTCCTTCCTTGCATCTGCCCACTCCTTCCGCCCTTCCCCACCCCTCCCTGCCCATTTTCACCCCCTTTCACCCCCTTTCACCAGACATCCCCGCCCATGGATCTGCCCCTCTGATATCTTCGCCTTAAGCCATATTTTTCAGTCGACTCGAGAATTGGATCTGCCCCTTTGATCAATTCTTCTCAAGCCGTGTTCTAAACGATGTGTGCTACCTAACCTCCCACCTTACCTCTATCCTTCCGCCGCTTTCCGCCTCTTCCGCCCTTCCCTGCAGCTGTTTACCCCCTTCTCCAGGCGACATTTCCTGCCCCTGTGTCCGCCCGCGTAATAGTTCTCGCGAAAAAACCGGAGGGCCAAGAAGACCCAATTTGCCTCAACCTTCCTAACCTTGGTTGAGTTTGGCCCTCGCACCCACAACCTTAGCCAATTGTGTTGCTCACTCCAACCAAGCATCCTAAGGTTGAAGTTCTTGGCTCATGTCCTGAGCAATGCGTTGACCTCTCTCCTTCCGCCCATTCTCCCTCCGCCCTTGCTCCCTACCATCCCTTTCCCCAGACGACACCCCCCGCCCATGGGTCTGCCCCTGCAATTCCTCCTTCAACCCATCACCCACCCAACCTCCTAACACCTCCATCCCCGCTATAGACATCTCCTTTAAGGGCGAGTTTGGGTACGAACTGATAGCAGTCCTGCCGCACGCCTACTGGCATTTCCTAAACGGAACCCTCAAATCAACCAAGGCTTGTGCCTCGCCCCTCTCTCTCCTCTACTATTTCAGCCCAAGCCACTCCACAGACCCGGACTGTAAACGCTCCAACGATCACAATTATGTGATTAAACAGTATGGGTTTACCAAGGGCCTTCATTACAGTGACATTCCGCAGTACTGGCATCCCCCCCCGTTGGTGCACAGGATACGGGAGCTGGGGCGAGTATGGCTGGATGTTCCTATAGGGGGGGCTCCGCTTGTGATTATAAGCAACAAGTATGAGATTGAATGGGCGGAACCCCCCACCAATTTCATTGACGTTCCGACCCTCGTTACAATCACGCGCGAGTTTCTAGATAAGGGGTATTATGTGGTGTATAACCGGCCTGGGAATTCAATCAAGGCAGACCCGGAGCAGGGAGATAGGGTTGACTTGGGCGACCACCCGAGGCTGGCTGAGGAGTTTGGTTCGGAGGCTCGGTTCCGAACCATGCGATTCACGAGGCTTGGCCGAGCCTAAGTTTCAACGAGGTTCAGTTTAGAATGATGGCCCGAAGCTCCTGTTTTATTAGTGTGCAGGGGGGAACATCTGTGCTATCCAGCTATTGGGGTGGGCAGAATATTATACTCTATCGCAAGGGGTGGGAGGGACCGGGTAGGTCATATGAGAGGATTTATCATAGATTGTCGCGGGCAAGGATAGAGGTGACTAGGACGTATGAGGTGCTGCTGGAGAGAGTGCAGGATATGATTCGACAGGACCAGTGCCAAGCGGTGTGATGCTTTCATGCTACAAGCTACACCTAGCCTTTCACTCACCTGAAACATGTACAATACTTATTGACTTCCGGTTTCTGTGAGTGCTCTGTTATAAGCCCAGCAACTGGTGGCATGCTTTCAGCAACTTGCAACATTAGTGACGCGTGAATGTGGCGAACACCGTTAGCAGCAGTAACGGGCGAAGAAACAGTTGGTCTTGTACGCGTTGCTGAGGTGCGCATTAAGGAATGTAAAAAAATCCCCTACATCTAGCAATGTGAACTTCTTGGTTTTAAAAGAATGTAAAGCAATGTACTACATAGTGGTTAGCTGATCATCAGACAGCAAATTTTTTTTTTGCTGATTAAAAACGAATTTTCTGATTCATCCCATTTCGCCGACTCAAGTCCCATACTGTAACCACAAGCATAGTCCATTGAGAGCGTTTCCACAAACCCTCCCTCAACCTCACCCCCTCCCCATCCACCCCTCACCCCAGCATGCATCAATCACTATCAGAGGACCCTCCAGGAGGAGTTGCAGCCCCGGGCTCAGCTGGTTCCTCCTTCACCACTCCCACTTGCTGCTCCCCCACCCCCTGCCCTGCCCCCTGCCCTGCCTCCTCCACCCAGCCACAGGATTCACAGCGATTCACAGCACGCATCAATCACTATCAGAGGACCCCCCAGGAGGAGTTGCAGCCCCGGGCTCAGCTGGCTCTTCCTTCACCACTCCCACTTGCTGTTGCCCTGCCCCCTGCCCTGCCTCCTCCAATATCTCCTGCTTCACTCGCTGCCCCTCCCTCGCTTGCTCCACCAGCTCTGTTTTCACTCGCACGCTCTCTGATGTTCCTGCAGCAGCAGGCACAGGAGCAGCAGCGGGAGCAGGAACGATAGGAGCAGCAGCAGCAGCGGCAGCAGCCACCGCTGCAGCAGCAGGCACCACATCAGCCACCGGTGCCACTAGTGGTGGTTCACGTGTTACCGCTTCGGCAGCTGCTGGTGTGGCTGCTGCTGCAGGTTCTGCTGCTGGTGCTGATGGTGCTGACGGTGCTGCTAGTGGCGGCATCAGCCCTGCTGGTGCTGCGGGTGGTGGTCCTCTCACTGCTGCTGGTTCAGCTACAGCTGCTGCTGCTCCTCCTGCTGTTCCTGCTGTTCCTGGTGCTGCCACTGATGGTGGCATCAACCCCGCAGGTGCTCCAGGTGGTGTACCTCGTGCTACTGCTGGTTGCACTGCAGAAGCAGCAGCACCAGCCGCAGCAGCTACTGCTGGTTGCACTGCCTCACC
Source organism: Closterium sp. Naga37s-1 (assembly GCA_947471745.1). Lineage (NCBI taxonomy): Eukaryota > Viridiplantae > Streptophyta > Zygnematophyceae > Desmidiales > Closteriaceae > Closterium > Closterium sp. Naga37s-1. The sequence continues at coordinate 214,667 of CANJKZ010000187.1, read as the reverse complement.
AGGCTCCTCTTTCACCCTCACATGCTCTTCTACACCTTGCATTCCCTCACCCTCTCCCCACTCCTCTGCTTCCTCTCCTTCGTCACCCTCTCCCTCCTCATCCCCCTCCCGCTCCTCCGCTCTCCCTTCCTCGCCCTTCTCCCCACCCTCCTCCACCCCCTCCTTCCCACCCTTCCCCTTCCCCTCCCCTCCCGTCCTCCCTCCTCGCCCACCCCCCCGCCCCCTACCCCTCCCACCGCCCCTACCTCTCCCGCTCTTGTGCTGCCGCCGCTGCAGCCTCTGCTGCTGCTGCAGCCGCGCCAGAGCTTCCATGTGAGCGTGCATCTCCATCTGCCGAGCCTGCTCCCGCACCTGCAGCTGTGCTTGTGCTTGCGCATGTCCCTGTGCATGTGCATGTGCATGAGCCTGTGCTTGCGCCTGCATGTGCATCTGTGCCTGCGCCTGCATTTGCATGTGCGCCTGTGCATGCATGTGCGCATGCGCTTGCCCTGGCAGCACAGGAGATAGCACCTGCCCCACATGCACCCCATGCACTGGCAGCATCTGCACAGGAGATGGCATCTGTCCCACATGCACCCCATGCACCGGCAGCATCTGCACAGGCGATCGCACAGGTATCTGCCCTTGCATCGCGCCATGCGGTGATGCATGTGGCTGCACTTGCATTTGCCCTTGCATTTGCACTTGCATTGGGGACTGTCCCTGTCCCTGCCCCTGTGCCTGACCCTGACCCTGCCCCTGGGCCTGGGTCTGGCCCTGTGCTTGCGCCTGTGCTTGTGCCTGGGCGTGTTTCAGCTGCTGAACCTGCTGCATCCACACCTGCTGCTGCTGCGCGAGTGCTGCCTGCTGCTGGGCCCCTGGCACGTTCTGCCGAATGTACTCCTGTGTGAAGAGAGAATCAGAAGAGACAGGCGAGAATGAGAGTTGCAGAGATAAGAGCAACGCAAGAGTGAACAATAACGCAAGTCCTCTGAAACCTCACAACCCATTCCTCTCTGCCTCACCGTCATTTTCAACTCTGTAAAAACACCTCCCCAGCTCACCTGTTCGGTCACATTCTGCAGGCGCCACTCCACAATCCCCGCCACCAGACACGCCCCCTCACTCCCCTTCACCGCTGCCCTCTCACCTGCCCCTTCCCCTCCTGTTCCCACCCCCCCCACCCCTCTCACCTGTTCGGTCACATTCTGCAGGCGCCACTCCACAATCCTGGCCATCTCCTCAATCCCCGGCACCAGACACGAATTTCAAGTCCTCTCAAACTCACTCGAAACCCATTCTCCTCCACCTCACTTTCTCTAAAAAATATCTAAAAGCACCTCCCCAGCTCACCTGTTCGGTCACATTCTGCAGGCGCCACTCCACAATCCGCGCCATCTCCTCAATCCCCGGCACCAGATACGCCCCCTCACTCCCCTCCCCCGCGGGCCTCTCCGTGCTCCTACTCCCTTCCTCCAGCACCAACCCGAGCCTGTCCGGGCGCTGCAGCAGCAGCTGGAAGGTGGGCTGCAGCTCGTAGCACTGCTCGAAGAGCGAGCGCCCGCGACTCAAACCTCTCTCAACCCATCTCAACCCATTCCTCTCTGCCTCACGTTCACTTTCAACTCTCTAAAACCACCTCCCCAGCTCACGCTCACCTGTTCGGTCACATTCTGCAGGCGCCACTCCACAATCCGCGCCATCTCCTCAATCCCCGGCACCAGATACGCCCCCTCACTCCCCTCCCCCGCCGGCCTCTCCGTCCTCCTACTCCCTTCCTCCAGCACCAACCCGAGCCTGTCCGGGCGCTGCAGCAGCAGCTGGAAGGTGGGCTGCAGCTCGTAGCACTGCTCGAAGAGCGAGCGGCGGCAGAAGCAGTAGAGGGCGAGGCGGGCGCGGGACATGGCGACAACGAGGCGGCGCACGTCACGCAGGTGGCCCACGGTGCGGGTCCGCACGAGGGAGAGCAGAATGTAGTCGTTCTGCTGGCCCTGAAAGCGATCCACTGTTGTTATCTGGAGGGAGGAAGAGCAAGGAAGAGAGGTGAGGAATGGCATTAGTCGCAAAGTGGTGAAGAGTGGTGAAAGGTGAGAAGGTTGATGACGGGGAAAGACTGAGTGAGAAAAACAATAGCAGATGCAAGTGAGAGTGAGCAGGGAGCAGATGATCTGCTACCACGTTGAGAAAGCCATCCTACACACTCACCTTGCTGGGACGGCCGAAGATGTTGATGTGACTTTTGAGAAATTCTGGATGTGACTTTTTAGATTTCTCAAAAGACACTCAGCAGGGAGCAGATGATCTGCTACCACCTTGAGAAAGCCATTCCACACACTCACCTTGCTGAGACGGCCGAAGCGGGGGTTCCCGGCGCATCTCCTCTCAATGACATCCCTGATCAAATGCTTCTGCCCGTTGTACGTGGTCAGAATCGAGATCTTCAGCGGGATACCCCAGCAGCTGCATGTACTGAAACACGCTCACCACATACCCCCCCTCGCCCAACCAAGCCCTATCCCTGTCCCGAAAAACGCCCCACCGCCACAAGGAGCAGACCGCAAGGGCAGCAACACTGCAAGCTCACCTTGCTGGGGCGGCCGAAGCGGGGGTTCCCGGCACACCTCCTTTCAATAACATCCCTTATCAGGTGCTTCTGCCCGTTGTACGTCGTCAGAATCGAGATCTTCTCAGCGGGATACCCCATCAGCCGCATGTACTGAAACACGCTCACCACATACTCAGCCTCGCCCAAATTCTGGTAGAACCACGGGTTCGGCTCGCTCTCCCCTCGCCCCATCCAATCCCCCACATCCACAAGTTGATACTCCCACGCAAACCCCCCGTTCGCGCGCACATACTCCTCCCCGGTTTTCACCACCGGCAAATCCCCCAGGTCCCGGTATCGCCAGTTGTAGAGCTGAGCGATGGAGGGCCGCGCGCGGCCCTGGGCGTTGAGCTCTATGTAAGGGACTCCGAGGCGGACGAAGCGGGTGAAGAGGCTCTGATCCATGCGCGAGTACTTCTGGAAGGCCATGTTTTTTACGACGGGGGGGAGCTGATTGTGGTCGCCGATTAGAATGCAGCGCTTGAGGCGAGAGTAGGACAAGGCACCATTGCCACCACCACCACCAGCCGCAGCAGCCGCACCAGCAGCGGCAGCACCAGCAGAAGCAGCAGCAGTGGTACTGCCGGTGCCAGTGACGGTGCGGGAGGGGCCGTCGGGGCGCTGCAGCAGCATGGGGATGAAGGTTTCGATCTCGAGGATCTGAGCCGACTCCTCCATGAGCAGGTTGTCAAAGTGGAATCCGAGGTTCAGGAAGTCCCGGCGCTTGAGCGCCGCGTGCGTGCACGTCATTGCCACCACTTTTGCCTGCCGTGCCATCAGGTAGTTGGAGCGGTCTGCCGTTGTTTTGAAGAGCTCGAACGCGCGGCATTCCTCCAGCTCCTGCGCAGGAGTAAAAGGGTGGAGGAGGAGAAAAGAGGGGTTTAAAACGGTTCAAAACAAAGGATCTGGGCTGGCTCCTCCCTCCCTCCTCCCTCCATGAGCAGGTTGTCAAAGTGGAATCTGAGAATCAGGAAGTCCCGGCGCTTAAGCGCTGCGTGCGTGCACGTCATTGCCACCACCTTGGCCTGGCGGGCCATCAGGTAATTGGAGCGGTCTGCTGTGGTCTTGAACAGCTCGAACGCCCGACACTCCTCCAGTTCCTGCTTGGGAGAGGTGGGCGAGGCGAGGAGCAGCAGCACGTTTTTTGAAGGGGCTGGCTCACAGCTATGGGAGATCCCAACAAATGGGAGGACAATGATGGGCGCAATGGGAGAGGGAAGAGAGGAGCTCAATTCAACAGCCCCTAGAAAGTATTTGTTTGAGATGCCTAAAACAATCGTCCATTATCATACCACACGTCTCAATCCTCTTAAAGCCCACCTGGAACATGCCCTTGAGGAACTCGAAGCAGCTCTCCGCCATGCGCATGTCCTGTGCGTACGACCCGCCCGTCATCTTAAAGCCCGGTGCCTCCTGGAAGAACTCGGCGAAGGGGAAGGTGTCCCGAACTATGGTCGCTGCTCTGCTGCCCCCGCCACTACCTGCAGCACCAGCTGCAGCCGCGGCAGCAGCGGCAGCACCAGAAGGGGCGTCACCAGAAGGAGCAGCAGGTGCAGCAGGAGCAGCATCATTGGCATCCTGCATTGGCACATCCTTAGTGCCCTCCTCACCACCGTCAGCAGCAGGAGCTGCAGGCGTGGCCTCCGCAGCAGGTGCAGCAGGTGCAGGTTCAGCAGGGGGAGCAGCATCCCGGACCGACTCACACTTGGCCACAAATGCCTCCCACCTGACACACACACAATTTTCATTATCAGCAAGACAAACTCATGCACAAAGGTATGTTAACAACAAGGTGGGAGCAACATTACGAATCCCACGTATGTCAGTTACCAACTGGGCCCACCCACAGCCATTTGCAGGCACATGCAGTGCAGCACCTGCCTAATGCAGCTACGACTGCCTTCTTACCAAGGATCAAAATTACAGTCGTATCTTTGAAATGTTACCGTTTTAAACAATTTCTTATAATAGGCTCCTGTGAGAAATCGTAGAGCGATTTCAAAAATACGACCGTATTTTATAACCTTGCTTCTTACCCCGCCCGCCATCACTTACAGGAGCTGACAGCAGGCCACACATCACCTTCACATGTGTACGTTCCAACAGAGGGCCACAGGGTGTCCTTAGTATCTTTCAAAAGCACACCACACAAAAACGATATCAAATTAGTAGGCGAACCACCACTAGCTGCCTACCTGGCGAGCACGTGCAGCAACCAGAAGTAGGCAGCGCTCTCACACGTGTATGCCACGTCAGATGGCCGCCCAAGAGTCACTGCCAGGCGCTCCACCTGAGAGAGAGGGGGTAAGGCGGGAGTGTGAGTCCCGACAGCCACATGGAAACAAGGCATCAGCACAAAACGGGTAACATCACAATCGTGGATCCCTAAATCCCAAACCCTAAAAATAAGTCCGACCAGAATAGCCATAAACCCAGACAGCTCACCCTAACCAGCAGCAGCTCAAGCTGCTTCAACCAGCCAGCTCCCACTCGTTCCAACTCTCCCATGCAATACTGTACCAAGTCTAACCTCCCACTTTGTTTAAAGCCCACCTCAGCCAGCAGCTCGAGCCGCCGGGCGAGCATGTCGTTGACTCGCCCCATGCGGCTGAACTTCTGCTCCGTGTCCAGCTCCTGCTCTCCCATGCCCTTGCCACCCCACCCACTCCCTGCTGTTGCCAGGCGGCTCTAGCCGCTGGCTGAGCTAGCGACTTAATGCACTCCCTTGAATACCCACCTCGGCCAGCAGTTCAAGGCGCCGAGCAAGCATGTCGTTGACTCGCCCCATGCGGCTGAACTTCTGCTCCGTGTCCAGCTCCTGCTCTCCCATTCCCAGCCGCAGCATGTAGCGCGCTGGCACGTCCCGCTGGAACATGAAGGAGCAACGGGGTGGGGCGAGAGGGGTGGGTGGGTGGGTGGGAGGAGGTGGGGCGTTGACAAATTGAAATGGATTGCACTCAAAGGACAATGCTTTCCACCATGTCACCATGTGGCCAGGGCCCAGCTGAGATGTAAAACAATCAGAGCGACATGCACCCGCAAGCCACGCACAAAACATTACACAGCACCGTACTGGACTGCACTGCACCGCATTAGACTGCACTGCACCCACCTGCATGATCTTCTCAAAGAGGTCGTTGAGGGCCTGGTTGGAGTGGGTGATGACGAGTGTGCGCTGCTCCGGGCAGTTGTGATACAGCACCTGGTGTGAGAGGGAGAGGGGGAGAAAGCGAGGGAGTGGGAGTCAGGAATTGAAAATGGGCATGATAGGGCAAGGCAGGTGGGGAGGCCTGTGAAAGCTGAGAAACTGTGGACTGGAGTGCACTGCATCGTACCATGCTGCATTGCACTGCACCGCGCGGTACCGCACTCTGTACCGCACTGCGCTGCACTGAACTGCACCTTGGGCAACCCACTCACCTGCAATCTGCACAGTCGTGTCAGTCTTGCCGGTTCCTGGCGGCCCAACAATCATGGTCGGCCCCGACTGCACTCCTCTGATGATGGCGTTCACCTATATGTACCGCACTGCACCGCACTGCACCACTGCACCTTGGGCAACCCACTCACCTGCAGGATCTGCACAGCCGTGTCGGTCTTGCCCGTTCCTGGCGGCCCCACTATCATGGTCAACCCGGGCTGCACCCCGCTAATGATGGCGTCCACCTGGGGAGAGGTGAGACGCGGTGTGGAGGGGTGAGGGGGGGCAGTGAGGAGAAGCAAGTGCTAGTTCCAGGTGGCCCCACTATCATGGTCAGCCCGGGCTGCAACCCACTGATGATGGCGTCCACCTGGGGAGAGACGGTGGGGAGAGGTGAGTGGTGGTGGAGGGAGGTGAGGGGGAGCAGTGAGGGAGCAAGTGCCCGTGCCTGGAGGCCCAACAATCATGGTCAACCCCGGCTGAACTCCACTGATGATGGCGTCCACCTGGTGAGAGACGGTGCGGAAAGGTGAGGGGGAGCAAGCAGTGACGTGGTGGCCCAACAATCATGGTCAGCCCGGGCTGCACGCCACTGATGATGGCGTCCACCTGGTGAGAGGCGGTGGAGAAAGAGGTGTGACACACGGTGGAGAGCGGTGATCCAAGCCAGTGATGAGATGTCGTAGGGAGAGGCGAGAGGCGGTGGGATGCGGCAGCACGAAAAGAGAGAGGCAGTGAGACGAGATCACATGGCAGCGGGGAAACAGAACAAGAAGGGAGGAGAGTACGGTACCTGCGTGGGTGTAAAGCGGACGTGGTTCTTCTTCTGTACTCTTGGAGGGTACGGCCCAGGGTCAGGCAGTGGCACCGACTCTGCTTTTGAGAATTCTCAAAAGTAACATCAACGTACCTGCGTGGGTGTAAAGCGGACGTGGTTCTTCTTCTGCACTCTTGGAGGGTACGGCCCAGGGTCAGGCAGAGGCACCGACTCCGCTATCACCACCCCCTCACCCTCCTCCTCCTTACTTCCCTCCTGCTGCTGCTCCCCCTGCCCTCCCTGCTCTCCCTGCTCGCCCTGCCCTCCCTTGTCTCCCTGCTCCCCTTGCTGAGAAGCCTCGTCTCCCCCGTCTCCTCCCTTCGCCTTCTCCCCCCCATCCACCTCCATCTGCTCCCCCTCCTGCTTCTCCCCACCCTTCTCCTCCCCCCCTTCCTTACCCTTCCCCTTTCCCTTCTTCTTCCCCTTCACCCCCTTCTTCCCCTTCCCCTTCCCCTTCCCGTCTTTCTCCTGCCCCTTCTTCTTCCCCCCCACTGCCACCCCACGCCCCTCCTCCTGCACCTTAGGCATCGGAATAGTCACGCGGAACGGAGGCTGCGGGTTCGGATTCTCAAACCCATCCGCATCCACAAACCGGACTTTATACCCCGGAAAGCACTCCTTCAAATGATCCGCGTCCACAAACGTGTCTCTAAAATCCACCACCTCCACCCGCCACGGCGCCAGCTCAGCAGGCATGCGCCGCCAGCTGGCAGCCGCCGGGTCATCGTATCCCAAAAACAGGTCATGCAACCAACCCGGCACCGACGCCTCTTCGTTCATCAGATCTCGGATCGACTCCAGAATCGGCTTGAAGTTATTCTCCTTCGGTTTCCTCCTCATCACCACGTTTAAAGCCGAGTAAACCTCCTCCTGCGCTCCTCTCAGCGTCCCTCCGTTGGCCTCCAAATCCAGTTGAAACTGGGCTGGGTCGAGAGCGACGAGAGCCGTGCGCTGGTTCCCTTTGGGCGGTTTCCACTCCTCGCGCTTCACCCGCCCGGAAAAGTCGTTCATCAGCTTGTTATCCTCGTCGCGCAGCTCGATCACCTCGCACCCCCGCACATACCGCAGCCCGTATCTCTGCGGGACGGACAGCGACGAAACCACTGCTGCAGCATCCGCCGCTGCTTCCTCCTCCTCCGCCCCATCCTCTCCCGCCTCCCGCTTCGCCTGCGCCGCCGCCTGCGCCGCGGCGGCATCAGCCGCAGCTTGCAGCGCAATCTCATCTGGGTGAATACCCAGCAGGAACAACACATCATGCTCTTTAATCTCCTCCCACTCGCTCCGCATAGCCGCCTTATACCCCCCTATAGAGTACTCCACTTCCGCTAGAACCGCCGCCGGCTGCACCTCGCCGAGCCGCGGCGCCTTAACCTCCACAATCCGGAAAGAAGAGATCTGAATGGCCATCCTAGCCCACCCGGTGAACTCCGTATCCCGGTCCGCACTGCTGTACATGCTCCCCTTCGCCCCCATCCGCTTCAGCACATCGTGCACCTCCTCGCGAATCTCGTACGTCGACTCCAGCCGAAACAGGTTGAAATTCCGCAGGAGGTAATCGTGCAGCGTGAGGAACTGCAGGTTGAGTTTCGGCAGAGCGAGGCAGCCTTCGCCGGTGTAGTTCACGCTGGGGATGAGGCTCTCGTCCCACATGACGTCCTCGTTGGGGTAGAGCGGGAGCGCGTTGAGAGCCGCGCGCTGGGAGCGCTTCTTCTCGAAGAAGGAAACGACCACTTCCTCGAGAAACGGGCGGAGACGGTGGAAGAGCACGGCCCTCTGCTGCTCCCAGTACTGCTGCTCCTCCTGCTGCTGCTCCTCCTGCTGCTCCTGCTCTGCCTGCTGCTCCTCCTCTGAACCCTCCTCCACCACCATTCGTGTGGGGGTTTTGGGGCGGCGAGCGGATGAGAGGAGGTGGCGTGGCGGGCGGTACGGCAGGCCTGCTCGAGACAGCAGCTTCAGCTGCACGGTGGCAGAAAGGGACACGAAATATAAAAGTTTGAAATGATATTGCAGCCCAGCGCAAAACATGCACACACAGACACACACACACACACACACACACACACACACACACACACACACACACACACACACACACACACACACACTTACCAAAAAAATCAAACTCAAACTGCCACGTGCGTCCAAAAAATGGCGAAAATACTACTGCAGTTACACTGACCTTGTTGAGCACCAGCTCCGCCAGCTGCTCGTCTGTGAGTCGCCCCATCCACTTGCGCACTCCGTCAGCATGCTCCACACTGCCCACGTTGGTCAGAGCCACGTCCCGCAGCTGAAAGAGGAGATGTAAAAAGGGGGGAAGGAAGCATGAGCAGCAGGAGTGCCGTCAGCATACTCCACACTGCCCACGCTGGTCAGGGCGATGCCACGCAGCTGAAACACAGGATGTAAGGAGATGGGGAGAGAGAGGGAGGATGAAAAGGGAGGTGCAAGGGTGGGCCAGGAATTAACAGCACGGATGCTATGACCATGCTACAGCCACCCACCTCTGGCACTCTGTTGAAGCTGAACAGCTGGAGGGCCGACACACGAGCGCAGTGCTCCCTATCCTCCCCATCCTTGGGTGGTGCATCTGATACCACCACCCATCCCCAACAACCTCATAACCCTCACCTCTGGCACTTTGTTGAACAAGAACAACTGGAGGGCCGTCACACGAGCGCAGTGCTCCCTATCCACCTCCTCCTCGTCCAGTTGCGTGGCGAGCTATGTATGAAGTATGAGCGAAGTATGAAGTATGAGCGTCTGATGCCATTTGCCTCTGACAATCTGATAGCCCTCACCGCTGGCACTTTGTTGAATAGAAACAGTTGGAGGGCCGACACCCAAGCGCAATGCTCCCTGTCCACCTCCTCCTCGTCCAGTTGCGTAGCTAGGTGCATCTGATGCCATCGATCTCTGACAATCTGTAACACACACCTCTGGCACTTTGTTGAATAGAAACAATTGGAGGGCCGACACCCGAGCGCAGTGCTCCCTGTCCACCTCCTCCTCGTGCCGTTGGTTTGCACACTGCTCGTGCTGAACTGCTTTTAGCAAACCCACTAGCACACCCACCTCTGGCACGTTGTTGAATAGGAACAGCTGAAGGGCCGACACTCGAGCGCAGTGCTCCCTGTCTACCTCCTCCTCATCCAGTTGCCGCCCGGCGTGGTCGTCCATTTGGAATCTAGCGTAGAATCGCAGCAGATCCACCAGCTGCACAAAAAGACGGCCGCGCGGGTGCCGGTACAGCCGGCTGAGGCGGCACCGGGCGGCGACCGCCATGTCATCCACTACAGGACGAAAGAACCTGATTGGAGAGGAGCAACGGGAACATTACAATGGGGACAGGGGCGAAACGGAAGAATGGTTACGGAGGATGCAAGAAGACACGACAAAGGCGGTTAAACGGAAGGATGGTTACAGTGGTTAAACGGGCGAATATGACCCAGTCTACCAATGCAGAAGACACGACGCAGGTTGTGCTGTAAGGCATACGCGCGTACGCACCTGCGCGTGGGCAGCTGGCTGAGCAGATCAATCAGCAGCTCCAGGAATCGCTCACAGAAGAGCAGCCGCGGCTGGTCCACTGCCCTCTCCAGCAGCACCCCTGCGGACTCGCTCTGGTCGTCCTCGTAGTCCGGGCCCTTCTCCACCACCTCGTCCAACACCTGGCAGGCAATCAGGCACAGCAGCACACAGAAGCACAGAAGGGGAGACAGACGGAGACACAGAGCAAATGAGGCCCCTTTTCCACGGCCCTCTTTAGGAGCACCCCGGCAGACTCGTCGCTCTGGTCGTCCTCGTAGTCTGGTCCCTTCTCCACCACCTCGTCCAACACCTGGCAGGTGGGGAGGGCACACAGTAAGGGACAGCACAGCACATAGACGGAGAGACAGACAGACAGTCCAATAAAACACGGAATCAGCAAACATATTGCATACTCTAAACATTTCAAAACTATATCTATATAACAGCCAGCACAGAGCCCAGCACTCACGGAAAAAAACTCCAGAATCAGCCCGGGCAGGAATCGGACCCCGCGCCTCTCCTTCCTCTCAGCGGCCTCCGCCTCGGCCCTTCTCTCCCCACCCTCCGCCACAGCAGCCAGCCTAGCAGTGCGGTTCTTGGCGTCCCTCTTGAGCAGGCGAGCCCAGAGGGCGAGCAGGTGCGCGTGGGGGTGCAGCTCGCGCTCCCTGCAGGCCGGTGAGAGGGCGTGCCACAGGGGGAGAGAGACCAGCGGCAGCACACACGCCCGCACCAGTGGGTTCTCCAGCGACTGGGGGAATGGGTGGGGGGGGGGAGGGGGGAGGGTGGAAAAAAAGGGGGGGAGGTCGTGGGAGGGAGGGAAATGTGGATACGAACAGCCGATTTCGGACCGTGGAAATGGAACGAAGGGAGCAACTCGCTCGCGGTCCATGTGGGCGGGCAAGAGGGTGTGCTGTGCCACAGCCACAGAGGAAGGGACATGGGCATTGCGATTGCGAAACAGTAGGCGGGTGGGTGGGTCTCACCTGGAAGCAGTGAATGATGAATACGATGTAGTTGACACGCTCATATATGCTCAGCTCATACTCCTCTTTTCCTCTCCTACCTACACTACTCGTCACAGCTCCTCTTTCAGTCAGGTAACGGAGCACCTCACCTGGAAGCAGTGAATGATGAATACGATGAGGTTGACACGCTCATATATGCTCAGCTCATACTCCTCGCACTCCCTTACTCCACCCTGTTCTTCTTTCACTCAGCTGTGAGAGCACCTCACCTGGAAGCAGTGGATGATGAAGACGATGTAATTAACCCTCTCGTATATGCTCAGCTCATACTCCTCCTCTCCTCCCCCAACAACTGAACCCCCCTGCCCCTGCCCCTCCAACTCATTCCCATCTCCAGCACCCACTCCCCCTTCCCCAGCCTCCCCTACTGCTGCGCCCGCGCTCTCCTTTGGTTCTCCTCCCTCCCCCTCTACACCGTTGCCCTCCGCAGCAGCTTCTTTGCTTGCGCCATTCTCCACCTGAGATTGCTCTCCCTCAACAGACACCTGCTGCTGCTCCCCGTGCTCCTTGTGCTCCTGCTCTCCCTGCTTCTTCTGCTCCTGCTCCTCCTGCTCCTCCTGCCGAGCTCGCTTGCTCCCCGCCTTCCGTTTGGGGTCCTAGAAGAAGCAAACGGGTACCGACCACGATTGGATGATGAATGACGGTGTGGTGTGCGGTAAGCAGAGGTTCCATCCCACGTGAGAAAGCGCGTGGGGGGAAGGAGAACAATTCATGCAGGAAGACGCATAACGATCAGATAACACTGAACAACGTGGGCTTTAGGAGGGGAAATTATGGCAGCATTGCTGGGGTTTACCTTGAGAGCGAGGACTCGGTTGAAGAATGCAGGAAAGATGTCAGCGCGAGATTGGAAGCAGTCCCATGCCGAGACATTCTCGCGGAACTAACAGGCGAACACAATATTGAAAAAAGGACAAAGATGGAAAAGGGGACAAAACCCACAGAATTTGGAGTGGAAAAGGGCGGGTGGATATATGATAATAGGAAGTCAAGGCAGCATAAAAGGATTTCCATTCAGGAATAATTTTCAGGTCAAGGACGTTGAGGTTCACTAGCGAGATTTAGGGCTACGGCTTGAGATGCACAAGCGATAGCAGCAACGCATGAGGCAAATAATCAATTTGCGCGTTCTACTCTGCAATAAAGCAGGAACTGCATCAGCTGGCGAAGTCAGCAATAACAACAGATGGATAACTGACGAAACAAACGAATTATGGGGAAAACAAAATCCCCACCTTTTCGTTGACCATGAGAATGATTGACATCACATGCTCCACGGACGCGGTTTCCGGATCGAAATTCGGCCACAGGTATTTCTCCAAATACTGGCTCACTTCCAGAACCATCACGCGCTGCAGCGGCACCGGCTTCCTGCCACGTGTCACTTTCAGATCCTCCCGGTAAATTTTCCGAACCAGATCCGGATTGAACCGGATTGCACTACCAGGTTTCGGGGCTTTCCCGGGAATGCCGTCTCCTGACTTGTCAGTCGCAACTACGCGTGAATGCGGAAGCGAGCTTTCGGATTTTAGCCAGTTGACGGCTGCGATCTTCATCAAACGGTCGCGCTGAATCGCATCGACGGTCAGGGATCGACCAGCCGGTCCTCCGTGCGTTTTCTCGGCCATCGGATTGAAATTCGATCGGCCGGTCCTCTCTGCCGTCGTGGTTTGCGGGCCTACCATTGCGACTGCGCTTCGCGTCCCTCGCACGAAACTAACACACAACGTGAAGGTGCAAAATAACTGGGATATAAAAACTTCTAAGATAAGACGCGCAACATGGTACGTGACCGTGACAGAGCAGCCGAAAAGCAGGCTCGACCCGTCCACTAACAAACCGCCTTTTAGAAGACGAGACAGGCTCCAGTATCCAGTTCAGAAATCTCTCTCTCGAGGCAAAATACACCCTCCTGAATCCTGATCCATTCCGATGACTTCCAGGCGAGTCCAACAATTCGTTTTGAATGCGGTGGAGAGAGCTTGTATGTGTTTCAGAGTGGCTAATTATTGCTGTGAATGCTTGCATAGGGTTACGATCAGTAAGATTTTGCTTGGTGGCCTAGGCAGATTCTTCGTTGCAATTAGAACGCCCACAGCCTCTTATGAGTGTAGGGACATCTAATCTCACCAAAGCATTTACCATATGGGGGTATACATAGCGGAGCGAAATGTGTGTGCCATGACTTCCACTCCCGACCTGGATTCGACTCTGTTACGATATGAAGTTTTATGAGAAGGCATTCCTGTATGCTGCAGGAGCCGACTCTACCGAGTACGAAGACGAGGACTCATAAGAGTCGAAGCGACACAGCAACTGTCTGACCAAGACCGATGCAGGCAGAAACATTTGAAGTGAAAAAGGCGGGAACAGGTTTGAAACGGGTTCCCGCGCCGCACGGTTTGAATTCGGTTGTAATAAGGGAATGTACCCCTTAGAGTACATGGCTAGTATAGGACTTTTCGTATTCCCTTGTACTCTTATATAAACTCGATGTATGCATGCTTTTATCAACTCAGTCATTTACATTCACTCTGACCTGAGATTCAAATCTTCCGCTGCAACACTACTCTGCGATCAACCCTGAGCGATCCTTCGCTAAGTCCCACTTGGGATTGTAACATGGTATGAGAGCTACTCAGGGATTCTTCGCAACTTCACTTCCGTGAAATTCGCCGAACCAAGATCTGGCGAGCGGCACACGCTCCAAGACTAAGATGGCCGGAGGATCCGGAGGCCAAGCAAATCTGACGGCTGAAGGACAATCCAACCCGGCTGCGACAAATGAGGCGACAACTACGATCGGCACTGCCGCTCTCGAGCAACTCTTCGCTCGACTTTCAACTATGGAGAAAGAACTCCAAGATCTGCGCAAAGGCGATGCGGGAATCTCTTCCCAACCAGCACAACTTGGACAACCGGCTGAGAAAAGTCGTGATACCGCCACGCACACCTTCTCCCTCGACACAGACAAATCAACAACAACTGCCCCCCGTCCAAGTGATGAAGCTATCAACTCTGCGCAAACACGCTTCCTTAGCGTTTAAAAAATCAAGACTACTGCCGCGTTTGACGGCAAGGACTTTTACACATGGAGTTTCGAGCTTGAGCTCCTCCTACAAACAGCGCAGATCTACCATTACTTCGACGGCTCCTATCCTAAACCGGTGGAAAACACCGACGCCGCCAGGGCTCAATACTACAGTGAGTCACTCATGGCCTACAATGTGCTGCTACGAAACATGAAGCCTGCGGAACTGTCAGAATGTTATTGTATACATCACTTTATAACTGCCTGCAATGTAGACTTAGTGTAGTTACCTTGCTTGTTAGGTGGTGCACCTTGCTTCACTTCTTTCATATTTGTACCCTTGAACATATAGTGAAACCCTCATTCTCATTCTCCTTCCACAACTTTCTCGACACTCTCCTCACCCTCGAACTTAACTACCAAGGCTCCTAAACTATGGCTCCTAAGCCAAACTCACGCTAGTATTTTAATATGGAATCAGAGCGACTACGCTCTTGGCCTGTGGGCCCCACGTGCTTCCGCTGCTTTCTTTTCTGTCGCGCGCCCCGTGGCGCGCGACACTTTTTTCTTCCCGCCACGCGCTCGGGGCGCGTGGCGGTTTTCCGCACGCCGTGCGCCCCGGACGCGCGGACGCCGCCCTTCTCGGCCCCTCACGGCCTCTTCGCGGCCCCGTCGCTGCTACTCTCACGGCCCCTCGCGCTACCCTCAGTGGCCCCGTCGCCACACTTCGCGGCCCTGTCGCCGCCCCATCTCGGCACCGTCGCCGCCTTTAGCGGCCCCGTTGCCGCCCCTAGCGGCCCCGTCGCCGCTCTTCGCGGCCCCGTTGCCGCCCCTAGCGGCTCCGTTGCCGCCCCTTGTGGCCCTGTCACCTGCTCGTCGCGGCGCACCCCCCCCTGGCCGCCGCCTCTGCCTCCCTTGCGCCCGTGCCTGCTTTGCAGCAGCGCGCGGGCCTGCCTTGCAACAGCAGCCGCCCCTGGAGCAGCCACCCCAGCAGCAGCCGCCCCAGCAGCAGCCGCCCCTGGAGCAGCCGCCGCTGCAGCAGCCGCCCCTGGAGCCGCCGCCCCTGGAGCAGCCGTCAATGCAGCAGCCGCCCCTGGAGCCGCCACTGCAGCAGCAGCCCCTGGAGCAGCCGCCCCAGCAGCAGCCGCCCCTGGAGCAACCGCCGCTGCAGCAGCCGCCCCTGGAGCAGCCGTCACTGCAGCAGCCGCCCCTGGAGCCGCCACTGCAGCAGCAGCCCCTGGAGCAGCCGCCCCAGCAGCCGCTACCCCTGCAGCAGCCGCCCCTGGAGCGGCCGCCCCTGCAGCAGCCGCCCCTGGAGCAGCCCTCAACCGCAGCAGCCGCCCCTGGAGCAGCCCGCACCTGCAGCAGCCGCCCCTGGAGCAGCCAGCAACTGCAGCAGCCGCCCCTGGAGCAGCCCGCACCTGCAGCGGCCGCCCCTGGAGCAGCCCGCACCTGCAGCCCATCCCGTTCCCCCCCCCCCCCCCCCCCCCACCCCCCCGTGCATTCCGTGGTGCTGGGGGTGTGGGGTGCCGAGCATGGGGGTGGCGGGTGTGGGGGTGGCGGTTCTGTGTTCCTCCCCTTGCTCCTCCTCCTCCCTCGTCTCCCACTGCTGCAGCTGTCGCTGAGGGGGGTGGGTGTGTGGGAGCCTAGGGTTTAGGGTTTAAGGGGGGTGCTGTGGGAGTGGAGCTAGGGTTTGAACAGGGAGTGTGTGAGAGGGGAGTGGGGCAGCTGGGGGAGGTTGTGTGAAGGTAGCTGTCGTGTCGCCTGCAGCGCCTGTAGTCCGTCGCCCTTGCTTCGGTAGCCAGTGAGCCTGTTGCACCAGTCGCCAGTGGGTCCGTTGCTCCTGCCGCTCGTCTATAGCCGCGGAGCCAGTCACTCCAGTAGTCCGTCGCCCTTGCTTCGGTAGCCACTGAGTCAGCCGCTCCTGTGCCCGTGCCTCTGCAGCTTCAGTCGTTGCCTCGCATCTTCTCTTCCTCCACAGTCTCTCCTCCTCATTTGCCCTCTCTGTCTGCTGCGCTCTACTTGGTGTACCCCTTCCGGGGGTGTTTCTGCACATGGTTCTTCACTGCAGGCAGTTAGGGGGTGTGTCAGAATGTTATTGTATACATCACTTTATAACTGCCTGCAATGTAGACTTAGTGTAGTTACCTTGCTTGTTAGGTGGTGCACCTTGCTTCACTTCTTTCATATTTGTACCCTTGAACCTATAGTGAAACCCTCATTCTCGTTCTTATTTCACAGGAACAACTCAACATTCGCTCCTACAAGGAGAGCGACGCTCCAGCCTTGGAAGCTTGGAAGCACCTCATCGAGGTTTATCAGCCGAAGGATTCGGTCACCGCCAGCAGGCTTCTGCAGCAACTCCTGGAGATAAAAATGGGGCACGGGGAGAAGGCGAATCCGTATATTAACCGCTGTCGCAACATTCGTGACCAGATCACGAAGCATGGGAGTACGATCTCAGAAGAGATCTTCGTTAATATAGTCCTTCAAGGACTCGGGCCAGAGTGGAAGCCCTGTAAAGCACTACTCCGACAGCGAGGAATCATCTCAGAAGCCGCGCTATGCGCCGCACTCCTGTCCGAACAACAGGACATGGACTCAAACAGAACAAGCTCCGCGCCGCGCCGAGAGCGCCTCGCCTTCTACACGGACAACCGAGAAGAGCGACGACAACCAAGGCGCCACTATTGCAAAATATGCAAAGTCTTCGGACACTCAACGGATCGATGCAAGTCCCGATCCAACTACCGCCACCCAAATTCCACTTACCACAACAACTGGGTCGGCCGACAAGATGCTCGTCATCCTCAACCTCAGCATCAACAAGCTCGTCCTCCTGCACAGCATCAACACCAACAAAATCAAGGATCTCAGTCAGGAGCCCCGAGGAACATCATTGCGAACATGGCGACGCGCCGCCGCCGCACTGCTGAACCTAACGAGGAGAACGAAGTCCAAGGAAGACTTCTACAACCAGAAGAAGGATGGAATAATCTCCTCACCGAGGACCACTACTACCTGTACGACGAAGACGAGCAGGATTGGAATCAACCAATCACATTGCGGGAAAGCCCGCCACATGACAATCAACACTACGTACCAGTGGGTTGGAAGGAGGACGAAGACCCTTTCTTCCACAGGCGCTACAAGGCCACCCTGGTAACTCCGCGATTGGCGCTACTGCTGCGACGAAACAACATCGACAATCATAACACCTGGTACCTGGACAGCTGCTGCGGACAGCACATGGTGGGATCAACGCGCTATGTCTCAAACCTGAGCC
Source organism: Closterium sp. Naga37s-1 (assembly GCA_947471745.1). NCBI lineage: Eukaryota > Viridiplantae > Streptophyta > Zygnematophyceae > Desmidiales > Closteriaceae > Closterium > Closterium sp. Naga37s-1. Next base: position 196,972 of record CANJKZ010000187.1, on the reverse strand, counting down.
GCGCCCCCGCAACCTACATCACCGTCGCCAACAACGAGCAGCTGCGCGCCAACTCGCAAGGACTTGTCGTCCTACAAGCACGAGATAGCAACACCCACATCTCGTTCAACGACGTCCTCTACGTCCCAAACCTCCGCTTTAATCTGCTCTCGGCTGGACAACTCCGCGACTGTGGCGTCATCATTCACACGGATCTCGCGACGCGCGACCTCATTCTTACCTACGCTCCCCCGGACACTCCTCCTGAGACGTTTAAATACCTCGGACGAGCCCGCTCCATCAACGGGATCTACATCCTGGACTTTGACATACCTCCCTGACAAGCTTCATCGGACGAGCTCGTGGACCTTGTTCCCCTCGAGTTCGCCTTCATGAACCAGGAATCATGGGAGCATCCGGACGGACGACCGTGGGTTCGCCGCAGCCCTCACCCCCGCGAGATCAACTTGCACGAACCAGACATCAACGGGCTGTGCACCACCTGCCACACACCCACCGCGAGTCGCACGGAGCAAGTCGAAAGGGAGCAAGCGGCAATTCAGGAAGCAGAAAGCGCCGAAGCGGAATCTACCGGCATGACAAGAGAAGAACTTGCCGTGTCATCCTATCGTGTCTTCGGTGAAGCAATCAAGGATTACGAGCTAGAGCGGACGGAAAGGGCAACGCCGTACTCGGAAAATCTTCAGTTCGTTCTGGAGGCGAACACCACCACCAAAGACGAGGAAGGACGTGAGCGCCCATACACCCGCGAAGTCTACCGCCGCGAGATCGACCCTGCTTGGAAAGATCCCGACGCACCAGAGGAGCTGAGCGTCAAAGAAGAACAGGAGAAGGCCCAAGCGGAGAAGCGGCAGAAGCTGTATGAGGAGCGCATCGCGGCAGGATGGGACCCAGAGTCTGCGCGCGGAGGATGGAGCAACGAGTACGCCGATCCAGAAGGCGGCGCAACCTGGGGCTCCGCAACTGGAGCATGGGGAACTGGCGCTAGCGGCACGGTTACCACGAGAGGATGGGGAACAGTTGAACCCGACGAGGGGGAGCTCACGCAAGAGGAATTGGAGGAAGCTGAACGAGAAATGCAAGCAGAGCGCGGCGAAGCACCACCTCGAGTCGCCATTCCCCTCGGGCGACCCCCCCGCACTGATGAACCACCTCGCTCACCTTATCGCTGGCGCGATCGCTGGTCGGAGATTGAGGAGGGGAACGTACCACCAACTCCTCCTCGGGACTCTCTTGGTCCAATCTCCCGCCCAGATCCGTTTGCCCGCTTCATCGAAGGCACCACGACCCCGCTCACCATCATCCCCGACCGCGAATTTCTCGCGCTCTACCTCACAACGGCACCTGCAGAAGGGGAGGCAACGGCAGAAGCAGAAGCAGAGGAGCCGGACAACGAAGCAGAACCAGGAGAAGAAGAAGAACCTCCACTCCAGATCCCGGAACTCACGGCGGAGGAGGCAGCAGAGCACCACATTCGCTACAAGCGTACCTCCGGCATTCGCGCCGAAGATGACCTCTGGCACCAGCGGATGGGACATCCCTCGCGCCAGACACTCGCCAACTGCCTCCGAGCAAAGGTTTTTCCGCCAGGAGCACTGCTGCGCCCCGACGGAACGGAGCTACAGCACATCACCCCCCATCCAACCACTTGCACTGTCTGCCCCACAGCTGCACTCTCCCACACCGCCTATCCTTCTCTGGAGCCGAGCACCAACCGCTACAAGAAATTGGAAAAGGTGTACAGCGATTTCATCGTGCTCACCTGCGACGGCATCAACGGCGAGTATACTCTCACCTTCATCGATGCCTACTCACGCCACGTGTGGATTGCCAACGTTGACGCCCGCTCCAAGGCCCCGGAGGTGTTCCGCATCTTCCTCGCGCACGCGCAGCGACAGTCGGGGAGGAAGCTGAAGATCTGGCAGAGTAATGGGGCAAAGGAATTTCGGAGCAACGAACTGGAGAGCGTTCTCACCGAGAAGGGGATTAAGCATGAGATTCCCCTCCCCTACGCTCACCAGCAGCAAGGTGTCGCCGAGAGGGTCAATCGCACGCTCATGACCAAAGTCCGCGCCATCATGAATCAGTCCGGCCAGCCAAAGAAGTTTTGGCCGTACGCCATGAACCACGCGGTGCGCCTGCACAACCTCCTCTCCACCACTGCCAACAGGGATAACCTGTCCCCTCACATGAAGTGGACCGGCTCAAGGGGAGACCCCTCCATGCTGCGAGTTTGGGGGTGCATGGTGCAATACCGGCCGACCTCAGCAACAATCGGCAAGTTCGTTCATCGTGCGCGCTAGGGAGTTCATCTGGGGCTCAGCCACGAGCACAAAGGATGGCTCATTTTTGACATCGACAGCAACGAGATCGTTCCGGCGCGTGACATCCTCTTCTACGAACGACTCACCTTAACGCAGTGGATCCAGGACGAGCGGCGCAACCAGGCACGCGGCTATGTCAACAGCGGCCGCAGCTTCGCGACTCCAGAAGATGCAGCAGCAGCAGCAGTACTGGACCGCGACGACACCGACGAACATCCCAGCATCCCCCCTCGCCCGCGCGACGACGACGACGATGACAGCGATGACGACCCGGCGCCAGGACCATCACGGCGCCAGGCAGAGCCAAGCACCGCAGCACCCGGCTACGAAAGCGGAGATGACGACGTGGTGGAAGTCCCCACCAACGCAGACACCACTAGCGTGTCAGGCCTTCAACTTCTCGGCCTGCACACATCCGTCTCTACTCTCGCACGGGCCGTGGAGCCAAAGAACCCTCGCCAGGCCCTAACCGGCCCTCACGCCAAGGAGTGGCGTGCTGCGATGGACGCGGAGCTGACGGCGCAATCACGCGACACCTGGGTCCTAGTCGATCGTGCAGCAGTGAAGGGGAGGAGGGTGCTCAGCGGGAAGTGGGTTTTTCGCCTGAAAACTAACGCTGACGGCACTATCGAACGTTTCAAGGCACGCTGGGTCGTACGTGGGTACAATCAGCGCCACGACATCGACTTCGATCAAACCTTCGCTCCCGTCAGTCGCCACACCTCAGTCCGGATTATACTCGCCATCGCCGCCGCGAAGCACCTACCACTGCGACAGATCGACGTGAAGAACGCGTTTTTGTACGCGTTGGTGGATGCCACCATCTTTGTGGAGTAGCCGCACACCTACGGAGAGGGTGATCCCAGGGTCTGTCAACTAAAGAAGTCTCTCTACGGGATCAAGCAGGCGCCTCGTCTCTGGCAGCAGCATCTGCACAAAATCCTCCTGGAAATCGGCTTCAAGCAGCTCCCACACGACCCGGGAATGTATCGCCTTCACTTCAGCGGCGATTACATCCTCCTGACAGTCTACGTCGATGACCTGCTGTACACGGGCACCTGCAACAAACTCCTCGATCAGTTTCAGGAGAACCTGGCGCAGCGCGTGGACATCACCATCAACCTCGAAGTGAAGCAGTTTTTGGGGTTAAACATTACTTACGCGCCAGAAGCAATCCATCTGTCAGCCTCAAAGTACGCAGAGCAGCTGGGGGAACGCTTCAACATCTCACCCGCACCACTCTCAACTCCTTACCGCAGCCCCAGCACCAACTACAAACCGGACAACAAACCTCTGTCGCCCGCAGGACTCCAAATGTATCAACAGAAGTTGGGGTGCCTGCTATTCGCCTCTGTCACCTGGCGACCTGACCTCTCGTACATCGCCAGCCAACTGGCACAGTATTCTCGCAAGCCAGTAGCAGAGAACCAGCTGGACCTGGAGCGCGCCCTGCAGTACTTCATCTCCACACCTGACATTGGGCTCTCCTACTCCACGCTGACGACGACCTCCTTCAATCTCAACGGCTACGTGGACGTAGATCATGCAGCTGATCCCGAAAATCGACGGTCCCGAACCGGCTTCGTTTTTCGCTTGGAACCAACTGGGCCAATCTCCTGGAACTCGCAGAAGCAGGAGCTGGTTGCCCTGTCATCGGCTGAAGCAGAATACATCGCCGCGACAACAGCAGTTCGCGAAGGCCTGTACCTGCAGGAGCTGCTACAGGAGGCAAAAATTCCAACTTCGCCTACCTTTCGCCTTCACTGCGACAACCAGAGTGCCATCAGGATCGCGAACAAGCCAGGTTTCGTGAACCGCACGAAGCACATTGCGCTTCGGTATTTCTTCGTCAAGGACGAAATCGACCAAGGCAAGGTTGACCTCGCCTACTGCCCTACCACTGAGATGGCAGCAGATTTTCTTACCAAGCGCCTGCCACGTCAGCAGTACAAGCACTGCTCTGACCTCACCGGAGTAGTCAAGCGAGTCAGCTCCACCCGCGTCCAGGAATGAAGGGGAGTGTTACGATATGAAGTTTTATGAGAAGGCATTCCTGTATGCTGCAGGAGCCGACTCTACCGAGTACGAAGACGAGGAGTCAGAAGAGTCGAAGCGACACAGCAACTGTCTGACCAAGACCGATGCAGGCAGAAACATTTGAAGTGAAAAAGGCGGGAACAGGTTTGAAACGGGTTCCCGCGCCGCACGGTTTGAATTCGGTTGTAATAAGGGAATGTACCCCTTAGAGTACATGGCTAGTCTAGGACTTTTCGTATTCCCTTGTACTCTTATATAAACTCGATGTATGCATGCTTTTATCAACTCAGTCGTTTACATTCACTCTGACCTGAGATTCAAATCTTCCGCTGCAACACTACTCTGCGATCAACCCTGAGCGATCCTTCGCTAAGTCCCACTTGGGATTGTAACAGACTCCAAGTGCAACACCATAGTCGAGCGAAGCACAATACTAAGAGCTCAAGCCAAGATGCGGGGTCGCACATCTTCTATAGCAACGGGGCAGACTTCACCATTCGGCTTTGAGTGAATCGCCTGACCGAGCACCTCCACTGAGAGCTGGAGGATGAGAGACTACTCGACTCTGACATCCTTCACCCACTCATGGATGACCGTCTCACTTGATGGGTGTTTTGCGCGTAGCAAGTCAACCATGAGCTAGGAGGGTTGCAGGATGCTGCCGCGTTAAACCCATATTCCATTCCCCCTCCTTGCACCTCGTGCGGCAACGAGCCAAGCGCATTGCGTCAGAGTCATACTCGGAAGGGGTGAAGGTTAAAGGACGAGCCGCTAGTTTCATTGCAGCCGTTGCTGACTCGAACAGGCCACTCCCCTCCCAAAATTTCACCAACGGCTCCCTGATTGCCGATATGTGCCCCTGGCCTTGCCCAGTTGGAATCCCTAGTACCGTATAAGTAGAAGGAAGGCCATAGCTACCTCAGCAGCTGCGCTCGACTGAGGCTGCTTGAGGACCCAACCAAATGCGTCAAGAACCCCACACATCATCATCAATTTATCGTGGTGGCAGACTGTAGGAAAATATATTGTTATATTTTATGTATAAACTGCCTACAATGTTATCTAGTGTAGTGTAGCTTTCTGTTTGGTGGTATACCTCCTTGCTTGCTTGCCTAGTCACTACTTGTACTCTTGTTTCTCTTTAATCAAATCCTGTTTTGCCTATCTTGTAGCCAGGGTTTCCTAGGGTTTCTAACCTTTGCCTAGGCTATTCTGACACAGACGACTGCCATCTGAGTCCTCTGTCGTCTCAAGTCGACCCAAGAGCCTGAGAACAGCGTTGCACATCAGCTGCATTGGATGTGGCATGTGGCTCCTACCCTGAACGTGCGAAATCAAGTTTCGCATGGGATTCGAGAAGGGGATGAGGGAAGGGGGGGGGGGGGGGGGGGGGGGGGTAAACGTAGGGCCTGGCTGCTGCCCACCAGTCGTCCCTGCAGGGGATTTCCCCCCTACTCGGCCCCGTTGGCCGCAACCCCTTGGTCAGCCAAACAAGCTATTGCCTCCTGGTCAGCCTCGCTGAGTGTTGCCCCTCAGCCGGGCCTGCAGGCTGCAGCCCCATAGGCAGCCCCGTTGGCTGCTGCCGCTCTTGCAGCCCCGCGGGTTGCTGCCCCCCAATCATCCCCACTCGCTGTTGCCCTTCGGCCAGCCTCGCTGGCTGCGCCCTCCCCCTCGACCCCTCTGGCTGCTGCCGCTCGGTCACCCCCGCTGGTTGCTGGCCCCCTCTCAGACCGCGGGTTGCTGCCCCTGCCAGCCCCCCTATCTGCTGCCTCTTTGCATGAGAGATGAGGAGCATATATGATTTTTTCCATCAATGTTTGGAATTAGTGGTAGAATATGAGTTACAGATTTCTGTCGATTGAAAATGATTTCATCGAGGTTTTGACAGTTTCGTCCATTCGCTACCAATGGTGGTTCTGTGCCGTGGGCGAAGAGACAAACCTGCTTTAATTCAGCCACGTGTAATCAAACAGTACGTCCGCGTGTGTGCAGACTGGTTGGTGGAGGGCGGGAAGTGCGTGGGTGGTGCTCCCTGTGGCCACCTGCTCCAACCTCCCTCAATTCTGCCGAGGACAGTACGAGAGTTTCTCTCAAACGCGTATGTGATTTTTGAGGTTTCGTAACGTTATCAAGCGTTTATATATGCGTTTAGTACGGTTACAAATGGTAGAGAGATACAAACCAACTTCAAGGACACGCATTAACTACCACCACACTACCCACCCCACTGACCTCTCCCTTCACATCCGCCATTGCCATCTCACGCCCTGTCGCCGCCATAGCCACCGCTGTCACACATCATGTCCACAGCACAACACATGCCCTCTGTTCCTGCTCGAGCTTTTCTTGCACATTTCCAATATTACAGCAGCCAGCCAACCGCCTCTTGGAGAAAGGCTGCTACATACTATGGGGAAACGCGTCAATCAAAGATGTTATACGCTTGCGAAATTCGACACATTAGGTCGGAGGCGATTCTCGCTTCGAGTCAATTTACCAGTCCTATTAGTTGGAGGTTCCAGGCCCTTAGTCCGCGATTGGCTTCCCATAGCGTCCTGGTCTTGTCTCTGGTGCTTGTCACTTCTAGGTGCCATTGCTAGTTAGGTGTGATGTAGCGTAACTTATGATGATGAAGTGTTATGACGGCATGTGCATTTGACTGTTATTCAGTTAGTCGAGGTCCCAACTTGTTTGCTCCTCTCAGAAACCAGCATCGTTGTCTAATCTCTGTTTTAATCAGCAATCGGAACGAAGTAAACACAGAAGCCATTTTCGTGCTAGAAACAGGATGAGCTTCCCTCAGGGATCAACGCAAATCGCGAGCGGCACGCCGGACGAGCCTACCTACGGCCGAGAGCCGACCATTTCTCGTCGCACGTCGCTCTTAGACGTGTCGCCGGAGCACGCGCGACTCTTCCGAGCGACTTCCGGCATCGTCAACAGCGGCGTTGTTGGCTATAAAGGGAACTTCCCAGGAAAGAAAGGTCGATCAGCGAGTGCGGACATAGATGATTCGTCGGCCGCAATTGGCGGGTACAATCGAGTGCAATCTCTGTTCATCCAACGGTCAACGGCCGTGGAAAAGCAACAGCTGCTTTTGCAGCAACAGCAGCAGCAGTCGCAGCCGCAGTCGCACCTGCCGTCGCATATCAGTCGCACGGTGTCGCTTCTAGACGGAAAGACCGCTCTCGCGCTGCATCAAGGGTTCACGCCGTCCATGTTGGGCCTACAGCGGGGGCAGGACGGGATCCCTCCGCTAAAATCACAGCGTCCGCAGTCACACGATGACGATGACGAAATTGATGACGGAGACGGTGACGATGACGAAGACGAAGACGATGACGATGACGATGACGATGACGATGACGATGACGACGACGACGAGCCGGAAAACGAGGCGGATAAGTTCGGCCGGTCGATGACGCTGGGATGCAAGCCAAGGTTCCAAAACTCCCCCGTGAAACCCGCTCGCGGGGCAGTCGGCGCGATCGGCCTTAAAGCCCTTGCTATGGCTTCTAATAACACCGCAGTTCCGGGTCGCGGCGTTACCGCTGGCAGCGGCGTTGGCGTTAGTGGCATCGCTAGCGCTGGTAGCGCCGTTACTGCGGCTGGAAATGGTGCTGCTTCTGGCGCCGCTGCTGTCGGGTCTGTTAATATCGGGGCTGGTGGTAACCACGGACTCGCGAACAGGCAGAAGGGCAGCGAAACCGGCGAAAAGTATTCGCGAGCTGTGACGCTTGGCGAATTGGACGTGCGAAAGAGGTCCGCGCAGCAAGGGCAGCAGCGACGGCCGCAGGCACAGCAGCAACGAGGGGCGGTGGGTGTGGCGGCACTAGCAGCAGCAGCAGCAGCCGCGGCGAAAGGAGGAGGAGGAAATACAGGACCAAAAATCACAGGAGCAGTAGCAGGAGGGGGAGCGGTAACAGGAGCGGGAGCGGGAGCGGTAGCAGGAGCGGGAGCAGCGGTAGCAGGAGCGGGAGCGGCGGTAGCAGCAGCGCAGTCACAAGGACTAAGGCGAGCAATCAGCGGCCAGGTCCTGCCCGCCAGCTTGCAGAAATCCGCGTTACAAGGCGACGGGTTACCAGGCAGCGCGAAGAGCCCGAGCCCTCGTGGGAAGGCGGCAGGGAGTGAGGGTAACGCGGGAAATTTTACCAAGGCCGTGACTACAACGGGGTATAGAGGGCGGGCGGGCGGGGGTGTGCGTGCTCTTAGTTTGGGAGGGCAAAAGGTTGCGGATCCGAGGGTATTTAGTATGCAAGGAGGGGGTGGGGGAGGGATAAGCACCCCTACTATGGATAGTAGTGGAAGAGTGCTGGTGCAACCGTTGGGAGTGAGGGCTGCTGTTCCTCAGTACTCACCAGTCCAGCCACGAGGCTCGGCAGCTGGTGCAGCCTCGAGGGCAGGTTCGGGAACAGGTCCGGGAACAGGTTCGGCAGCAGGTTCGGGGTTGAAGGCGGGAGGAGGAGCGGGAGCGGGAGGAGGGCGGCCTGCGCGGACCGTGTCCGCCATTCCGCGGATGGAGGGGCTCGGGGGAAGCGGCCCAGGGGGAAACGCGCTTAAGGGGAACACCTCTGGCGCGGGGGAATCCATGTCCCCCTCCCCTGCGGGGTTCCCCCAGCTGGCGCAGGTTGGGGAAGAGGGGGAAGCGGGGGAAGCGGGGGAGGGGGGGGTCGCGGAGCTACCGATGCTGCCAGCACCGGGGTTGCCTCAAGTCGTGCAGGTAAGCATGGGATGATGGGAAGGGCAATGGTCTTTGAAGGCCTGGTGTCGTGCAGGTGGGATGATGGGGTTTGTAGTATGACTTTGAAGGCCTCCAGTTCAGGTGAGATTGTTTAGGAGATTATTGGGATGGGTGAGGAATTGAGAGGGATTGAGTTTGGGATGATTGAGAACGAGCGGGGACTAATTGGGATCAGTTAAAGTGATTCTTTAATATATTATTTTCAGGGCGAGAAATTAAGCACGGCAGTGAGGGAACGAATTGACGCCAGCCGAGAAGGGAGGGTGTTAAGCTGACTTGAAGATCAACAATGAAAAAATGCGTTGTTCTCCAAAAATGCGTTGACTTGAAGCTGAGGACAAGGATTAGCTTATCTGGTAAATACACGCGTTTAGGAAGAAATGCGTTACCTGCGGAAGGAGGAAATGAAATGTCTGTCTCCCATGTCTCGCACCCATTCCGCAATAAGAAAACGTCTCAATGAACGTTTTCTTCTTCCTCCTTTTCCCCTTTCCTGTCCATTCTCCCGCCTCCACCCCTCAGTGCCAGCACTGCGGACAACTTCTTGAGATCCCTGCCATCCTGCCACCTACCAAGAAGGGCATTCACAAGCTACGTTGCGGCAAGTGCATTGCTCTCTCTCGCTTTCGAGCCTTCACGCCACACATGCCCCACTTGCAGCACCAGCAGCAGCAGCCGCAGCAGCCGCAGCAGCAGCAGCAGGTTACGCAACAGCATGTCCGCTCATCTTCTTTCTCCGCCATTGATGCTACAAAGCAATACCCCTGTGCTCGCTCTGTTTCCACTGACTCCACCGAAGCCAAGGCCGCCACTACTCTTCGCGATAAACCCTCTCTTGACGGAACTGCAGCCACTGTACAAAGCCCTGGGGCTGCCAGTAACGGGGCTGCTCTTAAAGGGTCTGGTGCTGCAGCAGGTTTGGGCAGAGGAAGGAGCAGCAGCGGCACCAATTCTAGTCCCTCCAAGCCTCTCAAATCAGGTTTGGGTCCTGGCAGGTCGGAAACAGCAACAGGTCCGAGAACAGGCTCGGGAGCAGGTTCGGCAACAGGCACGGATGGTCGGGGGAGGATAACTAGGATCGGAAGCTCTGAGTCGCTTAGGAGCAACAGCTCTGGAGTGCTGTCCCCTGTAGGCTCTATAAGAGACTCTTCTGACAATGAATCAACAGCTGGTACCTCTCCTGCAAAGGCTGGAGGCAAGAGGGGTGAAGCCAGAGCGACTGGTGCAAGTGGCATGGTTAGAGTGGGCTCTGGGGCGGCTCTTGTGGGTGGTGGTGGGATGGCTAGTAGTACAGGGAATAAGATGGGTTCAGGTGGGGGTGGTGCTGGGGGAGGGAGTGGGGACGGGAGGCTGACGTACACTCGGTGTGTGGTGGTGAATGGGGAGCCAATCAGTGATGGCCACGTGGCAGCTGCAGAGGAACGTGCGGGGCCCATCCAGCCTGGCAACTACTGGTAAGCCCGTGTTCGTGGCACCAACCTTTTCTAGCACTGCCATCTTGTTTTCATGGTCTTGCTACCCTCTGTTTCAAGTAAAATTGATTTTTGCACGCATTGGTTACCCTCAGTTTCCACCTTTTTTTTTTGCATCCATTTGCTACCCTCTGTTTCCACCATCTGTGTCTCCAACTCTCCCTTGCAGGTACGACCAGGTGGCTGGTTTCTGGGGCGAAATGGGAGGGCCCTGCCTTGGGATGATCCCGGTGAGTTGGCTGCTGCTGTGCTCAGCTGAGGGCCTTGTATAAGCCCGCAAATAATTCTAATGATCGAAACAAAACGCCCAACTCATTCAGGCAATACGCGATTCAGCAAGTTTAATTTGAATCGGGCTGAATTGTGCGCATTGCCTCGAGCAGTAGTGGACAAGGGTAGGACACTTCTGGCAAGTGCCCTGTATACAGATTGGCATTGGCCCGTGGCTCACCCCACATTGACCCATCAGGGTGGTGTCTGTCTAGACAGGAGGCGACACCAAGCTGGATCTGAATGCGAGGGAGCTCCACCTGAACGACCTGGACAGAAAGGACTCTTGCTGAATCACAGACACATTTTGACTGTTTCTTTCTCTCCTCCCTACCATACTGCCTCTCCCGCACCAGCCCGGAATTGAGCTCGGGCCCTCCCTCCCGAGGAACTGCTCTGGCTGCGACACCAAGGTGTATGTGAATGCAAGGGAGCTGCATCGGAAGGACCGGACAGACTCGTGAAGAGGGGGCTCTCGCTGACAGCTAGAAACATTGACTCCTCTTCTCCTCGTGACAATTCTTCCCTCTTCCACAACAGGCTGGGATCGACCTGGGGGCCTGGGGACCACTCTCCCGAGGAACTGCTCTGGGGGCGACAGCAAGGTGTATGTGAATGCGAGGGAGCTGCATCGCAAGGACGAGTCCAGGTCATTGTCCCTGACACTATCTCGCCCTGTCTGGCTCCTCCCCCTCTCCCACACCAGCCTGGCATCGAGCTGGGGCCAGCCCTCCCAAGGAACTGCTCAGGTGGCGACACCAAGGTGTATGTGAATGCGAGGGAACTCCACCGGAAGGACCTGGACAGACTCGTGAAGAGAGGGCTTCCAATCACAGACAACATGGCGTATCGAGTCGAGGCGAACGGGAATGTGTTTGACGGCCTCAGTGGGGAGTTCCTGGTCAACCTTGGGAAGCTCGCGCCCTCGTGAGTGGGAATGCATGTTCTTGAGTTGTGATGAGTATGCCGTGCAGGGTGGAGTGTAGTGTGGAGTGTAGTCTGGAGGGGAACGGGAATGTGTTTGACGGTTTCAGCGGGGAGTTCCTGGTCAACCTTGGGAAGCTCGCGCCATCGTAAGTGGACGGTGGGGGTGTGTCCGTGGGATGTGTTGGGTGACGTGCTGGTGGGAATGTTCTGGGTGGTGATGTTTTACGGATGCGAGGTGGCCTGAGTGGAACTGCGTTGAAGTGTGTCAGGAGTTAATGGGAAGTTCCTGGTCAACCTTGGGAAGCTCGCCCATCGCAAGTGGAGCAATGGGTTCTGTAAGATGAATCCCTTTTGCTACTCTCGTTTATTATACATACTACTCAACGCTCTTTCTCTTGCTGTCTTCACCTCACACTTGATGCTCACATGTACACGCACACTCACACATTTTTGCGTGCACCCTGTTCCGCGTGCATGTCATTAAAACATATTCCACTTTGGTGCTATCCCCTCACAGTCTTGACAATCGGAAGCGAGGACCTGGAATGAGGATCCCAGATGTCACAAAGTAGATAGCTTCAGTTCAGTCCCACTGCTAACCATCCATTCTTTGGCGAATGTTTATGTGAATGTGCCTGCTACTTCATATATAGTGGATGGATGTGGAGAAACGGGAATTAATTGTTGGTACGTATATGCAAATAAAAAAAAATGACACCAGCAAAAAACGGCCTTTGCAATGCTACAGTGGATGCTCAAGTGACCCTACTCCTGTGTTGAGATTATAATTTGCAACAGCAAGTCAAGTACAGCTTGTATCGCGGCTGTGCTTCGGATATGTCTGTATCAAATGAATGCCCTGCTGACGTGGGGTACCTGTTTTCAGGATATCTTCCAATGCGGCACGAAGCTATTGGTTGGAAGTGCAGCATTACTCCGCTTTCATTCGTAAAATCGTGTGGTGCTGGAATATCAGCAATGATGAGCGTCCAGCCATTCGATTCTGCGAACCGTTCTAGCTCCTTCCAGAGGATATGGATAATGATGGAGCGGTCCGTTTGGCTTTGCTGGCTGCCCTTCCTGAAATCTTAATTTGCCTGAATCTTTTGTTTCGGGCACTCAAATTCATAGACCACAATCGTTGTGGGGGTAGTGTCGATGGCTGGGGTGGATGGGATGGCAGGACTGCATTGCGGTGGATGGATGCTTCAGATCTGCTGGTTTTATGGATATGATTACAATCTGGAAACTCGTGTGCAAAGCAGTCTTATGCGGTTCGTCCACGTCATCATAGAGGAGAGTCCTTGCAATTGTTCGCCTCGCCTTGCCACCACCTCGCCCTCAGATGAGAAGGGATGTTCAAGAATCAGTGGCAGATTCATGCCATGCGCCATCAAGTGGCGTAACCTTGTGGCTCTATCGATAAACAGTGCAAAAATTTCGTGTTTCCCTTTCATGGATTGCAAAGCAATTTTTTATAAGCTTTCTCTGCGCATTTTCCACTTTGTGTGCACTGTACATATCTATTTACTAAATAATAGGGCAACGTTGACATTTTCTCTACCGGCCGATTCCGCGTCAAACTCATCCCGCTTCTACGCGTCTGTGCATTTTCCACATTCCCATTGACGGAGAACAGTTTGTTTGCCCTAAAACTATCCCCAGCACGCAACTTCCAAGAACCGATACCCTACTGTACGAGAATACTTCTGCCTGGAACATTTATCTGAAATTCGAGAAAACTGTAGATGTATCTAAATTTTATCTCAACTCCCGCTGTGTTTTGGAACATTTGCGAAAAGATTTTGACTTCAGTTCGAATGTGTCCATCAGCCCTTGTTTCGGATATACAGTGAACTGCTGCCCCGTCCTCAACGGCACAACCCCCACCCCACGATTCCCCCCACCAGATATTGTCCTTTCCACCTCACTTTTCTTGCGCTGGAACGCCTGTGTTCCGTGCTTCCAGTTCACTCCCTTCCCTCACCTCTCACACCCTTCCCTCTCGCCCTATCCCACCAACAACACTTTCTGCCTGTTCCTCCGTTTCACTATCTTCTTCACATCCAACCCAACCAGCAATTGTGAGTTTCAGAGTCAGGCAGGCTCTTATCTGTTCTGGGTTCCCGCGGCTGGATGTTTCAAGGGTGTTCCACAAGAGTGTTGCATACCCTACCCTGTATTTCGTTGTGCGACTATCCCGTGCGTCGTTAGCATCAAGAGCCTTCTACTCACCCGTAGAAACCGCTTGCTTCCTGCTGCAGTATAGTTTTTACCTTTCGAGCTTCCTCAACTTGAGCCTGCTCTTTCTAAAGCCATGGAAAAAGAACGCTCGTCGGATTTTACCTCCGCATTCGCCTCCACCAAATTCTGCTCATATCCAGCCTATTCCTACCTACCACGACCGCACTCCACCGCATCAGCATCCATGTCTCTCGTCTCCGCTCTCAACCACGAACCCATGCTATCCGCTCAACACTCCACCATGACCCCTTCATGCAGCGTCGTCCCCCAGGACGGCTCCTCCGCCTGGCCCGCCTCCGCGGCTGCAGCCGCTGCTGCAGCGGCGCAAGCGCAGTCCCACGCGCCCATGTGGGCCTCTTCGCCATTCCACTGCCAAGGGCTTCCGCCTCCCGCACCCAACGGCTCCGCGTGCTACTCGTTCCCCGGAGCTGAGCCTGCGCCGCCCATGTTCACGTTCCCGCAGTTCCGCCTGACGAACACTCTCGCTGCGGCGCAGCTGATGGAAGCGGGAGCTTCCGCCTCCGCCGCTGCTGCCGCCGCCGCGACCGGATCCGATAGCAAGGGCAAGCGGTTGAACGAGAATGCGTCAGAGGCGTTGAGCAATCCGGCTCTCGCGCTTCGACCGCGGAAGAGAGGACGTCCTTCGAAGAAAGACCGTGCTGCAGCCGCGGCGGCAGCGGCGGCGGCGGTAGCGGCATCGCATACCGCTTCTGCAGCTGCACGGACTGCGTCCGCCGCGATTGGCGCAGCCTCTCCCGCCGGCGGTACCTCTGCGGCTTGTAACCCGCTGGAACAGGCAGCTGCTGGCGTTACTGACGGCACTGGCGGTGCCACTACCACGGACCAATCCAACCTAACCACGAGCCAGCCTGGAGTCTCCGAGCGAAAAATGCCGCAGCTTTTACCGCGTATGCCTGCCTCCGCCACTTCGATTCCCTCCGCCGGGTTTCCGCCCATGCACATGTCTATGCCGTACGGCGCGAATCTGAGCGCGACGCCTATGCACCCGTCGATGTTTTCCGGTGGCCCGTATGCTGCGGCGGCAGCGGCGGCCGCGGCGGCTGCGGCTGCGGCAATGGTTGCGCCTGCCACTGGCGCCGCTGGGCCGTGTTCTTCGCTAGGATCGTTTTCGCAGGTCATGTACGAAGCTGTACAGCAGCAGCAGCAGCACCAGCAACAACAGCAGCAGCAACAGCAGCAGCAACAACAGCTTCAGCTGCAGCAACAACAGGCCCAAATCATGCAGTCGCAAATGTTCGCAGCAGCTACGCCTCTTAGCGCATCGGCGGGGAACGCGCCGCCGCCTGTCCTTGGTATCCCTGTTCACGGTTATAATATATTCTCCTTGGTCAAACCGCTCGAGAGCACCCTACGCACGCCGTCCGCGAGCTTGCCGCAAGCTTCCGCTCTGAAACCCGCGGTGTCCGTCGCCAACGGCGCAAATGGCGGCGCCGCTAACGATGCCGGTTTGTTACAGGTTCAAGAGCAGCAGGGCAGTAGCGGCGCTGTGAAACCCTCCGCGGCGGCTGCTGCTGGTGGGGCGGAGAACGGCGGAAAGGATGGTGACGCTGCTTCTCCTGGCACTGCCGGTCGATCGTCGCTGACTTCTGAAGTGTCTCCCTCTCCAGATGCGATCCCAGCCATCGATTGGATGCTCGGGCAGATGAAACGTTCGATGGGTCAGCCGAAAAAGGATTCCGCTGCAGCAGCTTCGAGTGTGGTGGCAGAGCACGGAGATGAAACCCCTGCTGCAGCGGGCAGTGGTTCCGCGGGTAGTGGCTCCGCTTCCGCTTGGCTGCCCGTTCCCCGGTCGCACAGATCTGCCCCTCCCCCCGAAGTTGTCAACGCGGCCGCGAAGCTTTTGGCGGGAACTGGGACGCTGCTCGACCGGAGTGAAACCAAGGGCCTTGGGAATTCCGCGAAGTCTAAAGCATCCGCTTTAGGGTTCGGTTCAGTAGCAGCGTTTCCGATGAAGGGTGTTGCATTGAATTTTGCATTTGAGGCTGCTAATGGGGCAGACAATGGAGTGGACGCAGCAGGTGGAGAAATGGACGAAAGGAAGCAAAGAGGAGCTTCTAAGGTTGATCTCACGCTCAAGCTCTGAGAATATGGTCACGCTCTGAAATGGTTGCTGAAGCAGTTAACCCCCCTAAGGTCTGCTCTCAAGGGCTACCTAAGACTCTCAGAGTTCTCTAGTGTTCAGACACTTCGGCGTCTTATTTAATAGCTGCACTTTGCTTATGGATTCTTTGATACTGTCTTATCTTGGCGTGGTTTGTTGAGTGTGACTGCTGTTTGTTCTTGCTAACCATTCTGCTTGTGAGTCAGTTTACTCACTATGAAATCAAATCTGTAAATGATAAATTCAACAATGAGTACGTATTACAGAACCCGCTTTGTTCCAACCATTGGAGATGGTGTTTGGCGAAGAGTCGTACACGGCGAACCAGCATGAGCTCACCGCACCGCAGAAATCACACAGAAAACCGAAGCCAGCGCGCACTGTGCGCCTTTTTCGCGCTCACAGCTGCTTGTCGTCGTGTCAGTGTCATCGCATTGCGGCTACAGCCTGCTCCGTTCTGGCCGACCATCACATTTCACGGCACTGATAGATTCCTGAAGTGAAATTGACCTAAGTTCACACGAGCCGTGCGCATTTCACGTTGCTACGGGAGACTACATGATACGCCGTCTCGTCGCCAGTTCACCCGTCAACAGTCACAGCAGACATGAGTTACGCGGCCTTTAAAGTCGTCCATCCGCCGACCGGCGTCACATGCTGTGCGTCCGGGTTCCTTACTCGCTCCGCGGCCGCCGAGCCTCTGCCGAACCTGATCGTCAGCCGCGGAAATGTCTTGCAAGTGTTCTCGGTGCGAAGCGACGCGGCGCGCGGGGAGGTGGAGGAGGGGGAGCGGAACGGGGAAGGGGGAAAGGACGGGGGAAGCCATAAAGATGCTGGCGTTCTTCCTGGAGCAACCCTTGATGTAGTCTGCGAGTTCAGGTGGGAGGGAGTAAATAGAGACGGTAGGACAAACTTTTAAGTAACTTTCTGGAGCAACCCTGGATGTTGTCTGCGAGTCCAGATGGTGTAAATGCATGTGAAAAAATGGCGTTATGTCAACTGGAAGTCACTACCGGAAGCAACTCCATTTCTCCCATTTCCTCTTGCCCCCGGTTGAACGGAGCGGTGGTGGTGGAGAGGAGAGCATGGTGTAGTTTTCACTTCTCCTTATCATTCCCCATTCTCTCCTTCCCGTTTCCACTTTTCCCGTCTTCATTCTTTCCTTCCCTCCTTCCCTCTGTCCGTCCTTCCCTCTCTGATCTATCCAATTGCCCTTCATGTCTCCCTTTTCCTCGTGCCCCAGGTTGAACGGAGTGGTAGAGAGCATAGCGGTCGTGCCAGGGACGGCAGTACCTGACGCAGCAGGCTGGGTGGGGACTGGGGGAGGTGGATCTAACTCCGCGGTTGGTGGGGGGAGAGGAGCAGGGCGAGGCGCGGCAGGGGGAGAGGGGCCCGGGAGAGGAGGGAGAGGGAGGGGAGGACGCCAGTCGGGAAAGAGAGAAGGAAGAGGTGGTGCGGGGAACGCTGCTGCTGCTGTTGGTGGGATTACAGGAGACCCGAGTGCGGTGTTGCAGGGCGCTACTGGTAGTGGCATTGGAAACAACAGCAGTGGCAGCAGCGGTGGCATGGGGTACAGTGGGCGCAAGGATGCGTTGGTGCTGACGTTTCGAGAGGCCAAGGTGTCCGTGGTGGAGTTTGATGATGCGGTGCAGAGGCTTAAAGTCAGGTGCGGATGGTTCATGCATGCGTGTAAGTGTGTGGGAGCACTGGGCAGTGGGTAAGGCATTTCATGTCACACCATGCAGCGGGCCAAGGTGTCTGTGGTGGAGTTTGATGATGCGGTGCAGAGGCTTAAAGTCAGGTGCGGATGATGCATGCATGGGTATGCATGGGTGCGTGGGGGCAGTGGGCAGTGGGGCAAGGCAAGGCGTGTCACTTTTGAGAATTCTCAAAAGTGATTTCAACATGTCATGGCACACCATGCAAGGTGGCTATGTCTCTGTGGTGGAGTTTTGATAATGCCAACGTAATGGCCCCACTTGCTCCACTGAGAGGCTGTAATGAAATCATACTCCCTCCCACCCACCCTTCCACCCACCCAACGTTTCACCCTCCTACCTGATTCCAACAGCTCCCTGCACTACCTTGAAGGGCCTGAGTGGACGGCTCGAAAGCGGGGCAGGGAAAACTTTCCGCTCCCGCCCATCGCGCGCTCCGATTGGTCGGGAAGGTGCTCAGCTGTGCTGGTGTACCGTTGCCACCTGCATTTTCTCACTCGCAAGCAGCCAGGAATCAACCAGACAGGTCATACCCAGACAGGACACAACCATCCAGGCAGCACAGAGACAGGACCAGACACCCTCATATCGCCCACAGCCCAACGTTCTGCTTCCTTCAAGGGAGGCTTGGACCGGTCCTCCTCTTTCCGAGGAGGCTCGGCAGGCGAAGCTCCCAGGTTCGGCGGCTCGTTCACTATCGACTTGCGCCCCCTTGGGATCTCCAATGTAAGATATCTGCACCACAGTCTGCAATGCTCTGAAGGGAAGCCTTCTTTACCTAACCTTTCCTGTGCCTCTTTCTATGTGGCTGCCTCATTATTAGCCTCCCCTGTGCCTCCTTCAAGCCAAGCCAGCTCAAAAACCTATCCTGTAAGCTCCGTCGTCCTCCTCCACCGTCCCGTCCTCCCGAACCTCCAGGTGCGGGATTTTGTCTTCTTGTCCGAGCCTGGAGACCCGATAGTGGCGGTGCTGTGGGAGGAGGGCAGCGCGTGGGCGGGGAGGCTGGGAGGGTCCTCCCCTGCTGTGCTGGAGGCGCGCTTCTCCTGTGCTGTCACCTTCCTGCGAGTGTCGCTGCACACCCGCTCGCACCTCATCCTTGGGACCACCAAGGTGAGCATAGCAGCAGTGCTGTGGGAGGAGGGCAGCGCATGGGGGGGAAGGCTGGGAGGCTCCTCCCCTGCTGTGTTGGAGGCGCGCTTCTCCTGTGCTGTCACGTTTCTGAGAGTGTCCCTGCACACCCGCTCGCACCTCATCCTTGGAACCACCAAGGTGAGCTGAGCTGAGCTACTCTGGATTCGAAGGGTCAGTTTTCTGCTGTGCTGTGTGCTGTGCTAGAGGCCCGCTTCTCCTGTGCTGTCACGTTTCTGAGAGTGTCGCTGCACACCCTCTCACACCTCATTCTTGGAACAACAAAGGTGAGCATAGTGGCGATGCGGTGGGCAGGCTGAGAGGAGGGCAGCGCGTGGGCGGGGAGGCTGGGGGGCTCGTCCCCTGCTGTGCTGTAGGCCCGCTTCTCCTGTGCTGTCACGTTTCTGCGAGTGTCGCTGCACACCCGCTCACACCTCATACTTGGGACCACCAAGGTGAGCATAGCAGCAGTGTTGTGGGAGGAGGGCAGCGCGTGGGCGGGGAGGCTGGGAGGCTCGTCCCCTGCTGTTCTGGAAGCCCGCTTCTCCTGTGCTGTCACGTTTCTGCGAGTGTCCCTGCACACCCGCTCACACCTCATCCTTGGGACCACCAAGGTGAGCTGATTTTTTCTGAGAGGGTCGTTGCTTCCCTCTCCCCTCTCTCTCCACCCTTCTTGCAGCATCTTCCTTTCGACTCCTACAGTCTCTCCCCCGCCACCTTCCCCCCAACCTTCCCCTCTCCCCTCCCTCTCCTTCCCCCTCGCTCCACCCTGTCTTGCAGCTTCTTCCGTTCGACTCCTACGCTCTCTCCCCTCTCCCCAATATCTTCCCCTCTCCCGTTCCCCTTCCCCCCCACTCCACCCTGTCTTGCAGCATCTTCCGTTCGACTCCTACGCTCTCTCCCCTCTCCCCAATATCTTCCCCTCTCCCGTTCCCCTTCCCCCCCACTCCACCCTGTCTTGCAGCATCTTCCGTTCGACTCCTACGCTCTCTCCCCTCTCCCCAATATCTTCCCCTCTCCCGTTCCCCTTCCCCCCCACTCCACCCGTCTTGCAGCATCTTCCTTTCGACTCCTACTCGCTCTCCCCCGCCCCCTTCCCCCCTGGGGGCCTGCTCGTCCTCTCCCCCCACTCCCTCCACTTCTGCTCCTCCTCCTCCACCTGCCACCTGGCGCTCAACGATTCGTCGCCGCCCGCGCTGCCAGATGGCACCGAGATCCCCCGTCCACGTCAGCAGCCGGGGCAGGCGCCACTGTCCGTGGAGCTGGAAGCAGCCCATGCCACGTGGCAGCCTGTGATTGGGCCATCTGGGGGGCCGGTTGGAGTTGGTGGGAGCAACAGCAGTGGGAGCAGCAGCAGCAGTGCTGTTGCGTTTCTTGCGAGTAAAGGCGGGGCGCTGGTGGTGGTGAAAGTGATGCACGAGCCAAAGTAAGAAAGCAGGAGGGATAGTCAAAGAGAGGCATGAGCTGGAAGCGAGTCAGGGAGGATGCGTGTCTTCACTGCTGGGCCCGTTTCTCTCTGTGCCTTGTCATGCCTTTCGGGAGAGTGGTCGTGCTATCTCTTCTCCCTTTGCTCCCTATGCTCCCTTTGTCCCTTTGTGCGTGTCACTCCAGCCCCACTCATAAGGCCACCCAACCCATCAAGGTCTCATGCCGCTCTGTCATGATTATGACAGCCTTCTGGAAAGCCACACATTCTCACCCCCATCTCCACACACTCCCACCCTTCCTCCCCCACACTCCCCCACCCCCTTATCCTTCGCCACAGGGCGTCTACCTTCCGTTTGGATCTGCTGCAGGTTCGTGCCACCGCGCAGGCAGGCAGGTATCCCATCAGGCTGTTGACCCCTTCCCCCAACCCCCTACCCCCCCAAGCCCCCACCCTGCCACCCCCCACACCCTCTCGCCCCACACCCTCTCGCCCCACACCCTCTCGCCCCACACCCTCTCGCCCCACACCCTCTCCCCCCACCCTCGCCCACAGGGCGTCCACGTTCCGCTTGGACCTACTGCAGGTTCGGGCCACTGTGCAGGCTTCGGGCATCCTCAGCCTCGGCCCGAACCTGCTGTTTGTGGCCAGCAGGCTCGGCGACAGCATGCTCATTCGCTACCGAGCCAACGAGCAAGGACTGGTACGTCACTATGTAAGCAAGGTGCTGATAAGAGCTAGTTTTAAATTCGCACTTTGACTTCCGATCTCTCACACACAGTATTCCTCTTGTCCCCTACCGTTGCTCCTGACTTGTCCTTCTTCCGCTAATTTTTACCTGCTTCAATTCACTCCACTTCAATTCTCCCCCTTTCATCCCCTCCTGTTGCCTCACTCTTCACCTCCACACGTCCCCGCCCTCCTTCCCCACTTTCCTTCCCTCCTATCTGTGCCGATGCGTGATCATCCCAGGAGAAGCAGCGAGGGGCCAAGCGCTTGAAAGCAGACGAAGCCTCTGATGGCGAAGCTGGTGCAGCAGCTGTTCCTGCAGCTCCTGCTGATGCAGCTGCTGGTGCGGAGGAGGAGGAGCAGTCACAGGAGGGATTCTCCTTCCGTGTGTGCGACTCGCTGCTCAACATCGGTCCCATCCGAGACCTCGTGCCCGTCCCGGCCTTCCCCACGCCCACTCCTCAGAAGGACCAGCAGCAGCAGCAGCAGCAGCAGCAGATGCTGGTTGCATGTAGTGGGCATGGGAAGAACGGTGCCCTGTCCGTGCTGCTGCAGCGAGTGCCACTAGATGTGCTCACACAGGTACTGCGTGGTGCTGGGGGTGAGTTGTTGGAAAGTGATTACAATAGGGCGCTCTGTCCGTGCTGCTGCAGCGAGTGCCACTAGATGTGCTCACACAGGTACTGCGTGGTGCTGGGGGTGAGTTGTTGGAAAGTGATTACAATAGGGCGCTCTGTCCGTGCTGCTGCAGCGAGTGCCACTAGATGTGCTCACACAGGTACTGCCACTGCATGATGCTCTCGAGACAGGCAGCTGTGCCTGTGCCCGATACAACTCGTGCCTTCCGTTCCTCCCTTGCTCCCTTCCCCATCACAGGAGGACCCTCCCTTGCTTGGGAAGGTAGATCCACAGGAGGACCTTCCTGGCTGTTGCGGTCTCACAGGAACTACCTTCCCAAGCAAGGGAGGGTGGGAGGAGCTGAACTGGCAGCAATCCAACTCGTGCATGTGCCTTCGCTAAATCCAACTCGTGCCTTCCATTACTATTCCACCTACAGGAGGATCTGCCCGGCTGCTGTGGCCTGTGGACTGTCTATGGCTCTGAGCTACCCTCCGAAGCAAGGGACGGAGGAGGAGATGGGCTAACAACAGCAGGGGAGGCAGGAGGGACGGTGGGAGGGGAAGAGGGAGCAGGGAAGGGAGGAGTAGGAGGGGTTGAGGGTGGTGAGGAGGGGTGTGGAGCAGGTGCTATGGAGGTGGAGGGAGGGAGTGGTGGTGGTGGTGGAGAGGGGGGGAAGGGAGATAGAGGAGGCAATTACCATGGGTTCCTTGTGTTGGCGTTTGAAGGGCAAAGCATGGTGAGTCTTAAGACGTTTCAAACTGCATGGGGCTGGTGGTGATAAGCAGGGAAAGGGAAGGGAGAGATATAGAGGAGGCAATTACCATGGGTTCCTGGTGCTGGCGTTTGAAGGGCAAAGCATGGTGAGCAGGGAGATGTAGCATGTGATGTAAATGATGCATCAGTTGTTTTGTTATGTATCACTATCCCACGCTCCTTGCTGTCACTGGTTGCAGTCTCAATAAACCTTCATTGTCCCCCCCCACGCTCCCTCCCACCGAACCCCCCTCTCTTCATTCCTTCCCTCAGGTGCTGGAAACAGGTGAGCTGCTTCGGGAGGTATCAGCAGAAGTTAGTTTCATCACACACGTGCCCACCCTCCTGGCCGCCAACCAACCTCTTCTCCCGGCCTTCTCTCTCCTGCCCTTCCTGCCCCAATCCCCCCTCCCCCCACCCACCCCTCCTTCCTCCCCTCAGGTGCTGGAAACAGGAGAGCTGCTTCGGGAGGTATCAGCAGAAGTAAGTTTTATCACCGATGCACCCACCCTCCTGGCCACAAACCTCTTCTCCCGCCGCTGCATCCTCCAAGTCACTCCTACCCCTTCCCCCCTCCCATCCTTCCCACCCTCCCACGTTCTTCCCAGGTGCTGGAAACAGGAGAGCTGCTTCGGGGGGTGTCACCAGAAGTCAGCTTGATCACCGATGCACCCACCCTCCTGGCTTCCAATCTCTTTTCCCGCCGCTGCATCCTCCAAGTCACTCCCTCCCTCCCTCTTCTGCCTTTCCCGCCCCAACCGCAGGTATTAGAAACAGGCGAGTTGCTTCGGGAGGTATCAGCGGAGGTCAGCTTTATCACAGACGCGCCCACCCTCCTGGCCGCCAACCTCTTTTCCCGCCGCTGCATCCTCCAAGTCACGCCCTCAGCCGTCCGATTGCTCGCCAGCTCAGCCAGCCTGCTGCAGGAGATGCTGCCACGTGGCATGTTGTCTGGGGTGGGGGAAGGGGGCGGGGAGGGGATGGAGGAGGGGAAGGAGGGTGGAGAGGACGTGGAGATTGAGTCTGCTGACGTGGCGGATCCATATGTCATGCTGCGATTGGTGGATGGCCGATTCGTGCTGCTAGGCCCAGGTAATGCAACTGGTTTCTGCAAACAACAATTTGGTTTGGCTCAAAGAATCCCAAATATGTTCCCAGAAAAGAAACTAACAATTCCTTGTTTCCTCCTATCATCCCACCCTGCAGATCCGTCCAAGCCTCTCTCCCTGGTGCCCATTCCATGCCACCTACCGACTCCTTCCTCGGACCCTATCACGGCATACTCCCTCCTCCTCTCCCCCTCGCCACCCATATTCAATCCCAATGGCTCCACAACCACTAACAGCAGCACCAGCAGCAGCAGTGCATTAGCTTATGCCCTTGGCAGTAGTGGTGGCAGCAGCGGTGGTAACAGCAGCAGCAAAGGAACTCCCTCCTCTACTACTGCTCCTCCTTTTCCTTCCGTTCCCCTCTGTGCTGTGGCTCGTAGGTCCGGCCTGCTCCAGCTGTACCTGCTCCCCTCTCTCCGCTGCGTGTTCTCCTCCCTGGGCCTTGCGGATAGTCACACTCTCTTGAAGCACACTCCTGCTGCAGCCGCTGCTGCTGCGGCCGTTGTTGCTGCTGCAACAGCTGCAGCAGAGCCAGACAGAGGAGAAAAGGAATCTGCTCTTAAAGCAGGATCTGCAGCAGCAGCAGCAGTAGCGACAGGAGCAGCTACAGCCGCCGATACAGCTGCCGCTACAGCAGGGAGTGAAGCAATGGAGGTGGATATAAAGCCTGGGGATGCTGAGAAGGACGCAGATGGGAAGCAGGGGTCCGGCAAGACAGGGGCGAAAGGAGATGAGGAGATGGGGGTGAAGGAGGAGAGGAGTGAGGAGGGGAGGGAGGAAGGGAAAGAGGTTGATGTTGAGATGGATGGTGGCAGTGGTGCTGGGAGTGGTGCTGGGAGTGGTGGGGATAAGGGCGTGGGTGTGAAAGCAGAGGAGGAGGAGGTGAAAGCAGAGGCGAAAGATTCAGAGGCATCAAAGAAACCAGAGAAGGATGGAGGAGCAAGCGCAGTAGCAGCACACACGCCTGCACCAGTTGCCACCTCCCCGTCAGCGCCTGATTGGCCGAAGGTGTTCGCTGTCGATCTGCATGTGTCCGTCAACCCCGTCACCGGGCGGCTATTTTTGTTTGTAGTGCTTTCAGACGGGCGGCTGCTGGGGTTCAGAGCGTTCTGCCCCTCGGGAGCCTCCCCTCGAGATGTGATTGCGGCGAGCGTGACAATAGCGGGGGAGCGTGGTGCGAGGGTGGGAGGGCGAGCAGGGGGAGGAGGAGGAGGGCAGGGGATGGAGGAGGGGGAGACTGGAGGAAGAGTAGGTAGCATTGGGGTAGGTGGATTAGGGTTGGGTGGATTAGGGGTAGGTGGGTTGCGGTTTCAGAGGGTTTGTTTAGAGGAGGAAGAGGCAGGGATTCATGAGGTGGAGGGGGAGGAGGAAGATGAGGAGGAGAGGAAAGGGGAGGGGGTGGTGGGGAGAGAGGCAGGTGCAGGTAATGGGGGTGGAAGGGGAGAGGGCAGGGTGAAACAGGAGGGAGGCGAGAATGGGGAAGGCGAGAGTGGGGGAGGTGAAAGTGGGGGAGGTGATACTGCAGCAGAAGAGAAGGCGCAGGGGGAGGAGGGTACGGAAGGGAGAAGGAAGGCTGGGAGAGCGAGAAAGAAGATGCTGTTCCCGTTTCAAGGGGTGGGGCTGGAGGGGAGTGGAGGAGGGGATGGAGGCGGGGGTGTGGGTGGGAGGGGTAAGGGTGGTGGTGGTGGCATCGGCGGTGTCTTTGTGGCTGGGAGCAGGCCGAGATGGCTGATGCTGTTGCGAGACAGAGTGTGGATGCACCCCGTGGTGAGTCTCAAGCCATGCATGCCATGCATGCAACCCTGTGCTTTGGCATCTCGTGCCTTTGATCATCCTACGCGATAATAGTGAAATTTTGAGACGTCTCGAATCTTCTGAGTCGACTCAAAATTCGTCATCTCATGTGCTTTAGTGTCTCGTGCCATTGATCATGCTCCTGTCCCGAGTAAAAAATTACACTAGTTTGAACAAAGCAGGCTAACAGTAAATGACATTTTTCCCTCATTCCCCAACTCCCTCCATTCTTACCGTTTTCAACGCATGCTGCATATGCCACACATGCCACCTATGCCCTCCGTCCCATCACAGGCTGCTGAGGCAGCGTCGAGTGTGGTAGCAATGGCGCCCTTCCACAACATCAACTGCACACATGGCTTCCTCCTCATCTCCTCTCTCTCTTTCCCCTTCTCCATCCATTCCTCCCCTTATCAACACAGGCCACGGATGCAGCATCAAACGTGGTAGCTATGTTGAATCGTCGTTCCCTCTCTCCCTCCATGCCCTCCGTCCCATCACAGGCTAAAGAGGCAGCATCGAGCGTGGTAGCAATGGCACCCTTCCACAACGTCAACTGCACGCATGGCTTCCTCCTCATTTCCTCTCTCGGCGTGCTCTCCATTTGCCAGCTGCCGCCCCTCTTCCAGTTCGACAATGCGTGGCCGTTGAATAAGGTGTGTGCATGCGCAAATTGGGTTTCGGGGAAGTTTGACGCCAAAATGCCTCTCTTTTTCTGGTTCTTTTCTCTCTTCCTTTCTTTTTTCACCACTTGTTCACCTCCCCCTCCCACGCCTGCCCTCCCCACTGCCATTTGTTTAGAATTCTCAACAAACACTTGCACAGACCAATACCTATGTTCTCCCCTCCCCCACTCTCCCCTACTCTTCCACACTCTCCCCCATTCCCCCCCATTATACAGATTCCACTGCGCTCAACCCCTCACTCGGTCACACTTTCTCCCGATGCAGCTCATCTTTTCCTCGTCACCTCAACCCCCGTACGCCTCCCACCTTTGCTTGATCCCTCCTGTTTTTCCTCCAGTTTTGTTGCAACCGTCCCCATCTCTCCCTCAAACTCCATTCAAGTATTCCGCCCTAGTTTCTTCATCCCTCCGTCATTCCACTACTCACTCTTTCTTTCACTCTTCCTCTCACTCTCCCTCTTTCAGGTGTCCCGCCCTGTCTCTCAATTCCTCGTTCCTTCCCTAGAAGACCCAAAGGATCCCTCAACCGCAGCACTAGGCTCGGCCGGACCTGGAGGCCTGGGGGCTCCAGGCACCTCCGGCACAGGCTCGGAAAAGGACGCCGAAGCAGTAGCTATGGTTGACGACTTCCAGCTTCGGGTGGTAACCTGCCCGAGCCTGGAGGCCCCGAGCCGGGCCCTGGAGGTTCGGCAGAGCTTCGAGTTCCAGCCGTTTGAAGCGGTGACAATGGTAAAGTCAGTGGTGCTGAGGAATCGCAATACTGGGCAGCTGCAGACGCTGCTGGCAGTGTGTACGACGTTTATAACAGGGGAGGACGCACCTGGGAAAGGCAGGATCCTGCTCTTTGAGTATAACCCTCTCGCAACGGCTGATGGGGATGGTGCTGGTGCGACTGCAGCAGATGCCGAGGGCAAGGCAGCTGGTGGAAGCACTGGCATTCCCTTGGTAAGCCTGCCTTTCTTCGTGTCACACTTGAGAACTCTCGAGATGCACAGAGCAAGGAGACAGGTGGCGGGCTGTGGATATACTGGAGTGCCCCTGGTAAGCCTGCGTCTCCACTGCTTTCCTTGGTTGTCAGTTCTGTGCGTCAGTCAGAGTTCTTTCTCAAGTTATCAGTCAGAAGGTCAGCGTGGCAGCACTCACAACCAGGCAATCAGTCACAAGTCCCCATGCTCCCTATCCTCCCCACTCCACCCTTGGGCCCTCCATTCAACCCCCACTCACCAGTTGAGGGAACTCTATTCAAAGGAGCCCATCGCAGGCAGCAGTCAGAGGGGCAGCGTGGCAGCACTCACAGCCAGGCACTCCGTCATTACATGTGCTTTCTGTTCTCCCATCCACCCCTACCCCCAATTCACCAGCTGAGGGAGCACTATTCGAAGGAGCCCATAGCGGGCAGCAGCCAAAGAGGCAGCGTGGCAGCACTCACGGCGCTGCAGGGCAACCTGCTGCTGGCGGTGGGGAGGCAGCTGGTGCTGTACGCGTGGAACGGGGTGGAGCTAGAGGGAATCGCTTTTCTTGATGCTCCCCTCTATGTTGTGTCCATGGCAACGGTGAGTGGTGGAGTTCGGTGCAGTTTGGTACAGTCACGGTACGAGGCAGTTGGTGCTGTACGCGTGGAATGGAGCGGAATTAGAGGGGATAGCATTTCTCGATGCTCCTCTATACGTGGTTTCTATGGCACCGGTGAGTAGCGGGAAAGGGTTGGTTTAGAGCTGCAGTGCTGTGCAGGGTTGGGAAATCTGCTGCTGGCGGTGGGGAGGCAGCTGGTGCTGTACGTGTGGAATGGGGTGGAGCTAGAGGGGATAGCCTTCCTCGATGCTCCCCTCTACGTTGTTTCCATGGCAACTGTGAGTGGTTGGGTTGGGTGCGGTTTGGTTTGGTCCAATCATGCTATCGGGCGGCTCAGATAATTTCACAGCACTGCAGGGCAATCCACTGTTATTGATGAGGTGTCAGCTGGTGCTGTACGCGTGGAATGTGATAGAATGCTCTGTGATTAAACTCCAATCGCCTAACACCCAGCCTCCCCTCTCCGCACCCCGTTTTTCTGCCTTGAGTTTCAGGTGAAGAGCTTCGTTATAGTTGGGGATGTGCTAAAGAGCGTCTACTTCCTGCATTGGAGAGAAGAGGGCGCTCAGCTCACCCCAACCACCCTCCCCTTCCCCCCACCCCCCTCTTCCTCCCTCCTTGTGTTTCAGGTGAAGAGCTTTGTGATTGTAGGGGATGTGCTAAAGAGCGTTTACTTCCTGCACTGGAGAGAGGAGGGCGCTCAGCTCACCCTCCTCGCACGCGACTTCTCCTCTCTTCCGATTACAGCCGTCGAATTTCTCATCGACGGCTCAGCTCTCGGCCTGCTAGCAACCGACACAGCCAAGAACCTCCAAGTCTTTGCTTACTCCAAATCCATTGAGACACACATGGGACAGAAGCTTCTGCTCAAGGCATCTTTCCATACAGGAGAGGTGCTCTCGAAGGTTCTCCGATTGCCGCTGCCTCCTCCTCTTGCCATTGCATCAGCAGGAGGAGGAGGAGGAGGAGGAGGAGGAGGAGGAGGAGGAGGAGGAGGAGGAGGAGGAGGAGGAGGAGGAGGAGGAGGAGGAGGGGTGGGAGGGGGGGTAGGGCAGCAGCAGAGGAACCCAGCGGCGGCAGCTTCGGGCCGAACCAACAGGTTCGGCGTGCTGGCAGGGACGCTCGGGGGGGCGATTGCGGTGGTGACCCCAGTTCCAGAGCTGGTGTTTCGGAGGCTGGATACGGTGCAGCGTTACATGGTAACCGCAGTGGCGCAGACGGCAGGGTTGCACCCGCTGGCGTTCCGGGCGGTTCAGGGGGTGGGGAAGGGGCAGCAGCAGACTGGAGTGGAGCGAATGATTGACTCGCAGCTTCTTGCTCAGTGAGTTTACCTTTTCTGTGCACTCATGAACCCATGCACCCATGCACCCATCCACCCATGCACCCATCCACCCATGCACCCATGCACCCATGCACCCATCCACCCATGCACCCATGCACCCATGCACCCATGCACCCATGCAGCCATGCACCCATCCACCCATGCACCCATCCACCCATGCACCCATCCACCCATGCACCCATCCACCCATGCACCCATCCACCCATGCACCCATCCACCCATGCATCCATCCACCCATGCATCCATCCACCCATGCACCCATCCACCCATGCACCCATCCACCCTTTACCTGTGTATCCCATTTATCGCATGTATCCCACATGCAATTACGCATGCACCCACCAGGTACGCACTAATGGACGACAGTCAGCAGCAGCAGCTAGCAGAGGACATTGGCTCCACACGCCCTATGGTGTTGCAGAACCTCAGGGACCTCGCTCACAACGCCATGCTCTTCTAGCCAGGCCCTTCTAGCTGTGCTCGTGTGATTGTGTCTGGGCCTGCTCCACTCTGCTCTGTGTGTCACACAGTCAGCAGCAGCAGCTAGCAGAGGACATCGGCTCCACGTGTCCCATGGTGCTGCAGAACCTCCGAGACCTCGCACACAACGCCATGCTCTTCTAGTCATGCTCTTTTGACCATGCTCTTCAAGCCAGGCCCTTGTACCCATGATTTTCCAGCCTGAACGTTTTGTCCATGCCCTTGCGGGCATGCCGAATCAGGCAGGCTCGTCTAAACATGGCAGGATAAATGGGTGCAGAAAACACGCACTCACAACTCCACGCACGATTTTCTGTGGTTTTGGACACCAACTGGCGTTCGTAGCTGCTGCTGCACTACCTACCGGTATACCTGGATCAAAACACTGTTTTGAGCGTCGCTCCAAGGCGGCAAGGCGGCACCTGTTCAACATTCCCTGCTTAGGTCCAGAATATTTTCTCTTAGTGAGGTGTTGCCAAACAGAGGTGTTGGCAAACAGTACAGGCATTTTCTCTATGCCGCCAGGCTGCTTTCAAGAGTGAATTTGGAAGACTACTGCATTAAAGTTTGTTGAAAAACAAAAGAGTTGCAGAAACATTGAACTGCAGGAAGCGTAAAGTGGCACAACCATTAAGAGTAAAGTGGCAAAATTGATGGCACAAGATTCTAAACCCTATGGACTTGAATGGGCAGCACATCAGCAGCATGTTCCAAGCTCCCCAACTGCTCATCTCACCGACAGACTTCATACTCTGTAAAACTAGTTCCCTATATACCAACCAACCCTCCTCTTCCACACAAGACCTTCACTGCGACGCGTCAAAATTCGGGATTTCTGGCACACGTTTGACAGCACCACTTGATAGAAACAGCCACTCAATTTAATACCCTCCCGCCCGACCAAGGTTGACGAACCTGCTAGCATCACCACCACCACCGCCACCACCACCCCTTCCTCCCCTCCCTCCTCCATCCCCTCCTCTATACCCCCCCCTGCCCCCACGCCCTCCCCTTCCTCCCCCATCTCCCCCTCTATACCCACCTCTCCCGCCCCCGCCACCACCGCCCCCACCGCCTCCCCATCCTCCTCTCCCTCCCCCTCGGCCGCCATACCCGCCTCGTCCTCCCCCTCTGCCGTACCTCTCCCCTCCCCCGCCACCGTAATCATCCCTGCGCCCGCCCCCATAGTCCCCACCGCCGTCCTTGCCCCGCCTGCCCCCGCCTCTCTCTCCCCCTGCGCCTTCGATCGTCATGCCGCCCGTCTTCTCTGAGAAGGCCCGCTCGTTGCCCTCCACGAGAACTGATAGCTTCTCCGCGTACTGTAAACGGTGGAAAGCAAGGGAAAGAAGCGGACACAGGGGGTGGAAAGAATGAAGGAGGAACGGGAAGTGAGTAAGGGCAAAGGCTACTATGAAACAGTCCGCCTCTCTCTCCCCCTGCGCCTTCGATGGTCATGCCGCCTGTCTTCTCTGAGAATGCCCGTTCGCTGCCCTCCACCAGGACTGATAGCTTATCGGCGTACTGTAAACAGTGGGAAGCAGGGGAGAGAAACGGATAGAGAAGGAGAAAAGAGATTGAGGCGTCTCAGAATTTGATCGTCATGGCCCCTCTCTTCTCTTAGAATGCCCGCTCGTTGCCCTCCAGCAGGACTGATAGCTTATCGGCGTACTGTAAACAGTGGGAAGCAGGGGAGAGAAACGGATAGAGAAGGAGAAAAGAGATTGAGGCGTCTCAGAATTTGATCGTCATGGCCCCTCTCTTCTCTTAGAATGCCCGCTCGTTGCCCTCCAGCAGGACTGATAGCTTATCCGCGTACTGTAATGAGTGGAAACATGGGAGAAATAAAGAGGCGACATAGGGAGAAGGAAAGGCAAGAAAGGAGGGGCGAAAGTAAAATCAGAAGCAAAGAAAAGGTTGGTTGTCAGAATCTTGCTAACACCAGACGATGCGAAAGGAGCCACTTCTTTCCAAAAATAAAACTGGAGCAGCAGGAGGCTACGCACACACTGCACATGCAAGGTTCCAAATCCCACAGACAGGGCGAGGTGCTGCAGGCGAATGGGATTGACCACATTGACTATGTTGACCAGACGCTACCCCCACTTCCACCCAAATGGTCAACCAGCCAAACGCCAATTGACTCTCCTCACTGCTCTCACCTGCAGGGAAAGGTGCTGCAGGCGCGAGGGGTTGACCGCGTTGACCACGATGCACTTGGAGGGCTGGTCCCAGCTGGCGCTGATCTCCTCGTTCATCATCATGCGACTCGCCACGCCCGTCACCGCCTTCTCCGTCATCCCAAACATCTGCTCTCAAGACCAACACAACGGGACAGAGGGAGGAAGACAGGGTGTTAGAGGGCTGGTCCCAGCTGGCGCTAATCTCCTCGTCCATCATCATGCGGCTGGCAACCCCTGTGACCGCCTTCTCCGTCATCCCAAACATCTGAACTCAAGAGAGATACAAACACAAGGGATAGATACAGAAGGGGGGAAGATAGGGTGTTAGAGGGCTGGTCCCAGCTGGCGCTGATCTCCTCATTCATCATCATGCGACTCGCCACCCCTGTGACCGCCTTCTCCGTCATTCCGAACATCTGTAAATGCAAGGGAGGTGGAGGGAGGTAGTAGGGAAAGATGTGTGGTTAAAAACCGCCCTTCATAACTCCCACAAATCCCCAACCCCACCCAACGCAATCCAACCACACCCAATCCCATCTAACCGCACTCAATCGCACCCAACGCCCACCTGTGTGAGCTGATCCAGGCTGATTGACGCATAGGTGGACGAGGCGTTAAAGAGGAACGTCCGGAGCGCCTCCTGCTGGATCTTCCCCCTCAGCATTCCCAGCACCGCCTCCATCTTTCATTCCCGCCTTCAAAACCCCACCGGATCCCTTCCAACCTCACCAAACCGCACTCAACCCTGCCGAACACCCACCTGTGTGAGCTGGTCAAGACTGATTGATGCATAGGTGGACTAGGCATTGAAGAGGAAAGTCCGGAGAGCCTCCTGCTGGATCTTCCCTCGCAGCATCCCCAGCACCGCCTCCCTCTTCCATTCCCGCCTTCAAACCCCACCGAATCCCTTCCAACCTCACCCAACCGCACTCAACCCTGCCGAACACCCACCTGTGTGAGCTGATCCAGGCTGATGGAAGCATAAGTGGACGAGGCATTAAAGAGGAACGTCCGCAGGGCCTCCTGCTGGATCTTCCCCCGCAGCATTCCCAGCACGGACTCCCTCTGCGCCACTGGCAGCAGCTTCCACACGTCCAGCGCCTCACACATTCACTCCCCTCTTTCAAGCCCATCGGAATCCCACCCAATCCCACCCAACCCCTCCCAGTCTCACCCAATCCCATCCAACCGCACTCAATCCCGCCCAGCGCCCACCTGTGTGAGCTGATCCAGGCTGATCGACGCATAAGTGGACGACGCGTTGAAGAGGAACGTCCGAAGAGCCTCCTGCTGGATCTTGCCCCGCAGCATGCCCAGCACCGATTCCCTCTGCGCCACCGGCAGCAGCTTCCACACGTCCAGCGCCTCTGCCAGCTGCACGGACCGCAGCCAGTCGCCACACATGAGAGCGCGGGATGCCGCCATGACGTGATCCCTCACGTTCTCTGCAAAGCGAGAGAACAGGGGGGAGGAGGATAGGCGGGAGGGGAAGAGGCGGGTTGGGGAAGCAGCTTCCACACGTCCAGCGCCTCTGCCAGCTGCACAACCCGTTGCCAATCGCCGCACATGAGAGCTCGAGAAGCAGCCACCACATGATCCCTCAAGATCTCTGCAGAGAAGGAAAAGCAGGGAAAAGGAGGGTCGGAGCAGCAGATTCCACAGGTCCAGCTGCACGGCCCGCTGCCAGTCGCCACACAGCAGAGCAGCATGGCGCACAGCAGATGCACCGCCTCCAGCAATTCCAGATTCACATGCATGTAGTACGGCATCTGCCCCCGCACTCACCGCAGCTTTCCCCTCCTCCATTTCCCCAGGTATTCCCTCAGGCACTCCCCATGCAAAACTCCCTCTAAACAGTCGCCAGGACAGAGGAAAACCGGGGGAGAAGGAGTGATGGACTCACCAGGAGGGCCGGTGAAGGTCTGGCGCTCGTACATATCGAGCAAACGGCGGAAATTCTTGGAGATAACGCGCCTGCGCCCGTCCGTTGAGCCCGCCGCCAGCGACGGCACCTCCAGCAGCATGGCGCACAGCAGATGCACCGCCTCCAGCAGCTCCAGATTCACGTGCATGTGGTACGGCATCTGCACCCGCACTCCCCCCACCACTCACCCCTGTAATCTCCCCCCACACACACTCCGGAGACTCACCAGGGGGGCCAGTGAAGGTCTGGCGCTCGTACATATCGAGCAACCGGCGGAAATTCTTAGAAATAACGCGCCTGCGCCCGTCCGTTGAGCCCGCCGCCAGCGACGGCACCTCGAGCAGCATGGCGCACAGCAAATGCACCGCCTCCAATAACTCCAGATTCACGTGCATGTGGTACGGCATCTGCCGGCGCCGCTCCACGCGCTCCTGCTCGGGGGTCTTCTCGTGGAACCGCGACTGGGAGACGCCCTGTGCGAGGAGCTCCTTCACGCGGCCGCCCGCGAAGAGGTCGGCGAGGCAGCTGTGGGCGTCGGGGATGAGCCCCCTGCGGAAGGCGGCCAGACCGAGCTGCGCCATGGCGCGGTTGAAGAGAATCTGCGTGCTGATGTCCATCTGCTGCACCGCGTCCTGTTGGTATGGGGGGAGGGGGGGAGGGTTGGGCGCGGGGCCGGGGGAAGGGCGGGAGAGGGAGCGCACGGGGCGCACGGGGCGGGAGGAAGGGAGGAAGGGAGGGGAGGGGAGGTGAGGGGAAGGGACTGGGAGACGCCCTGTGCGAGGAGCTCCTTCACGCGGCCGCCAGCAAAGAGGTCGGCGAGGCAGCTGTGGGCGTCCGGGATGAGCCCCCTGCGGAAGGCGGCGAGACCGAGCTGCGCCATGGCGCGGTTGAAGAGAATCTGCGTGCTGATGTCCATCTGCTGCACCGCGTCCTGGTGAAAAACGGGGGGTTGGGGGGGAGCGTGTGGGGTGGGGGACAGTTGTGAGCGTCGGGGATGAGTCGCCTGCGGAAGGCTGGTAGACCAGCTTCATACCCGCTACAAACCCCCTTAAAACCCTGGATAAACCCGCTGAAACGCTCTCAATCGCCCCCCCCCCTCTCCCCCCCCCCTAAAACCCTACCTGGAGGTGCGAGATGAGCATGAGGTCGCGCGCCGTGTGGTACTCGTCGTTGATGGCGTGGTGGTAGATGTCGCACAGCATCGCGCGCGCCTTGCTGCGCTCCTCCCCGTGCGCGTACACCACCGCCAGCAGCGCCTTCATCATCGCCCGCGCGCGCCCCCTTTCCGCACCCCCCACCCCCAGCAGCTTCATACCCACTACAAACCCCCCTAAAACCCCAGTAAACCCGCTGAAACGCTCGCAATCGTCCTCTTCTTCTAAAACCCTACCTGGAGGTGCGAGATGAGCATGAGGTCGCGCGCCGTGTGGTACTCGTCGTTGATGGCGTGGTGGTAGATGTCGCACAGCATCGCGCGCGCCTTGCTGCGCTCCTCCCCGTGCGCGTACACCACCGCCAGCAGCGCCTTCATCATCGCCCGCGCGCGCCCCCTTTCCGCACCCCCCACCCCCAGCAGCTTCATACCCACTACAAACCCCCCTAAAACCCCAGTAAACCCGCTGAAACGCTCGCAATCGTCCTCTTCTTCTAAAACCCTACCTGGAGGTGCGAGATGAGCATGAGGTCGCGCGCCGTGTGGTACTCGTCGTTGATGGCGTGGTGGTAGATGTCGCACAGCATCGCGCGCGCCTTGCTGCGCTCCTCCCCGTGCGCGTACACCACCGCCAGCAGCGCCTTCATCATCGCGCGCCCGCTCTCCGGGAAAACCGGCCACCGCGGAACCGCCTCTGGCGTCGGGATGAACGCGGGCGGCCCGTACGAGTTCACCGCGATCGCGGCGCGGCGCTTGGCGTCTTTCGCGGCGGCGGACTCCGGCTCGTCGTCTGGCGACGCGTCCTCGTCGCCCGCGGCGGCGGCGGCGTCCGCGGGGGTTTCGGCGGCGGCGGCGGCGGCCGCCGCTGCCTGCTGCTGCTGCTCCGACATCAGGCGCAGAGCTGCGTACACGTTCTGTGGGGACGCGAGGGGTGCATGGGGGGCGATGGGGAGCGAGGGGGTGCGTGGGGAACGATGGGGAGCGATGGGGAGCGAGGGGGTGCATGGGGAGCGAGGGGGTGCGAGAGGGTGCATGGGGAGCGATGGGGAGCGATGCGGAGCGAGGGAGTGCGTGGCGAGCGATGGGGAGCGATGGCATGCGGATATGGACAGGAGGGGAGGAAAGAGGTGGTTGAGATGAAAGAGGAGGGAGAGGAAGAACGAGGGAGGAAGGGGAAAACGAGAGAGCTCGAAAAAGGGAGGGGACAGTGCAGGGACGAGGGGATGAGGGAGGGGAAGGGGGGAGCGGGAGGGGAGTGGCGCGAGATCGAAAGCAGAAGGCAGAACTGTGCTACCAAAAAGGACAACGAAAACCCTAATCTAAGAGCACGAATTCAGACGCAAGATTGAAGCACGAAGGTGGGGAGGGAGGAGGGCGCCGGCAGGGGGGTTGGTGGGCGAGAAAGAAGAACGAGGGAGAGAGGAAGGGAGAGATGAAAGGGAATGGGTTACCGGAGACATGTGGTAAACACAATCGACCAGGGACGCGCATTGTGACACCACAATAGCGGACAGAAAGTTAACCCAGAAGAAGGCTAACCCGTTAGAAAGCTACCCGTTAGAAGGCTAACCTGAGGCTTGTAGTAGATGTGCTCGCACAAGCGACGAGCAGCGCGCGACGCGCCCTTGGTGTCGCCCACGCGCAGCGAGTAAGCCTGCGCGTTCTGCGCCAGCGCGAGCAGCGTCGGCTCGTCCTTAAGCCGCTCTAAGTACGTCTTAGTGTACGGATCCGTGCACTGCAGGCTCTTAAACAGCTCGTCATCCATACGCTCTACAAACGACACAACCGATCCCCACACCCGGATCTTCCCCTCGAAATCCGCGCCTTTCTGCGTCTCGTTATCGTCCTCCACCACCTCGTAATTCTCGTCCAGAACGATGTTGTGGTTCCCCTCGAGAATGTCGAGAATCGTCATTATATTCTCCGCGCATTTCCTCCAAACGGGGACGGGCAGATGCAGGTGAAGGTTCGTCGAAACGTCGAATTGCGCGGACACCACCTGCATCATCACCTCCAGTTTCTGCGCAGGGGTTTTTGCAACTTTAGCCAGGTAAGTCAGCTGCTCCACCTGCTCCACCCTATCCGTCCCCTTGCGACCCCTAGCCGCAATTATCTCCTTAAGCTTCTGATTCACCTCCTCCCACTTAATCTCGCTATGATCCCTCTGAAACTGCTTCTCCATCGCCCGGTCCTTCTTGCTCTTCTGCGTCTCCCACCCTTCCCCTCCCTCCTCCTCCTCATCCCCTCCCTTTCTATCCAATGGATCTTCCACCCCCTCCTCATCCTCCTCCTCGTCCTCATCCTCCTCTTCCTCCTCGTCGTCGTCCTCCTCCTCCTCTTCCGACTCAGGACTCGCCCGGAACTTCTCAATAACGGCCTCGTACAGCTTATTATTCTTCTTCAGCTTCTGCTTCATGTAATTCAGAGCCTTGGCGTTGCTGCTGCTCATCTTCTTCTTCGCCTCTTTGTTCGTCAAGGCGGCGTTCAGGTGGTCTTCGAGCAGCACCACGCCCTTGATGTACGGCCGCGGGGGCACGGAGGACTCGATCAGGCGAAGCACCTTCTCAAGCTGCTTGTTCAGCTTCTCAAAGCTCTCCTGCGGATAGTGCAAAAGAGAGTCGTGAAAGACGGGCAAGGCAAAGGAAAAGAGAGGAGTTTAGGTGGTCTTCCAGGAGCACCACGCCCTTGATGTACGGCCGCGGGGCCACGGAGGACTCGATCAGGCGAAGCACCTTCTCCAGCTGCTTGTTCAGCTTCTCAAAGCTCTCCTGCAAATAGGGCAAAAAGAGGAGTAAAAGAGGAATAGATGAGGAACAACGCAATGTACCAGCGGCGGAGATTGAGAAGCGGACTTCCCGGAGCACAGCGCCCTGGATGTAAGGCCGCGGCGGTCAGAATATACAAATCCACAAACACTTTTTTTCCCAGCTACTTGTCAGCTTCTCGAATCTCGCCTGCGAATACCAGCGAGAGATTGGCAGAGGCTCGATTGCCATGGCAAGCTATAGTGACAACGTAACACGATTCACAGTCCAAACAAAGTCAACCGTAAATTGCGAAACCCTAGATCCCAGAATTGAATGCAAGCTGCTAGAGGATTATTTCTTGAACGCGCCGACTTAAAAAACCAGCAACATCAGGCAGAGAAAACCAATTTCGAGGAGAATCCGTACCTGCAGAGCGACCCAGTCGTTAATCTTCATCTGGTTCTTAATCTGCTCCACCGTCGACACCATCTCGTCGTACCGCTTTTCGCGGGCTGGCCTAACGACGCGCGCGCGACCATCGTCGCTGTCCTCGCTGTCGCTGTCGCCCTGTCGCAGGTAGATCGACGCTCGCCCGGCATCGCCGGCGGCCTTGGGGGCCTCGTCTTCTTCCTCCTCCGACTCTTCCTCTTCGACTTCTTCCTCCTCCTCCTCCGACTCGCTGTCAGACTGCACAGAGAGTTGGTGGAAATTGAAGCATCCAAAGTTAGGGTTTCAGTAACAGGATTCTCCTCCCGCCTCCTCCGACTGCTCCTCTTCAACTTCTACCTCCTCCTCGAACTCGCTGTCAGACTGCAAGAGGATGTGGTGGGAAAATGACTCAACATGTCAATGACAACTTATCCTAATATTTCTCCTCCTTCCCCTACTCCCCCGACTCATCCTCTGCTCATCCTCGAACCTCCTCTGACTTCTCCCCCCTATCCAATGACTACTCCTTTACGACTTCCCCCTCCTCCAAACATCTCACTACTAAACGTAACAGTCTCCTCCTCCTCCTCCTCCGATTGACTGATCGAACGCGTGCGGGGAAGCTCAGTGGAAAAATACGAAACATGAAACGGAAAATTAGGGTTCATTTTACGCTAAGCGTGGTAGAGTTCATCGAACTCGCTGTCAAGCCGATTGATTCTAGACGGGCCAACACATCCGCTCCTGGATGGTTGATAATAATATCGAATTTCGATACTTTTATTTCCAGGTCTAGACGTCTACGCAAAAATCACCGTCGATCTCCATGTAGTTTTCAGGTTCAAACGGCATACCACCAGATTCGCGATCGATCTACACGTGGACTACGAGTTAATCGGACGGTTTAGACGTATGTGGCTGATCGGACGATGCGCAACTAATCGTCTGCAACAACCTCATTCTCCCGAGCTTGGCCAGTCTTAGTCTCACTACTAAGTCAAAAGAAATTGATCATCCACGCGTCTACCATCTACCGATCAGCGCGTCTGCATCTGAAAAGGGAGTAAGCAATCAGGAAATCTCATCCACAGCCAGCACGCGCGCGTCTACTATCCACCTATGAGCGCACCTGCATCCAGAAACGGGACGCCATGGTTGCAGATGTTAGAAGCTCGAGTCGCGAAGACCGAGGTTCTGAATGGCGAATCGGGTGCTTCAGAGGGCCTGAGGACTCAATTAGGTCCTAGGGATGCCTGATCTGCTCCCTGGCAAGAGAGCAATAGAATCAGCAAGTGCCGAACTTAGGGAGGTAAGGCGGAGAAGTGCGGAGCGGAAGATGGGGGAAGATGGTTCAGAAGCGGGGAATCGGGGAATAGTAGTGGGGGCCAATCGCGGAAGGCTTGCGGAGGGATGATTCAAGGGGAGTTGTGCGATCAAGTGCGAACTGGTTAATTGAAAGTACACCACTTTTAGCTAAGAGAAACTGGAGAAGTGGTGGCAGAATGAAGCAGAAATTGCAAACCTCGATCTTCTCGCGAGTGTTGGTATGCCACCGCCTGCCCTGAACTCTGATAACAAGCTACACCTCCAAACAACTATATCGGTAAAGTTAAGTTTACATTCAGATGCAATACAATCCAATCCGTATATCTACATATATTTTAGTTGCTATAACTGCTGCCCTTTTTTCACTCGTCAAAATCGTTGACACGCGGTCATTGTTGTAACAACTGCTCCACCTGCTCCCAAAAATGGCACATTCTCGAGCTAATGTTTTCAACATTCACAGCTTCAATGTATCACTAGTACCTGTTCCCAAGGGAACAGAATTTACTCGAACTCGATCATGGTCTCACCCAACGACACAGATGCCCCGACCTTTACATACACAGCCTTTACAGTGGCCGCCTCCTCAGCACGCAGGACATTGCGCATCTTCATGGCTTCAATCGTTATCAACTCATCGCCAGGAAGCACCTGTTGGATGAGGGAAGGGAAGGTCGAGTGAGAATGATTGCCTTGTGTGCGTGGAAATTACTGCACATACCTGTGGTTGACAGCAGCATAGCTTTCCATGTATATAGACTTGAAAACAAAGCAGATTCGCTCACCTTCTTGTTTGGCTTGACACCGATTGCAACCACTGCACCAGGCATAGGAGCCTTGACCATCTGCAAGAACACAAAGTTGAAGGAAGAATGGGAAGGAGAAAAGGGAGGAAGAAAGGTCAGGAAAGTGCATGGGTG
This sequence comes from Closterium sp. Naga37s-1, assembly GCA_947471745.1. Lineage (NCBI taxonomy): Eukaryota > Viridiplantae > Streptophyta > Zygnematophyceae > Desmidiales > Closteriaceae > Closterium > Closterium sp. Naga37s-1. The sequence continues at coordinate 156,799 of CANJKZ010000187.1, read as the reverse complement.
GCTACACGAGCATGGAGAAGAGTAAGAGGGCCGTTGTAACAATAAGTGATTGCCTCTGAAAAAGGAAGTGTCTGTAGGCAGACTGGATGAAAGTGGTGGAGAATGTACGTTGGGGACAGGCTGGAAAGAGGTAAGGCACCTTTGAGGCACACGCAAGATTGGATATCGCACCTTGGAGACGTCTTGAACCTTCTTAGGCGGCATGTACTTCTGTAGAGGAGCCACCTTCTTCTGATGCACCAGCACCTCGTCCTGTAGTGGTCGCCACGGTGAGAGAGGAGAAAGGGAGCATTGCGGGGAATGGGGGAGGAGGGAATGATAAGGAGCAGGAGAAAATCATAGGATTCTACCACAGAGTGCATACCATGTGTTGTAAATCTAAACACACACACACACACACACACACACACACACACACACACACACACACACACACACACACACACACAGGAGAGCATACCTTGGTGCAGCCATCATACACGAGCTTGAACCCTCTCGCATGCTTCTCCATGACCATGCACACGGTGTCCTCCCCATCCACCCGGATATCCACCACCCCCCCCCCCCCCCCCCCAGCCCTACCTGCACTGCCTTTGAGGCGCGGAGAACATACCTTGGTGCAACCTTCGTAGACGAGCTTGAACCCCCGAGCGTGTTTCTCCATGACCATACAAACCGTGTCCTCCCCATCCACGCGGATATCCACCACCCCTCGTCCCAGGCCCACTGGCACTGCCTCCTCCACCCGAATCACCTCCCCGCCCACCTCTATGTCCTGCCAGCCGGGGAGCAAGGGAGCATGGGATACATGGGGAGACTTTTGAGTCGACTCGATATGAGGGCATGGGGATACGTGGGGAGACTTCTGAGTCGAATCAAAGGTCACATACTTGTCCACATGAATATCCACCACCCCTCGCCCCAGCCCCACTGGCACTGCCTCCTCCACCCGAATCACCTCCCCGCCCACCTCTATGTCCTGCCAGCCGGGGAGCAAGGGAGCGGGGGGGCATGGGATACATGGGGAAACCTTTGAGTCGACTCGATAGTCACCTCCCCATCCACACGGATATCCACCACCCCTCGCCCCAGGCCCACTGGCACCGCCTCCTCCACCCGAATCACCTCCCCTCCCACCTCTATGTCCTGCCGGGAAGCAGGGGATCATCGGAGCAGGAAAGGGGCATGAGGAATGGGGCATGGGGCAGGGGGCATGTGGCATGGGCATAGGGTATGGGGCATGTGGCATTGGGTACGGCATGGGGCATGAGGCATACGGAATGGGGCATGGGGCATGGGGCATAGGGCATGGGGTATGGGGCATGGGGCATGGGGCATGGGGTATGGGGCATGGGGCATGGGGTATGGGGTATGGGGCATGGGCAATGGGGCATGGGGTATGGGGCATGGGGCATGGGGTATGGGGTATGGGGCATGGGCAATGGGGCATGGGGTATGGGGCATGGGCAATGGGGCATGGGGTATAGGGCATGAGGCATGGGGCATGGCCATGGGGCATGGGGTATGGGGCATGGGGTATGGGGACATGAAAGATTCACAGCAATGCAGAAAGTCACTCACTGCAACACAGAGGTGCGGCTTCTTCTCATTGCTCCAATGCCGCACCACCACTGCATGCTCCTCCCCATCCGAACTCACCACCAGCTCCGCCTTCCCCCAAGAGAGCATCATGCGAACGAGAGAACGAGACAGCCTACAGACACTCGCAATAACACAGCAACGCAGAGAAGCACTCACAGCAACACAAGAAACAGAGTGGCACTCACTGCAACACAGAGGTGCGGCTTCTTCTCATTGCTCCAATGTCGCACCACCACTGCATGCTCCTCCCCATCCGAACTCACCACCAGCTCCGCCTTCCCCCAAGAGAGCATCAGGTGAAGAGCACAAGACAGCCTACAGACACTCGCAATAACACAGCAACGCAGAGAAGCACTCACAGCAACACAAGAAACAGAGTGGCACTCACTGCAACACAGAGGTGCGGCTTCTTCTCATTGCTCCAATGTCGCACCACCACTGCATGCTCCTCCCCATCCGAACTCACCACCAGCTCCGCCTTTCCCCAAGAGAGCATCAGGTGAAGAGCACAAGACAGCCTACAGACACTCGCAATAACACAGCAACGCAGAGAAGCACTCACAGCAACACAAGAAACAGAGTGGCACTCACTGCAACACAGAGGTGTGGCTTCTTCTCATTGCTCCAATGCCGCACCACCACTGCATGTTCCTCCCCATCCGAACTCACCACCAGCTCCGCCTTTCCCCTCAACCCCTCCCCCCCATCCTCCTCCCCCTCCTCGCCTTCCCCCTCTCCCTCCTCCTCCGCCCAACCAGCGTGCGCCAGGTGTCCGTTTCCTATTGCGCCAGGCGTGCCGGGGGCGGCAGCGTTGACAGCTACCAGTGACCTCTGGGATTTGACAATGTCGAGAAAGGCTGCTATGGCCGCCACTTCTTTCTGTGAGTGACAGGTGAGGAGGGGAGATGAGTGGAGGATGGGGAGGATGAGAAGGAGAAGGGAGGCTGAGGATGGTTGACAGCTAGCAGAGACCTCCGGGACTTGACTATTTCAAGAAAGGCAGCAATGGTTGCAACTTCTTTCTGTGTGTGTCAGGTGAGGAGGGGATGAGGGCAGGAAGAGAAGTTGGGAAGGGGGGTGATGAGGCCATGCGGGTATTGGATGTTCAGGAATCTGGTGCTCACTGCTAGCAAACACCTACTCAGTCAACACCAGTTGCTTCCACCCACTCCACCTCTCCCAACTCTCTCACCTCCTCTCTGGGCGTCAGCCTGTCGTCCGTGAAGCCATTCGGGTAATGGATGTCGAGGAACTTGGTGCTGATATCACCCGACTCAAACGCCTGGGGCAATGGGAGAGAGCACAGAGGGACAATGCAAGGGCCACGGGCGACGAGGGGGTTTTTGAGTATTGAGGTACAAGGCACCTAGAAACAGAGTAATGGAGGAGTCGAAAAGCATGGCATCTCTGAGGGCTTTCCCTGGCAGCGTGTCAGGGAGATTTGCCTGACAACCTTGCATGAGAAAACCAGCACAGACGTTATAAAGAGTGGGGTGCATGCGGGCAGCAGAGCGGCAAAGTGCATGCGGTATACCGGCTGTGAGAAGATGCAGCGGAGGAAGGAGATGTTGTTGAAGGGCCCGCACACATAGTAACGATCCAAGGCGTGCTGTGGAGATACAAGGAGGGGATGGGGAGAGAAGGTGGTGAAGCAGGGGGGAAGAGTAATGAGAGACGAGAGACACGACGAGGAAGGAGATGTTGTTGAAGGGCCCGCACACATAGTAACGATCCAAGGCGTGCTGTGGAGATACAAGGAGGGGATGGGGAGAGAAGGTGGTGAAGCAGGGGGGAAGAGTAATGAGAGACGAGAGACACGACGAGGAAGGAGATGTTGTTGAACGGCCCGCACACATGGTAACGGTCCAAGGCGTGCTGGGGAGGATCAGAAAGAGAAAAAGAAGAGACAAAGCGGAAAAATAGCTCATGGAAACAGCGACTAAGGCATGTTGGTTGGAATATGTGAACATAGGCTACCATTATACTACTCCAGGCAAACATGTCTTTTGAGGCGCCTAAAAAAAACATAAGCTACCATATACTCCTCCAGGCAAACATGTTACCGCTGTCGACCTTCTCAGCTCGTTGGTGACAGGCTGTCCAGGCCGTGCAAGGCTGTCGAAATACATCAGCGTGTGCGCGGTAGAGGCTAAGTGTGTTTCCTGTCACAAAGCGAGAAAAGAGACCGTCTCTACAGCAGGTCACAAGCATGGGCGCTGTACCTGCATGCGTCCTTTTGAGGCGCCTCAAAAATCATCTCATGTCTTGCGGTTTTGAGGCAAGGCAAGGCGCCTTAAGAGAGGCGTCTCTGAAACAGGGAGTTTTTGAGAATTCTCAAAAACTCCCTGCAACGCCTTAAGAGAGGCGTCTCTGAAATGCGTTACAAGAATCGGCGCGCGTACCTTCATGGTCTCGAGGGCGTCCTTTCTGGTTGGACCCCACGTGATCAGCTGGTTGGGTTGGGTTGGGTTGGGATGGATGGGGAACAGGCGTGCAAAGAGGAGGTGGGTGCTGTTCAGGGGCCGGCACGGCACACATAGTAGCAGTCAAGGGAATGCTGGGGAGACGCACAGCAGCATGGACTGTAGGGCGTCCTTTCTGGTTGGTCCCCACGTGATCAGTTGGTTGGGTGCGTGGGGTGGGATATACGGGCAAAACGTGTGCAAAACGGAAGGAAGGGGGTGTTGTTGAAGGGCCCCCGCACTGTCGCAACAGCACATGTAGTGACAGTCTCAAGGCGTGCTGCGAAAATAGACAGCATGGACTAGCATACTTTTTATTTTTGAGTCGACTCAAAAACCAACAGCACATGTAGTGACAGTCCAGTCCAAGGCGTGCTGCTGGGAAAATAGACAGCATGGACTCGCATACTTCTTATTTGAATCAAACAGGCGCCTCTGAAAGATGATGGGCGTCCATTCTCATACATGGAGATGTACTGCCCTTCCGCCACGCCTGCGCAGGTAGCATACTTTTTCCGCCACGCGTGTGTCCTCACATACATGGAGCATTCTCAACGTCTGGAAATACTTAAAAGTGACACCACTCAGAATTGACACCATTTGACTCGACTCACAGGCCACATACCTTAGACAGCAGAGGGTCATAGTACATGGAGATGTACTGCCCCTCCACCGCCCCGGTGTCCAGCCTCACGATCTCATTTGGCTTCCGCACCTCCTTGGGCTCGCGATACCTGCGCAGCTTGCCCGTGGACCTGGTTGGTGGAGGCGATGAAAGAAAGAGGAGAGGATGAGGAGAGGATGAGAGGGGAAACGCATGCAGGGGCTGGACGTGCACCTCCCTGAGCACCTCCTTGGGCTCGCGGTACCTGCGCAGCTTGCCCGTGGACCTGGTGGGGGGAGGCGCGGGAAGGATGTGAGAATGAGAGAAAACGAGGAGCGGATGAGGGGAAAGAAGCATGCACTATTTGGAGGTGCACCTCCTTGGGCTCGCGGTACCTGCGCAGCTTGCCCGTGGACCTGGTGGGGGGAGGCGAGACAACGAGAGAAAAGGAAATCGAGGGGAGGTGAGAAAGGGGAGGGGGAGGAAGGAGGGAACGTGATGCAGTGTTGTGAGATGCACCCCCCTGGGCTTCCAGGGTACAAGCATGGAGTATTTGGGGTGGTGTTAAGAGGACAAGCGACTTTGTTTGTGAGGTTTGTGACAGGTGACTCACGGGAGGAAGTTCATGAAGGGATGCTCGCAGTAAACCCGTGACTCCAGCGCCCACCCGTTGATCTTCCGCGCCCTGTCCTGATCTATGGGCAGCGCATGGCCGGCAGCGGAGTGGAACATGAGGTGCACGAGGTCGAGCCCCGTGACGCACTCCGTCACTGGGTGCTCCACCTGCAGACGCGTGTTCATCTCCAGAAAGAAAAAATTCCTCTGTGCATCGACGAGAAATTCCACAGTCCCTGGTGGGAGCAGAGGCAGAGAGCAGGGAGGGGGGGGAAAGGGCAGGCAGCACGGTGTGTGGTTATCTGGGGCAGCGGGGCGCTCCTCTCTCTTATGAAGCAAGGATGGCCGGCAGCAGAGTGGAACATGAGGTGCACGAGGTCGAGCCCCGTGACACACTCCGTGACCGGATGCTCCACCTGCAGACGCGTGTTCATCTCCAGAAAAAAGCCGTTGTGCGTCCACCAGGAATTCCACAGTGCCTAGATACAAGAGGAGAGAGGGAGGGGAGCAGAGGAGAGATATGTCCAACTGTGTGACGCACTCGGTGACCGGATGCTCCACCTGCAGACGTGCGCGTCCACTAGGAACTTCACGGTGCGTGGAGGAGGGGCAGAGTGGGGCGGGAAGAGAGGGGAGCAGCAGGGGGAGGGTAAGAGCAGGTGGCACGGCGTGTGTGGTGTGGTGTGGTGTGGTGTGGTGTGGTGTGGTGTGGTGTGGTGTGGTGTGGTGTGGTGTGGTTTGGTTTGGTGTGGTGTGGTGTGGTGTGGTGTGGTGTGGTGTTTATCTCGAGGGAGAAGTTCAAACCGTACCAGCAGAGTCGTAGCTGACTGGTTTGGCCAGAGACACTGCATGTAACACGCTAAGTTCAACGCCTCTTCCCTTCCCCGTCCCCCACCCCCCGCCCCACCCTTTCCATTTCCACACATACCAGCAGAGTCGTAGTTGACTGCTTTGGCCAGCGATACGGCCTGTTCGCCCATGGCCTCCCTCGTTGCCTCGTCCAGGAACGTGCTGGGCGATTCCTCTATCACCTGGCAATCAAGAGTTGAGAGAGAATTGGAGGGTGGGGTTGTGCAAGGGAGCAGCGAGATAACCGTATACCCATACCCTCCCGCCCATGGCCTCCCTCGTTGCCTCGTCCAGGAACATGCTGGGCGATTCCTCTATCACCTGCCGGTTGAGAGGTGGGGGGAATGGAGGAGGGGGTTGTGCAGGTGTGTTAGTGAGCGGTTACAACATGCTATGCTATGAAAGCTTCTTTGCGTGGTCACATCTTTTGGTTTCACCATTTCATGCAACTTCTGGTTACGCTTTAAATTCCAACCTTTGTCTTCACCATTGAACACACCTTCTGGTTTCTCCTTTGTATGGAGCATTCTCTCTCTGGTAACCAGACCTGGAACAACCAACAAGGCACACACCACACCACGACACGACACCGCACACACAACACGTCACCCGCACACGACAACACAGAACGAACACGGGGCCAAAGAGTGAACAGACATTCAGTAAACAGTTGGGTCAGAGGGACACGCGGAAGACGCTGCTGCCTCAGTCAGCGGCCTTGCAACGGCAAGGGCAAGTACCAACTCATACACACCATGTTTTAGACACAGCCAAACAACCTTGCTTGGTTGGCGGAACGGAAGAAGTGTTAAAATAAAGAGAGAGGAATGGTTTTTAAACGAGCACAGATGACAAGCGCGGGGGCGGGAGGAGTAGGAGGATCAAGAAGCGGTACGCACCACATTGCCGTGCTTATCACCCATGACTTGCACTTCGATGTGCCTTGGCTTGTCTATGAACCTGCCCAAGCAGGTCGTACCAGGGAAAAGAAGGGCGGACAGGATGTTGCACTGTGGTTCATTTCCCTGCGAGAATTTTTAGAAATCTCAAAACTTACTATTTTCTAGACGCCTTTTGAGGCAATATTCTATTCAACACTCGGCACGATGGGATGTTTGAGGAGATGCGTGCACACAGACATACCTTTCCACAAAGATTCGGTCGTCTGCAAAGCTGGATGCGACCTCCGCCTTGCACACACTGAACTGCTCCCGCACCTCCTTCTCGTTCCTGCACTCACAGGAAAAGAGGGAGATGGGGACAGAGGGAAAACCTCAGAAACTGTGTGGCACGCGATAATTCGCCTGAAAATATCACCCCCATCCCTCACTATGCCCACCTCCACCCCTAACTAACCACCCCACCCGCACCCTTCATCATGAAATCAAACCTACGCCCCTCACTCACCATGCAACGCGCATACCCTTGCCTCCTCCACCACCCGACGCCTTGAGCATGACTGGGAAGCCGACCTCTTGCGCTGAAGGAGAGAGACGAAGAGAGAATACAGGGAACGAGTGGTGGCAGAATGGGGGCTCCCGGGGCGGTGAGAGAAGGATAAGGCATAAGGCGGGGATGGCAGCGTGAAAGGATCGGCGTTTGGACGGGACGGGCTGGAGCATTGAGCACGATGGTAAGGACGGGAGTCAAACCAGCATTTAGTTTAGCCCAAGCAGATCCCTTTAATAAACGTAGAGATGGTGGTTTGGCTGCTATAGAAGAAGTCAGCTTTCAGAATATGGCCATCATAGGGGCAGGAAGGGGAGGATGAAGGATGAAGAAAGAATTATGGTTTTCTTTTCTCCAATCTCACCAGCGAGTTCTTCCTTCACGGGGCAAGATCTGTTCTTTGATCACTCACCGATCTCAACCGCATGGTCCTCGTCCCTAATGACGTCCTCCTTCCCCGGAATTGTGTTCACCTTGGCCTCTTTCGCCAGCCGCTTGCTGTGAATCTGGACCGAGGGGCAGGCAGGGTGGGACGGGATAACGATGGAGAGAGAGGTCAAGGGGAGAGGCATAAGGACCAGTGAAACACGGAAGGAGGGAATGGAGGCGAAGGGGGGGCAGGGAGGGGTGAATGTCTGGAGATTTTCTAACTAGAACCACGGCACATTTCTATTATCACAGTGCCCGTAACAGCACCCCACCTTACCCCACCTTACCCCACCCTATTCCCCATGGCATCAACACCACCCCACCTCACCTTATCCCCCATGGCGTCAATGGCGTTGAGATTGGGCCCCACAAACGTCACGCCCTCCTCATCCAACCGCTCCACAAACATGGCGTTCTCTGACAGGAAGCCGTAGCCCGGGTGCACCTGGGGAAGGAAAGAGTCGAGAAGGACCGTTAGAACCAGTAAACACGAACCATTGATGCAAGAACTACTCATCCAGCCGCTCCACAAACATGGCGTTCTCTAACAGGAAGCCATAGCCCGGGTGCACCTGGAGGTGGGACGGAATAGAAGGGCCAGAAGCAAGGATGTGCGAGAGGCAATTGAGTGAGTGAGAGGGGCGGCCAGCAATGGGCTCTCCTCCCAAATGCTCCACAAACACGCTCAACCAGGACGGAACGACTACATGAGCGCATGCAGCACTCACCGCACCAGCCCCTGTGCTTCTGATCGCGTCCAGCACAGCATCCGTGTTCAGATAGCTCTGCGCTGCCTGTTGTTCCTAAGTGCAGTCAGTTCAGAACGGGCACACATACATGCTTGAGACACTCACCGCGTCAGCCCCTGTGCTTCTGATCGCTTCCAGCACAGCATCCGTATTCAGATAGCTCTGCGCTGCCGGTGCTGGGCCCTGGCACGGAGAGAGGGGAGTGGGTGGAGGACGGGAAGGGGGTGCAGGTGGGGAAGGAGAGAGAGATAGACGGATTGAACGAGGAGAAAGCAACAAAAGCATGACGGGAATGGAGCGAGTAACATGTGGGGGTTAGAGGAAGGAAAGGAGCCACGGCACGCGAGACTGAGAAGATGAAGTAGCGGCACGGAAAGAGCGAGAGCAAGCAAGCGAGGCGGCAGTGCTGGAAATTGTCATGTGCAGCTGACTTGCAGGCATAAATATCAATATAAATGTCTATGCTACATATTACACACGAAACAGTCGAGAAAATAAAGAAATATCTGGCAGGCAGGCAAGCATGGCTCTCCCACAACAAACTTCCTTTGCGATGCAGACGTGCAGGTCTGGCTCGGAGTGGATGGCCACTCTGCGAATACCTTTTGAGGCACCTCGAACACAGACAGCAGGCAGACACGCAGGCAGGCAGGCAGGCAGGCATGCAGGCATGGAGGCACGCAAGCAGGCAGGCAAGTAGGGCTCACCACACAAACCGCCTCATCCGCCATGCGCACGTGCAGGCTCTCCACGTCCGGCTCGGAGTAGATGGCCACACTGCGAATGCCCAGTGCCCGCGCTGTCTTCATCACTCGGCATGCTATCTCCCCCCTGTTCGCCACCAGCACCTTGGAGAAGAGCTGCAGTGAGGGGGGAAGGGGTGAGGTGAGGGAAGTGAGGTGCATACTCGACAAGCGATTTCTCCCCTGTTCGCCACCAGCACCTTGAAGAAGAGCTGCAGTGAAGGGGGAGTGTTGAAAAAGGTGTAAAACGCATGAATCTGAGAATCCCTCAGAGTGCCCGCGCCGTCTTCATGACTCAACATGCGATCTCCCCCCTGTTCGCCACCAGCACCTTGGAGAAGAGCTGCAGTGAGGGGAAAGGGGTGAGGGGTGAGGTGAGGGAAGTGAGGTGCATACTCGAGAGGCTGATATCCCCCCTGTTCGCCACCAGCACCATAGAGAAGAGCTGCAGTGAGGAGGGAGGAGGCACTGAGCTTGCGGTCAGAAATAGTGGGAGATGGCGCAATCCTAAAGTAGACCAGCTAAGACTCCAACATGTATGTGAGTGAGAGCGAGACTATCGTTTTCCCACCTTCTCTTTCGGAATCTCGAGTTGACCAGCTGAGTCTGACAACCACCGCCGCTGGTGTGGCTGAAAAGGCGGCTGACGAGAAAACGGCTGATGAGAATAAGGCTGGCGAGAGTGCGGCAGCAACTGCTGGAGGGAGGAATAGGGCGGCTGAGAACTCTGCAGATGCGCTGACGCGTCATGATGCGCTGCTGACGTGGAAGACGCAGTGGATACGTCGTCGTCGTGGCGTGACGCGTGATGATAAAGGGATGAAGTAGCGACACGTGTTGAGCGACCGGACTGTGCGAGACGCCTTGTACCAGGCGGTAGCCGGGAAAGGCAGAATCTCCACATGATGTCAGAAATTTGAACACTCAACCAGCGAAGGATCAGCAAGCAATGACAGACGATTGAGCTGATCAAAGAGGTACTTCTGCTGCTGCTGCGCTGGAGACCAGCCGCTTTGTTCACCGCTGTCAACCGCTTCTAGCCGTACTGCTCTTCCTTGTGGACAACAACGGTGGTCGTAGGGGCGAGTTGAGAGTGATAATGGTTCCTAAAACGGACGGACGGGAATGATAAGGCGCGATGGTGGATGGAATACGCTGCGTCAATCGTTTCGACGATTATGACAGGATGTTGGGTGAGGATGTAAATTTCGACGATGGAATGGCGGGAGGAAGGTTGTCGGTGGTGGAAAAGCGACTGAGGGATGAACGCAACAAGGCCGCGATAAGACCGAAACGATGCAGGTGGCTGAGAACTGCGATAATCTGAAGAGAGGCTGAAACAAGTGAAAACGGCGGAGCAACAGGAGAGGCTGATAGCGATGGGTCAATGGCTACTACTCCGCAGCCCAACAGCAGACGCTCACACCGCTGCTGGCGATGTAAAAACAGCTAACGGCCTACCAACAAGAAATGTGTTCCTGAAAAGGAATAGCTCCCCCTTCTCAACCCCCCCGTCACACAGCGATGCCTGGCGATTCGCGAACATACGGACAGCCAATTCTGAAGATCCACACAGTACGTAACCACACCAGAAGGTTTCGCCGATGTAATAGTGCGACAATAATCTCTGTGCCTCGGGATTTCCGCCCTGGTGCGGAGTCAGGTACTCCCGACCAGAGACCTGTCGATTCACGGACATTTGTCCGTTTTCCCTGAACATTCAGGATTAGTTTAGTCTCAGCTCAGAGATTTTACTGGTTCTGTTTTTCTTTTTTGGCCCGGAATTCAATGGACAGGATGGGGATGATTTTCCCCGACAGGTCGAAGAAGTCAGATACGAAATTCGTATATAATGCGCAGAGTGGAAGGTTGGAATGATCCGGGAGTGGGAAAAATTGAAAGGGGTAAAACCAATATATATACAATTTGAAGGGTCAAAAATCTCCGATGTTCGACAAACACGGTCATTACTACGTGTTGCAATTCGCGGTGCACTGCATCGGCTCGGCTCGGGGCACGGGTTCAGAAAGGCTTCGGGCAAGACGAGGCCGTATAAATTCTACATAAAACGCGCAAAATCAATTTATTTCCTGATACAACCTTGGCAAATAACTCTGTTATTCATTATCTCGAATCGTTTCTTTGCCCGGGGTTGGCCCCCCGCTTGCCTCGAGCCTTCCATTCGTCCCGAGCCGATGCAGTGCACCGGCAACTGCAACACGTCCTTAGAATACCTCGTTATAGCCTTGCTTCTGACAGGAGAGCCTTCGTACAGCGGAGTCGTTTAGAAGATTACCCGTCACGAACTTGTACCCGTTAAATGACACATCCTTCTCGAATCATAGCCCCCCGACTCTAAGGTGCCTGGCTGTGATTCTGCTGCATGCACCACCGTGCCTGATCCACGAACCTATGAAACTCGCTTCGTTAAGTACTCCACAAATACGTCACTGAAGAGTGGGAAATCCCTGAGAGAGGACAATTTTCAAAATAATATCGATCTGAAGGGTGTAAGGTTTTCGAATGCCGACGAGCACCGTCATTAAAATACCTCGTTATAGCCTGGTTCCCGACAATTGAACCTTTGTATAACGGAGTCGTTTATAAACTTGCCCATCACGTACTTGTACCCGGTATTATACACCTGCTGTTAAAGAATAGCCTACAATATGAAGGGTATGGAAGAATCTTCTGACCAAGCGACAGCCCTGGTTCCGAACCAGACCTGGTGAGGTTGGAGAGATGTGGCACGGTTCTCCTCACGGCTTCCGCCCACAACGATCGCACATCGGGATTCGGAGAACACGTCAGCAAGAGATTGCAGTTTGGTAGCTCGGAGGTACGTATTCTGAGTAAGGGGACACGTAAGCAGAAAGCTTTGATGACGCAGCGCACTTTTGTTCCACCAGACCAGCGGACTGTGGGGGGTGGGGATATGATGTAATAAACCGTAATTTACGGGAAAGATGGCGTACACGATTTGCAACAAATATAACTTGATTATAGTAGTTCTCATATTATTATCCAATCCAATGTACTGGCACGAAAAGGAGGTATACTTTTAACGTATGTCATAGACATATATTCGCCGTGACACCGCATTCTCGGTTTTTGAAGTTACTCGTACACAAAACCATTTGTTGCACGCACGTTGCAGTGCCCTGCTTCCAGGAGATAGCACGGCACAGTTGATGTGATTAGGCATTAACGTTCAGAACAGTTTTCATTACCATTATTTGTTGATGTTCCATTACTTCGTATGCACTCTCCGACTCACATCCTTATGCATACCAACGTGCAGCCTGTAATTGCTTAATCGATCAGAAGGGCTGGTTGTCAGCGCACTATCTACCACCAGCTCTGACTCTTCAATGCCCGATCAAGTAACTTGCCAATCTGAGTGTGTGATGTCAACGAGGGGGGACAGTTACTAGATTAGCAATATCAAGTATGTTATAATGTTAGTGAACCCAATGCACTGCCACGTTCCTAAAGAGTTGAACAAGCACTAGCAAAGCAACCGGGGCTACTGATGCCTACCATACCCTCTCTCTCCCGTGAATCTGAGACCGGCTGGCCGTCTCCTTGTCCTCATGTCTGCGGCCATTGGCACACACTCATGCCTGCTACCCTCAGCCAGCTGGTACCCCCTGAAGCACAGGCACTCAAACTGGGGATACTCCTCCGATGCCGATCCAGAATCCGGTTGCGTTCCCGATTCATAATCCTCTAAAGTGGTTGCTGGGACGCACACGCCATGTCCCGAGCAAGGAGCGTTGGTGGCATTTGTGCCACAGAACGTGCTGCAGAGCTCAGCACGGTGCACAGACTTCATAGGGCAGACCTGATCGCCTGAAGCAAGGCAGTTCCAGGAGGCTAATAACTTTGTGGTCGGCAAATCCAAGGATGTGCCACTTGGCGTGTAATGATTGGGAGATTCAACTGGGCAAATCGGCTCATCTCCCACCAGCACCTCCCCACTCCCGTAGAAGAAATTCCCTCGGAAATCAGCTGCAAAATCCTGGTTTGGGCGGGCGAGGTCCGGCAACCTGCCCGAGAAGAAATTGTGGGAGATGTTGAGGAAGCTCAGAGGGACGTTGAGCAGGGCATCGCGAGGCACGATCCCCACAAATCGATTGTGGCTGAGCGTGATACTATCGAGGTTCTCCATGCCGCGTAGCGCCGTCCACGGGAAGATCCCGGTGAATCCGTTATAAGCCAGATTGAGGTAGTTTAGAGCAGACCCCGTGCCAAGAAGGTCTCTTGGGATTTTCCCCTGCAACGCGTTGCCTGCAAGATTCAGCCCCGTCAGGTTCTTCATCTGCCCGAACTCCGCTGGGAAGCTGCCGGATATTTTATTCCAGCTGACATCGATGTACTGTAGCGAAGGGTGCACCGCTAGTGGCGCTAACGAAGACTCGTATAGCGAGTTGCGATGAAGGTCAAGCACTTCCAGCCGCCGCATGGAGCTAATCACGCTGAAAGGGAGGTCACCCGAGAGGACATTGTGTCCCAGGCGAAGCGTGCGAAGTACGCGAAATTTGTCGAAGCTGGAAGGTATGGATCCCGAAAGGCGATTCGATTCCAGCGAAAGCTCCACGAGGGAACGCAGCGACGCGAGTTGCGGCGGGATGGCTCCTTCCAGGCGGTTCGAGGCAAGGTCTAGCCACGTCAGCCGATGCAATGTCGAAATCTCACGAGGAATCGGACCCGTGAGCCTGTTTTCGCTCAAAGAAAGGGTTACCAGGTTCGTGAGCTCGCCAATCCCGCGCGGAACGTTGCCGGTCAGCTGGTTGTCCGAGAAGATAAGAATGGATAGATCTGTGAGCGCCGTGACTGACTCCGGGAGAGGTCCTTATAGTCCCTCTCCGTTTCCCGAAATGTAAAGCTCCCGTAAAAAGCGGAGGTTGCTGATCTCGTCAGGAAGCGAGCCAGTCAGATTGTTCCCCACGAGCGTGAGGCTCTCGAGGGCCGATAGGTCGCCGAAGTTTGGCGAAATCGTTCCGGTAACACGTGACGAAATGAGCATCACGCCGTTGACGTCGCCGTTGCGGGTGCAGCTGATGCCTGTCCACTTGAAACAGTCCGCTCCCGAGATCCACGAATCTGAGCCGTCGAATTCGCCCCATTCGGATTTTATCGCCAGAAGCGCGTCTTGTTGGGAGGGTTCTATCACGGCTGCTTCGGATTGATGAGGCAGAAGAACGAAGTGGCCTACTACTAATGCTGTAACTATCGCTGCCCTAAGGTAGGGAGCTCCGGCAACGCGGACCAGTAGCGAGAAGTGACGTGAATTGTGCGCATGAAGGCGAGGTGCCATGACTATACGCTGTGCTCTCGGGATGACTGACACACACGACGTTTAGTTTCTACGCGCTTGACCTGGCAAAGTATGTGACATAAATAAGAAAGCCGGATTTATGTCGAAGTAATAAAGCTTTCAGTGTGGAGTCGACCATGTGGGCCTACCTTGGATACAAAGCCGTTTCTGGCTGTGGAGTGGAAGTGAAGGGTGCGAGTGAGAGCCACACAACCTGTTGCGGTCGGTCACATGTGACAAATGGAACGTCAACGATGACAAGCGGGAATGCGAAGTTGGGATCAAAATGTTCACCTAATCTGCGGTTCGAATGTTCAGCCTGACTGGGCAGAGGTTCCAAATCTCGCATCGCTCAATGTCGTTGAACAGTAAATTGGTGTGGCGAAATCTGGACCGGCGGGAGATGGGAAACCCGTTCATCCGCCGTGGTCAACGCTCACATGTACTGTACATAAACCAGCTTACAGCATACACATGCAACTTATAGCCTATATCAGAGATAATATCATTCATTGAACGCTCAGAAAACGTTTCCTGTAAATTATTACATAAAATTGGCGGAAGTGATAATGGAACTGATACTGTGTCCAGCAGAATCGCCTGATACAAAGGCACAAAAACAGGTACAGACAAAGTAATGAATACAGCCTGGAATGAATTCTCACCTAGGGACTCCCAGTTCTATCTTCGGCAATTTCCTGACTGTATCAGTGCTCGGCCACACACAGTGGAAGAATTCGTTTCACCTCTGACGCATGTAGCCTCCCTCGTACACGAATGATCAGAGTGGGTGGATGAGTAGTTTTGCGATTAACCAACGCCGATAAGCACGGCTGTACATGCGTCGGCAGGTAGAAATTAAGGACGTGCTAGGCGTAACCGGACATGGCTCCATCAGCTGCATCATTCCCGTCAGCAGCAGCCGTGGAGCAGCATCATGAGAACTTTCGCCGATGCGTGGACGATTGGGATTCTCGCGTGTCGGAATTAGCTTACCAGGTATTTGCACACCCGCTATACGCACACTGGCTTGTGCACCTCCTCCTTTACGTATCTGCACACCTTCCATGCGTATGTCTTGTCTTCGTCAATGCATCTCCGTTTTCTCTAACCACATCTGATTCCGCGTCTGGTGTTTCCCTGCCAATTCCTGTCACTATGAATCCCTGTGTATCCTTATCAGTGTGTCACTGTATCAGCTCGCATCGTCTCACACCACTGCTTTTCGCAATAACACAATCAGTCTTCCTTAATCAGTTGCTCCATGTAATAAAAATTCCAATTCATTCCAAATTTATCCTTGGGTTCAACCCGTCCGACACTTGCCCAATGTCCAGTTTCAGGCTCGGAGCCAGTCAGCTTGTGAATTGGACAGCTGGCACGACGTGATTGGCGTATCTGCAGAGCCATGGGGCGGAGGGAATCCTGCTGCTGCATCCACTGCGGCTTCTGTAGTGGACTCGGCAGCAGCAGCACCCGCAGCAGAAGCAGCAGCAGAAGCAGCAGCAGGAGCAGAGGGGTCGACACGAGTATCGCCGGATTCGTTGAATCTGCTCATTCAGCACATCTCGTCCAAATGCTGTGCCATATACGATGCAGAACAGGAGGTCTGTGTGTGGGCACGTGCGCGCGCGTGCGCATGTGCGTGTGTGTATGTGTGTGTGTGTGTGTGTGTGTGTGTGTGTGTGTGTGTGTGTGTGTGTTTGAGGGTCTGTGTGTGTTACAGGTGTGAAGATGTGTGGTGGGGGGTATGTATGTGGGACGTGTGCTTTTCGTTCACTCCTTGTTCTTCTCATTTCTATTTGCTCCCTCACCTCACCTGCTCGCCTCATTCACTTCCTCCCCCGTATCGCTTTCTCCTTCCCATCCCTCCTTCCTTCCTATCCTCCCTTCCCGTTGCTCCCGTTTTACCTCATTCACTGCAGGTCTTGCATCGGTTGCTGCCTCGCCTGCTGCTCTTTGGCAAGTCCCAAGCCATCATCCCCGCCAGTGCTACCTCCTCCTCCTCTGCCTTCTCTTCCTCCAATGCGGGTGAAGCTGGTGATAGTGACGGGGGGAATAGGGAGAACAGGGGAGAGTGGGAGGATAGGGGGGAGCCAGAGGGAGGGGATGGAGACAGTGGATCGGAGGAGAGTCAAGAGAGAGGTGGGGACGAAGGGAGATCAAGTCGAGGGGTAGGGGGAGAGGAGGAGGATAGTGGAATGGGAGGACTAGCTGAGACGAGAGGTGAGGGTGGTACAAGCAGGAGTGACAGAACTGAAGGTGATAGCGGCGAGGGGGAGCGGGATAGATCCGAGGAGATGCCGGAAAAATGCGAGGAAAATGATTCATTGGGGAAGGCTGAAGAAGCGGACTGGGTAGACGGGAGTGCAGTGGAGGAGGAGGAAAGAGAGGAAGGGGGAAAGGAGGGAATAGTCGGAGCGGGAGAGGAGGGTATAGTGGGAGCGAGAGAGGAGGGAGCAGGAGGGGTGGAAGGGGAGGAGCAGCAGCGAGTGGCGCGCGTATTAGTAGATCTACAGGCGCTGGTGCTGGTGGGGAAAGACCTCACTGCCACTATGGAGGAGCTTCTCGTGCTGCTGGTGGCGTTGCTTGGAGGGGAGGAGGGGAGGGGCGCAGGGTGGGATGGAGGATTGGCAGGAGGAGGATTGGGCGAGGGGGATGCGGATGAGGGTCTGCAGGAGTTGCTTCGATCTGACTGGTTCAAATCGACAGAGTATTTCACAGTAAGTATGTTGGTAGATCTGTAGATCTACAGGCGCTGGTGCTGTTAGTGCTGCTCGTGGCGCTGGTTAATGGGGAGGATGGGAGGGGCGCAGGGTGGGATGGAGGGTTGGCAGGCGGATTGGGCGAGGAAGAGACGGATGAGTTGCTTCAGGAGTTGCTTCGTTCTGATTGGTTCAAATCAACCGAGTACTTTACAGTGCGTCTTGATGCAGTCCTGTATAGCACTTGCCGACTGAAACAAGTTAGCCTCTGTTCCACCTACTCATTCCTGCACTGCACCTAAGGAATCACAGTTGTTTTCCCCACCTACTCCTACCTACTGATGGGCAGGCTGCAGGGGCGCCTGTGCTCTTGTTAATCGAATCTGCACTTGATGCCAACCCTTCTCTGCTCGTTTTTGCGTTCTAACCTATGGTACCCCTGTCTGCTAACCCCATCCGTCTTGCCACCTTCTCAGCCGGCACTAGACGCGCTCGCAGCAGGGGCGGCTGTGCTCTTGGTGATTGACTCAGCACTTGCTGCCAACCCTGCTGTTGCCCGGGGGATTGCTGCTTACAACAGGTGTGTGGTGGTGGGATTCGCACACAGACGCTGATTTTTCTTGACTTCTGTCAATGCCTTGGTCCATCCCTCACGTCCATTCCCTCTCCATGCACCCGCTCTTCCACATCCACACCCTTCGGATACGGTATATTGAATCGCCCATCATGCTCTATCCGTTCTTCCATCCTGCCCCGTACTGTTTTGTCCTCTCCTGTCCACTCCTCTCCGCTCTCCCTCACTCGGCTTCTTCCAACGGCCTTCCGCCTCTCAGAATGCTTCAGGCAGTGCGCTGCAACATGGAGGCATACTCCACGGTGCGCAGCGGTGCAAAGCGGTACCAGAGGAAGGGAGGGAGAGGCAGCAGAGGGCAAAGTGAAGAGTTCGAGTTGTCTCTGGCGGAGCTTCAGGGGCTGCTGATGATGCTGGAGGCAGCAATAGGGCCGCAAGGCCAGCAAGGAACCTTCTTCCAGGTAGGCTTCTCACGTTCCTTCTCTTTTTTGAGTCGACGGTCGACTTAACAGTGACCTCAGAGCTTCAGGGGCTGCTGATGATGCTCGAAGCAGCAATAGCGCCGCAAGGCCAGCAGGTGACCTTCTTCCAGGTAGGTAGGTCTCCTCCTCCTCTTTTTCATCCTCTCCTCTCTTCCGTTTGTCCGTCTCTCTTCCCTTCTCTTCTTCCTTGCTTTCTTTTTACTCCCCTGTGTGCAGTACCAGACTCTCCTCTTTCCAAATTCTGCCCATCCCCAAGTCCTGTCCCCAATCTCCATCCCTAATCTCCATACCCAACCCACCTGACGTTCTCCAGAGTTGGAAGGAGAGTGTAGCCTGGGCGGTGGGCCCTGCCGCACCACCGCTCTCTGCTGCTGCAAGGGGCACAAAGCCAGGAAAGGGGGGCAGGGCGAAGGCTAGTGCGGGGCGGCCACTGCTGAGTGGCAGGGCGCTGTGGCGGCAGCAGCAGAAGTGGCTGCTGCCGCTGGTGGCTCATTTGAACGCCTTTGCTGATTCTGCGCTCCATGCCATTGGTAAGTACTTTCTGACTGAGGGTCTGAGATGTCTCGAAAGTAGATGGTGGCTCATCTCGGTTTCTTGCTGATTCCGCACAAAATGCCATTGGTGCGTTCTGGTCTGCTTGACTTTTGAGATGCCTCACACGTTGCTGGTGGCTCTTCCAACTCCTCTGCCAGCTCTGCACTCCATGCCGTCAGTTCGTGCTCTTCGTCATTTACCCATTCCTCCCCTTATCCTTCTCATTCTCACCCCCCTTTTCCGGTTCTTCCTTCCTGTCTCCGCCCACCATGTCAATCGCACTACCAGCCAGTCACTCTGAGCAGCACAACACGCGCCGCCACTTAGCTGGCTGCATCGCTCTCTTCCTCTCACTCGCACCCATAGCAGGTGAGATGACCACTCAAGAGGGTCGTTCTTGAGTGGACTTAGAAGTCGCTCTATATACATGTATTCTCTCCCTTAATATCGACTTCTAAGTCCACTCAAGAACGACCCTCACCCTTATTATTCACCTCTCTCGTTCTTGTGGCAGCATTGGGATATGAGAAGCAACTCATAAAGGCCACCCCGAGCCTCTTCGAAGCAGTCAAGCTGCATCCTCTGCTACCTCTGGCCGGACCCCTCCCCCTCTCCGCTTCTCTCCCCCTTCTCCTCGCTCTCCACCTGCCCCCTGCCCTGCTGGCGGTTTCCCCTGCGCCCTTCTCTGCCCTGGAGGAGAGCAAGGGCGGGGGGAAAGCAGGAGCGAAAAGGGCAGGGGGAAAGGGGGAGGTGAAAGGGGGGAAGGCGACTGCGGAGGGGAAGGGGAACGGGGGAGGGAGTGCGCGTGGAGTGAGGGAGGTGTGTGAGGACGTGGTGAGAGGAGCACTGGATCTAGCCAACGAGGACCTGCCCAGGTGTGTGTCTTGCCTGCCTTGCTATAGCCACCTTCCCTCCCCTGGCTGCCTCACTCCTCTCCGCAGCCTTCAGGCTCCCCCTCTCAGCCTGTTGTTGCAACATTTGAATCAGAATTCCCTCTCTTCCGCTCCCCGTACCCCCACACATACCAGGCTCGCCTCGGCCTTCCCTCCCCTGGCCGCCTCACTCTCTGCAGCTCTCAGGCTCCCCCTCAGCCTGTCTTTGCAGTGCGAGTCGTTGGAGGAGGCGATGGGGAGTCAAGTGAAGCTGGTGCAGGAGGTGGGGGGTTTTATATAGAGGACATTGCATGCAGGTGTGGTGTGGTGTGGGGTGGTGTGGGGTGGTAGGGAAGCAGGAAGTAGGCAGCAGGCAGGAAGGATGAGGCAAGGAGTCAAGGCCGGTCTATTCGAGACACGTCGTTTCTTATCCCACAATTTTCAAAGGAGACACGTTACCTCCTCTCGTCTCATGTGTGTCAGTCAGGTCACACCTGCCGCACATGGCAGGTCACATGGCATGCAAAGTGGATGCAAAGTGGATTTCTAGTGAAAAATCAGAAGTTACCCTTTTTGCATGTTACGTGACGTGCAGACTCTTGCCATCACCTGCAACGCGAGGCATCAGGTCCAGACTCTGCTTGATCTGCACGCCAGCCTGCGGGTGAGTGAGCTTCACGAGACCGGTTGCTTGTAGCATTACGAGCAAAGTGAGCCACTCCTCAATATTCAGAGGAGACCTATAAACCCACACAAGGTGTACAGATTCCATGTCCTGCACCTGCATCCCCTTCCTTGCACTGACCGGAATGATTTTTAGAGCGTGTGTTTTCCTGTCTTATGCTGTCTGTCTGCCGTTGTCATGGTAGGTGTCGCTCAAGAGGCGTCAGATTGTGCTCGTGGCTGCAGTGCTGCAAGCGATCAAGGTGAATCTAGTCATTCCTCTCTAGTCCTGACGTGTGACTTCTGATGCTAAAACGAGTCAGGTCAAGCTTCACAAGTTTTTATTTCAATGCTGTGAAAATGTCCATCATTGTCTGCCCGTGAAGTTAAATTCTCCCTGTTTTCTTTTTCCTCCACACCCCACCTGCCCCCCCTCCATTTTCACCCCTCCCCTCCTCCTCCCCCCGTTTTATTTTCCCTGTTCTGCTCCTGTTCCCCTCACGCCAGCAAGTGGAGTCGGCTCTGGCAGCGTGCCTCCCCTCTCTCTCTCTCCACCTACCTCTGTACCAGCAGCACCTGCTGCGACAGCTCAACGCAGCCTTGCTGCCTCTTCAGGTGCTTTCAGGCTCTTCTCAGGTGTTTTTTTCAGGTGCCCTTGTTTTCTTTCAGCCAGTTGCAGCATCTTGACAGCAACAATAGTCTCTGACTCTCTGCTGTACTACCTCTAGCCTCCACCACATAAATTGTGTGCCCCCTCTCTCCCCTTCTTCTCCCATATTTCTCTCTCTCACTTGTTCCCTACTGCCCTCTCACCCCACTCGTTCCCTCCCAATCACCGTCTTCCCCCCTCCCCCTTCCCCCCCGTCATATTTCGTCACCCCGTTGTGAAACCACACCAGATGGATCAGCTAGCGAAGCTACCCCGGCCGCCTCCCTCCCAGGCACACCCACCAGGAGACGCAGGAGGAGGGAGCGAGGGGATGGGGAGAGGAGGGGATGGTGTGGGGGGCGAGGTAGCAGGCCAGTCCTCATCGTCGGTTGCTGCTCTGCTTGCTTCAGCGCCCCTGCCAGCTGGCTCTCTCTTCCCGTGGAGCAACAGGGGTGAGTGGAGGGCTGCATGGCATACCATATACAAGCCATGCCATACGGGCCATGCACGTCATATGTACCATACCATGGCATGCATGGCATGTCATGCCATGTCATGACGTAGCTTTGTAGCGAATCGCAACGAGAACCCCTTAGCCATGTTCAGAGGCATTTGCTGTCGTTAATTGTGCTCTTTGTTGTGCCGGTTGTTGTTCCTTTGTTGTGCAACAACACACTGATTCATCAGCCCACATGTGCCACTATGCTGCTGTGCTACTGCAGCTGCCATGGATACGCACAAGAAGCTCCTCAACTCCATTGCCACTGTAAGCCCCTTGCCTCTCACCGCTTTCTGTCACTCCTTCGGGTCATCCCTTCCTATCACCCCTGCCCCACCACCCCACTGCACCCCACCCAACACCCCTTGCATATCATGTCTTCCTGTGAGCTCCGTCCCACCGCCCCAACCCCAACACTGCTTCTTACTTACCAACTCACCGAACCCCTCTTCGCCACTGCTTGCGTGCCCTTTCACTCCTCACGCCCCATGCCCGTCGAGCAGTCCTTCTCGTTGAATATTATACATGGTACGCCCCTTGCCTGTGCCCGTGCCTCTTGTTGCATGTCACACCCCATCTCATGGTCCCTTCGTCACCCCTCTCACCATCCCTACCGTCCAGCTTACCAGCATGCTTCAGCTGACGTGGCATCAGCTGCCATCAGATCACCTCCTCTCCTTTCTCTCGACTGCTTGCTCCCTTATCCCTCCCATTGTAAGCCCCCTTGTAAGGCTTTCCTTGTAAACCACCTCGTTACACTTTCAATACATCACCAGGTCAACCGTTTCCAGCCTCTGCCATTTCCCTCCAGTCCCCTGCCCCAGCATTCACTCGTTTCACAATGACGTATTGGTATCGCCACTTCCAGTTTGTTCGCCTCTTGCTTCGACCACATCACCTCTTCCGGATTTTTTCCTTCCTTCCCTCTTCCAACCCTCCTCGTCCCCACCCCGCCCAAACCCCACGCCACCCTTCCACCATCCCCTTGCTTTCGCCAATTCCGCGTATCAACTCCCTTCCCCACTTCCCCATCCCCTTGGTCCCTTCCTTGCATTTGCAGGTCGCCCCCGTCCCATCCTGCCAGCTTCTACTCACTCAACTCCACTTCTCCACACTCCTCCCTTCCCTCTCATCCTCTTCCTCCTCCTCCTCCCCTTCCACCACCACTGCCTGCTACTTCCTCTCCTCGCGGCCTCATCTCCTTGCCCCTGCGCTTGCCGCTCTCTACTCTCAGCCGCTCATCCAACCCAGCTCTCTCCAGTAATTCTACCCCACCCCACCATGTGCTTTAGCGTTTTTCACTGCTGCCCCTCTGTGCAGCTCCCTGCCTCTGCATTTGGCAATGAACCTCACTCATCCGACTGAGTGAGCCACCCTACCCATCTCACCAATCCTACTGCTGTGGACCACCTAGCTCAGATACCTAGTAGACGCCTTCTTGGATGATTCTTTTATATTTTTTTTTGGTATTTAAAAATGCTTTTTGGAACTCGCCCTCCCGCTGTAACCTGCTGTGAACCACCTCTCAGGTACCTCATAGACGCTTTCTTGGATGGGGCCCGGTTGCTCCTGCAGCCGTGTATGCAGGAACGGCACGGAAAGCAGCCAAAAGAGCATACGGGGAGAAGGAGCAGCAGCCGAACCGTCTTGCGGGGTGACATTTACAGTGTGGAGAGTCAACTTGAGGCTGCATTAGTTCAGGTGAAGGGGAGTTTTTACAGCCAGAATTTGAAAGCATTAAATGTCACCCCACGAGACGCTCCAGTTGCCACTCTTTTGACTGACCAGAGTTCATAGAGGCCAGCCAAAAGAGTGGCAACTGGAGCGTCTCGTGGGGTGACATTTACAGTGCGGAGAAACTGGAGGCTGCATTTGTTTAGGTGAATAGGAGTTTTCACAGCCGCCTCATAGTCTGAAGGTAAGCCAAATGAGTGGCAACTGGGACATCTCGTGGGGAGACGTGACTCCCCATCCTGTCTGCAGTCGTTCCTGCTGTCTCTGACTTGAGACGTCATCGCAGACCTCCATCTACACGCCATCTCATTCCCTCCTTTTCCCTTTTCTGCCCCCCTGCACCACACCTTACCCTTTCGTTCCATCCCCCTGGCAGTCATTCCTGCGGCCGCTTACTCGAGACATTATCGCCGACCTCCATCTACACGCCATTTCCCACTCCGATTTGCACTCCGCCAATCCGCGCTTGAACCCCCGCAAGGTACCCTCCTTCACTTTACCCCACCACACTTCAATTGCCCTCACTCAAAGCATCATTGCGGGCCTCTATGTGCATGCCATCTCCCACACAAATTTGCACTTCACCAATCCGCGCTTCAATCCTGGCAAGGTACCTTCCATCGATCACACGCATCTCATCACCTCCGTTTCCCACCCACCTCAACTGCCCTCACCCCACCTTTTTCGTTATCCCTCCCCACACACTCTCTTTCACCATTCTTCCTCCAGATGTCTCTAAACTTGCTCAGTCCCCTTCTCCACACTCAATTCATCCTTCCCTCTACTTTTTTTTTTTTTTTTTCATATTTTTTTTCAATATTTGCTCCTCCCCCTCTCAATGTACCTGTCAGACGGGAGTGCGCAACCTGCTACAGTACCTGCAGCTGCCACCAATCCGCCTGCTCTCCAGGCAGATTGACATACAAGCACACGTGGCACAAGCACTGGAGACCTCTCTTTATAATCACACTGCAGCCGCTCCTGCCAACTGGAAGGTCCGTATGATTGATAATTGCCAAATACGATCTCTTTAACCCGCCTCCCCTTCCTTCCTTAGCTGACTTATGCAATGGCTGTTTGGATTGTCCAAATTCCCCCCTCTCTGTCACTCCGTTAATCAATCGGAGGGTCTGGGTCCTTTTTCTTTCTCCCCCTGCCTGCCTCATGGTATTACCACAGCTGAGCGAGGACGTGAGGCAGTTGGCTGCGAGCAAATATCGCCTGCTTCTGCCCCCAATCGCAATAGGAGGAGGCCTAGCATTCAGACTCCACAGCCCCCCTACTTCCCCCTCCTCCACTTCCTCTCCTGCCCTGCCCTTCTCACTCCTCCACCCTCCCTCTCTCGCTGCTAATCTCCCCTTCTTCGTCTCTGCCTTTTCTTTCGACCTTTCCACCCTGACCTTCCACCAACGGCCCTCCAGTCTTTCCAGCTTCCACGAACCTTCTTTGCCCACCCTCTCCACCTGCCATGCTGACTCATCACCGGCGTTCTCCTCCTCGCACGGGCCTCGGTCGCTCACGCTGCGCCAGCTGTCCTCTCTCCTCCAATCCACGCATGCCATGCTGTTCCTCCAGCACGCCGCCACGTCAGCGTGCAAGCTGGTTGCGGGGAAGCTGTCTCACCTGTCTCGGTTGTTCCTGCATGACAGAGCGCACTCGCTGCTGCTGCAGTCGATGAAGCAAATACAGCAACAGCAACAGCAGCAGTTGCAGCAGCAAGGAAAACAACAGCAGGAAAGTCAAGCTACTGGCCTGGCTGGCTCACTCGGAGTGGCTGGTCCTGCCAACATTGCTGCTGCTGGTACTAGTCCGGGTGGTGGTGGCGGCTCCACTCCAGTTGCTGCTGCTGGCAGGGCGTTGACAATGGAGGGGGTAGACGAGCTTAAGAATGTGAGCAATCCAATTGCATCACTCCTTTTCACGGTTCCCATTCTCGATTCAACTCACAGTTGCTTCCGAGCGTTTAATTTAAATCGCACCACCCCAACTCGCATTTGTGTGTGGGTGTGCGTTCGTGTGAGCGAGTGAGAAAGCGTGTGTATGCGTGTGTGTGTGCACGTGTGGGGGCGTGCCCATAAAGGCTCCATGTACCCCCAACCCCCCGGTTCCCCCCCCTCTCTTCTCTCTTAACTGCCTGTGCTCTGCCCCTCTCACCTCCAACAGAAACTCCAGGAGATTTCAGTGGACCCTGATTGGCGGGCAGCCAAGCCCGCCCCGAATGCCAAAACCCACCACACATCTGCTGTCCCCACATCGTCCTCATCAGCAGCGACTGCAGCATCAGCAGGAGATAGGGTTGCAGGGAAGAGGATAGATGAGAAGAGTGGAAAAGGGAGGGGGGAGGCAGAGAGGCGGCCGTGGGGGGAGGTGGTGGTGGAAGAGGTGAGGGAGCTGGGGGTGGCTCTTGGGTTTGTGCTGGCTGCTGCTACAGCTGCATCCCACAGTGCGGAGCACACTCTCAGGTGAGAGCAACAGAACGGAGTGCTGCTCAGGTATGTGCAGCAGAGAATCCTGCAGGCTTGGATTGGACTGCTGGCTGGGAACACCCTATCCAAATCTGTTGCATTGCTCTCTCAGCAGTGAGTATCCATCCGTCCATCACACGGGCTGTAATTTGTCCTTCTCCTCCCTCTCCTGTTCCCTCCTTCCCCACCCCTCCCACTCCAGCGCCCTGCCCTCCCACGCTGCAGGGTCACCCCTCCACCGCCTCCTCCTCGCCTCGCCTCTCTCCCACCAACCTCTTCTCCTCCTCTCCTCGCTCTCCAACTCCCTCCGCCCAGCCACGCACACTCAACCCGTGCCACTACTCCATCTTCTCGTGAACCTCTTTCAAAGGGTACGCACCCATTTTTATTCTGTCAACTCAAGCTTTCCCCAGCAGCACAAACTCACCCCATGCCTCTGAACCATCAGAGGAGGAGGGCGAACACCTGTTCGGTTTTTATTCTTCAAAAGGCAAGCACCCACCCTACCAGCACCACCAGTGGCTTATTCACTTGCTCGTCTTTCCCTCATGCTCTTCCTTGCCCGGCCCCCCACCTCCTCCTCCTCCTCATCGCCCCTTCCTCCCGCTCCCAGCCGCCATTCCGCCGCTCTCCCTGCTGCTGGCGTCCAAGAAACAACTAGCGCAGCAGAGGCTGGCAGATGCAGTGGCGGGTGGTGGGAGGGACGGCCGTGTCGGGTACTTTCTGCGTCGACTCAAATACCCTTCTTTTCACACCCCCTCCCATCCCTCTCAGGAGCTTCAAGCCTCGCCTCATCGCCCCTTCCTCACGCTCCCTGCTGCCATTCCCCCGCTCTCCCTGCTGCTGGCGTCGAAAAAGCAGCTAGCGCAGCAGAGGCTGGCAGATGCAGTGGCGGGGGGTGGCAGGGACGGCCGTGTGGGGGAACGCAGGGTTGGTGGTGGGTCTGGTGGGAGTGAGGGAGGGCGAGGATGGGAGAGAGGAGGAGAGGGTGAGGAGGGAGCATGGGAGGCACAGGATGACGACTGGATGCCTGATGATGGATTCACACTGGGAGTGGCTTTCCTGCTCACGGTACGTTACAGGATGATGGTACGTTACCTGTTCATTGGGCAGCCAGTTGTCATCCTGAGCAGAAAGAACGCCGATGATGGTACGTTACCAGCTCTTCTGGTCACATTTTTGTTTACAGTAAATAGAAAGGGTGATTGTTTTTAGGCTGCTGGGATGTTTCGAATGAGGGTGAGGTGCAAAAGAGTGGTGCTAAATGGTCTTTTAAGAGTTCTTGAAAAAGCTGCAGAGCTGTTTGGTATGAGGGTGCGACGCGAGGTGAATCCGCTGAGTGGCTAGTATGAGGGTGAGACGGGGTGTGATGTGTAATTGGTCTGAAGTGAGTGGTCCCGTTCACCTGCTGTTCGCACTCATTGCCCCGTCTCCTGTGTTTGTTTTGTCCATGCTTCCAGGTGGCAAATCAGCGCCTTGCCTTTGAGTCAATGGACTGGTTCTCTCTCGCCCTGCATCATCTCTCCTTTCAACGCCAAGCCATGCCAATGAACCCTCCTTCCACTCTCACTTCTTCTTCTGCTGCTGCTAGCGGTGGTGGTGGCGGTGGCAGTGGTGGTTTTGCTGGTGCTGCTGGTACTGCTGGTGGTGCAATGAGTGGCAAATTAGGAGGCAAAGGAGCAGATGCAGGGGAGGATGATGAGGAGGAGGAGGAAGGAGAGGGCACTGGAGGTGCTGTTGGTGTGACTACTCTCTGGTCCTCTTGGTTCGGAGCCACTGCTGCATCTGCCGATCCTGCAGCTTCGATGCCGGAGCTGTCTCCTGAGCTGACTCACCAGCTTCGGCAGGTTGGTTCTGCTATATCCTGACCCACAACCTGACCCCTCGTTTTGTCATCTTGAAGCGAGGATGCTTGTCTGTCTCGGTTTGCACACATCGAGTTTTTCCGTCCGCCTTCACTGTATATCTGCCTACAACCAGCCGAGCAGACTCACTCACTCTCGCTGCAACACACTTCCGTCCCCTTGACTTTCCCTGTCCGTCTCGATTTCTCATGGCAGAGGGAGCGAATGCTGGCAGGTATGGCGGAGCAGCTGAGCCTGATGAATGTAGTAACTGTTGCTGCTCTTCGGCTGTTTGACTCTAGCCCAGCCACCACTCAATAATACCACCTCATCTACCTCACTCTGGCACGGTGCTGTGGTGGTGCAGGAGTTACCGAGGGGTATTACTGTCTGAATGTGTACTGTTTGAAATATATAACTTGATTAAAGCATATAAATACATCTTTGTACAGATTCACTACCGGTAACTCATGCATTCACTCGCTGGATTTCAGGATCGAAGCTAGGTCGAAAGCGTCGACTCGAACCAGCTTCCGCTCCTCTGGGTCCTTCTCCGCTCCAGATTCTCCATCCCCAGACCCTCTCAACCCTCCAGGCGCTCTTGTCCCGACCCCATTGCCCTCCACTTGAGAGGAATTGGACTCGGCCTTCAGAAGCATGCATTCACTCGCTGGATTTCAGGATCGAAGCCAGGTCAAAAGCATCGACTCGAACCAGCTTCCGCTCCTCTGGGCCCTCCCCTCCAGATTCTCCATCCCCAGACCCTCTCAACCCTCCAGGCGCTCTTGTCCTCCTGACCCCATTGCCCGCCATTTGACAGGAACCCGACCAGACTCTGCCTCCAGAAGCATGCATTCACTTGCTGGATTTCAGGATCGAAGCCAAGTCAAAGGCATCGACTCGAACCAGCTTCCGCTCCTCCGGGTCCTCCTCCGCTCCAGATTCACCGTTTCCTGATCTTCCTGTCCCTCCTGACCCGGACCCTCTTGTCCCGGCCTCATTGCCCTCACGCTTCTCTGCTTGGCTCGAACCAGACTCGGCCTCCAGAAGCTCTCTGAGCTGGTCAGCGACTGATGCTCCTCGTGTGCCCTCGTCTAGTCTGCACGTGCCAATACGGGTGGATGGGTGCTTTACGGATTAACGCTTGGAACGGCAAATATAACGGCTACAGTTCGATGGGCGATTGGTTACGGGTAACTGGTTACGAAGCCAGAACAGAACGCTCGACCGTGAATTCAAGGCACATGCCCGTTGGCGATTACGGGGCAGGCAAACCACAGGGAACTAGTGTGCAGGTTCTGTCAAAATCTGTTCAAGTGGGTGATGTAAGGGCGTATCTCACTTCGGGTCTTAGGCACTGTTTGGGTCATCCGAGTTGCTTGGACGACCAATAGGACTCATTTCAGCTACACTGCTCGAATATTATTGGTCGTCCTATGACCCAAAGTGCTTCTATGACCCAAAGTGAGCTTCTCTGACCCGAACTGAGGTACGCCCTAAGAAGCCGTTTCGGGTTACGGTTTCGCGTTTCAGGTTCAGCTCACGCACCTGTCAAAGAAGTTTGGGGCAGAAGCAGCGTCGCCCGAAGCCGATCTCATGTGCCACGGCCTGTGAGGCGCCTCTTGGCCCTGGAGGCCCCTCCTGCTCCACGCCAAGTGCTGCTGCTGCCGGCCCTCCGCTCCCACCATCCTCAGCTGCCGCACTGTCTCTGCATTGCTCCTCCAGCTCCTCCCACCCCTGGTAAACCCAGACACTTTTGAAGGCGCCTCAGAAGTTGTTGTCGCTGCTGCCCGCAGCTGCCTCGCTGTCTCTGCGCTGCTTCTCCAGCTCCTGCCGCTTCTGTTAGGCCCGGAACCAGAGCTCTGCTGCTTGCTGCTGTGTGAACCTAAATCTGCCCCAGAACCTTTTACCAGACTTCCTGCATGCATCTGTTGAGAAAGAGCGGCGGGGCTTTGCTGCTTGGGGACAAGCGGGAAGGCCTGTGGAGGGATGATGCGGTTCTGCTGCTGCTGCTGCTGCTCGGAGCTACCACGGAGTGACAGGTGCAAGGGCGAGTGGTCATCGGGTGATCGAGCGAGGCGCTGACGTGGCGAGATGCGATTGGCGGCGTGGATTAGGTTCAGGTCTTCAGCAGAGGAGGTTCTGCGGTGCTGCTGCTGCTGCTGCTGCTGCCACTGCTGATTCTTCCGCGCTCTCCCTCCTGCTTTCCTCAGGTCTTGGCTCGACGCAGTAAACTCAAAAGCTGCCCTGTTTTTCCCAGGAGAGAGGAGGATAGGACCCCGGGAGGAGGAGGAGGAAAAGCCTCCTCTTCGCCCGCTTAGTCCTGCCGCTTGTCCTGCTGCAATTGGTGCTGCTGCATGTGCTGCTGCTGCGGATTGTGCTGTGTGTGGGTTGCCTGCCATGTTCCTGTCCTTGCTCCACTGCTGCCCCCTGTTGTACTTATCAACAAGGGTGTTGACGGTCTGGTGAAGCGACAGCAGCCCTTTCTGGGAACCGGACACCACCGATTTGCTCAACGTTGTCACCGCTCTGAACCCCGTGTTAGCCCCCATGCTCTTGCTCAGCGACTTGATTCCCGCGTCAACTCGCGCACCCCTGCCGAGGGAGTCTAACTCAGGTTCTGTGTGCCCAGCGGCAAGGGAAGAGGCTGACCCGGGGTCAGTGCTCAGGGATTTCTCTGCAGCTGGTGCTGCAGAGGCACGGTAAGAGGCTGATGCTGAGAGGAGCGACGACGGCACAGGGAGGAGCGAAGCAGAAGTGGAGCCAGACTCGTTGAGGGATGCGGCACAGGGAGAGGCAGAAGCTGATGCCGAAGCACCGGCTGCTGCGGGACCGGCAGAGGGAGAGACGGAGGGAGAAGCGGAGGGAGAGGCAGGCAGAGACGGAGACTCGAAGGAGGCGGACGGATGGGAAGCTGAGAGCATCCGGTCACTGCCCTGCCCTTCTGTGGAAGCACAATCGCCGCTACGGCTCCTGCCATGCGCCGCCCCTATATTTGACTCTGCCTTCTGAGTCGACTCAAAAGTCACCTCGCTGCTACGGCTCCTGCCATGCGCCGCCCCTATATTTGACTCTGCCTTCCTGCCTGCCTCCTCCTGCTGCTGATGGGGCAGGTGCAGCTGACTCAACGCCACTGCTCGCCTCTCTTGGAGGCTGGAGATTTCGACAAGGCGCGAGGGGGGGGAAGGCAAGCGGCTGGGAACAAGGCGGTCTGAGTGTGGACCGAGGCGAGGGGCAGATTGAGACGGTGTTATGGGGTGGGGGTTTTGAGACGTCTCAAAACTGGAAGGCAAGCGGCTGGGAACAAGGCGGTCTGAGTGTGGACCGAGGCGAGGGGCAGATTGAGATGCTGATCTTGCGTGGGGGTTTGATGGAGAGGGGGGGTGTTGAAGTTGGTGTTGAGAGGCAGGGGACAGAAGGGTTTGAGTCGGGGAGTGGGGAAGAAAGTGAGAGGGGAAGTGTGGGGAGATGTTGGAGGGGGAACGAGGGGAGAGAGGGGGGAGGGAGTGAGGGAGAGAGGGAGTGCGGCGGTGTTGCGTTGATCGTCTGTTGCGGGCCATCTGGTACTGCCATCTGCCAGTTCGAGGGGAAGTGAGAGTGCTAGGTGACTTTTGAGTCGACTCAAAATCCATCTGATACTGGCACCTGTCTGCTTTAGGGGAAGTGAGAGCGCTAATAGACGAAGTATGCTGGCTGATAATATCCACCGGGGTTCCTGATGTTGCTGCAGCCGCTACAGTGATAGCAGCAACAGCAGCAGCACCAGTGACAGCAGCAGCAGCAGCAGCAGCAGCAGCAGCAGCAGCAGCAGCAGCAGATGCAGGAGCGCCAAGGGTGCTAGTGGCAGCAGCAGCGGCAGCAGTGTCAGTAACAGCAGCACCACCACCATCAGCGCCAGTAACAGCAGCAGTAGCAGCAGCACCACCACCACCAGAAATAACTGCCCAGCTCCATTCGCTAGCACTCATCCCCTCGTCCCTTCCATCCCTCCTCTTCTCTCCCTCTCCCTCTGCCCTCCATGCCTCTACATCAAACCTTACCACCCTCTCCTCTTCCAGCAGTCGCATTGCCTCCAATTCCCCCTGCCTCTGCTCAAATGCGCCTGCTCCTCCCTCTCTGTTCCTCCACATATTCACGATGCTCACCCCCTCTGCTCCCTCTGCTTCACATCCCCCTCTTCCCCATCTTCTCACAGCCAATTTCCCCTGCCTGTGTTCAGACATCTCTGCACTTCCCTCGTTTTCTGACAACCTTGGGAGTGTCTTGTACCGACGCACACGAACCTCCTCGTTGCCCTCCGATTCCGACCCGCTATAAGCATCTGCACTACCGTACAAGAGCCTGGCAGCAGCAGAGAGTGTTCTCTGAATGGTTAGTCTCCGGCCACTGCCAAACCTCTCGCCTTGGCTGCTGCTCCTGCTCCCGGGCCTGCTTCCGGACCTACTCCCGGGCCTGCTTCCGATCCTGCTTCCAGACGTACTCCCCGGCCTTCCGGACCTGCTTCCAGGCCTGCTACCGTGCCTACTACTGGGTCTGCTGTCGCCATCGCCATAAACAACAGCCTCTCCAAGCAATCCCTTTATTTCCTCATCCTTCCCCCCATCCTCCTCCCCCTCTTCCTCCTCCTTATCCTCTCGTATCTCAGCCCCTCTCATCTCTTTCTCCCCATCCTCCTCTTCCTCCTCCTTCTTTCCTATCGCAACCCCTCTTGTAACTATTCTCTCCCTAAACTCCTCCTCATCCTCATCTACATCCTCATCCTCCTCCTCCGCCTCTTCTCCCTCCTCAACAACCTGTGTCAAGCTTGACCCACCCACAGCAGCGCAAGCGCCACTGCACTTACTGCTGCTGCTCGTTTTGCCAAAGCTACCCTGAATCTCCTCCAATCTTCTGCCACTGCTGATACTACTCCCACCAACCCTATTTTGAGTCGTCTCAAAACCTCCACTGCTGCTTCCTTTGCTAAAATGGCTGGCTGGAAGCACCTCAAAATTCTCTCCACTGCTGCTGCTGCCCCTGCCACTGAGAGGGGCAGTTTGACCAAACACAAACGGGTCTTCCCTTTCCAAATGCTCCCCACCCCAGTTGCTACCTCCGCCCCACTCGTGGCCTCTCAACGCCGCTCCCGCTGCTGGAGCTGCCCATCCCGACTCGGCACCATCTGGGCCGTCAGATCCTGTGTGCACCGGATGATAATCAAACACGAGCCGTTGGATCTCAGCTTGGTTCTGAGCGTCCTGTAGGCGAGCAGCCTCTCTGCAGCCGGGCAGTGAAAGAAAGAAAGGGAGCGGAGGTTTCAAAAGGTGGGCGGAGGGGGTCGTGTGCATAAGATAAGGCCGTTTGCAAAGGACGGCCGTATTTGGAGAATGGGGTAGTGTGCATGAAGGACGGCCGTATTTGGAGAATGGGGTAGTGTGCATGAAGGACGGCCGTATTTGGAGAATGGGGTAGTGTGCATGAAGGACGGCCGTATTTGGAGAATGGGGTAGTGTGCATGAAGGACAGCCGTAGTTGGAGAATGGGGTAGTGTGCATGAAGGACGGCCGTATTTGGAGAATGGGGTAGTGTGCATGCATGAAGGACAGCAGTGTTTGGAGAATGGGGTAGTGTGCATGAAGGACGGCCGTATTTGGAGAATGGGGTAGTGTGCATGAAGGACGGCCGTATTTGGAGAATGGGGTAGTGTGCATGCATGAAGGACAGCCGTAGTTGGAGAATGGGGTAGTGTGCATGCATGAAGGACAGCCGTATTTGGAGAATGGGGTAGTGTGCATGAAGGACGGCCGTATTTGGAGAATGGGGTAGTGTGCATGAAGGACGGCCATATTGGAGAATGGGGTAGTGTGCATGAAGGACAGCCGTATTTGGAGAATGGGGTAGTGTGCATGAAGGACAGCCGTAGTTGGAGAATGGGGTAGTGTGCATGAAGGACGCGTATTTGGAGAATGGGGTAGTGTGCATGAAGGACGCGTATTTGGAGAATGGGGTAGTGTGCATGAAGGGCGGCCACACTTGAAGGACGGTTATTGGTTGGATCACATCACTGTGCATGTTTGGATAGAGAGAGGGGGGCTTGTCCATACATACCTGCTGCTGTGCCTCTTCCATACCTGCTGGCTCGGTGGCCGCGGCGAATAAGGAGCAGCACGTAGAGCAAGCAACAGCCCAGCAACACGGTGCCAAAGATGTTCTATGACTTTTTAGTCGACTCAAAAGTCATCCCGACTTAAAAGTCATCTCAATGTACAGCCCAAGGAACTTCTGCATCGACAGCTGCACTGCTAAGTCTGCTGCCAGACTGGCTTTTGAGGCGCCTCAAAAGTCATGTTGATGCCAGTCCTGTGGCTGCTCCTCCAACCCGTCCTCTGTCCGCTGGGGGTGAATGTGCCCTTGGATGTGACGTCCTAGAGGACAGGCAGATTGAGTTGGAGTTCCTTGCAGCCACATCTCTCCATCTCTGTGCCATGCTGCTAGCCCCTGAGGCCAGGTGGTTTAACTAGAAGAACTGCTAGTTTTCGTACCAGAGAGATATTCATCCAAGTCATAAGACCCTACCGCTCCAGACATCCAGACTCCTCGTACTTACACTGAGACAGTGTCGGACAGTGGGCCTTTCAGTGGATAGCAGCCATGGACGCAGAGATGGCGTCGTGCAGATCCACAACTGGTGGTGTAGACGTACCTGCTGCCTCTTCCGTACCTGCTGGCTCGGTAGCCGCGGTGAATAAGGAGAAGCACGTAGAGCACTCAGTACCCCAGCAACACTGTGCCAAAGATGATCTAGGGCGTGCTTGGATTGGGATGCCTGTGCCAGTCAGCAAACTTTTGACCATACCTGCTACCTCGTCCGTACCTGCTGGCTCGGTAGCCGCGGTGGATGAGGAGCAACACGTAGAGCAGGCAGCAGCCCAGCGAGACGGAGCCAAATATGATGTAGAGCCCGAGGAACTTCTGCATTGACAGCTGCACTGCCGAGTCTGCCGCCAGCGAGGAAATCCCAGAAGAGGAGGAGGAGGATATGCCATAGCTGCTGCTGTCGCTGCTGCTGCTGCTGGGTTGGGTGCAGGAGCCGTTGATCCCGCTGAAGTGTTTCTCCCGCAGCTTCTGTAGCTCGCCTGACATTGTCAGCTGCACTATCGCCTGCGATACGTCTAGTCCCAGCTGCGAGCCCTTTGGGAAGGCCTGTGGGAAGGGGACGGAATGGGTGGGGTGAGGAGGGGGGAGGGGGAAAAGGGGAGGGGGGGGGTATTGATGCGCGTTAAAAAAGGGTTGGTGAAGCTGCTGCAGGTGGCCTGACATTGACAGCTGCATTATCGCCTGTAATGTGTCTAGGCCCAGCTGCGAGCGCTTGGGGAAGGCCTGGGGGAAGGGGATAGGGAAGGGGGCCAATATTGAGAGCAGAACCGTCCTACACCCACCAAAACACTCAACAAGCAACCACAATTATCTAGGTGGCACGGACTCCTAACCAAAGCTAGGGTGAGGAGAGCAAGAATGGCTGTGGTGCCTGCCACAGAAGCGGCATTGCAGAAATACTGCGACAAGAGTTCGAGATGGCAAACACACATATATATGTATATATATGTGTATATATATATATTTATATCAGACAGTTCTTTTGCCTACACAAATTGGCGTTTGAACGAGTTCACATGGCTGAGAATGCTTACGAAGGCGAGGTTCAGAAGGGAGAAGGGCTGAGGCGCCAAGGCAACATCGCAGAAGTCGAGGGAGAAGAGCTGGAGGAAGGGGGCTCTCATCCACTATCACCCCCACACGGCCCGAGTGGGGGTTGGGACGGGTTTGCGTGGTGCTGACAGACAGACAGACAGACAGACAGACAGACAGACAGACAGACAGACAGACAGACAGACAGACAGACAGACAGACAGAGGGCAGGGACTGCTTACAAATGCGAGGTTGAGGAGGGAGAAGGGCTGAGGCGCCAAGGCAACATCGCAGAAGTCGAGGGAGAAGAGCTGCAGGTAGGGGCTCTCATCCACTATCACCCCCACACGGCCCGAGGTCAGCGCCTCTGCATACTCATCCTCGTTATTCAGTGCCACCAGGCGGTTCTGTAGAGAAGCAGGAGTTGGGTGTTGGGTGAGAAAGGATGTGGCGAACAGGGTTTGGGAAGTGTGGGAGGCAGTGCGGTGCAGTGTGGTTGAGTACAACCCACACGATCATGTCAGTTTGGCAGGGTTGATTCTTCCCTCTGACTGAACCCCCATGGTCCCTACGCAATCAAAGGTCCCTATTCATCCACCATCCAAGCGTTAGGCAAGAAAATGTCCCTATCCATCCACCATCCTTGCGTTAGGCAAGAAAATGTCCCTATCCATCCACCATCCTTGCATTAGGCAAGAAAAGGTCCCTATCCATCCACCATCTCCTCCAGAGAGAGTAACACAGGTATGAAGTCAAGCATACCGCAGGGACGACCATCCACCCACCGCAGGGATGCCCATCTGTAGCAGGTACACATTGATGAATGACCCCAGCTGGTAGCCAATGGGTGTCTGGGAGACACTTATGAGAATTCTCAGAAGCAACGCACCTAGCTAGCACTGAACAGCTTACCGCAGGGATGCCCATCTGTAGCAGGTACGCGTTGATGAATGACCCCAGCTGGTAGCCAATGGGGGATGAGGTCGAGGCGGCGGAACCAATGTCCTGGTGATGGGGTTGTGTGGGATGCGGTGGGATGGGATGAGGCAGGCTTTGAAAGGTCTCAAAAACCCACTATGGAATAAGCACGTCATGCAGCAAGCACATCATGGGATCATGAGCACACGGCGGGTGGACTTTGGATGTGTAAGACTGAAAGGCAATCCAGGCTCTCTGACGGCAAGATAGATAGGTTGTTACTTATATACTATAACATATATATAAAGTATCTATACACACATATACATATATATATATATATGTATATATAGAAAAAACTTGTCAGTTCCACCCAAACCACACTATTGAAATGCTGAACGGACTTAGGCACGCACAGTTGGATGACTCGAAAGTTACCAGGTCGTTTTTCAGTATTCTATAAAAAAGGCCTGCAAAAAGTTACGCATAACTTACCATTGCGGAGGGCTTGAGCCGATTGACTGTGAGAATAGACGTGAGGCTAGCCGTGTACATGGTGACTATAAGGAAGGAAGTGACTTATGAGTCAAATTGAAGTGACTCAAAACGTACCATTGCGGAGGGTTTGAGCCGGTTGACCGTGACAATAGACGTGAGGCTAGCTTTGTACATGGTGACTATAAGGAAGCCACTTTCGAGTCTACTTCAAGCTGACTCAAACGTACCATTGCGGAGGGCTTGAGCCGGTTGACTGTGACAATAGACGTGAGATTGGCAGTGTACATGGTGACTATAAGGAAGCCGATGATGAGAAACACGATGACGAAGAGCCGGGCGAGGGAGGTGCGGACGGGATACTCTGCCGTGACAATAACGAGATGTGACAGTGGGGTGAGAGATATAAGAACAAAAGAGCCATTTGTTTGACCATTAAAGTTGACGAGGCGATGGAAATGCGAGGACTGGTATGGGACACCAGTTGCTGTTAACCCGCTAGGGATTAATTTCAAGCTGTTTCTGAGTGTCCCTACGCTGGCTGCGGGCCAGCCAGGTCACGTTGTTTCAAGATGGAAAAGCTTAGGGAGAGCTGGGCCGGGTTGGCGAAGCCACAGAACCATGATGGAAGGAAAGGAGTATACTAAAGGTTTTGCATGCAAAAGAAACTTGCAAGCGCCGGCAAAAGCGGTGGAACGACGAGGAGGAGGTGGTGTTGATGGAGAGGAGAGGAGAGGGGGCACTCACCCAGGATGGCGTAGAGGGTTTGCATGCAAAAGAAACTTGCAAGCGCCGGCAAAAGCGGTGGAACAACGAGGAGGAGGTGGTGTTGATGGAGAGGAGAGGAGAGGGGGCACTCACCCAGGATGGCGTAGAGGGTTTGCATGCAAAAGAAACTTGCAAGCGCCGCCAAACAACGAGGAGATGTTGACGGGTAAGGGGCACTCACCCAGGATGGCGTAGAGGGTTTGCAGGCCGAACCTGCAGGTGGATAGAGACGCACGTAGACACATAGAGATCGCGACGCGAGGTGATGAGCCAAGGCCCGCCAGCACACACACACACACAGACACACACACACACACACACACACACACACACACACACACACACACAGACACACAGACACACACACACACACAGACACACACACACACACAGACACACGCACACACACACACACACACAGACACACACACACACACACACACAGACACACACACACACACACACACACACACACACACACACACACACACACAGACACACAGACACACAGACACACAGACACACACAGACACACACAGACACACAGACACACACACAGACACAGACACACACACACACACAGACACACACACACACACAGACACACACAGACACACACACAGACACACACACACACACACACACACACACACACACACAGTGCCACTTTCGAGCATTGTCATGACTGCAATATAGACAGGAGAGTTTGCAGGTGCACACGCGCGTACCACGTGGCATTCTGCAGGCGCTGATGCAGCTTCCCTCGGAAGGCCTCGTGGGACTGCTGCTCCAAGAACGAGGTGATGAGGCCCGCCAACATGCACAGCGCTCACTTTTGCGCATTCTTAATCACCGCCCCAACACCGATAGTAATTTTGAAACTAATCATTTCAGGCGCACGTACCACGCGGCGTTCTGCAGGCACTGGTGCAGCTTCCCTCGGAAGGCCTCGTTTGACTGCTGCTCCAGGAACGAGGTGATGAGGCCCGCCAGTAGACACAGCGCCATTGTCACGCCCCACATGCTCACTGTGAACGGCTGGAACGCCAGCCACGGACTCGAGTTTTCCACTGCGTAGCCCATTATCCCCAGGCCTGATGGCTGGGGAATGGTGGTGGGTGCGAGAGGGGATAGGTCGGGAGTGTGGAGCTAGTGAGCGATTGTCACGCCCCACATGCTGGCTGTGAATGGCTGAAACGCGTGCCACGGACTCGAGTTCTCCACTGCGTAGCCCATCAACCCCAGGCCTGATGGCTGGAGGCGGGGGAACACAGGAGGGCAGGAGCATGTATCATGTATGAGGGAGGAAAGGAGACACGAGCAACTTTCACTCCCCACATGCTTGCTGTGAAGGGCTGAAACGCCAGCCATGGACTCGAGTTCTCCACTGCGTAGCCCATCCCCAGGCCTGACGGC
Organism: Closterium sp. Naga37s-1; assembly: GCA_947471745.1. Classification (NCBI taxonomy): domain Eukaryota; kingdom Viridiplantae; phylum Streptophyta; class Zygnematophyceae; order Desmidiales; family Closteriaceae; genus Closterium; species Closterium sp. Naga37s-1. Next base: position 117,694 of record CANJKZ010000187.1, on the reverse strand, counting down.
TGCAGTGTGTGGGTGGGAGTGTGGAGGGGGGAAGCATAAGCAACTTGCCCGATGGCTGGGGAATGGGGGTTAGGTGTGGAAATGGGTTGTTAGAGAGGGCAGGGGCGGAAGTGGGGGAAGGGAATGGAGGCATGAGCAGTTGTCACGCACACATGCTCGCTGTGAATGGTGGAAACGCTAGCCAGAGACTTGAGAGTTCTCCATTGCGTAACCCATCAGCCGCAGGCCAGATGGTTTGGGAACTCGGGTCGGAAGCAGGAGGGTAATCCAACACAAAGACAACACACGAGAAGCTGTGGCACATGGTAAGCTCCACGAGAAGGAAGGAAAATACTACTCACAACCACGAGTGTGAAAAGGAGATTGATTCAAAGGGAGAAATGTCGGCTTACGAATATGGGGTATGTGAAAAAGGCTGCTCTATTGCGGGTCTCTGTGACTGTGATATCCCCAATAGCCCCGTCATACGTCTGCAGAGAGAAAGGCAATGCGAGGACAGGAAAAAGAAAGAAAGAAAAGATAAGAAAAGAATAGAAAAGGAAAGAAGAAGAAAAACAACTGTTACAGCCAGCACCCACCTTGGCTGCTACAGCCAGCACCCACCTTGGCTGCTACAGCCAGCACCAGTTCGGTGTAGCTGGGGGAGACGTTATCCTGCCCGTACTGCACAAACTCGAAGTCGAGTGGGTACGGCAGCATGGCCACAGCTGCGTGGAAGACGTCGATGCAGAACCCTGAGAAGCGCCCGTTGCCCTCTCCCTTGGAGATGTTGACAAACTGCTTGTAGACCTGAAGGGGTGGGGTGGGAAGGAAGGGGGAGGGAAATGGAGAGGGGTATGGCAGCACGGCCACAGCTGCTCGGAATAGGTCGATGAAGAGGTCGATGAAGAGGTCGATGAAGAGGTCGATGAAGAGGTCGATGAAGAGGTCGATGAAGAGGTCGATGAATAGGTCGATGAAGAGGTCGATGCACCACCCAAAGAAGCTGTGGCCGTGCTGCCTGTGAATAGGTCGATGAAGAACCCAAAGAAGTGACTTTTTTGCGGCGCCTCAAAAAGCTGCTCGGAATAGGTCGATGCACCACCCAAAGTAGGCTCGTTGCCACCTCCTCTGGAGACGATCACAAACTGCGAGTAGACCTGAGGAGAGGAGAGGGGGGGGAAGGCAGGAGGTGAGGAGGGGTGGAGGTGCAAATGGGTTCAGGCAAAGGGGATAACAGGAAAAGGTCGATGCAGAACCCAGAGAAGGGGCGTTGCCAACGCCTTTGGAGACGTTGACAAACTGCTTGTAGACCTGAGGAGAAGGAGTGTGGTGTGGGCTCTCATGAGAAGGAGAGATGACTTTTGAGTCGACTCAAATGTCATCTCGCACAAAGAGAATACGCACCACTTTATTTGGAACAGCTAATCGAAGTTTCGTCTTGGGAAATGCGCCTATGGGTACCTGTAAGCATGGCCATTAGAGGGGGGAGTGGAGTCACAGCAAGAGAAGGAGGGGGCGGATGGCAAATAAAGAAAGGAATAAGGCGATGGAGACAAAAAGCATGTCTTCTGATTGACTGTGACTGAGCATGTATCAATCACGTTTAAACGGACATGCATGATTACATTTACTAGTACATGCATTTGACTCAGACTCACTTGTGTCACCCCACCCGGAAACACTATGTTGAGTGCCTCTTGCTGGTTCTTGGATGGCTGCTGAAATAGACAAGGGAAGGAGAGTAGGTGAGCAGGAGAGCAGGAGAGTAGGAGGGCTGAGGAGGAGGGCGGAGAAAGGGAGTACAGGAGGAGAGGCAAGGAGCAGGGACGGTTGAGACTCGAATAGCAGAAGAATGAATGGTTGATTTGGACACGTCATGACTGAGCATGGCACGGCATGACTGAGCCTGGCACGGCATGGTTGAGCACACCACACCATACCACATCACGCCACACCTCATTGCACTACACCACACCACATTGCACCTTGAGAGAGTGCGTGAGCTGCCAGACAGGAGTCCAGAAGCCAGCCCGCACGGCCGTGGCATTCATCACGTTGAGCACCTCCGTGGCATCACACCACACCAGATCATGCCACTCCGCACCGCATTACACCCCACTGCAGCACACCTTCAAAGAGGGCGTGAGCTGCCAAGCAGGAGTCCAGAAGCCAACCCGCATGGCCGTGGCATTCACCACATTGAGCACCTCCGTGGCATCGGCTTGCAGATCACCGTGTGGGTTGAGGGAGACCCTGGGGAGAAGAAGGGGCGGAGGGGAGAAAAGGAGTGTCTTAGCATGCGTTCACCGCGTTGAGCACCTCCGTGGCATCGGCTTGCAGATCACCGTGTGGGTTGAGGGAGACACTGGGGAGGTAAAGCAAGAAAGGGGGGAGAGGAAAAGTGGGAGGGTGGGATTCAAGCGAAGCTCGCTTTCCGGCCTCAAAACTTTGTTTTGAGACATCTCGATAACCAAGTTGGGTCGGGTCAGGTGGTCCCATTGCTTTTGAGACGTCTCACAGCTTTGTTTGGAACGTCTCAAAAGCCTAGTTGTGTCGAGTCAGGTGGTCCCTCTGCTCATGCCTGCTTGTACGTCCCTGGTAAGGCTTTCAGCGTCTTGAATGAAAACTGTGGTCCCTCTGCTCATGCCTGCTTGTACGTCCCTGGTAAGGCTTTCAGCGTCTTGAATGAAAACTGTGGTCCCTCTGCTCATGCCTGCTTGTACGTCCCTGGTGAGGCTTTCAGCGTCTTGAATGAAAACTGTGGTCCCTCTGCTCATGCCTGCTTGTACGTCCCTGGTAAGGCTTTCAGCGTCTTGAATGAAAACTGTGGTCCCTCTGCTCATGCCTGCTTGTACGTCCCTGGTAAGGCTTTCAGCGTCTTGAATGAAAACTGTGGTTCCTTTGCTCATGCCTGCTTGTACGTCCCTGGTAAGGCTTTCAGCGTCTTGAATGAAAACTGTGGTTCCTTTGCTCATGCCTGCTTGTACGCCCCTAATAAGGCTTTCAGCGTCTTGAATGAAAACTGTGGTTCCTTTGCTCATGCCTGCTTGTACGCCCCTAATAAGGCTTTCAGCGTCTTACCTTCCTGTGAGGCCTTCGAAGGTTGTGTTGAGGATGGCTCGACGGAGTGCAGAGCCCACTGCATGGGGGAGGGACGGAAGGATGACGAGGGGACCAAGCAGCGGAGGAAAGGAGAAACGGAAAACAACAAAGAAACAAGAGAAAGAAAGAGGCGCGTTAGGGAGGATAGGTGGGAAGGACGACGAAAAGAGTGAAAGAACTAAGAGAAGAGGGAAGGACAGAGGGTGCAGACAGGGGAGGGAGGGAGACAACAGAGAGGGGAACAATTAGTGGAATACAATCAGATGCACATTACATTATTCCGTCTATTGTTCCCCTCTGATATTCACAACGGACAGCCAACCTGTCTGACTGACCTGAGTGCATGTGAGGCTCTGCAGCACCTCTGACAGGGCACTTTACTCACAAGTAAGCTAAGCACTACCCACCTGGGTTGCGCTGCAGGTTCTGCAGCAGCGGAACGAGCCCACCACCTGCCTCCGCCCCTTGCCCTGCCACCGGCAGTATCAAGGCACTGTTACTTGCAACAGCAGACATCGCAAAAAAGTGTGCTCCCGTGCTGCTGCTGCTGCCATTGCTGCTGGTGCTGCTGGTGCTGCCGCTGCTGCTGCTGCTGCTGCTGCTACTGCTGGTGTGTTGCAGCAGGGAGTGCAGGGCGAGGGAGACGAGGTAAACAGCGTCGTAGGCTGCGAGGCTGTAGGTCTTAGGGTCCTCCTCAGCCGCCCCTGGGAACTGCTGATCGCTCAGCTGCTTCCACCGCTGCTTGAAGGCTGACAGGCGTTGGGATGGCGGGTGATACGACGCTGTGATTATCAGACCCTGGGGACGGAGAGGTGGGAAGGGAGGGGGAGGGCGAGAGGAAAGGAGAGGAGAGAACAGGAGGGAGATAGGAGGGCTGCGACTGTGAGATTCTGGTTGTTGATGAGGCTGAAACACGGCGTGGCAGGCTATGAGGCTGTGGGTCGCAGCCTCTCACTCACCCACCTCATGGTGTGTGTGTGGTAGATAGAGCCGGCGAGGCTACTTTTGAGACGTCTCAAAAGTCGTCTATGAGACTGTGGATCGCAGCCTCTCCCTCACCCACCTCATGGTGTGTGTGTGGTAGATAGAGCCGGCGAGGCTGCAGGCTATGCGGCTGTAGGTCGTGGGTTCCTCCTCGGCCGCCTGCCTTGCACCCTCAAACAACTTCTTCTTACCCATCCCCTCGCCCTCTCACTCACCCACCCACCTCTGCACTCTGCAGTGTGGACGTGTTGGCCTGAGCAGCCCCCTCCGATGCGATCCACACGTAGTTCTTGCCTATCATGCCCAGCTTGCTCGCTGCGATAGTGGGAAGGGTGAAAGGGGCAACGATATGCAGGCGGAATCTGAAGTGGCTCCCACTGCTTTCCACACGTACTTCTTCTTCCCTATTATCATGCCCAGCTTGCTTGCTGTGATAGAGGGAACGATGGGGGTGATGCAGCCACGTACATTAAACCTGTTATCTTGACCATATGCTACGAGAGGAAGGGAACTTAAATTCGTTGTTCTGTTACTGGCCCTTTTAAAATGTTATCCACAATGTTCTACTCATATCGAGTGTACCTGTATCGAGTATGAGAGCAGACATGGTAGAGGATGCGTGCAGCACATAGACGGAGGAGTCCACTGCCTTGCTGGCAGCCAGGGCCTGTGCCACGTCATCAGATGTCCACGTGGACTTGACAGGCACCCTTTGGGCAATGTGCACATACGACGCCTTTCAGGTGTACGGGTAGGGGTGGGGAAGGATATGGATGATAGGTAGAGGAAACGTGGAGAACGGAGAGGTAGGGGTAGGGGAGAAAAGTGAGTGAGAAGGGGAGAATAACGGCGCTTTTCCTATACAACCAGCACCCTCTGGGCAATGTGCACGTGCGACGCCTTCCAGGTGAGAAGAATAGGGATATGAATGATACATAGAGGGAAAGTGGAGCGGGAACAGGTAGGGGTAGGGGAGAAAAGAGGGTGAGCAGGGGTGTAAACAAGAGCTTTCATAACACTGCAGAGGGTGAGGGACGCCCTGTGGGCAATGTGCATTGTGCACGTACGACGCCTTTCGGGTGTTTGGGTAGGGGGTAGGGATATGGACAGGTCGAGGGGTGGGTGAACGGCTAGGAAGAGGGGAGAAACTGCGATCAAGAGTGAATGAGTGTGAGTGGATGGTGCGATCAAGCGGTTGTGCAAGTGAGTGTGCGAGTGAGTGAGTGTGCGAGTGAGTGAGTGTGCGAGTAAGTGAGTGTGCGAGTGAGTGAGTGTGCGAGTGAGTGAGTGTGCAAGCGAGTGAGTGTGCAAGCGAGTGAGTGTGCAAGCGAGTGAGTGTGCAAGCGAGTGCGTGTGCAAGCGAGTGAGTGTGCAAGCGAGTGAGTGTGCAAGCGAGTGCGTGTGCAAGCGAGTGAGTGTGCAAGCGAGTGAGTGTGCAAGCGAGTGCGTGTGCAAGCGAGTGAGTGTGCAAGCGAGTGCGTGTGCAAGCGAGTGAGTGTGCAAGCGAGTGCGTGTGCAAGCGAGTGAGTGTGCAAGCGAGTGCGTGTGCAAGCGAGTGAGTGTGCAAGCGAGTGCGTGTGCAAGCGAGTGAGTGTGCAAGCGAGTGCGCACACCTTTTTTTCGAGCAGGTAAGTCATGAGCGCCGTGATGCCGTTGCGGCCGAAGCGGTTGTCCGTGTAGACTGCCACAAACTGCCTCCACTTGTAGCGTAGCAGCAGCGCTGCAGCAGAGGCATGGACAGAGAGACACGGGAGAGAAAAACATATGGAGACGAAGGAAGATGTTTCAATTGAACGTGTCACTGCCATGAACTGCCTCCACTTGTATCGCAGCAGCAGCAGCAGCAGCAGCAGCAGCAGCAGAGCATCACCTCATCTGCACAGCACGGGGTCACAACGCCTTACCGGCTATGGTTTGCATATCAACACCATCATTGGGTTGGGAGTGATCCGCATGAAGAGCAGCCGAGCAAGCATCCCCCCCTGTACCTAAGTGCACCAATGTACCTGCATCCCTCGCCTCGCCTTTGCCTCACCGGCTATGGCTTGCATGTCAACACCATCGTTGGGAATGGTCCGCATGAAGAACGGCCGAGCACCCCCCACTGTGAGCTGCACGTCTGTTGCTGCCGCGGACACTAAGGGAGTCTGCAGGGAGGGTGCAAAGACGGTATGATGGTGAAAGGAAGTGATGGTGAAAGGATGGGATGAGGTGGATACGATGAGGCAATGGGGTTACACTCAGCTTGACTGGTTGGGTTGGGCTGATGCGTTTTCAGGAGCCTTGAAAACATCTCTCAATCTGCATGAGACGCCATTTCAGATTGATATACAGTTGTAAAGCTTGTGTGCGTACCTGAGTGGCAGTGGCAAGTGGGCTAATGAGAGCTGCTTGGTCGGACGTCCCCGGGCCTATGATTGCCACTGGCCGCTGCTGCACTGTTGCCATGGCTGCAGGGGCAGAGGGGGAGGAACGGGAAGGAGAGGAGGGGGAAAATCCTGGAGAGTGGTAAGAGTGATGACGGAAAATATGGTGGATTCGATGTGGGTGATGTGGCAGAAGTGGCTGATGTGGCTGATGTGGCTTTAAAGGCGGTGCAAGAGCAAGAGGAGTGGTGAGGAGAGAAAGCGGTGGAGAAACGCGAGTTGGAACAAGTACGAGAGAGGAGAGGGATTGGCTAGGGCTAATGCTGCTGCCACGTCAGCGCTTGCGGCCCACCTGCCAACTGGCTGAGCATGGATGGCGTGCTGGCGCTGATGTTGCCGGTGATCAGGCGGATGCGCTGACGTGGCAGGATGGTGGGGTCGCTGTTGACGTCAGCAACTGCCATGGTGATTGCTGGACAGGCGGAATGGGCGGGCGAGTGGAAGGGGATAAGGGGCAAGCGAGGGGACGGGTTGCAAGCGAGGGGGTGACTTTTGAGTTGACCTAAAAGTCATGGTGATTGCTGGACCGGCGGAATGGGAGGGCGAGTGGGAGGGGATAAGAAGCACGCGAGGGGACGGGGGGAGAAGTTAGGGGATGGGGGGCACGCGGGAGGGGATGGGGGTTGAGTGGAGGGGGATGGAGGACAGGCGGAAAGGATGCGGGACACGGGGGAGGGGATGGGAGCATGCGGGAGGGGCAGGCAGGGTGGGAGAAGGCAGCGACGAAGGTTGATGGGACGGGGAGAAGGAGATGGAGGGGTAGGGAGTGGCTGGGAGGGGTTGTGTGCAATCATCATCACCATTATCGTCACCACCACCCTAATCACCTGCCAGCATGTTCAATCCGTCTTGCGAGTAGGTGGGAATCAGACAACCCAACGTCACCTCCTCCCTCCCATCCACCCGCTCTTCCTGCACCCCACGAATCTCGCCGCGAATCGCGGCGCGCTCCCCGCCGTTAATTCCTACCCCACTGTTATGCCCACTGCCACTTGCGCTTGTGGCTTTCCCCGAAACCACTCTAGCCTTTATTCGCGACTCGCGCGACTCCGCCTCTCGCGGCTCCGCCTGTCGCGGTCCGACCTCTCGAAGCATAATGTCGGGGGCGTGCGCCTGCTCTGCAGGTCCCGTTCTCTCCTGCGGAATAGCCTTCTGCGGCATCATGTTGGCGCGCGGAAACGAATCGGCGCGCGGAAGTGAGTCGGCGCGCGGTACCACCACCGCCCGCACGCCGCTGACCGCCGCGGCGGGTGCGGACCCGCCAGTACTACTCCTACCACTACTAGCGCGCAGCGGCGCGCCATGATCGGCGGAACCTTGCGGAGAGTCGCGGAGCGCGGAAGATAAGGGGGGCGCGGATCCTCCGGATACGTGATAATAGCGGTGGTAGGAACCCCCCGCAGGGGTGCCTGACGAATCCGACCGTGATAATAGCGGGGGTAAGAGTAGAACCGCGAGAAGCAGCGTGATATGCGGCCGAAAGAGATGGGGATGAAAGAGCAAGCGGGAATGCGCGGAAGGTTTCGCTTTACGCGGCTCGAAAGTCGGAAATGGGAGCCTTTCTGCCACGTGGCGCGGGGAGGGGGAGGAGGCTACTGGGCGTGCCTCCCCCTGCGGTCTGTGCAGATCCGGCCGAGGTATAGCATAAGCAGGCTCTATATTGTGCGGATGATCCCAATGGCGGGGCCGCGGGCGAGGTCTATAGTGGGTGAAATCAAGTCTAGAAGTCAGCCGCCGGGACTCATTGTTCGGTGGGGTTTCGGTGGATGGCACACAATGGCGACGTGCGGACATGAGAGAGGGGGAAGAGCCGACGGCGACGATGACGTCGAATAAGACACGACAAATTATGAAGACGACGACGATGATCCGACAACGGAGGTCCAGCTTAGAAGGGAGAATCACAGAGGTAACAGGACTAGGCTCTTTTGTTATACTGTATTGTTAACGAGACCACCAGGCGGACGGACATGAGAGAGCGACGACGACGCCAGAGTCCCGCTTTAGCAATGGAGCCAGATAAAGGTCTCGTTTCAGCTTCTGTTATCTGGATCTTGTTTCGACTTGACAACTTTGGCTGTGTAGAGGACCGTGGTTTGTAGCAGTGTGGTGGAGTGGAGACTTCACAAAAACGCAGTGTGATGGATGGTGGATGCCGCTATTGACGGAAGGTCCTAAATTCGTATGGCATACCTCATTTGGTTATGACGGCCCACCGACACTTACTTCGTAAGATGTACTCTTTCGTCTACAACATTCGGTGCCCCATGACACATCACATGATTCTGTTTTTTTCCCACTCCGGAACCCAGCTCCTCGCCACCTTTTGTCGTGGCAATTCTGAACTGGAACGACAAAGCCGAACTGCGCTGTGCGAGATTCGCAGAACAATGAGCCGAGTAACCCACCAATGTAGTTGTTCGTGAAGTGAAGAATCTCGAGGAACCTCAGGGCGGTCAACTACTGTACGAACTGTACTACTGTAGTTCTGTGCGTGCAGCTCTGTACCGCACGTTGACATGACACACTTGTAGAGCATCGTCCCTCAGGTTGAAACAGACCAACTGGAATGACAGTACCACGGCCTTATGACCAATAACTCTTTGTAACCCTACCGCACCCCTTCGGTGAAATGCACATCACTGCCACGACAGCGCCACCGCCTGTTGGAAAAGGATCCTAGTAGAGATCCTGGGTTCCTCCGTGGCATTTCGCTGAAGTCGTTTGTTGTCCTTTTCAGCTTTCGCGAATACTTTTTCCGCCTTGCTGGCCTTCGCGAAGTACGTCTATTGATCTTTCCATCCCGCGCGACTCGCAGCATTCCCATTGTCCATTGTCCTTGCTTTCGGAAAAGCCACCTGTTGCCTTCCGTTGCATCACCAAGCGGAGGAAAGCGACAACCGAACGGAAGGCAACAGGTGGAGGGGGAATGAATGGCATTGGAGCAAAAATTAGCCAAGCCAACACTGCAACCACCTAGCGGCTGCTCTCATAGACATGACATGACACATTCAGATCGGACTGGTGTCATTTCTCTAAGCAATTACAAAAGACAAATACGGTGTGGGCAACACTTGCTATAAACCTACATGAAGAAAACACACCTGCAAGGACAAAGAAAAGAAGGGAAAAAACACACACACAGACACACATGCATGAACTTATGTAAATGTTCAAGAAGGGAACAGAAAGGCTAGATAATGAAACTCTATTTCTTAACCCTGTTATCTCACCTTGACTGAACTCAGCAGCTCTGGACCGGAACATCTTTGTTGATAAGCGAAGGAGCAGATGCTCACTTCAGCTGCGGCAAGGAACTGTCATCTCCAGAATCGCCGTCCTCATATATACCATAGTCAACGTCGTCGTCGTCGTCGTCATCAATGTCAAAAAAATTCCGCCCACTGAATTGACCTGGAGCTGGCAATTGCCGAGACGGCAGCACTTTGATCACCTGCCCTTGCTTCTGCACCTGCTTGCTCGATCTCAACACAGAAACCAGCTTATTAGAAGATGATGCTGCCGGTGCTGCTCCCGACCCTGCTTGAAGGCCCATGTCAGGAACGGATCCTGCCCTGATCACTGGCTTGGCACCGGGCCTGTCTCCAGCTCTGGGGGTACCAGCTGTCAGACTACCTGTTAACCTAGCTTCTCTCAATTTTTTCCCTGCGCGGCGGCCTATCGGGACATGAGGGAGTGTGTGGGGAGTAGAGCTGCCAAAACTGCTGCCGCCAATGGCAATGCCATCTGCTGCTGGCTGGTCTTCAGAGGCCATGTCAGAGAGAGAGGTGGCGGAGGCAGACGCGGTGATTCCAGAGGCCGAGGCGGTGATAGCAGGGGCAGATGCACGTGCGTGGCGCTCCTTGCTCCACTCTTGACCCTGTGGGGGGGGGTGGCGGGGTTGAACAGGGGGTTTTAGGGTTTGAGTCGACAGGGAGCGATTCTTGGGTCGACTTAAGGAAGAGGAGGTGAGAGCAGAGGCAGCTGAGCTTGCATGGTGCTCCACTCAAAAAAGGACAGGAGGGACGTGAGGGCAAGTGAAGAGGTTGGGGGCTTCTGTGGCCAGTGAGAGTCTGCTTGGGGCGTTCAAAAGAAAAGAAAAGAAAAGAAAAAGAGAAGAAAAAGAGAAGAAAAAGAGAAGGAAAAGAGAAGAAAAACCTCAACAATGAAGGGAGTGAGGAGAGGAAGGCACATTCTGGAAGCGATCAACGAGGTTGCCTACTCGCGTACGCAGAGAGGTCAGTCACTGCAACGAAGCTGGTCTACGCCGCCACCAGCTGATCGGATCTGCTGCTGAGGTGATCAGATGAAATTGACTGGAAAGAAACAAACAGTATCGAGGCAGAGGGTGAGGGTGGTACCTTTTGAAAGCGGTCGACGAGGTTGCCCACGCGCTTATGCAGAGAGGCCACTGCAACGAAGCTTGCAGCCACTTTCATACCCGGTCTGCTTGACTGCCGCTGCGCTTTTTGAGACCTTTCAAAGCTCGCTGCCACTTTGATTCCGGGCTTGCTGGCCTGCCCCTGCGCTGCTCCCTGCTCTGCTCCCTGCGCTGCTCCCTGCTCTGCTCCCTGCGCTGCTCTCTGCTCTGCGGTAGCAGCAGCAGATGCTACTGTTGATGCTTGTGCGATTGGTGATGCTGGTGTTGCTTCTACTTCTTCTGCCGCTGATTCTGGCGATATTGGTGATGCTGCTGCTGCGATTGCTGATGCGCCTCGTGTTAATGGTGATACTGGTGACAGCGCCGCTGAGGCTGCTGCTGCTGTTCCCACCGCTGTCGCTGCTGCTGTTGCAGATTCTGCAACCCCTGCTTCACCATCCTCTGACAGAGCACGTCCTTTGGGTGCCAGCAACACGGGCCTTTCCCCCTTCCCACCACCCCCACCAATCCCACCAATCCCGTCATCAGCATCGCCGCCTTTCAGATGGGCAGAGTAAAAGTTTCCCTCCTCTTCTTCATCCTCATCCTCCTCTTCATCTCCAAGCTCCTCTATAAAGGCGAGCGAGTCGCTCTTAAAGGCAACGGCAGGAGGAGGCGGCGCCGCTTGTGCGGGTTAATCTGCCGCTTGTGTGGAAACGAATTCCACCATGTCGGCGTTGTATGACTTGGCTTGCTGCTTTGATAGCTCCCTGCGACAGGAGAAAGAGGGGGTAAAGCAGAGTGTGAGAAACAAGTCGTGAAAACACGCAAGAGCATGTGAAAACACGCAAGAGCATGTGAAAACAGGCATGGAGAGTCACCAGTTTCCCATCCCCACTCCCACTCCCACTCCCATCCGCACTTCCCCCACCCCCACCCCACATCCCCATCCTTAACACCACTCCCAACCCCTCCTCACCTGGTCACCATGGCGCCGCGGAACAGCAGCAGCCCAAAGTACAGAAGGCAGCACGTGAGGTGACGTTTCAGTCCCGACTCACAAGTCACCCAACACACCCACCCCATCCCCACCCCCTCCCCCACCCCCATCCCATCCGCCCCCCCTCACCTGGCCACCATGGCGCCGCGGAACAGCAGCAGCCCGACATAGAGCAGGCAGCACGAGAGCGACACCACGGCATACCCCACAAACAGCCCCCAGAAGTTCTCATTTGCCAGCACCGTCGGGGCCTCCGGCATGAGCGTGTCGGGGCACTGCCGGGGCCCTCCCAGCAGGTACTGCTGTTGAAGCTTATCAAGCTCGCCAGTCATGGTGAGGTGGAGAATCGCCGCTGAGATGTCTCGGCGCAGTTGTGATGCCTTCTGGAAGGCCTGGGGAGAGGGGAAGGGTGCATGCAGAGAGCTTAGGGTTTGAAGTTCCTCCCGTCGGGGCACTGCCGGGGGCCTCCCAGCAGCAGGTACTTCTGCTGCAGTTGGTCCAGTTCGCCGGTCATGGTGAGGTGGAGAAGCGCTGCTGAGATGTCTCTGCGCAGCTGGGATCCCTTCTGGAAGGCCTGGGGAGTGAGGGAGAGGAACGGGGAGGGGAGAGGATTTCTTAGCCGCCTCAAAAACCAAACCGCCGGTGCCTCGGGCATGAGCGTGTCGGGGCACTGCCTTGGTCCTCCCAGCAGGTAGTCCTTCTGTAGTTGATCCAGCTCGCCTGTCATGGTCAGGTGGAGAAGCGCTGCTGAGATGTCTCGGCGCAACTGCGATCCCTTCTGAAAGGCCTCGCAGGGAGCAAGGGTGGATGCAGGGCGTGAACATTCCTAGTCCTTCCTTTTTTTGCTCGCTTTATTTTGGCAAGATATAAGTAATCTGTTACGCGGGTTTGAAATTCCATCACACTCACACTCACCCTCCCTCTCCGACTTCCTTTCCCTCTCCCCCTCGCTCCCGCTCACACTCATTCTCACCCTCAATCTCACTTCAACACACTTAAAAAGAACATGCTGAGGAAGGAGTAGGGCTGTTTGACTTGTGCCATGCTGCAGTGGTTGGCCCTGAGCAAATCCATATACGGATCCTCATCCACCACCACTCTCGCCCTCCCAGTCACACTCACACTCATTCTCACTCTCACTCTCACACCACACCACACTCCCTCACTCACAAATGCCATGCTGAGGAAGGAGTAGGGCTGCTTGACTTGTGCCATGCTGCAGTGGTTGGCCCTGAGCAAATCCATATACATCCCCCACCACCTTCACCCTCCCAGACACCAGCGCACTGCTGTACTCCTCCGCACTGCTAAGCGGCACCATGTTGTGCTGTAAGGGGTATAGACAGGGGAGTGTGGGATGGAAAGAGGCAGTGGTTAGCTCTCAGTACCACCACCACAGCTTTCACCCTCCCAGTCACCAGCGCACTGCTGCACTCCTCGCTGCTAAGAGGTACCATGTTGTGCTGTAACGGGTACAGACAGGGTGTGGGACGGAGAGAGGCAATGCTTGCCTTTGATAGCCCTCCAGGCAATGTCTGCTCTCGCCCTCCCAGTCACCAGCGCACTGCTGTGCTCCTCCGCACTGCTCGGCGCTACCATGTTGTGCTGTAACGGGTACAGATACGGGGAGGGAGGGGGGGGGGGGACGTGGAACATAAGGGCAAGCAAGCAAGCTATTGAGGCTCCTTCGAAGTACTCCTCTACGCTGCTAAGCAGTACCAGGATGTGCTAAAGGGGACAGAGAGAGAGGAGGAGCGGGAGAGAGAAGAGAGGAGGAGCGGGAGAGAGAAGAGAGGAGGAGCGGGAGAGAGAAGAGAGGAGGAGCGGGAGAGAGAAGAGAGGAGGAGCGGGAGAGAGAAGAGAGGAGGAGCGGGAGAGAGAAGAGAGGAGGAGCGGGAGAGAGGAGAGAGGAGGCGTGGGAGAGAGGAGAGAGGAGGAGCGGGAGAGAGGAGAGAGGAGGAGCGGGAGAGAGGAGAGAGGAGGAGCGGGAGAGAGGAGAGAGGAGGAGCGGGAGAGAGGAGAGAGGAGGCGTGGGAGAGAGGAGAGAGGAGGAGCGGGAGAGAGGAGAGAGGAGGCGTGGGAGAGAGGAGAGAGGAGGGACATGAGGCGCTTTACCTTCGATGAATGAGCCCGCCTGGTAGGCGATGGGGTTGTTGGCGTTGATGACACTGTTGACGTCCAGCGAGGGCACTGTGAGCATGTTGGTAGAGATTACCTGGATAAGCGGTAAGCTTGCTTGCACTACCTTTTGCACCCCTAACTGCAAGAGCGTCGTACCTTTTGCACCCCTAACTGCAAGAGCGTCGTACCTTTTGCACCCCTAACTGCAAGAGCGTCGTACCTTTTGCACCCCTAACTGCAAGAGCGTCTTACCTTTTGCACCCCTAACTGCAAGAGCGTCGTACCTTTTGCACCCCTAACTGCAAGAGCGTCGTACCTTTTGCACCCCTAACTGCAAGAGCGTCGTACCTTTTGCACCCCAAACTGCAAGAGCGTCTTACCTTTTGCACCCCTAACTGCAAGAGCGTCGTACCTTTTGCACCCCTAACTGCAAGAGCGTCGTACCTTTTGCACCCCTAACTGCAAGAGCGTCGTACCTTTTGCACCCCTAACTGCAAGAGCGTCGTACCTTTTGCACCCCTAACTGCAAGAGCGTCGTACCTTTTGCACCCCTAACTGCAAGAGCGTCGTACCTTTTGCACCCCTAACTGCAAAAGCGTCGTACCTTTTGCACCCCAAACTGCAAGAGCGTCTTACCTTTTGCACCCCTAACTGCAAGAGCGTCGTACCTTTTGCACCCCTAACTGCAAGAGCGTCGTACCTTTTGCACCCCTAACTGCAAGAGCATCGTACCTTTTGCACCCCTAACTGCAAGAGCGTCGTACCTTTTGCACCCCTAACTGCAAGAGCGTCTTACCTTTTGCACCCCTAACTGCAAGAGCGTCTTACCTTTTGCACCCCTAACTGCAAGAGCGTCGTACCTTTTGCACCCCTAAATGCAAGAGCGTCTTACCTTTTGCACCCCTAACTGCAAGAGCGTCGTACCTTTTGTTAGAACTTAGGCTTAGAAGCGATGCATTAGTAATGAGCTTGAAGCTCTTTAAGTACATCCAAGAAGGGTAGGGAATGGATGGGGAAGGGAATCGGGGGCAATCCCTAGGGATTGGGGGTAATCCCAAGGCAATCTCCAATTGGTGGGTTGGAGATTGGTTGGAGATTACATTTGGGTTTGGTTGGGATGTAGGTGTACACCCAACCAAACACAATGTGCAAACTACACTACTCTAGGATATAGAAAATACAAAGTACAAAGTGTGAGATTGAAGGCTAACACTAACACCCCCCCATAGACGTCAATCGAACTCAGGGCAGAGAGGGTGGAGCACCGAGCCCCATGGCGCCAAGGAGACGGTGGTGGGGAACTTTCCCAAGGGGCTTGGTAAACAGATCAGCCAGGTTGCAGGCAGATGCAACGTACTCCACTTTCAACTGCTCCTGCTGGACAAGGTCACGGATGAAGAAGTGCCGGAGTTCAATATGTTTGGTGCGGGTGTGGTACACAGGGTCTTGAGAGATGTGGATGGTACTCTGGTTGTCACACCAGAGGGTGGGGGCGGACTGTGGGAAACCAAGCTCCTGGAGCAGGAAGGTGAGCCAACGGGCTTCCTGAGCAGCCATGGTGCCTGCGTAGAGCTCTGCCTCACAGGAGGAGAGGGAGACTGCAGACGACCTGGTGGAGCGCCAACTGACAGTTCCGCTCCCAAGGGTGAAGCAGTACCCCTGAGAGGAGCGTCGGTCGGTCTGGTCATCAGCCCAGGAGGAGTCGGTGTAACCTTCCAGGCAAGGAGGGGAGAGCCCACCGAGTGTGAGAACGTGAGACTTGGTGCCCTGAAGATAGCGCAGCACCCGCTTTGCCGCCTTCCAGTGAAGATCAGTGAAGCGTCCAGGGGCCACGTAGCGAGAGAGGACACTGACAGGGTAGGCCAAGTCTGGTCGGGTGCACATCATGGCGTACATGAGGGACCCAACAAGCTCCGGGTACGGCTCAGAGCAGGCCTCTGGTGTGGGTATAGCTGGAGCTGTGAGGAGGTGTTGCAGCGGCAGCAGGGTGGCAACAGGTGTGCACAGCTCCATCTCAAACCGCTTGAGCACATTGTCGATGTAGAACTCCTGGGAGAGTGAAATGGTGCGAGCCTGGCGATCACGAGTGATCTCCATCCCCAGGTAGTGCTTGAGGTCACCGAGGTCTTTCATCTGGAGGGCCTTGCTCAGGGCTGCCTGAACAGAGGTCATCTGGGCCGAGTCCTTGGCAACGAGGATGAAATCATCCGCGTAGACCAGGATGTAGAATGGCTCAGAATGACGGCGGATGAAGAGAGTCGGGTCAGCAGTTGAAGGGTGGAAGTCCAGGGAGAGGAGGACTTCTTTCACCTTGTTGTGCCATTCGCGAGGGGCTTGCTTAAGGCCGTAGACGGGGCGATTCAGCTTCCAGACAGTGTTGGGAGGGAATTCTCTTGGGAAACCTTCTGGTCTGTCCATGAACACTGTCTCCTTGAGACGTCCTTGTAGGAAGGCGGATGAGGCATCCATGGTTTTGATCTCAAAGTCTTCTCGAGCTGCGACATCCATGAGCGTACGAATGGTGGGAGGTTTGGATGTGGGGGAGAAGGTTAGGAAGAAGTCGCAGTACTGCTGCTGGGTGAAGCCCTTGGCTACGTAACGCGCTTTGAACACCGGGGCCTCGTCTGGGAGCTGTTTTACACGGAACAACCACTTGCCCCCGACGATGTTGACTCCTGGAGGTGGAGTCTCGTCGTCGAAGGAGTGGTTGCGGGTGAATGCTGCAATCTCCGCTTCCATGGCAACACGCCATTCGGCAGCATGAGGACCTGAGAGAGCCTCTTGGACGGTGAGAGGGATAGGGATGGTCGGGTTCTCCGCGAAGTTGAGGGAGGGTGAGTCAGTGATGTCGGGGAAGATGTGCGAGAGCTGAGGAATGACTGCATGAAGATCACACAGCTCCTCATGCCTGTCTTCCAGGAGGGTAGAGGGCACATCCCCCCCAGCAGGAGGAGGCGGTGTGATCGCCGTGTACCGAAGAACCAGCGCTAGTGGAAGAGCAGCGCCATGCGAACGAGTGCCATGAGCCACCGGAGAAGAGGGTGGGGCAGGCGGAGTCGAGGGGGTGGACTTAGGAGGCTTGGGCGGGGGAATGGGCCGCCGGTGGTACGTGATCAGCTCGGGCGGCTGTGGGAGAGCGGGTTCCTCTGTGGTGGGGGGAACCGGGGGAGGAGGTGGGGCCGGAGGGTGGGACCGCCGATGGTAGGTGATAGGTGCGCTCGGAGGTGGCTGCACAGTCGGCGCAGTGGGAAGTGAGGGGGATGGAGGAGCAGCTGCCGAGGACACCGGTGAGGGCGGGTCAGAGACCTCAGAGGGGGACGGTGCGGTGGCAGGAGGGGTAGGAGGTGAAGGGGCCGGAGCAGGCGGGAGGTCAGGAGGCGCATCAAAGTCTGCCCACACGAGGGAGGGTGGATCAGGGAGAGGGTCCCGTCCCGAGGTGGAGTAGAATGGGCGGGTCTCATCAAAGACAACGTCGCGGCTCCGGACCAATTGTTGAGTGGAGGGATTGAGGAAGAGGTAGTCAGGCGAGTCGGCGTTGTGCCCGAGGTAGATGCACGTCTGGGTCTTGGGACCGAGCTTGCCGCCGTGCTGCCGTCGAGCCTGAGGGTTGAGGAGGACATAGGCGGTGCACCCCCAAACGCGAAGAGAGCGAGCAGTGGGCGTTTTCCCGAGCCAGAGTGTTGTTGGAGTGGTGTCGGGAAGATGCGGGTGGGGGTAAAGGTTGTAGAGGAGGGCGGCGTGGTAGAGAGCGTACCCTCAGAGAGAGTGCGGAGCGTTGGAGTGGCTGAGGAGGCACCGAGTGATCTGCACCAGGGTGTGGTTGCGGCTCTCAGCTATGCCGTTCTGCTGCGGGCTGTCAGGGAGGGTGAAGTTTTGCTGGATGCCTTCTGAGGAGCAGAAGGCTTTGAGCTTGTCGTTGCAAAACTCACCACCACCATCTGAGTGGAGGCGCTTGACTTTGCGGTCAAAGGCGGTCTGTGCCTGTTTAACCCACGCCATGAGGACCTCTGGAACCGCAGCCTTAGTGTGGAGGAGGTGAACAGAGACGTAGCGAGAGTGGTCATCGACGATAACAAGGAAGTAGCGATAACCACCTCGTGCGGGAACAGGGGCAAGGCCCCAGACGTCCAGGTGTACCAGGTCCAGTGGTCCTGCTGCGACAGAGGGTGAGGCCGGGTGGGGCTGTTGACGCAGTTTGCTCTTGGTGCAG
The DNA here is from genome assembly GCA_947471745.1 of Closterium sp. Naga37s-1. Taxonomy (NCBI): domain Eukaryota; kingdom Viridiplantae; phylum Streptophyta; class Zygnematophyceae; order Desmidiales; family Closteriaceae; genus Closterium; species Closterium sp. Naga37s-1. The sequence goes on along the minus strand of CANJKZ010000187.1, from coordinate 99,509 downwards.
TCAAGGCACGTGGGAGCGGGGGAGTCTGGTGGTGGAGGAAGTGAGGCTGGCGGGCCGAGTAGAAGTTTCTTGGAGGCCATGTCAGCAAGTGTGCGGAAGTTTGGGTGCCCGAGCCGATGGTGGTAGAGTATGGTCGGGTTGGAGAAACTGCGGCACGAGCATGGTGAGGTAGTCGCCGCTGTTTGGGTGGTTGACACCTGTGGGATGGGTACTTGCAGAGTGTAAAGGCCGCTGCTGTTGAGGGTGAAACGAGTCAAGACCTTGTTGGTGAGTGGGTCGAGGATGTCACCATAGTTCTCGTTCTCCCAGAAGATGGTGCGTAGCCCAGCTTCCTGAATTTCCGTTTGGGCCACGAGATTGTGGCGGAGTGAAGGCACGCACATTCCAGTGACAGTGCCGGAAGGGAAGGCGGGGCACGGGACTGTGGATGAACCCTTGGCATGAGTGGTGAAGCTTGAGTCAGCTCCTAAGAGAGGGATGGGTGTTGCGTAGGGTTTGAAGGAGAGTGTCTCCTTGAGTACAGTGTGTGTGGCGCCGCTGTCGAGTGTGAACTCTATGTATTGTGGTGCTTGTGATGAGCCGAGGTACTGGGAGGAAGCTTCATTAATCATGGCAGTGCCAGGGAACAACAGGTTGATACGGACATCAGCAGGAGCACTATCACTAGCTCTAGCACTAGCCGAAGCGGGGTCCTGGACCTCAACCAGGTTGGCCTTACGCGCACGCATCCAGTTCGGTGGCCTCTTGTCTATGCCGTGGATGGCGTACCATTCGTCGTCCTTCTTCTTGAAGCACGTAGCAAGGGGGTGGTTAGTGCCACCACACACTTGTCCCTTGCGGTTGCCATACTTGACGACGTAGGTGCACGGTGGGAAGCGATTGCGCTGGAGGGGCGCCGAGGCAAGGGCCGATGCGACACTGGCTTGAGGCATGGGAGCACGGATGGCGTAAGCCTTGGCCTGAGCCGTGGAGTCTTTCTCGGCAGAGAGGAGTGCGGTGGAGACCTTGGCAAAAGTGAGGTCTTCCGCAGTCAGCGTGAGGAGCATCTTCCTTGTGATTTCGTAGGCTGTGGTGAGACCAACGAGAAGAGCTGCTGCAGGGGCCTGTTCGGGGAAGACTATACCCAGCTCCTTGAGTTCGCCATGAATGGTCTGAACCTTGGCAATGTAGTCGGCCATTCCCGAGCAATCCTCAAGGCGGACCTGGAACATGCTGGGGATGAGGATGGCAACTCCGACTGCAGTCTTGTTCATGAACCGATCCTGGAGATACTTCCAGATGGCGTTGGAGGTAGGGTAGTTATGGAACGTGTTGACAAGTTCTGGAGGGGTGGAGGCGATGAAGACGCTGATAATAGCAGCATCGTCCTTCTCCCACTTCCGGTACTTCTCAACAGCTTCCTCATATGCCATTGTGTCAGCCTCACTAGCGGATTCGGTCGGCTCACAAGGGGGAAGGGGCTGTTTTCCCTTGCCACGGTTGAGGAGGACATCCTTGAGGTCCAATCCCTGCACGTCACGACTCAGGAGGTGCTTGTCAACCCCATAGCTCCAAGCCTTGAAGTTGGAGCTAGAGCCATCGGCTTCAAGGCGGAGTGGGGTGATGGGGTTGGCCATGGTGGACGAGGTGAATGCCATAATGAAGACCCCTTGGTGTCTCGCGCGAAGCGCCGCGCTTAAGTCTCGTAGATAGGAAATATCGTCAATGTCGACCGCGTCGGGATGCCTCGTAGAAGGAATTTCGAGGCCGCCAAAACTAGGTGAAATCGGCCGACTACCGTAGATCTAACCCTAATCCCACACACCCCCCCACACACCACCCTCAGCTTCGCGGCTACGCTGCTGCACGGCTTCGCGGCTACTCTGCTGCTCGGCTGCGCTGCTGCACTGCTGCTCGGCTGCGGGAAAAAGGGAACGGGGGTAGAAGTGCAGATGCGGGGCGACGGGCGGCGGCCCGACGAGAAGTTGCGGGGCGACGGGCGGCGGCCCGACGAGAAGCTGCGGGGCGACGGGCGGCGGCCCGACGAGAAGCTGCGGGGCGACGGGCGGCGGCCCGACGAGAAGCTGCGTGGCGACGGGCGGCGGCCCGACGAGAAGCTGCGGGGCGACGGGCGGCGGCCCAACGAGAAGCTGCGTGGCGACGGGCGACAGCCCGACGAGAAGCTGCGGGGCGACGGGCGGCGGCCCGACGAGAAGCTGCGGGGCGACGGGCGGCGGCCCGACGAGAAGAGGTGACGCGGTGACGAAATTGAGAGATGACGAAAAAGGAACGGTAAGTTAGAGCGACGTCGATGAGCGTACCATAGAGATTGAAGGCGTCGTCGAAGTTGACGGGAAAGTGGTGCGGGAGAATTTCCGCCCACGAATGTCGCGAATCGACAGCGACGAGATTGAAGGAGGCTATGCCGAGCTTTGCGGGAAGAACATCCGCGTAGATAGGAGGATCACGATCCGCATGTGCGGAGGTATGGCTCTGATACCATGTTAGAACTTAGGCTTAGAAGCGATGCATTAGTAATGAGCTTGAAGCTCTTTAAGTACATCCAAGGTAGGGAATGGATGGGGAAGGGAATCGGGGGCAATCCCTAGGGATTGGGGGTAATCCCAAGGCAATCTCCAATTGGTGGGTTGGAGATTGGTTGGAGATTACATTTGGGTTTGGTTGGGATGTAGGTGTACACCCAACCAAACACAATGTGCAAACTACACTACTCTAGGATATAGAAAATACAAAGTACAAAGTGTGAGATTGAAGGCTAACACTAACACCTTTTGCACCCCTAACTGCAAGAGCGTCGTACCTTTTGCACCCCTAACTGCAAGAGCGTCGTACCTTTTGCACCCCTAACTGCAAGAGCGTCTTACCTTTTGCACCCCTAACTGCAAGAGCGTCGTACCTTTTGCACCCCTAACTGCAAGAGATAGCCCTCAATGAAGGACCCCGCCTGGTAGGCGATGGGGTTGTTGGCGTTGATGACACTGTTGACGTCCAGCGAGGGCACTGTGAGCATGTTGACCGTGATTATAGACGTCAGGTTGGCCGTGAAGGACGTGACTACAACGAAGGTCACCAGCAGCCAGAGTGCGAGCACTATCCGCGCAATCAATGTCCGCACCGGCTTCTCTGGGAGAAGGAACAAGGGGGGAAGAGAAAGAGGGGTGAAAGGAAAACGGGGGAGATGGGAAAGAGGGGAGACGAGAAAGAGGGGAGAAGAGAAAGAGGGGAGAAGGGAAAGAGGGGAGACAGGAAAAGGAAAAAAGAATGGGACTTTTCAAGAAGCTGCGAGAGGTATGGCAGGAGATGGGAGAGGTATGGCAGGAGATGGGAGAGGTATGGCAGGAGATGGGAGAGGTATGGCAGGAGATGGGAGAGGTATGGCAGGAGATGGGAGAGGTATGGCAGGAGATGGGAGAGGTATGGCAGGAGATGGGAGAGGTATGGCAGGAGATGGGAGAGGTACGGCGAGAAATGGGTGAAATGCGGCGGGAGATGGGAGAGGCCCGGTGGGTGTGGGAGATGGGAGAGGTACGGCGGGAGCCACGTGTAAAGACATCACAAGACTTGAGTGTAGCTGGAGCGGACAGAGTGAGGGTGAGCGAACGATGGTGAGAGTGATGGTGAGAGTGACCAAGGAAGGAGAAGATAGAGAGGTATATTGAGGTCACGTTTGGAAAAACTCAAGAGTGGAGCAATGGAAAGGAATGGATGGAGGTCGTACCGAGGAAGGAGAAGATAGAGAGGTAGCCGAACCTGTGGCAGGGAGGGAGGGATGAGAGCAACACAACAGGGGAAACACAAGAGGGCGGATTGGCACCAAACTCCGCAAGGCTGTGTAAAGCGAACTATGAAGGGACTCCACAAGACTCCCAGCCAATGAAGTAACCACAGCATCCCACCAGAGGGCGTGCTGAAACAGCTCGTGCAGCTTCCCTTGGAACTCTGGGTCCTGGTTTGAGGCTATACTTAATAGGTCAACCCAGCCTGACCAACCCACGAGACGGTGCTGCTGCAATTGAGGTGAGATGAACCCACCAGAGGGCGTGCTGAAACAGCTCATGCAGCTTCCCTTGGAAGTCGAAGTGCTGCTTTGATTTGACTTGAAACACACAAGGTACGCACCCTCCGGCCAATCAAGCAAGCACAGCAATCCACCAGAGAGCAGCAACCCACCAGAGAGCAGCAACCCACCAGAGAGCAGCAACCCACCAGAGAGCAGCAACCCACCAGAGGGCGTGCTGAAACAGCTCATGCAGCTTCCCTTGGAACTCAAAGTTCTGGCGGCACTCAAGCAACACCGTGATGAGCCCCGTGGCTTTGATTCAACTCGTGACAGACACACAATACACCCATTCATCAGCCATTGAAGCTAGCACAGCAACCCAGCAGACCAGAGAGCAGCAACTCACCAGAGGGCGTGCTGAAACAGCTCATGCAGCTTCCCTTGAAACTCGAAGTTCTGGCGGCACTCGAGAAACACCGTGATGAGCCCCGTGGCTAGAGTCATGCTGAGAAACACCGCCCACATGGAGGGCGTGAAGGGCGCGAGTGCCATCCACCAGCTGCTGGAGGGCGGCACGTACGCGATCACACTCACTGCTGATGCCTGGGAGGGGTGGAGAGGGATTGGAGAGGGATTGGAGAGGGATTGGAGAGGGATTGGAGGGGGATTGGAGAGGGATTGGAGAGGGATTGGAGAGGGATTGGAGGGGGATTGGAGAGGGATTGGAGAGGGATTGGAGGGGGTTGGAGGAGGGTGAAGCGGGTGGGCTTTAGGATCTTGCAATTTAATTTCTACGGCTAAGGCTCCACTGTCACAAGAAGTATGGAGACACGGCAGCATGAGCAATGCACCGTGCAGGGCTGTGAGAAATAAAGGCTAGAGTGTGAGCAACGAACCATGAAGGGCTGTGAGAAATAAAGATCACAGCGTGAGCAAAGCAACGAACCATGAAGGGCTGTGTGAAATCCACCAGCTTGCTCCGCGCCTGCGTCACCGAGATGTCACCAATGGCCCCGTCAAACTTCTGCCACCCACAATCCACAGATGCAGCAAAGCAAAGCAGACCAAATGGATGTGAGCTAAGAACAGAACAAAAACTCAGTTCGCACTTCCTTACACAAAAATAAGACCAGATGGATGGATCGACTTGATTGAGCATGCTGTCGCATGGCACATGATGACCCTCGCCACCGCTTTTGGGAATCCTCCAGAGGACCCTTAACACAAAATGCGACCCAAAAGGCGACCCTTAACACAAAAGGCGACCCTTAACACAAAAGGCGACCCAAAAGGCGACCCTTAACACAAAAGGCGACCCAAAAGGCGACCCTTAACACAAAAGGCGACCCAAAAGGCGACCCTTAACACAAAAGGCGACCCTTAACACAAAAGGCGACCCAAAAGGCGACCCTTAACACAAAAGGCGACCCAAAAGGCGACCCTTAACACAAAAGGCGACCCAAAAGGCGACCCTTAACACAAAAGGCGACCCAAAAGGCGACCCTTAACACAAAAGGCGACCCAAAAGGCGACCCTTAACACAAAAGGCGACCCTTAACACAAAAGGCGACCCAAAAGGCGACCCTTAACACAAAAGGCGACCCTTAACACAAAAGGCGACCCTTAACACAAAAGGCGACCCAAAAGGCGACCCTGAACACAAAAGGCGACCCAAAAGGCGACCCTTAACACAAAAGGCGACCCAAAAGGCGACCCGGAGGACCATTCCCTCGCCTGCAACTGCCTGCAGCATGCCGTCGTATCGCATCGGGGCGTTCCCACCTCTTTCGAGAATTCTCTAAAGCAACACCAAGGTAAAGATACTGCGTAATTCGTGCAACGGTACGGTTAAAAATATATATATATATATCTCACCGACCAATCCAGCCCTCGCAACCCTAAACCCTCAACCCCTCCTTTTCCTTGACCCGCCCCTACCTCATCGGCCACGGCCTGCAGCATGTCATCGTATCCCACTGGAGCGTCAGCACCCCTAAACCCTCAACCTCGAAACCCTCAACCCTAGACCCGTCATTACCTCATCGGCCACGGCCTGCAGCATGTCATCGTATCCCACTGGAGCGTCAGCACCACCGCCGTCGTCCCCTACAAACGGCACGAGCTCGTAATCCGCTTGGTACGGCAGCTTGCTGAGGGCCAGACGCAGCAACTCCACGGTGAAACCCGAGAATGAGTATGATGAGGAGGAGGAGGTCTCGCTTGTAGGTGAGGAGGTGGTGGAGCGGGTGATGTTGACGAACTGCTGGAAGCCTTTCTTGTAGGGCACGGCTAGCAGCAGCTTGCGGCGCGGGAAGGCACCTGAGGGGGCCTGTTGGCGAAGTAGGCAAGAGGTGGGGAATTGGGAAGAGGGTGAATGGGAGAGAGAGGGGATGGGTGGAGGAGTGAGTGCGAGACGGTCGAGAGTAACAGAGAACAGAGGAAGAGAGGATAGGAAAGTGAGGGAAGTATGGGTGGAATGGAGAAGGGAAACAGAAACTTGGAGCAAGGTGGAGAAAGACAAGCAGGTGAGGAGGGGAGGAGGGTGATGCACACAAAAGGAGGGAGGGAACGCCAAGAGAAGGGTGAGAAGGAGGGAGGGAAGGAAGTAGGGGGAAGGAAAGGAGGGAGGAAGGGAGGGAGGCACCTTCGTAGTGTTGCCTGGGAAGGTGATGTTGAGCATGCGTGATGTGCCGTTCATGGGAGGTAGCTGCACGCACACAGCACAGCACAGCACAGCACAGCACAGCACAGCACAGCACAGCACAGCACAGCACAGCACAGCACACATGGATGGCATGTGATGTGACCAGTCGCAAAGGTGGAATCAGCCTGTTGCTTAGCACATCAGGTCTTACATGGCATATAAAATATATGATGTTCCTGTAAGAAAACTATCAAGCGGTGGCGTACATCAAGGGAGGGCGTGAGGAGCAGAGAGGAGGTCCAGAAGCCAACTGGCACGGCGGTGCCTTTTGAGAGGCCTCTCAAAAGCTCGGACGGTCCATATTCCTTTTTATCATTCTCACAAAGCTCTCACACACACAAAGAAGGCGTGCGTACATCAAGGGAGGGCGTGAGGAGAAGCGAGGAGGTCCAGAAGCCGACTGGCACGGCGGTGCCGTTGATCACGTTGAGAATGCGCGTCACGTTGGACTGCAGGTCGCCGTGCGCGTTGAGGGAGATCCTGGTGAGGACAGGGATTGGTGGGGTGGGGTGGGAGGGAAGGCGAGGAGGGGGAGGGTTGCGCACGTTGAGAATGCGGGTCACGTTGGACTGCAGGTCGTCGTGCGTGTTGAGCGAGATCCTGGCAATTGTGTGGGAAGGATGGGGAGGATGGGCATAGTACAACAGTACAGACCCCGGGCCAGAAGGGGTTCCGTTCCCTTACTGCTTCGATCGTTTTCTTCCGGATTTTGATTCTATCACGTTACGAGCTTGGATCACATCCTCCCTCACCTGCCCCTGACCCTATCGAATGAGGTGACTTTTGAGTCGACTCAAAAGTCACCTCTTTGCCCCTGACCCTATCGAATGACGCTGACAGCATGCTATATGGCGGGTTAGACAACATGGGTCCCTCCCACCCTCTGCTTGAGCTTTCCTTACCTGCCCCGGACCCCATCGAACGTGGCTGACAGCATGGCTTCGCGAAGCAAGGGGCCCACTGCACACGTGAACGAGCAACGAGAGAGGAGTTGTGGAGCAGAGAAAGGCAGGGGAGACAAGGAGGAAGGTAAGGAGAGGAGTAGAACATGCAAGACAAGGAGAGGAGTGGAACACGCGAGGCAAGGAGAGGAGGCAACAGGCAACAGGCAACAGGGGAGCATGCAAGCCTGTTTCTCAGAGCACACTCCTGCCTGACCCCATCAAGGGTGGCTGCAGCATGAGGCTGCAGCATGGGGATGCAGCACTGACCTCGCACAATGATCAATGGTAGCTCGCAAGTGATCGGTGGCTTTTGAGCCGGCTCTAAAGTCAGCAAGGGGTGGGTGGGTCCCTCGTGCTGTGCTGACTACTAAGTGTGCGACCTGACTTTTAGTCAGCACAGCACAGCACTGCACAGCACGACTGCGCGAACTCTCCACTCAGATTGTGACCTCTCCAAAGCTAGTTATTGAGAATCTTCAAGAGCCAACTTGTCTCACCTAAGCCCCGCTGACGGTGCACTCACCCAAGCTGCGCTTCACTGCACGCAGCTGCCGGGGAAGCTCCCTCGTCACTGTGCCTCTATAGTCCGTTTGCTGGGAGACAGAGCCTCAGCAGCACCAGCGCCAGTACCAGTGCCAGTGGCACCATTGCTTTTGAGACGTATCAAAGACGACTCACCCAAGCTGCGCTTCACTCCACGCAGCTGCCGGGGAAGCTCCCTCTTCACTGTGCCCCTGTAGTCCGTCTGCAGAGTGGGAGACGAAGCCTCAGCACCATCACCAGCGCCAGTGGCGCCATTGCAACCCGCACCATTAGAGCCTTGCGTGCCTGCAGCAGCAGCTGCAGCACCAGAGGCGCCAGCAGCAGCACCACCAGCACTGGCAGCACCAGCAGCAGCAGCGGCGGCGGCGGCGGCGCGGGCGCGCACCGTTCCCGGCCAGAGGGGTGAGGTTATGGCAGGCGGGGGTGCATGGGGCGGGAGTGGGTGAGAGGGGGGTGATAGCGGCGGGTGTGGGTGATGTATGGGTGAATGAGAAGGGAGTGATTGAGAAGGGGGTGATAGAGGCGGGTGTGGGCGATGTATGTGTGAGTGGGAAGGGGATGAAGGGTCAGCATTGCACTGTGTGAGGCTGCCACTGCTGCCGCTGCTGCCGCTGCTGCTTCTGCTGCTGCTGGTGGTGCTGCTGCTGGTGGTGCTGCCAGTGGCGGCAGTGCTGCCATTTCCATAGAGCAGCGAGTGCAGCCCCCAGGCTATGAGGTACGTGGCGTCGTATGCTGCTAGCGTGTACGACTTGGGCTCCTGGAGGGGAAGGGAGGGAGGCGAGGGAGAGGAGGGAGAGGAGGGAGAGGAGGGAGAATAGGGAGAGGAGGGAGAGGAGGGAGAGGAGGGAGAGGAGGGAGAGGAGGGAGAGGAGGGAGAGGAGGGAGAGGAGGGAGAGAACGGAGAGGAGGGGAAGGAAAGAAAGGCAGCTTGAAGCTGAGAGAGCTCGCTTTCCCCACTGGAAGCTCCTGGTAATGCCTTAGAGCAGGGAGGAGAGATGGCGGGGTAAGAGGTGTAACAGGCCGACAGGGTGCAGGACTGACTGACTGACTGACTGACTGACTGACTGACTGACTGACTGACTGAAAAAGGGACCCACGAAATGGCTTTCACTATTTGCTGGAAAAGACGTCGAGACGAGCTCACCTCTTTGCTGGCGTTGGGGAAGCGTATGGGGTTCAGATTGGCCCAGTTCTCCCGAAACGAGGTGAGACGCGGCGATGGAGGGAGGTAGGTCGACGTGATCACCATGCCCTGGCGGGACGGATGGGTGTGAGGGGAGTGACAGGCGTGTGCATGTGTTGAGAGGGGTACGAGAAGAATGAGAGGGGTGCGAGGTGAGACGCGGCGATGGAGGGAGGTAGGTCGAGGTGATCACCATGCCCTGGTGGTGGCATGGATGGGTGTGAGGGGAGTGAGAGACGTGCGTGTGGGTTGAGAGGGCTATGAGAAGAATGAGAGGGGTACGAGGTGAGACGCAGAGATAGGGAGGTAGGTCGAGGTGATGACCATGCCCTGGTGGGGATGGGTGTGAGTGAGGGGAGTGACAAGCGTGTGTGTGAGTTGAGAGGGGGGTGTGAGGGGAGAAAGAGGGACATGAGGGGATTGAAGACGGCCAGGGGAAGCGAAATCGGGCTGGGGATTAATAAGAGCATCTACACTGTACAGGCCCCACTGCCTCAGGCCCCATTGCCTCAGGCCCCATTGCCTCAGACAGACCCAACCCACGCCCCGCCGCACCTCGACATTCTGCAGCATGGTGGAATTGACAAGTGCCCCCCCTTCCGATGCCACCCACACCGAGTTCTTCCCCACCAGCTGCATCTGATTCGCTGCATGCATGTGATGTGACAGGCGGGGACCGTGGCAGGAGGGGGGGACGTGGAAGGAGGAAGGTGGGAACGTGACACGTAATTATGAGTGCCGCTCCTTCTGATGCCATGCCACCCACCCGCCCCATCTGATGCCATTTTTATGCCATGCCATGCCATGCCACCCACACCGAGTTCCTCCCCACCAGCTGCATCCGATTCGCTGCATGCATGAGACAGGCGGGAACGTGCAGCAGGAGGAAGGAAGGGATGTGTTTAATCGTTGAAGTGAGTCGGTCCTATGAAAGCCATAGACCGAATGATCGAATAGCCGTAGACTGAAGTTCTAAGCCAGCCTACCAGCAGAGAAGATGACAGCGCAGAGGGCAGCAGCAGCGTGCACCACGAACACCGCCGGATCCAGCCTCTCCACCGCCGCCAGCGCTGCTGCCTGCTGTCCTTTGAGTCGACTCACGGGGGCTGCACCAGGTGCGTTTGGGATCGACTCACAGCAGTAGAGGCAGCAGCAGAGGGCAGCAGAGGCAGCAGCAGCAACAGAGGGCAGCAGAGGCAGTTGCAGCAACAGAGGGCAGCATTAGCACCAGTGCGCCTACCAGCAGAGAAGATGACAGCGCAGAGGGCAGCAGCAGCATGCACCACAAAGACCGCCGGATCCAGCCTCTCCACTGCCGCCAACGCTGCTGCCTGCTGTCCTTTGAGTCGACTCACGAGGGCAGCAGCGAGTGTGCTTTGGGTCGACTCACAGAGTAGAGGCAGCAGCAGCAGAGGGCAGTAGCAGCAGCAGCAGCAGCAGCAGCAGCAGCAGCAGCAGCAGCAGCAGCAGCAGCAGCAGCAGAGGGCAGCAGAGGAAGAACTGGGCACAGCAGAGGGTAGCAGTGCGCCTACCAGCAGAGAAGATGACAGCGCAGAGGGCAGCAGCGGCATGCACCACAAACACCGCCGGATCCAGCCTCTCCACCGCCGCCAGCGCTGCTGCTGTGTCCGCCACCGACCATGTCGTCTTGATCGGCACACGTGTCGCGATCCTGACCTTCCATTGCTGGGATGAGATAACCAGAGTTTGGGAAGAGGAGAACAAGAGCACAAGCAGCGAATGATGCATGCGGCAGCAGCCTGGGATGATGAGAAAGGGAATAACAAATCACATGAATAAGGGAGAAAGACCGCAACAGACGCGCAAGATTAGGAGGTGGGGAGTATAATCTGCCTTTAAGCAGGAACATGCTTCTAAATTGTGACAGTGAATCTTTCATTAGTCAGACCGGCTCAGAGTTCTGGAGTGGTTTACGGGGGGGGCGGGAAAAGGGAGTACCTCCTGTACAGAGAGATAGCCGTTGAGCGACGCGATGCCATTGCGGCCGAAGCGGTTGTCGCTGTGAATGACGATCACCTCACTCCACTTGTTGAACGCCAGGAACTCTGCAAAAGGGGTAAAGGAGGGCAGAGGAGGACGGATGATGAGCAAGAGAAGGGTCATGGACAGATGAATGACAATCACCCCGCTCCACTAGTTGAATTCTGCAGGGGAACTCTATGGGACAGAGTTCCACTAGAAAAATGGGTGAACTCTGTCCCACAGGGGAACTCTGCAGGAAAATGGGGCAAAGGTGGACGCTTGAGAGGAAGCGAAGGGTCGTGCAAAGATGTGCACCATATTCCGGCTTATAGGCTACATAAGTCAGTCACCCCATGCTTTGCAGGCCACATCAACATGCCACCCGCATCGCAAGTTGCACTACTACCACCAACAACCACCACCACCACCACCACCACCACCACCACCTGCTCGCTTGATGCTACAATCACTTCTGTTAAAGTCACTTCCGTTACAATGATCACCTGCAATGGCGCGCATGTCCATGCCGTCGTTGTGAATGGTGCGCATGAAGTACAGTACAGCCGCAATCAGCCACACGCATCACCTCATCTCATCTGCACAGCACGTGACACCATGTCTTACCTGCAATGGTGCGCATGAAGTACGGCCGGTCGCCTCACCGCTCACTATCAGCTGCACACACCACATCACCTCATCTCATCTGCACAGCACGTGCCAGTGTGCCACCATGTCTTACCTGCGATGGCGCGCATGTCCATGCCGTCGTTGTGAATGGTGCGCATGAAGTACGGCCGGTCGCCGCCCGCTGTCAGCCGCACGTCCGTGGCGGACGGCGACACAAAGGGGATCTGGGCGGCGGAGACAGCAAGGAGGGAGGTTGAAACGAAAGGAGTGGTGAAGGGTACAGCGGAGTGGGAAAGGGTACAACGGAGTTGGAAAGGGTCGACGGGTTGGGGGTGGAAGCGGCGGGTCAGGGAGTGAGCGAGCAAAAAGCTAGTGGCTCTGGGTTGGGGCAACACAGTGGGGACGTGGGGTGGCGGTTGGGAGTTCACTTAGCAGGTTGCAGCAAGTGAATGCAATAAGACTCTCCTCTGCCTTTTCCCCTCCCCTCCCCTCCCACCCATGTCTGCCTACCCGCCCACCTGAGCCCCCATCTATCCGTCCCTGCCCACCTGCGCGAACGACGCCGGCGGGCTGACCAAAGCGGCCTGGTCCGATTTGGGGGAACCCTCACAGCACCCCCTGACCCCCCTCTCCCCCCACAGCACCCCTGACCCCCCTCTCCCCCCACAGCACCCCCTGACCCCCCTCTCCCCCCACAGCACCCCCTGACCCCCCTCTCCCCCCACAGCACCCCCTGACCCCCCTCTCCCCCCACAGCACCCCCTGACCCCCCTCTCCCCCCACAGCACCCCCTGACCCCCCTCTCCCCACACAGCACCCCCTGACCCCCCTCTCCCCACACAGCACCCCCTGACCCTCATTTTTCTCCCTCCCTGCCCACCTGCGCGAACGACGCCAGCGGGCTGACCAAAGCGGCCTGGTCTGAGTTGCGCGGCCCCACCACCGCCACGGGCATAGGATCCATCGAGGCCAGCTGGAGCGCTGGGGGGAGCGAAAAGGAGAGAGAGGCGGGGGTTGGGGGTGGGGAGTGGGGGGGTGGGGGACAGAAGGTGGGGAGAGAGGGGAGGGAAGGGCAGGGTGGGGTGGGTGAGGGAGGGGTTGAGCGGAAGGGCAGGGTGGGAGGAGATGGGAGGGGAAAAGGCAGAGGAGGTTATACTCGTTTACATCTGTCAGTCCCATCAATCAATCCCATCCGTCAATCTCATCCGTCAATCCCATCCGTCAATCCCATCCGTCAATCCCATCAAACATTCCCATCCGTCAATCCCATCAGTCAATCCCATCCCATCAGTTAATCCCATCCGTCAATCCCATCCGTCCCTCCCATCCGTCACTCCCATCCGTCAATCCTCATCCGCTTCGCACCTGCCATCTGCCCCGCGACGGGCTGCGTGGTGTAGTTGAGCGGCGCGAGCAGCAGCGTGTGGTTCGGCAGCAGAGACTTCGACAAATTGATCTCACCCACCGCTAGAGTCACAGCTGGAGAGGAAGGAGGGATTGGGAAGGGGACCGGGGAGGACGGCGTGGGGGGGAAAACAGCGTGAGGAGGGGCGTGAAGGGGAGGATAGCGTGAGGGATAGAACTAAGCATTATAGCGATGTAACACCTTATATTGGACTATTCCACCAAACTCCCCCTTGGTATTACCGGCAAGCATGTGAACGCTGTCGGGGGTGAGATCCACAGGCACAAGGCAGCCAATCGTGATCGACCGCGACGCGGCTAGGTCCGACAAAACAGGTTGGGACGAAACCGAAGAAGCAGCTTCGTTCGTCGCGCGCAGCGATTGTCGCGAGGGTGCTGCAACCGGGGAGACTCGTTGCGAAGGAATTTTGCCATCGAGTGGTAACAGCGTCGTTGACGAATCGGCTTGGCGGTGTTGGTAGTGCAAGGCTCCGTGAAACCTAAATTGCGGATGAACCGTCGACGAAGAATTTGACGCTTCCTCGACTGCTAGTCGAGATGCGCGCCGAGCTTCGTGCTGGGAACTCCGAGAAGTCTGGGAAATTTGGAGATTCTGGAGATTTAGGGAACTCCTGTAAATGCTTGACCGGCGAGCATCGCCGACGTTCCTCCTCTCGGCATTGTCACGGCTTCCGAGGGGTTCGAAGCTCCAGTCACCGCTCCTCACAAGATTTCTTCCTCCCACCGCCGTATCCACGACATCTGCTCTCACGGTCGTCCGTAAAACTGCCCACTGGCACGTCAGCAACAGTACCAACCACGTCATCGTGAGCGCGCCGACATTCCAGCGGGTTCCGTGAAAAAATGGGAAGCTGTTCGCAGCGCGCCGAGCCTTTGAGGTCCGGACAGAGCCGCAACGTCGACACAACAACTCATTTTCTATACTACTACTACAGCTACTACTACTGCTACTACTTCTGCTACTACTATGAGTATCGCTTAGAGGAAACCTAATCTCCGTTACTGCAACAGTAGTACGGAACATATTCTCCGACTGTGTACTGATAATTCTGGTAGTAGGTGTAATGTCTAATATGTTACAAAATAGCTTAGAAATCGTACTGCTTGTAGTGGTCGCAGGTACATTGCTACAGATATCGCGATCCTTCAAAGCACCGAACTCGACCGGGGATCTAGAATCGGAGCCGCGCGACGAATGGTGCGAGTATATTGACGGCGATTCGGAGCATCGTATTTGCGATTCGGGGTGTAACGGCGATTCCAAACCTAACGACTGATCCTCCTCACGCCGGCCGAGGAACTCGGGGTTCACTGGTGGATGAAGCCGCATTCGACGGTGACTCGACGACGGGGGGAACCGCGAGTCGTTTGAGGTCGCCACAGCGGGCCAGTCGCCATCGACGACTCGCCGATCATCGACGACTCGGTCGCCAGAGGCCGCGACTCGGTCGCCATAGCCGTCGTCATCGACGTGATGACGATGACCGCCGTGATGTAGCGAACCCATTGCGATCATTGCGGCATCTGCGGCGAGTCCTGCGACCTGTGAGAACGGCGTGCCGACTGAGGTCGTCTGAGTATTAATATTGAACCCTACACGCTTTTTCCAGACCCTGCGAGAGTCTACTTTCCGTCGTCGTAACAAACTGGCGGCAGCGCCGGTGTCGTTATTGCTGTGGTCGTGAGTCCTCGTCTCTGCCATTGTCGCCGGGTTGGTATTTGGCGTAAGTACAGAAGCTCTTTAAAAAATGGTAACGAATACAGCGAGGTCGTCATTGCACAGTGAAAGGGAACATTCAAATCGAGATGCATGTGAGAAACCTGTTTGGGGGACTTTTGAATGGAGCGTGGAACTATGAGACTGCATGCAAGAAATCATCAAGGACAGTCACCGAACCACATACAGTACACACAAAAATTGTTTCACGGCTGAAGTTGTGTACAGGCTCAGCAGTAAAACGGACAGCCTGTGGCTGATGTTGTGAACAGAGGTGCAGAAGGAAGCGCCACAGCAGGTGCACCAAAGGTGGGGTGAATGCCCTTAGGAACGAGTACGGTCAACCCGGGACATATATTTTCCAGGATGTGCTACAATGATACTCTGGCAGAACTTCGAGAGCTTACACTCAACCTGGGTTTGGAATCTATGTAGTCACAATGAACCAAGTTCACTTCTGTAGGCACTCTTGTCAGGAGTACCATTACAATGGTTAAAGGCCAAAGTGGCCTGCTGGTTCCGGAGATCCGAAGCTTAGGGCAAAGTGTTTCTGAACTGACATCTGTATTTTAATTAATTAATAGTTCATTAGCCAGAGGCATGCACGGAAACAAAATTTGTAGTCAGTCTCTGGATTCTGGAACACTCTCACGTCATGAATGCACCCACCACCACACACAGCATGGACATCTCTGTTGTGCAAGCGGACCTGTACTGTATGTGTTGCAACAGTTCCGAAAAACTGTTGCAACCGTGTGATATTCTCATCTCCTACCTACTGACCGAACCGAACCGAACATCAAGTCGATACTATGGGAAGGACAAAAAGATTCTGGGATTTTGAGATCACAGCCATCGTCTCACCCATCACCTCCAATATTCATGCTTTCGTCGTTGGCTTCACGTTTTATGGTGGTGGTGAGGTGATGCTTTTTCATAATGGTGCAAAGCTTTTCGGAACTGCGAGCGATGGAGCAAAGCTTCGAGCGATGGTGCAACCTGCGAGCGATGCGACCGTCGCGGAGGAACACAGTGCTGTGGTGGTGTGGTGTGCTGTCATGTCATCTCAACCGTGACGCGAAAAAACAAAATGTGGGGATCTGCTCCTGAAACTTGTCTCTGCCATCATTTGTGGGTTTTGCTGGTTGGTCTTTTGCGAGGGGAGATGCTTTGCTGGCAGTAACGTTGACAGGACTGTCAAGTGGAATGTGTGTCCCTCCCAGGATGTCCGTGGTCATGGTGTAATCGTTTTCCAGCGACACCCTAAACCTCAAGGCATTATCAAACAACCCCCATAAGAGGGAATCGGAATGACATTGTCAGCAGAACCCCACGCTGTGACAACAGCGCATGGGAGTTACGACTGTATGGAGTCTGAAGTAACCTTTTCATAATTGAAATCGTCCCCACAACCTCGGTTGAAAATTCACTAGGAATAGTTGCTGAAATTACTGCCGGCACCTGTGTATTTTTGTGTACGAAACAAATCTTGTGGGTTATTTGCTGCCTGCTGTATATGGCTATTTCCCGATATTTTTAGAGTAGGGGTTTCCCTAGATGGCAAGTCCTCCTCTTTCCACCCTCGACACCAGGGTAACACCAAAGGTGGCCATCCCTGTCCTACGACCTCTCTTTCCACCCACTCAAAGCACTTGCCCCCTCCCACCAGATTCAGGAAATCCTCGGGGTGCAGTGCATGCATTCGTGACTCCAATCCAACCTCTCCATTACTTTAAAAGTCTCCAAAGTCCCACAATAATTGCGCTTAAAGATGCTGCAAGCAACCAATCTCCCGGGGCACAGCGCCACATAACCAAATCATCATAACATCGAAGAGTGCCAGTTACAACTGTTTACCGGATGCACACAACACTTGTCATTCAATGCAGCCCGTGCCCGAACAATAGCTGTTTGTACGGTGAAACTACAGTAACAGAACGAACTCGCCTCGTCACCATCTTGATTGCGTGTGGCTGGTTGGACGGATCGAGTCATGAAAACGTGGGGCCGCAAATGCCGCACGCATGAGTCCGACTGACTGACCGAGTTCTCTCATCAATGAAATACTGTACACCAATTGTTGAAACAACAAAATACACGTGGCACTGAAGTTCAGTTGTTCACTGAAAAGTCATCTGAGAGCGTGGTACACCCAAGCAAAGATCGCTGCATTTTGAGGATCACGTCGGTGATCCTTGCGGAACAGTGTCCCACCTACCACAGTACAGTGATCACTGTGTCAGGTGGTGTACCAACAGAGGTGGGATCGGGAACATGTGTAGTCAATGCTACACAATCTTTGAGATGTCCGTAGGATCATCGTGACTGCCAATCTCTTGGTGATCTTTGCAACTCTGTACCAAAGACACGGTGATCCTTGTTGACGAAAAACATTTCTTTCGCAATCAAGTCACACATCTGAAAGGAAGTCGCATCAAATCAAAACATTTCGAAAATGAAAATTTCACCAATGAGGTTGTTTCGTCTCAGTATATTACACGGCTAACATATGCACGCGAAGTATCAACGTTCGTGACTCGTTGCGATGTCGCCTGGTCGCAGAGGATCACCAATGCAAAATTGGAGATGGTACATCAACGGGGATCGTTATGTGCCCACAAAATTTGTTGTTTTGCTACCAATGATCCTACGATTGGGGTAACGGTGATCTCAGCTAAGTGATCCTTGATAATGCGTCAGGTGTACCCCGCTCTGAGGCACGCCAAGGCAACCGGCTGAAACGCGGCAAGCCCAATCGTTTGAATTTGAATACAGATGATGCTCGTTTGAGAAGACAAATGTAGCCTTGAGTAGGAGGCTTATAAGTGATACTGTGCATTTCGCCAGCTTCGTCAACGTCTCAGCTAGCAAAAGAGTGAATATAAATTCCTCAAATGTTACACGCTGACAGTTGACGTCGGTCTCTTCATTACCATTGGTTCAACACAATTGCATTGACAGTTGACTTCGGTCAGTATTCGTTACCATTGGTTAATCGTCACTGCAACTTGCTCGAGGGGCTTGTAAACTGGGTGCAACTGGCTAGCCCAAAAAACGCGCGTGCTGACTTTCTGTCGCGTGCAGGGCAAATTCGCGCGCAGGGGTTGAGCATCACTGTGGTTTGAGCAAATGAGAGCAAAGCAAACCATGGCTGCGGTTGAGATTTGCGGTTGCCTTGGCTTGCCCACCATTGCCTCCCTGAGAGGGATCTGCAGACACCGAATGCGTACCGGTACAACTGATTTGGCGAGGCTCGCAAAATATATTGCAGATTTGGCTCTCGTTACTCGTCGCTGATTCTACCACATGGATTGGTTTCTGACACGAGCTTTCGGAATGATGAGGAGGGTGACAATATTACCCTCAACATAACGAAGCAACCAGTACGTCACGCTAGAACATGTGACGTATATTTCTTTATCCGTAAAGTAATGCATTGTTTTATCTCATCTACAAAGACGACTTGTGGGAAAAATGGGTGTGCTAGTTGTCATAAGATGTATCCTCACGGAAGTTGCGGCTTTATGCATCAAATATCGCTGAATTCTGGATGCATGCCAGATACCAGCCACTTCATTCACCATGGTTTGCATTACCGTCATGCCCCGGATATACCCCCAGGTGGGGGTATAAAAAAACATGGACAAATGATGGGTGGGCTTATAATGTGGATTTTTTTATAACCCCATGGGTGAAATAAATGACACTTAGAGAATTATGATTTTAATGTAGATCTCAGCCTTGCTGTTTCAATCGAGACTACCACAAAACAGTTCGCTTCGAAATTCACCGAGAATCTGCCACCCTTGCGAAAATCCCTGCCATCAAGTGCTGAAATGTTGCTAACACGTGCGCGCCTGTGGCAATTTCGCCAGGCGGGCCAGGGAAGACTTCGCCAGGTACGTCAGCGACGATTGCTCATGACGCGTTAGTGGCGAAATCACTAGGAAAACACAGATTTTAGTAAAATTTCATAGGGTGCGCTTATACGAAGATGATCCAAATTTAGGGTGGGGTTATAATCGACACCCGGCTATAAGCCCACTGGACGATTATAAGCCCATGGGTGTAACATAGGCCTGGGGGTATATCCGGGGCATGACGGTATCTTGCTGTCACTGTACAACTTATAATAATCAGATTTCGGTAATCGTTGATCATTAACTGCAACCATGACCAGGTCCAGGGAAGGGCAATGTTCGTATATAGGATAGCATGTGTCATCTTTGAAGTCAAAACAAAAACACGGTCATATGTCAGAAATACCATTTACCATCTTGCCCCCTTCTGCATAGCACAGCACACAGCATGGCATAGCACACGGCATGGCAACGCACACAGCACGGCACATCATCAGTGTCAAACATATTTCATTGCCTCCACAACCCTTTCATGGCGTTGGGGGGAGCAGACACAGAGAGAAGATTTAGTTCAAATCGGCACAATGCAGTGGCATCGGCGCCATAGCGCTCATACCAAGCAGCGCTGATCCGCTCTTACTATTATTGTCAACAAATGTTGCTGCTACACTTGATTATTGCGGTACCTATGAGCATCCTGCTCTCATGCAACATGAGGCATCAGCGCCATAGGGCTCATCATGTGCCACCAAAGAGCGCTGATCCGCATTTACTATTATTGTCAACAAATGCAGTTGCTGCACTTGATTATTACCCATGAGCATCCTGCTCTCATGCAACATGAGGCATCAGCGCCATAGGGCTCATCATGTGCCACCAAACAGCGCTGATCCGCTTTTACTATTACTGTCAGCAAATGCAGTTGCTGCACTTGATTATTACCCATGAGCATCCTGCTCTCATGCAACATGTGGCATCAGCGCCATAGGGCTCATCATGTGCCACCAAACAGTGGCTTGCTCTCATGGGCCAGAGGGAGGAAAACAGAGAGAGAGGTGACAGAGGT
This sequence comes from Closterium sp. Naga37s-1, assembly GCA_947471745.1. Taxonomy (NCBI): domain Eukaryota; kingdom Viridiplantae; phylum Streptophyta; class Zygnematophyceae; order Desmidiales; family Closteriaceae; genus Closterium; species Closterium sp. Naga37s-1. The sequence goes on along the minus strand of CANJKZ010000187.1, from coordinate 79,457 downwards.
AGGAAAACAGAGAGAGAGGTGGCAGAGGCAGGAAAACAGAGCGAGAGGTGACAGAGGTAGGAAAACAGAGAGAGAGGTGACAAAGGTAGGAAAACAGAGTGAGAGGTGAGAGAGGTAGGAAAACAGAGAGAGAGGTGACAGAGGTAGGAAAACAGAGAGAGTGGTGACAGAGGGAGGACATATAGGGAGGAAAACAGAAAGAGAGAGGTGACAGAGGATAGAGCGAGGAAAACAGAGAGGTGACAGGGGGAGAATACAGAGGTAGGAGAACAGAGAGAGGGGTGATAAAGGGAGGAGAACAGAGAGAGAGGTGATAGAGGGAAGAGAACAGAGGGAGAGGTGACAGAGGGAGGATACAGGGGGAGGAAAATAGAGAGAGGGGGGGATACAGAGGGAGAAAAAAGAGAGAGAGGTGACAGAAGGAGAATACTGAGGTAGGAGAACAGAGAGAGAGGTGATAGAGGGAGGAAAACAGAGAGAGAGAGGTGACAGTGGGGGGATACAGAAGGAGGAAGAGAGAGAGAGAGAGGTGACTGAGGGAGGATACAGAGGTGGGAAAACAGTGAGAGATGTAACAGAGGAAGGATACAGAGGTGGGAAAACAGAGAGAGAGGTGACAGAGGGAGGCAAGCACCCCAACTTCACATGCCAGCAGTAGGAGCAGCAGACAGCCCACCCCCTTTCGGAAATACCATCCGCAGAAGTTGTGCTTTGTCGGGCGAGGTGTGGCAGTGGAAAATCGCTTCCAGCCCAAGACTCAAATCCCACCCCTGACGTAGCTAGAGCTGACGCGAACCAGAGCCGCCGGCCGGTCGGCTCTGACGGTGTCCATTAAGCTTCAAACGCCAGATTGGGAACCTGAGCACCGAGTGCCGTGCCGCGGAGATTCCACCCTCCACACCCCACCCCACAAGGCACATCCCCTGAGAATGCTGCCCCTCAGGAAGTGAACTCCCTGCTTGCTCCCATGCCCCTCACCCTCCCACCCCACACTTCACCCCCATGCCTGCGTACCTGTACCTACCAGAGCCATGCAGAGCGCCATGATGCTGAGGCTGCTGGGAAGTGGGGAGGGGGGGATTAGGGGAGGGCGGGACTCCACTGTGGTCCAGGCAGGGTGCTGCTGGGAGGGGTGGGGAAAAGGGAGCGAGGAGGAGGTGAGTGAGAGGGTGGACTCCACTCTCCCGCCCTTGCTCCAGTGCTCCCTCCTCAGCCTGCACGGGAGAGAGGGGGGAAGGAGAGAAAGAGAGGAGGGGATCAGATGACCATACCTTACCTGTTACCGTACCACACCTGATACCACACCTCCCCACAGCTACACCTAGCCTAGGCTGCCCTCTAGCCCTCTAGCCCCCCAGCCCCCACTGCTGCTACTGCTGCTGCCTTGGCCGCTTCTGCTGCTGCAACTGCTGCTGCCGATCTGCTACTCTGCTTCGCTGCTTCTGTTGCTGTAGTCTTCTCTTGATGCCAAGTGACCTGCTGGTGGGCAGAAATGGGAGGTGAGGGAGACGAGGGGAGGGGCAGGAGGAGCTGGTGAGTTGGCGTGAACAGAAACAGAAGAGCACTAGAGTGGAAAAGAACGAGAATGCAGAAATGAAGGGAGAGCTACTGCAGCAAGTGAACTTGAGAAGGGGAGAGGTGAGCTAAGGCGTGAGGGGCCAAACCCATCCCGATACTCTCCCTAGCAGCACCATTTGAGTCCGTTGCAGTGCTGCCTCCTCCCCATCCCCGTGGGTACCTGCAGGGCCACCAGGGGAGGGGCGTGCAGGAGTGGCGGTGTTGACACCCACGCCCCTCCCCCCCTCCACCTGCAATGGCCCCACGCAATAGTGAGTGACTGGTGGAGAGACGCGGGGTGAAGGAGGAGGATGCATGCATGAGAAGCGATCAGAAAAATCAGAGGGGAGGGGGCCACTGGTGCAGCCTCAGCTACAAGCCACATACCAAAGGGGGTTCATACCAAAGGGGGGTAAATACCAAAGGGGGGTAAATACCAAAGGGGGGTAAATACCAAAGGGGGGGTTAATACCGAAGGGGGGTTTATACCAAAGGGGGGTTTATACCAAAGGGGGGGTTATACCAAAGGTGGGTCTATACCAAAGGGGGGTTTGACTTGAGAGTATACCAGCTGTACCAGGAGGGGTTTACCAGAGAAAAAAGGACTGCGGCTTGAAGCTTTGGCTAGACTAGAGGCTTGTGCTTGAAGAGAGAAAACTGGAGATGCAGCAACGATCAACATGGGAAACAAAAAATTGCAGATGAGGAGAAGAACAGTAGAGCAGGGACTTAGCTGTGGGTAGGCTGGCTGGGGAGCCGCTGCTGTGCATTTCTTGTCCAGACACATACTCCCCCTCCTGCTGCCCTCCTGCTGCCCTCCTGCTGCCCTCCTGCTGCCCCCTTGCCCCCCTGCTACAGACTTCATTGCACTGGGCGCTGGCAGAACGGTGAGAGGGAGGGGATGGGAGGGAGACAAGGAGCAAGGGACAGCAGTGAGAATGGGGAGAAAAGCAGGAGAAGGCAGGGAGGGAGCAGGCAAGGGAAGTGAGTATGGGGAGGAGACCAAGCAGCAGCATGAATGAAGGTAACAGCAGACACAAAACCAACTTTGGCAGGGAGCGGAAAAGTCACTGACCTTGTTAAGGAGACCCATCCTGATACTCTCCCATCCCATCCCATCCCAGCCGAGTGGAGTACTGCCTTCCTCCCCTCCCACCACTGCCACCTGCACGGCCTCAGGGGAGGAGCGTTAGGGAGTGGCGGTGTTGGCCCCCACGCCCCTCCCCCCCTCCACCTGCAATGGCCCACGGAGAAATAGTGAGTGACTGGTGGAGAGGCGAGGGGATAAAGGAGGAGGGCGGATGCACAACAAGCAATCGGAAATACGAGAGGGGCTCAATGGTTCAGCCTCAGCTACAAGCCACACACCAAGGGGGGTTTTATACCAAAGGGGGGTTTACCTGCTATACCAGGGGGGATTACCCAAGAAAAACGGACTGTGGCCTGAAGCCTTGGCTCAACGAGAGGCTTGCACTTAAAGAGACGAGAAACAGCAGGTGCAGCGACGATGAATATGGAAAGCAAACGAACTCAAGACGGGAAACTGGGAGAAGGACAGCAGGGCAGGGACCTAGCTGTGTGAAGGTTGGGTGGAGAGCAGCTGCTGCCTGTGCATCCATGTCCCCCGCCACTGCCACTCCCGTGTGAGCGACCTGCTGGGAGGAGAGAGTTGCAGAGTGGGACAGGGAGAGGAAGGGAGGAGGGGACGGAGGTGGGGGAGAAGAGGACGGAGGTGTGAAGGGGGAGAGAGGAGTGGGAAGGGAAATGAGGAAGACGTGTGAGTAAAGCGAGAGCGAAGACTGGAGAGTGTGAGTGAACGATGTGCAGTGGATGAATGGACTGCTGCAGTGGATGAATGGATTGCTGCTGGAGTGGATAAATGGATTGCTGCTGGAGTGGATGAATGGATTGCTGCTGCAGTGGATGAATGGATTGCTGCTGGAGTGGATGAATGGATTGCTGCTGGAGTGGATGAATGGATTGCTGCAGTGGATGAATGGATTGCTGCTGCAGTGGATGAATGGATTGCTGCTGCAGTGGATGAATGGATTGCTGCAGTGGATGAATGGATTGCTGCAGTGGATGAATGGATTGCTGCAGTGGATGAATAAATTGCTGCAGTGGATGAATGGATTGCTGCTGGAGTGGCACACCAAGAGACCTCGTACCAGCTGAACCACACTGAATCTAATACCTGGGGCTTTACCAGAGATTTGTACCTGTTACCTTGGGGAGGGAGGCCTCTTGAGTGTGATAAAGCGCAGCAGGGAAAAGAGCACGGTGCATGGTGCAAGCAAGACACGAAATGCAACACAAGCGCAAGGGTTGGGAGTAGAGAGGCGGCGAGGGTACTTAGCTGTGGTGGGTTGAGTTTGGTGTTTGTGCACTCCATGTCCCACCCCATACTCTCCCTCCTGCTGCCCTCCTGCTGCCCATACTCTCCCTCCTGCTGCCCTCCTGCTGCCCTCCTGCTGCCCTCCTGCTGCCCTCCTGCTGCACTCGGCGCTGCGAGGGAGGGGGTGGGAGGGGCGCAGGGAGCAAGAGACAGCAGTGAGCCTGGGGAGAAGAGCAGGCAGACGCGTAAAGGTACGGAGGGAGCAAGAAAGTGAAATGAGAATAGGGAGAAGACCGAGCAGCAGCACGAGTGAAGGGAAGAGGCAAGAGGCTCACCTCGTTCAGGAGACCCAGACCCAACCCAATACTCTCCCATCCCATCCCAGCCGAGTGGAGTGCCTCCCCTCCCACCACTGCCACCTGCACGGCCACAAGGGGAGGGGTGCGGGGGAGTGTTGACCCCAAACGCCCCTCCCCTGCACCTGCAAGGCACACAAGCAGAGTTGATCAGTGGGCAATCGTGGGAAGGAAATACACTGTTCTGGCAGCTGGGATGAAAGGCAGGTAAGCGAGGGGAGGAGCCACTGGTGGAGGTACAGCCACAAGCCACAGACGTCAAGGGAACCTGAGGGGATGAACCTGAAGGTCTGTTAGGCTTAACCTGAGGGGGGCTGAACCTGAGGGGTTTAGCTAGAATAAGGGAAAGTCTGTGGCTTGTGAACCGGACAGCAACCAGTGGCCTGACTTCCAGAGATGAACAGACCATAGAAGCGAATGAAGGAGTGATTGAACGACGAGAGCAGTGAGCAGCACACAAGGGTGATTTCATGAAGGTACTTAGCTGGAAGTTGCAGCACCACCGAGAGCACTGGCTCCACATCCCTCCCCTCCCCTCCACATCCCCTCCGCTCCCCAGCTGCTCCAGCGCCCCCCCACACTCTCAGGTGTGCATGCCAGTTCCCCCATGTGGAGTGATCTGGTGGGGGGCAGACGGGGGGGCAGGGCAGGAGGCGAGTGAGTGGAGGTGTGAGAGATGCGGGAAAGCGAGGTGCAAGGGAATGATGCTAAGGGAAGAGCATGCGAGGGCATCTACAGAATCCAAAGCAGGAAGCGAATGCAGGAAGCGAGGAGCAAGGGAATGATGCTAAGGAAAGAGGAGGCAAGGGGCTCACCTTGAGAGGCCAACCCCACCCCGATACTCTCCCTCGTGGCAAGTCTTTCTCCCAGCCTTCCTCCCGTCGCCACCAGCACCTGCACGGCCACAGGGGAGGGGCGTGAGGGAGCGGCGGTGTTGACCCCACACCCCTCCACCTGTGACGCACATACAGAGATAGTTAGTGTGCAGCCATTGGAGGAAGCTAGACAGGCAACAGAGGGTTCAAACATAGGGCAAGTGAGGGAGGGGAGGGGCCACTGGGAATGACACAGCCACATGCCACAGACCTAGAGGGAACCTGAGGGGATAAACCTGCAGTAGGGGGGGTACCTGAGGGGGCTGTAAGGCTCAGGGAGGGCTGAACCTGAGGGGCTTACCGAGAGAAAAGAAAGGTCTGTGGCTTGTGAACCGGGCCCCAACCAGTGGTGAGGTTTGAAGGGACAAACAAACAACAGAAGCAAATGTGAAAATGAGCAGTGAGCGGCAAGCAAGGGTGTGCCCAGGAAGGAGAAGACACTTAGCTGGCAGATGAAAAGCCAATGGGGCCTGCTGTCTCCCCTCTCCTCTCCTCCCCTCCCCTGTCCGCCCCTCCCTTTTCCTCTCCTCCTGCTCCTGCTGCTCCTGCGCACCGCGCTTCTTCTGCTTCAGCAAGTGGTGCTGCCAGCGTGCATCTCAGCTCCCTCTGCTGCCCGCGGACTGATATGGAAGGGGGAGGACGGGACGGCAGGTCAGGGGGCGAATGAGTGAAAACGTGGCAAGGGCAAGTTTCAAAGAAGAGGCACGGGCGAAAGGGAGAACAGAGCACCCACAGACTCCCAAGCGGAAAGCAAATGCAAGGGCGAATGCAGCGGGGAAGACCAGGCAATGGGCTCACCTTGAGAGGCCACGCCCATCCCCATACTCTCCCTTGAGGCGGCGACTCCAGTCTGCTGCAGTGCTGCTGCCTCCCTCCCGTCCCCGCGAGCACCTGCACGGCCACAGGGGAGAGGCGTGAGGGAGCGTCGGTGTTGACCCCACGCCCCTCCCCTCCAGCAGTGAACACACATGGCAGCGGTGAGTGAGATGGAATGGCCACAAGTACAAGCACAGCCCATGGAAGAGACACTGCCAAGGGAGGAGGAGGAAAGGAGGGGCCACTGGTGAGGCACAGTCACAACCCACAGACTCCAAGGGAACCTGCAGTACCTGAGAGGGTCACCTGCACCTAAAGGGGTACCTGCACCTGAAGGGGTTACCTGAAGTGAAGGGGATTCTGTGGTATGTGAGGCGGGCCCAACCAGTGGCACTGTTTCAAGAAGAATGGCGAAAGCACATGTACAAAACAGACTGACAGCAAATGAAAACAACAGGCAAGGTTGAGGGCGCGGAGGAAGGGGCACTTAGCTGGTCATGTGAGAGCGAGCAGAAGGCAGCTGAAGCACCACGAGGCGACTCTCCTCCCAGCCTCCCGTGTGTGCACCTGCACGGCCACAGGGGAGAGGCGTGAGGGAGTGTCGGTGTTGACCCCACGCCCCTCCCCTCCACCAGCAAGGCACAGACACAGAGCAGCAGTGAGCGTGCATGGAATGGCCAGAAGCACAAGGGAAACACCAGAAGCTGCGAAATGAGGAAGAAGAGGGGCCACTGATGGAGGCACGGCCACACACCACAGACTCCAAGGGAACCTGAAAAGGTTACCTGCACCTGAGGGGGTACCTGCACCTGAGAGGGTACCTGCACCTGAGAGGGTACCTGCACCTGAGAGGGTTACCTGATCTAAGGGGGTCTGTGTCATGTGAGCCGGCCCAAACCAGTGGCACTGTTTCACGAAGAATGGCGAAAGCGCAAACATCAAACGAATGAAAATGAAAACAATGGAAGGTATGGGAGGAAGGGCCACTTAGCTGATGGCGTGAGAGCAGCAGGCAGTTGAAGCAGCATGGGCGGTTGAAGGAGCACAGGCAGCAGGCATGGCATGGCGTGTGCCACCCACTGCAGCTCGGCTCGTGCGCTGCTAAGAGAAGGGCTGCAGGGGGAGGGAGGGGCGGGAGGTAAGGTGACGGGGGTGGAAGGTAACGGGACGGGGAGGGAGGGGAGGAGGGGAGGAGCATTAACGAAAAGTTATCGGAGAAGGCGGCAGCAGCAGGGAAGGGAATGCATGCATGTGAGGTGAGACGGAGGAAGAGCGGAAGGAAGGCAACTGGTGGAGCAACCGTCACAAAGCCACACACCTACGAGATTTACCTGAGGGGAAATTTACCTGAAAAAAAAACCTGGGGGGGGCTTTACCTGCAGTAAGAAAGGCGTGTGTGCTGTACCGTGTGCTGCCACCAGTGGCTTCAATTTGATGAACAAATGAGGGAGAAGCGGAAAGGGGCATGATGTGGGATGCGAGGATGGGTGCACCAAGAAGCGAGCACTTATCTGACGACGTGGTTGCTTTCTGCTGCCGCCAGGTGCTTGCCACATGGGGGTGACGCTGATGCTGCCTCAGGTGCTTGCTTGCTTGCTGCCCCCCGTCCACCATCCACTACTCTTTGAAGCCGAGTGACCTGCACAGGAGAGCAGCGCGGAGGAAAGGAGGAGAGAGCAGCGTGAGGGAGCGGCGGTGTTGACCCCCTCACGCCCTTCCTCTCCAACTGCGTCGCAGTGCGCACGAGCAGCACTGGTGAGAGAGCGTGGGGGAAGGAGAGGAAGGGCAAGTGGCAGGTGAGAGGATTGACGGAGCACGGGGAGAGAGGGGAGGGGCCACCAGTTGGAGCACAGCCAGCACAAGCCACGGACCTCGAGGGGAAATGCCTAGGGGTGTACCTGGAGGGGCTGTCAGGCTTGAGGGGGGCTGAACCTGAGGGGGCTAAACCTGAGAGGGATACTTGCAGCAGAAGGTCTGTTGCTTGTGAAGCGGGCTCCAACCAGTGGCGAGAGTTTGAAGGAGAAACAACGGAAGCGCAGGTGAGCAAGCATGACTTGAGTTTAGGGATGGGAAGGTACTTATCTGAAGCCGACGCACTGCCGAGGGTGGGATTTGCCACCCTTGATCCGCGAGCTTGAGATAAGCCGCTCGCGAATGGCACTGTGCCACGAAATCGCCTGTGAAATGGATTTGCAAAATTGCTGCGCGCAGATGAGTCACGATTTTGAAACCGCAACGCGAGATGGATCCGCCAAGACGATTTGCAGACATTGAGATACTACTGACACGCTAAATTGATACAAGAAACGAATTCGCGAATTTGACTAAATGAAACAATACCTGAGCTGCAAGACCAAGGACGAGCGTGGATGCGAGTTCGTACAGCCGTGCTCTCCGATCCGTGGCTCTCCAAAATCGCGTCCAGCCAAATCGGGGTGAAACGTCATCCACAACGACCTGCCACATGCCCATGCAGGCGCCATGTCAGAAATATCGCATGACGATTTCGAATCCTAGTTTTGCGAAACGATTTACACTAGACAATAAAACTCGATGCGGGAAAAAGAGTGAGGACTCGATGCGGATGTGTTCACAAGTACCTGAATAGAGGTTCTAGAGAACATCATGCAAAATCGCGTACGCGTGGCCCTCCAAAATCGCGTACAGAAAATGTTGCGATCGGGGAAGATGTTGCATCCACAACGAACCTGACACGTTCCGAGGATGCAGATGCAACGTCAGAAAACATCGCATGTCGATTTCGTATCTAACTTCGCAAATTACACCAGACAATGAAACTCGGTGCGCGGAAAATCTGCAGATGCTCTCAGTATTACCTGAATGGAAATAAGCAGATGCTCTCAGTCTGCGCAAAACATGCCGAGTTTCCACGCCAGATGATGCGACTTCCCGCTCCCCTTTTCCCGTTAAAAAAACTCCTACGATTCAGTCGGACGCAGACCAAACGGCTTTAATTTTGAAAAATCGCATCAGTAAACGTAAGCCTGAGCTCTACATGTCAAAACGCTGAGTTCTAGAGCTTTGGAAGCTGAGTTCTAGGAACGGAGCAGGTGAGCAGAAGAAGCTGGGTGTGAAAAAATGGGAGCAAGAGGCGAAAGCGCAGTGAAATGCGAGGCTCAGGCGAGAATGACGTTGGAATGAGGCGGGAGGGGTTGCGGAATGCCTCGCCTCTCCTTCCCTCGCATCCCAACCAACGCTCTCGGGTTCTCACCACACGAGATCTACCGTCCAGAATCAGTCAGGCGTTCGAAACGACTCTCCGAGTCCAGATCGCAGCCGTAGGTTGGAATTTCCCATTTCTCCAACGCCAACCATACAAGCAGTGGTGACGAAAAACCCTCTTTCTTGATTGGAATACACATTCTAAACCAGTTGTGTTGGATGGTCCGGTCAGGCTCAAATTTCCCGCATGACAGGGAGATTCGAGAGTCCGCTTTATGGCTGGTCAGGAATCGTTCACGTGGCACGTGAATCTGGCGGTCAGGGAAGGGAACGGAAAATCGCCGACTGTGTACTGCTCGCGTGTCGCCTCGTCGCCTCAGTGGCTACGCGAGTCGAACAACACCGACCATTTTCAGCGAGCTTTCCGTTAGACAAACGCGGGAGTTGCGGGATTCCTCTAGGTGAACGTGTGACTCGGTAACTTTGTGACCGTCGATTGTCATCTCATCTGAAGCCCCCCGTCACAGCATACATTGGGAACGCGGGAAACCCAATCGTTTGAATATGAATCTGTTCTTCCAACCAATGGGAGCGAAGAACATCCTGCCGGGGAAGCAAATTTTTGTCCAGAGACTCCCTGCACTTCGACAATGAAACTGACGTTGTGGATTGAGATCCAGATGAAGGGGGAACTTTGCGAGGCCGACGATTTTCCACGGGGTTCGCAAAACAATGTTACTCTATTTCCGTCTGCTTGGAGAATTCGCATCTGTACTTCAACGAACGAACGACAGGTTTGGGTTCCTGACGAACTGCATCGTCGAACCAGACAACCAAGTCATGCGTGGAGGGAGCACTGCTTGGAAACGTCGTTTGAAGTCGGCTCGTTTATTATACGGTACTATGCTCGTATACATTCATGTTTTCCAACTTTCATAAGAAGTGCTACTGCCTGGACAGCGACAATTGTCTCCTTTGAGGCGTGTTTGACGCGGGCCGCGTAAAACTCCAGAATCCTTCCCAGCCTGGCAAATCAAAGAATGGCCAAGCCACTTTGTCGTGCCGTTGAAGCATTCAGCTCCTCCTGTCTCCTTGGAGGACCATGGTGATCAGATCAGGTTGCCCAGATTTCTTGCCCAAACCCGGCGAAGCAAAAGCAAGCCTCACCAACCGACATTCCGCGGGCAGCATGGCTATCCCAACCAGACATCACACCACCACCACTCAACAGCGGCAACGCGACAAGCGAACTTTCGAGCCGAACCAGCCCCCGAGGCACCACCACCCTACAAGCCTCATTACCGGACCTGGTGATGGTAACCACCCTTCCCACTCACCCACCGCCCCCCACGGGCGTTCGTTATGCACAGTGTGTTCTTCGTCGCGCCGACAAGACAGGCATGCAGCAGCACCACCAGTGCTACACTCTCACGGAATTGGGCCTCCCCCAAGCCAAGTCCCAATGGACATTTGGCGCGGATCTTTCCCAGCCTGGCACTCACCCAAGCCCACTCGTCTGGGATGTCTCATCTCGTCTCATCACCTCTCCCACCCGAACCGAACCCATCCCATGCCAACGACCCGATGTGGTGGTGCTGGTGGTAATCGTCAAGCTCTACAAGTTCAGTGCAACCATACCACATACCACATCAGTGGTACTTCAATTTTGACGATCCAAAACGCAGCGCCTATTGTCTCATCAACGTGTTCTTGATTTTCGCCCCATTTCTCTTCTGCAGAAATGGCTACGTTAGATCAATATCCAGCTGTTAGAGAGTCAGCAGAATCGTACTACACGGATCTGCCCCGGGTTTTCCCCCATCCGTCTCGTGATCAAACCCTGGACCCCCATTTTTCCTCGCTCCGCACCCACAATCCCCCCATCCACAAACGCAAGGAGCGTAGCGTCTCCCCTCCTTCCGCCACCGCTCCGACTACAGGCGCTTCTGGCGAATGTGGAAGCGAAATCACAGGCGCTTGGAAGACGCAGACCTGCAATGCCGCAACCTTCGCATCGCCCCTTGAATGTCCGCCGCCTCTCGTTGTTGTCGCCGAGTGTCCGCACGATTGCGCCGCCAGCAGCAACTGCGCCGCTGACGACTGGCACCGCTTTGCCGAGTACGCGACGCCGCGGGACGTCTATCGACCCCTTCCAGACGATTTCCGCCAACGCTCCGCCGCCGCCGCCATGCGAGAAAGTGGCGCAGGCGCAGCAGCAATGACGCCTGAGAGCCTTGAGGTGCGATCTCTCGCGTCGGAGGTCCCGCCCACGTTCTGGGAGGCGCAACAAGCGCAGAAGCAGCAGCGCCCGCACACTGTGCCGCGCAGTGGCGTCTCTTACTTCCGCAGCAGCAGCGGTAGCAGCAGCAGGGCTCCAGGGTCGCCGCTGGGAGCCGACGGTATTTCCAAGAACCGCGCTGGGAATGCGTTTGGAAGAGCTAGTAGAGCACAATTGCAAGGGACGCGGGGATCCAGATCGCTGGCGGCGAGAGCGTTACACCACTGCTCGGCTCGTGAGCGCAGCGGCAAACGCGACAATCTCAGTGACGGTGCGATTATCAACGGTGGGGATGCAGACGCGGTTGCGGCGACTGGCACGGGTTCTCCCCTGCCGAACCGAAAGTTCCTGGCTAGGACGTTTAGCGGGTCTGTGGAATGGCCGTCTCGGCTGGAGAGCCTCTTCATGCGACCAGGCTCGGGAAAGGGCAAAGCCCTTGGAGACACCAGTGGAAAAGCAGGGTTTTTCATGGGCAGCGGAAGAAGATCATATGTGGAGATTGACGAAAAGGAGGAAGCAGAAACGATGGCGGCTCAGCGAGGCAGAAATGAGATTACTAAGGGGGTTAGAGGAAGGATTTTGCCACAGGACGGTGATGAGTGTGATGAGGGGACTGACGGATCACCAGAGGGCGGCCTGGAGGTTCCTCAAATAATCACCTGTTTTGGGAGATCTAGATTCTCACCGTTGTTATAAGTGGATGTTCCTCACTCTTGAGAGGTTTGACTACGGTATTATATTACACATCCCCGAATTCACTTTATCATTTGTGACATGTATCATATGGTGTACGATATTCACTTTGCATCTCACGTGGGTTGTTTTGACGGGTACCGCTATCGTTACGTTCTCGAACGTCAAATGTGTAGAAGAAACACCGCACACCACCCCGTCGTATATCACAAGTGTGGGAGGGCAGCTAGCGGTGTACTCTGCCCGCCCAGCATAAAACCCATGAGCCGTCCCCCCAGGTTTGGGTGTAACTGTACAATCAAACCTCTAAACGAAAACAGCATGCGCTTCGCGAATCAATGAGTGCACACTGTTCGGAACTGACCTTCGCGAAACTCACAAAGCAGTAACCAGGCTCAATGTACCGTACCTCAGTTCCGAACCTATACCTGGCTTGCCCTGCGGCTATATCTAGGTTCTCCTCGCCCAGCAATAACTGCAAGCACCACAATTTCTTTCGAGTCTGCCAAACAGAGGGAAACAGCAGCACCCACTCACCCCCACACACACACTCACTCACGCACAGATAACTCGGTCAGCCAGCCCTTTTTTTCGCTATTTACTGTAGGTTCCTCACCTCACTCGAGTTAGGGCGAGTCAGAAGTTAGGTTCGTGTGTGGTTGTTGAGGCTTTTGTCCGTACCAGGCGTTGCAGTTGGGAGTGTAGTGTCGGCGGAGATTGCGTCGCGCCGCAAGTTGCGCCATTTTATCACCATGCGTGTCGCATAGATACCCTAAAGCTCGCGATAGGATAAGATGCCTAGTTTTCGAGTCTGGGTTGCGTTTACATGGTTCTTACCTCGTGGCGCCTATGTAGCCCAGTCACCCAATGGCCTCAATCTTCTGTATCATAGCTTGTAGGCAAATGCGAAACCCTATACGTGATTCGCAACCTCAATCGACTAATTATTTTATTGGTTTTCTTAGCGCATGCTTTCATTCTGGCGTCAGTTAAGGCCCGCTCGTTGTTCATCGTAGACCATGCAGTTTTTAATCGGCTAAAAAATCTGCTCTTCGTTCCTTCATGTTAGGCCATGGCGGAAACGTGGACGGTTCTAGAAGGTTTCTGAGGCGACTCAAAAAAGAACCCGCTCATTGTTCATGTTAGGCCATGGCGGACCCGACGACTGTTCTAGAAGAGGAGTTCGACGAGAACTACGAGCCGACGCAGGAAGGTGAGCTAACGGATACTGTATACTCGTTACTGAGTAGCGTAAAACCGACAGTTTTGGACGAGGAGTCGTGCGAGAGGTTTGAGCGGGCGCGGAATAGATAGCTGTTCTTCCTCCCCTGCAGCAGGGATTAGGGTTACTTTTCGATCGTCAAGGCGCAACCCTGAGCTGTCTATGCACCAATGACAATCGCCCCTTCTATGGCTTTCTTTGCCGCCGCACTCCCTTGCTCTCTCGCTCTCTCGCTCTCTCGCCTTCTCCCTCTCGTCCTCTCTCGCTCCGTCGCGCGCTCTGACGGCGTTCAAGCAACCGTTACCCGAGGCACCATGCGCCAGCGCCGGCTGCTCATCGTTGCGCTGCGTGTGCCACTTTTTAGAACTCTGGAAAGCGACAAACTAGTCAAGCAGCCGTTAGCCGAGACATCATGCGCCAGCGGCGGTTGCTCGTCAAATCATTGCGTCTCAATGATCCTCGCAGAGCGCTTAGACGACATTAGAAAAAAAAGGGCGTTAAGATGCATGGCGCTGAAGTTCACCGCGCGTAAATGTACCTCGCGTCAATCCACAGCCGTCCGCGGCTTTTCCGCCCGTTTCTCCCGCGTGCTGTCCCCATGCGTCCCTGCGCGTCCCTGCTCGTCCCTGCGCCGACTCCACGGCGGCGGGCTGACTGCGGCTCATCTCGTTGCCGCTGTCTGTCTCACCATGAACACATACTCTTTAGTCGACTCATAAACTGTGCCGCCGTCAGTCAATTTGCTGTTAATCCGCGCATACCCGCATCACGCCTTTTCGAGTACGCGCAGTGGCTACGCGGGAAGAAACCGGAGGAGCAGCAGTTACTGTGGGTGTCGCGATCGACCACCAGGGTTATGCTAATTCCCCTCTTTCCTTTTCCCCCACCCCAACCCCCCCAAACCAATCCCACCACACTCCCTCCACAGCTCTCCTTCCCCTCCCCTCACCCCTTTCTTCCGTCTCCGCCATGCTCCCTCCACCGCTCTCCCAAACATTCTCGAGTACGCGCAATGGCTGGGCATGGAGCTACCGGAGGAGGAGGAGCTGCTGTGGCTGGCCCATCCCCTGTCACCCCCCTCTCCACCCCCTGCCACCCCCTTTTCCCTACGTCCCTCGTGCCGCCCCTGTGTGCTGTGCCCTCCGCCTCCCCTGCTCCCCGGCAGACATATTGGAGTACGCACAATGGCTGGGCATGGAATTGCCGGAGGAGGAGGAGCTGCTGTGGGTGGCGCATCCCCTGTCACCCCACCTTCCATTTGACCCCAATTTCTGCGTCCCTCATGCTGCTTCCGTGCTCTCTCTGCCTCTGCTGCTCCCCGGCAGACATTCTCGAGTACGCGCAATGGCTGGGCATGGAGCTACCGGAGGAGGAGGAGCTGCTGTGGGTGGCGCGGCAGGGGCTCAAGGCGCCGCTGCCGCCCAACTGGAAGCCATGGTGCGTGCTTCGTCTCTTTTGGTGTGATGTGCCGTGGTGAGAGGTCTTGAGTTGATTGTTGGGTCTGGTCTGAGCTGCTGTGGGTGGCGCGGCAGGGGCTCAAGGAGCCGCTGCCGCCCAACTGGAAACCATGGTGCGCGTGTGGCGCGTGTGTGTGTGGCGCGTGTGCATGCGCGTGTGCGTCCGCGTGTGTGTGTGGTGCGTGTGCATGCACGTGTGCGTCCGCGTGTGCGTGCGTGTGCGTGTGCGTGTGTAGTGACATGTAACGTTCGTGTTGCGTGCGTGTGGCTGATGGCATGCTAGATAGAGGGTCTCCCACCCCACCCCACCCCAACCGAACCCTAACCGCTTCCTGCCCCACCTCGCCCCTTCACCCCTTCCCGCATTACCAGTCGCACAGACGACGACGAGATATACTATTTCAACTTCCAGACGGGCGAGAGCGTGTGGGACCACCCCTGCGACGACCACTACAGGTGAATCAACGGCTGTGATTGTGTGTGACACGTGGGATGACGAGTAGCCTTAGACGCGTGATGCCAGTAACCACATATCCCGCTGCTGCTCTTCTCCTTTGACCGTGTTGGTAGTGCAATGCTTGACAGACCTGATTGATCGATGTCCTCTTTTTTCTGCAAATCCCCTCATCCCCCGCTCTCTCACACACCCATCCAATCGCTCTTACCCACCCACCTCTTGACTGTCCCGAGAGCCCTGTACACGGAGGACGAGAATTAGCTCTAGGCCAAGGCTGCTAATCTGAGAGCTTATCCCCTTCCTTCCCCCTTCCCCCACCCCCTCCCCCATTTCAACCCCCTGCGCCCTTTCCCCCCCAGAGCGCTTTACACGGATGAGAAGAACAGAACAAGCTCAAGGCAGCGAGAACCTTGTTCTAAGGCGTTACCCCTTTCCTCCCCACCCCCTCCGCCCTCCCCCCTCCCCCCCCACCTCCTCTCCCCCCCAGAGCCCTTTACACGGATGAGAAGAGCAAGCTCAAGGCAGCAAAAGCAGCAGCACTGAGGATTGATCCCCCTTCCTCCCACCTCTTCCCCCTCTCTTCTTTCCCCCGCCCACCTCTTCCCCACCTCCTCTCCCCCCCAGAGCCCTGTACACGGATGAGAAGAACAAGCTCAAGGCGGCAAAGGCAGCAGCAGCAGCCACCAGTGGCAGCAGCAGCCGGAGGGGGGCGGGGGGCGAGGAGGCGCGGGGGAGACGCGAGGAGGAGGGCAGGCGGGGGGGACAGGGGGGCGCTCGTGGGGGAGGGGGAGGGGGAGGAGGCGGAGGAGCAGGGGGGAGAGGCGAGGGAGGGGGGAGAGGGGAGGGAGGTGGGAGGGGGGAGGGAGGGGGGCGGGGAGAGCCAGGGGGGCGGGGAGAGGGAGGAGGAGGAGGAGGAGGAGGGGGAGGAAACGGGTCAGCAGGAGGGGGGGGAGGGGGAGGGGGAGGGGGGATGAGGGAGGGGGCGGCGGTGAAGGGGGGGGCGCGGGATGGGCTGGTACGGCAGGCGTCTCTGCCCCCACAGCCTAAGGAGGAGCATCGTAACAACCTCTTTCGCCAGGGCTCGCTGCAACCGCAATCCATGCTGCAGGTGGGGTGGGGGGTGGGCAGTGCAGGTGGGGTGGGGGGAGAGGTGCAGTGCTTGCTGCAGGTGGGGTGGGAGAGGTGCAGTGCTTGCTGCAGGTGGGGAGGGCAATTCATGCTGCAGGCGGGGCGGTGGCTTTCCCAGTGGAGCGGGTGTTCTCAATCGCATGCTCTTCTCCCATCTCCCGAACCCTTCACCTTCCTCCTTGCCCATCCCTTAACCTTTGAGCCGACTCAATAGTCAACTCGCTTTCCCAGTGGAGCGGGTGTTCTCAATCGCATGCTCTTCTCCCATCTCCCGAACCCTTCACCTTCCTCCTTGCCAATCCCTTAACTTTTGAGTCGACTCAAAATTCAACTCGCTTTCCCAGTGGGGCGGGTGTTCTCAATCGCATGCTCTTCTCCCATCTCCCGAACCCTTCACCTTCCTCCTTGCCAATCCCTTAACTTTTGAGTCGACTCAAAATTCAACTCGCTTTCCCAGTGGGGCGGGTGTTCTCAATCGCATGCTCTTCTCCCATCTCCCGAACCCTTCACCTTCCTCCTTGCCAATCCCTTAACTTTTGAGTCGACTCAAAATTCAACTCGCTTTCCCAGTGGGGCGGGTGTTCCCAATCGCATGCTCTTCTCCCATCTCCCAAACCTTTCACCCTTCCCCATGCCCATCCCTTCCCCCCTGCCCATCCCTTCCCCCGTGCCCATCCCTTCTCCCATGTGACGCTCCCACCCGCAGCGGAGGCGGAAGGTCGTCCCCAAGGGCTCAAGAGACGCCTCCTCGTTTTAGTCGCCTCAAACATGGCCTTTATTGCCCTCCACTCCAACCCCCCTTTCCCTTCCCCCCCCCCCATCTATTTCCCTTCCCCGTGCCCATCCCTGCCCCCGTGCCCATCCCTTCTCCCACATGACGCTCCCACCCTCAGCGGAGGCGCACGGTCGTTCCCAAGGGCTCAAACAAGGCCTTGATTGCCCTCCACCCCGGCCCCCCATTCCCTCCCCCCCCCCCCCCCCCCCCCCCCCCCCCCCCTCTATTTCCCTCCCCCATGCCCATCCCTGCCCACATGACGCTCCCACCCTCAGCGGAGGCGCAAGGTCGTGCCCAAGGGCTCAAGAGACGCGCCCTTTGTTGAGCCTTGACCCTCCCCCTTGCCCATCCCTTCCCTTTCCCCCCTGCCCATCCCTCCCCCCATGACTCTCTCTCTCTCCCCTCAGCGGAGGCGCAAGGTCGTGCCCAAGGGCTCAAGAGACGCCTCTTTGTTTTAGTCGCCTCAAACAAGGCCTTGATCGCCCTCCACCCCGCCCCACCCTTTCTTCCCCCCCCCTCTCCCACCCTCAGCGGAGGCGCAAGGTCGTCCCCAAGGGCTCAAGAGACGCCTCTCCCGATTCGCCAAACGCAGGTGCATGTCTGTAGGGGGTGGAGTGGAGAGGGGGAGGTGGGTGGGGGGAGGGTGAGCGGAGGATTGGGCTAGCATGAGGGGAGTGCAGGCGTAGGGTGGGTGGGGGGGAGGGCTGGGGAGGGTGGGGAGTAGGGCTGGGGAGGGTGGGGGGGAGGGCTGGGGAGGGTGGGGAGTAGGGCTGGGGAGGGTGGGGGGGAGGGCTGGGGAGGGTGCGGGGGAGGTTGGGCTGCAGCATCTCAACATGAGAGAAAAGCAGGGAGTTGCTGTTTCTCCTCCTCACCCCAGCCCCTCCCTCGCCCTTCCCTGCCGTCCCATGCATGCAGGAGTGCCACAGGGGCGGGGCCGCCTCTCCATCACAGACAGCTCAGAGGATGATAGGGGCATGGCACGCTCTGCTGCTGCTGCTGACTCTTCTCCTGAAACTAGCCCCACCCACCCTCGCCCTTCCCTGCCGTCCCATGCGTGCAGGAGTGCCACAGGGGCGGGGGCGCCTCTCCATCACAGACAGCTCAGAGGATGATAGAGGCATGGCGCGCGCCGCTGCTGCTTCCCAGCAGCAGATGCGGCTTCAGCAGCAACAGCAGCAGTTTCAGCAGCAGCAGCAGCAGCAGCAGCAGCAGCAGCAGCAGCAGCAGCAGCAGCAAAGACAGGGGAGACAACAGCAGCAGCAGCAGCAGCAGCAGCAGGAGCAAGGGCAAGGGGGTAACCAGCAGAGCAGGAGGCCACCGGCCGGGTCGGGAGCAGGGGGAGGGGCAGGTGGGGGTTCAGGTGCTGGCGATAGGGGAGCTGGAGGTGGAGGTCCGGCGGCTGGAGGGCCGGCGGCAGGTTCGGCAGGAGGTTCGGGGCAGGAGGTAGAGCTGCTGCATCAAGTCACGTGGTCTCCAGAACCTGGGCAGGGTCGGCGGTCTCCCATGGCTAGCTCTCTGACTCGGGCGGGGTCTATGGGGGCTGCTATCAAAGGGAAGCCTACAGTTCTGGAAGAAACGGATGGTGAGCGGTGCTGAGTGGTGCAGGGTGGTGATGAATGGTGCACGTGTTTGGTAGGTAATGGTGGATGCTGGTTGAGGGGTTATGTGATGGTGTGAGAGTGATGGATGGCTGGATATATAGATGGGCGGACGGACATATAAATGCTTAGCTCCGTGCGTTTTTTAAGCTTCGAATTACGACATGCCTTTACCTAATGTCCCACTTGTCTTGTCTCATGCACCCGTCCCTGTGTTCCCCTTATCTAGCAGAGGAGTGGGAAACGTCTGACGACGAAACAGGCACCAGACCCCCTTCGTCCGCTTCTGCTGCTGCCGCTGCTGCATCAGCATCAGCACCAGGTGCAGCAGCAGCATCTGGAATCCCAGCCTCCCAATCCCCCGGTGGTGTGCCTATTGCTGCTGGGGCCGGGGGGCAGGGAGCAGGCGCAGGGGCAGGGGGGGGGGAGGGGGAGGGGGAATAGGGGGAGGTGGGGGTGGTGGTAGAGGGGGCGGCAGAGGAGGGGCAGAGGGTTACCACCAACAGCAGCAACAGCAGCAGCAGAAGCATGGGATGGTGCCTCGGAGGTCCGGAGGAGTGCCGAACCAGAACCAGGAGGTTCGGCGAGGAGGAGGAGCGGCAGGGGGTGGTGGGGAGGGTGGGGGCAGGGGGGAAGCAGGCAGCAGCAGAAGACCAGGGAGTTCCGATAGGGGGGGAGGGGAAGTGGGGGGAGGAGGAGCGGGAGCGGTGGGAGCAGGCGTGAGTGGTGTGGGGGTTGCTGTGAAAGGGGGAGCAGAGGGGAGGGAGGGCAGGGAGGGGAGGGAGAGGAGGGAAGAGCGAGGAGAAGGAGTGGGGGGAAGGCAGGAGGGGGAGGGGAAGGAGAGGCGGAGGTCTTTGGAGGGGCGGGGGAGTGGCACGGGGGGGGAGAGGGCGGGGGAGAGATCTGCAGAGAGGGGGGATCCGAGGGATGGGCGGGGGGGAGAGGGGGCAGGGAGAGGAGGGCCAAAGAGAACGAGCAGCACAGATGCCCAGGGGGGAGTGGGTAACAGTCAGGGAAGCAGTCAGGGCATGCAGGGTTACTCAAGGGGAGGAGCGGGTGATGCGAGTCAAGATGCACAGCAGAGAGGTGAGTGATGCACCAAGGATGATTTTAGGCGCCTCAAAAACCGCCGCGTGGACTGAGATGATTTTTGAGGCGCCTCAAAAGATGCCCAGCAGCAGAGAGGTGCGTGATGCACAAAGGAAGCGTTAGGGCAGCTAGTGTAGGTAGCTATGGCGTGTGAGTGAGTGAGCCAAGGGTTATTAGTGTGCGTGTGAGTGTGAGTGTGATGTGATGGATGTAGAAACATACCATCCTCCCACCATGCCGTCTCTCCCCCTTGCCCTCTCTGCCCATTCCATCCCCACTCTCACACCATCGATTCCCTCCCTGCCTCCACATCCCCCATCATCTGCCCAACCCCCCTCACTCTCCCTCCCTTCCCCGGCCTTGTTTCAGGTGCCCGGGCAACACAGTCCGCTGCAGGCTTTTGAGACGTCTCAAAAGTTGCCCAACCCCCTCTCCCTCCCTCCCTTCCCCGGCCTTGTTTCAGGTGCCCGGGCAACACAGTCCGCTGCAGGCATAGCCAGACAGGTGCGTCCTGCAGGCTGGAAGGTGCCTTGAACTTGCAGGTGCGTCCGGCAGGCTGGAAGGTGCCTTGAACTTGCAGGTGCGTCCTGCAGGCTGGAAGGTGCCTTGAACTTGCAGGTGCGTCCGGCAGGCTGGAAGGTGCCTTGAACTTGCAGGTGCGTCCTGCAGGCTGGAAGGTGAGAATTCTCAAAAGCACACCGGGCAACACAGTCCGCTGCAGGCATAGCCAGACAGGTGCGTGCTACAAGGAAGGAACACAGCCTTACGCAGCAGGCAGGCAGGTTGTTGTGTCAGCCATTGCACTGCCCCCGTGGCTTGTCCTTGCCCAGTCCTTCTTCCTGTAAGGCTTTTGAGACTCCCGTCCTGTAGGGACGCCTCAAAACTCCTCAAAACTTGAGACATTCTAAAGCCTTGAACGGCAGGCTGGCTGGCTGTGCCAGTTGTTGCGAGAGAGGGTCTTATTCTCTTCTTTCCTCTCTCTCTACCCCCACCTCCCAGGGCTCTTGGGCCAAACCAGCAGAGGAAGCAAAGCAGCAGCAGCAGCAGGGAAGGGGCGCTGCAGCAGCAGCAGCAGCTGCTGGTGCTGCTGGTGGTGCTGCGGGCGCTGGTTCTGCTGCTGGGGCCGGTGTGGCTGGGGCAGGCGTTTCTGGTGCAGGTGGTGGTGGTGGTGGTGCAGGTGGTGCTGCTGGTGGTGCTCGCAAGGCGTCTGGGCTGGCTGATGGGCGGCTTGCAGGGGGGGCGCAAGGGGGAGGCGCAGTGCAAGGGACGGTGCAGGCGGGTGGATCTGGTGGTTTACTGGCGGCTGCAGCAGTGGAGAGACAGAAGCGGGAAGGAGAGGAGGCGGCGGGTAAAGGAGGGCCAGCTAAGGTGGGTGTGGCGGGTGGGAGGTGGATGGAGCGAGGGGGGAGAGTAGGAGGGCGAGATGGCGTTCTCCACCAAATGAGATACTTTTGACTACTTCTTTTGTTGTTCTTGACTGCCTCTTTTGTTGTTCTCCTCGCTGCTCACCTCACCTCTCCACGCTTTATTACTGCCGCCCGTAACCCTCCGTCTCCCCTGCCTCTCACCCCCTGTGTGCTGGCAGGAGCGTGAGCCTCTTGGTCCGGAGCCCAAGGATAAAGACGCTGATGCTGAGGTATGGAGGAGTGTGGCTGGTTATGGAGTGGTGTCAGGGGGTATGGCTGTGGGTAGGTTCGTGTGGAGCAGGGAATATGTGGGAGCGTGGGCATAGCTCGGTTAGAAACAAAACAGAGGCGTGCCATGACCCGCCCTGACCCGCCCTGATTTTCTTGCCCTGTCTCCTCCCCTCTCCGCCCATTCTTCAGGGGACGTCGAAGTGACTCGCCTAAGTGAGGCAGCAGCAGCACAGACTATCTCGCCTAAGTGACTTGCCCTGTCTCCTCCCCTTCCCAACTATCTCGTCTTGTCTCTCCCTCCCCCCCCTTCAGGACGATGAGGTGACTCGCTTAAGGGAGGCAGCAGCAGCGGCACAGAGGCGCATAGCACGGTACGAGGCGGAGTGTGACTCATCGTCCTGTCTCTCCCTTACTCTCTCGCCCTGTCTTCCCCTCCCATTGAGATACTACAGGATGACGAGGTAACACGCCTTCGCGAGGCAGCAGCAGCAGCACAGAGGCGAATAGCACGGTACGAGGCGGAGTGTGACGGGCGGCTGGCAAAGCTCAAGGCGGAGAGGGAGGCGCTGGTGAGGCGCAGAGAGGCGGAGATCACCCGGCTAGCCGAGCAGCTGGGCACGGTGAGTGCTGCAACGTGCAACTGCTTCCGATGCTTGCTGATATATCGCCCCTGTCCTGTCCATCCAACCAGCCCAGCCCAGCCCGTATGACGCCTGTTTGATTAGACTCAATCATCGGCCCTTCCCCTGCCACACACCCTCCCGCCCTCCCAACCAGCCCTTTGATGCGGGAGCTCTCACCCAAGCTCGCAGCGTGGCAGTGGACGAGGGGAGAGCGCTCATCACACGGGAGAGAGACGACTTTTGAGTCGACTCAAAAGTCACCCCGTAGTGTAGCAGTGGACGAGGGGAGGGCGCTCATCACACGGGAGAGAGGCGCAGCCGTGGCAGCAGGCAAGGAGGAGGTGGAGCGGGAGAGGCAGCGAGGCTCCGAAGCTTTTGTGACTTGATTATCAACACTTTCCATTTCCATTCGCACGCCCCTTTCCTTCCCCACCCTCGTCCCCTTCCCAATCAGCCCTTTGATGCGGGAGCTCTCACCCAAGCCCGTAGTGTGGCAGTGGATGAAGGAAGGGCGCTCATCACACGGGAACGTGATGCAGCGGTAGCATCAGCCAAGGAGGAGGTGGAGCGGGAGAGGCAGCGAGGCAGTGAGGCAGTGAGGCTTATATGTATCAACCCCCTTGTCTTGCCCCTCCCAACCAGCCCTTCGATGCGGGAGCTCTCACCCAAGCCCGTAGTGTGGCAGTGGACGAGGGGAGGGCGCTCATCACACGGGAACGTGATGCAGCGGTAGCATCAGCCAAGGAGGAGGTGGAGCGGGAGAGGCAGCGAGGCAGTGAGGCAGTGAGGCTTATATGTATCAACCCCCTTGTCTTGCCCCTCCCAACCAGCCCTTCGATGCGGGAGCTCTCACCCAAGCCCGTAGTGTGGCAGTGGACGAGGGGAGGGCGCTCATCACACGGGAACGTGATGCAGCGGTAGCATCAGCCAAGGAGGAGGTGGAGCGGGAGAGGCAGCGAGGCAGTGAGGCAGTGAGGCTTATATGTATCAACCCCCTTGTCTTGCCCCTCCCAACCAGCCCTTCGATGCGGGAGCTCTCACCCAAGCCCGTAGTGTGGCAGTGGATGAAGGAAGGGCGCTCATCACACGGGAACGTGACGCAGCGGTGGCAGCAGCCAAGGAGGAGGTGGAGCGGGAGAGGCAGCGAGGCAGCAGTGAGGTACTGGTGGCTCAATCTCTAACCTCTCTCCTTCCACTCTCCCCTGTCCCGTCCTCCCACACAGCCTTTTGATGCGGGGGCACTCACACAGGCTCGTAGTGTAGCAGTGGACGAGGGGAGGGCGCTCATCACACGGGAACGTGATGCAGCGGTGGCAGCAGCCAAGGAGGAGGTGGAGCGGGAGAGGCAGCGAGCCATGGCCGTGCTCCGAGAGGAAGCTTCCCTGAAGGTGGCTCTGGAGCGGCGGCACCTGCAGGTGGATCCTCAGGTGGTGGCGCTGGTGAATCTGGAGGAGGTGGCCCGGCAGCAGGAGTTTCTCAACCGCTGGCGGGCGGCTCTGGAGCAGGAGAATGTGAGTGGGGGGATGGAGGGTACAGGTATGGGGATAGGAGGAGCAGGTGAGGGGGGAGGGGGGGTGCAGATGAGAGCATATGGGCTGGGATGGGAGGTGTTGGTGAATCTGGAGGAGGTGGCCCGGCAGCAGGAGTTTCTCAACCGCTGGCGGGCGGCACTCGAGCAGGAGAATGTGAGTGGGGGAACGGAGGGTACAGGTATGCGGATGGGAGGAGCAGATTAGAGAGGGGGGGGGGGGGGGGGGGGCAGATGAGAGCATGTGGGCTGGTATGGGAGGTGGTGGTGCTGGTGTTTGTGAATGTGGAGGAGGTGGCTCGGCAGCAGGAGTTTCTCAACCGCTGGCGGGCGGCAGTGGAGCAGGAGAATGGGATGGAGGTGAGGGGGTGGGGGGTGGAGTGGAGGTGAGGGGGTGGGGAATGGGGAGTGGTGGTGGGGTGGTGGTGTGTGGGGTGCAAGCCGTACTCACTTCCGTTTACCTCACTTCCTTTACTTCTCCCTCCTTTTCCCCTTCTTTCTCCGCCCCCAGCCGCAAGTCCTAGCGAGATGGAAGCCCGCGGCAAAGAGGAAGAGCAGCGAATTCTTGAGCTTGCAAACATGAAAGCATCAAGCCTTGCCCCCTCCCCCTCTCCCTCTTTCTCCCCTTTCTCTCCTCCCCCTAATCTGCTCCCAGCCGCAAGTCCTAGCGAGATGGAAGGCCGCGGCAACGGAGGAAGAGCAGCGAATGCTGGACCTCGCCCGGAGAGAAGCAGCAGCACGCGTGGAGCGAGTGGTAGAGCAGGAGGAGCGAAGAGAGCGGGAATCCACCCTCAAGGGAATCCGAGAGCGCGTGCGGGCGAAGCTAGGGGAAGAGGAACGGCGGATCGTTGCCCAGGAACGGGCGGAAATGGCTTCTCGTGTTGCCGAAGCTGTCGCGGAGGAGCGGGAGCGGCTCGTGGAGGCTCGGCGGAAGGAGGTGCTGGATCGGGCGGAGCGGGAGGCTGGGGAGGAGGCGGAGAGGAGGAGACAGGCTCGGTTGCTGGAGGCTTGGAGGAGAGTAGAGGCTGAGGTGGAGGGGGTGCAAGAGGAGGGGTGGGAAAGTGTGGTGGGGAGGGCGAGGGGAGTTGCAGAGGAGGCTGGGATTGCAATGGATGGAGAGAAGGGGAAGCTGCTAGAGATTGTGCGGTGGTCGCTGGAGGAGGAGAGGAAAGAGTTGAGTGAACAGAGAGTGGCTGAGGTGGTTGAAGCGTTAAAGGAGGAAGAGAGGGAGGTTGTAGCGCGGATGAAGAAGGAGAAGGGGGTGAATGGGGAGCTGGTGGGTGCTGATGGGGTTGGAGGTGCTGTGAGCGCTGCTTTGAAGGCCCGGGCAGAGGAGGAAGCTGCTGGCAAGCTGGAGAGGCTGAGGAAGGAGGCGGAGGAGAGAGTGAGGGAGCAGGTGAGAGGAGAGGAGGCTGCGTTGCTGGCTAGAAGGAGAGGGGAGATGGAGCAGAGGGCGGAAGCGCTGGGTAGAGGAGGGAAGGGCGCGGTGATTCAGCTAGAGAAGGATTTATTGGAAGGGGAGCTAGGGGAGAAGATTGCGTTGATGAGGAAAGAGGCGGAAGAGAGGGAGGTGCGGGAAAGGGAGAGGCTTAAAGCGAGTATAGAGAGGCGGCTAGAGGAGGCTGTGGAGGGGGAAGAGAGGGCAATGGAGGGTGTGGTGGAGGAGAGGAAGAAGGAGATGAGAGAGAGGGCTAGGAGGGCAGTGCAGGAGGAAGAGAAGAAGCTTCTAGAGGAGATGCGAGCGCAGGTTCGGAAGAAGGTGGAGGATAGGTTCGGTGCCGAGGCTGAGAGCTGGGCAGGTTCGGTGAGGGAGGAGTTGATGGAGCAGGCGAAGAGGGAGGTAGAGGAGGAGGTAGAGGAGTGGCGGAGGAAGGAGTTGGCTGGTGCTGGGGTGAAGGGGAGTGGGAGGAAGGGTAGGAAGAGAGGAGGGAAGAAGGGGAAGGTGGACGGGGGAGAGGAGGAGGATGAGGATGGGGAGGAGGAGGAAGAGGAGGAGTTGGAAGAAGAGAGGGAGGTGAGGAGGCAAGAGATGATGGAGGAATTGGAAGAGGAGGTTGAGACAGAGAAGCAGAGGCGGTGGGAGGAGATGGAGGAGGAACTTATCGGCCAATGGGAGGCCAAGAAAGAGGAGCGGCTTGCTGAGCTGGCGCGGAAAGTGGACGCTGACGTGGCAGAGGGGTATGAGAAGTTGAGAAGGGAGAAGGAGGAGGAGATTGAGAGGAAGATCTGGGAGCAGAAGGTTGCTGAGGTGGACGGGCAGATTGGAAAGTTGCTGGAGGAGGAACGGGCAGTTCGGCTCCAAGCTGCCCGGAAAGTCATGGATGCTTCGTTAAGAAAGCAAATCGCGAGTGAGAGGGAGGAGAGTCTGGGGCAGATGAGGAAGGAGTGGGATGAGATGGAACCAGAGCAGCAGGAGGCGTGGGTGGTGCAGCAGAGGGAGGAGAAGGGGCGGCGGATGGAAGAAGAGATGAAGAGGCGGGTAGAAGAGGAAGTGAGGGATTATAGAGAGAGAATGCTGGCGACAGTGGCGGCAGAGGAGACGGAGGTACGGTCGAGAGAGAGCAACAAGAGAGACCTGGTGAGGATCGAGCGGGAGTATAAGCGGCAGAGGCAGGAAATGGAACTGAGGGCGTCGCATGCTCTAGAGGCGTTTAGAACGGATCTGAGCGTGAGGCTGGAGAGAGAGAAGTTGAGACTAAGACGGGAAGCGAAGCATGCTTTAGAGAGGTATGAGATCGAGCTGGATATTAAGGTGGAGAAAAAGGTGGAGTCTATGAGGGTGGATCTGCAGATTAGGTTAGAGGCGATGCGGAGGGAGATGGAGGTGACTCTGAGGAAGAAGGTAGAGGAGGAGAGAGTGAGACGGCTGGAGATTCTGAGTCGCGAGTTGAAGGCGGAAGAGAGGGAGATGAGGCGAGGTTGGAGGGAGCTTATGGCGCAGGAGGAAGCCAAGGTGCGAAGGCGGTACGAGCAGAGGAGGAATCTGCTGAGTAATGCACTAGAGAGCGAGTCGAGTGGTGTGGAGGGGAGAGGGGGCGGTGTGGGGGGAGAGGATGGGAAGCAGCAGGGGAGGAGGGGAGCAAATCGGAACCCGCACCAGCAGGTTGGGTTCGGCGGGTTAGGTTCGGGCGGGGTGCGGGGGATGGGAGGGGGGATGGGGGGTGGCGGAGGAGGGATGTTTGGCGGGATGGGGAGTGGGATGGGGGGGATGGGGGGGATGAGGTTGATGGATGGGAGTGGGGGAAGTGGAGGCGGATTCAGGCTTCTAGAGGTGGCTAATGAGAAGGTGGGTGGGGGCGGGGAGGGTATGGGAGGGAGAGGAGGAGCGGGAGGAGCGAGAGGGAGAGTGGGAGGCGGTGGAGGGATGGGAGGGATGGGAGGGGGCGTAGGGGGAATGGGTGGGGGTAATATGGGTGGGTCGTGGTTGGACGAGCTAAGGAGTGGCGGAGAATCAGATGTGAGTTTGAGTCATGGGTTGAGTGCTAGCAGGGAGTTTGAACCAGGGACAGGGGAGGACAGAGGGAGGAGAGGCAGAGGGAAGGGGTTGCGGAGGAGAGGGGAGGGTGGGGACGGGGAAGAGGGAGAGGAGGAGGAGGAGGAAGAGGGAGAAGGGGAGGAGGAGGAAGAGGAGGGAGAGGGGTTGGATCTGGGGCAGGGGCGAGGGGGGCTAGGGGGAATGGTGGAGGAGGGAGGGTCGATGTCTGAAGAGCCAGAGCAGCTGGAGGGACAGCACGACCGGCAGCAGCATCATCAGCAGCAGGAGAAACTCAACGCAGCAGGAGCATCAGGAGCAGCAGCAGCGGCAGCGGCAGCGGCGGCGGCAGGTGGGGCAGCGGCAGGAGGGGCTGCAGCAGGGGCAGGGGCAGGGACGGGGGCGGCGGCAGCGGGTGGAGAGGTGGGTGTGAGTGCAGCGAGTGGGCTTGGGAGTGCTGAGCCGGATCGATCGGACGAGGCTGATAGCAAGAAGGATGTGGACTCACTCCCCCCAGAGGCCACAGGGGGAGGTGGTGCAGCATGGGGCGCAGGGGGGGAGCGGGGAGAGCGGGGGGAGAGGGGGGAGCGGGGGGAGGTTGGGGCGGATGGGGCTGGCGGGGTGGATGTCGGGGGGAGAGACGGAGGAGGAGGGGGGAAGGCGGGGGGAGAAGCAGCAGTGGCCGGCGCAGCAGGGGCAGGGGGGGAAGGGCAAGGAGTAGCAGCAGTAGGCTTGGGACCACACCCACTGGGATCTCCTGACGATTCGGGAAGCAACTTCGGGGAAAGTTCCTCGGAGCTCCCGAGGTTGACGTTGGGGGTGGCGGGCGGGGAGGGGGAGGGCGCGGGGCTGGCGGGGGATTGGATGGGGCGGGGGTGGGCGAAGCCGGGGCAGAGGCGGTCGAGGAATCGCAACAGCGGGAAGGCAGCACGACAGCCGAACGACGTCGCGGATTATTACTCCGAGTGGAGCGAGTCGGGGTCTGACCTGGTGAGCTCTTCAGTTCCTCTCAACCGTTCTCCACTCCACTCACATCCTCTCAACGCTTCGCAACTCCCTCTGAACTCCTCTCTACCCCTCTCGACGCCTCTAAGTTCTGTCTGTTTCTGTTTGACCTGTATCTGTGTGCCTACAGGAGCTAGCGGATAGGGAGTTCAGGCCAGGGGGCGGCAGGAAGGGGATGGACAACGGAGACGAGCTCTTCAGTCCCACCAACCCCTCTCAAGTCCTCTCAACACCTCTTAACTGCTTTTCACGTCCGTCTGTCTCTGTGTGACCTGTGCGCGTGTACGTCCCTACAGGAGCTAGCGGACAGGGAGTTCAGGCCAGGGGGCGGCAGGAAGGGGATGGACAACGGAGACGAGCTCTTTGATGAGGAAGGCGTGCCCTTCAGGTGAGTCTTCAGGTGTTCTTCAGGTGCGTTGTCAGGTGCCCGTCAGGAGGGTTTTCAGATGCCCTTCAGGTGAGTTCTCAGGTGTTCTTCCGGTGGGTTGTCAGGTGTGCTCCATGTGACTTATCAGGTGTTTTTTGGCGAGTTAGTATACTTCAGGTGAGATTTCAGGTGCCTTTCAGGCGAGGCTACTTCTATGTGGAACGACAATCCTAAACGCCTGTCATTTGGAGTGTCTGCATATTAAACTGAATCTGCATTTGTTTCACACATCTTCCCCTCCCCCCCCTCTCCCTGTCCCCTCCCTTCCTCCCTCCCCATGCGTCAGGGAGCGCGCGTCCATGGTGGAGCAAGCAAAGATATTCGCAGCGGAGCAAGCAAAGATATTCGCAGCGGAGCAGCAGAAATACCTCAAGGAGCGCCAGGCTGTCTCAGAAGCTGTTCCATACTGCCCTGCTTGTATCCCCCTTGCACGGCACGACTGGCTGATTATCCCCCTACTGCCTGCCCTGCCCTGTTCTCGCCCTGTGGTGTGCTGTGCCCATCAGTGAGCGTGCATCCATGGTGGAGCAAGCAAAGCTACTTGCAGCGGAGCAGCAGAAATACCTCAAAGAGCGCCAGGCAGTCTTCAGGGCCTGCCTGCTTGTATCCTGCTGATTACCCCCATATTCTGTCCTGTTCGCCCTCCCTTGCCCCACCAGTGAACGAGCATCCATGGTGGAGCAAGCAAAGCTGTTTGCAGCGGAGCAACAAAAGTATCTCAAGGAGCGCCAGGCTGTCATTGAAGCCGCCCGGCAGGACTGGCAGGGCCTTCCCTCCCCATACTGCCTTGTTTATGTCCTCCCTACCTCCCCTCATCTCATCCTGTGCTTCCCCCGTGCCCTCCCCTCCTCCCCATCTTCCCTTTTCCTCTTCCCCTTGTCCCTTTCCCTCTCCCCCTGTGCCCCATCAGTGAACGAGCATCCATGGTGGAGCAAGCAAAGCTGTTAGCAGCGGAGCAACAAAAGTATCTCAAGTATTCTCGAGTTGACTCTCTACTCAATCCCCCTTCCCGCCCGGTCCCTCCCACCCACCCACCCCACATCCACCAGTGAACGAGCATCCATGGTGGAGCAAGCAAAGCTGTTTGCAGCGGAGCAGCAGAAATACCTCAAGGAGCGCCAGGCTGTCATCGAAGCCGCCCGGCAGGACTGGCAGCGCCAGATGGCTGCCGCCCAGGAGGTCTCAGATGAGGACGACAGACGCCGCCGCATCCAGCACCTGACGGATCTTAAAGCCACGTTGGACCAGCACGTTAGAGAGTTGAATGATGACGCCAGGCATGTTAGTCAACTCAAGAAGAATCTGCTAAGCTTTTCGAGGAATGGGGCGAATAGTGGGGCAGGGAGTGGGCCCGGTGCGGGGAGTGGTGGTGGGAGCGGGGATTTCGGGAGGGGAGGGAGGGGAGGGAGAGGGGAGGGAGGTAGGAGGGAGGGGGGAGTGGGAGGGAGGGGAGGCGCGGGCGGGAGAGGGGAGGGGGGCGTGGGGATTCCGCCAGGTGGCGGCGTGAGATTGGATCAGAATGGGCCGCTGTTGAACTTCCCGCCGGATGCGATTATGTCCCGAGCCTCGTCGTTTGCTTCGGCGAGCATGGGTCGGGAGAGCTTTGATATTGATGAGATGATGGGCGGGCTAGGGCTGGAAGGGCCCTGGTCCAGACCTAGCCCCCGAAGCAGCCTCGGAGGCACGGGGGACATGATGGGAGGAGGTTCGGGTGGAGGAGGAGTGGGGCCGGGCGCGAGAGGGGCTGGGATGGGGGGGGGAGCAGGGGGGGGAAGTGCAGGCTTGGGGATGGGAATGGGGATGGGGATGAGGGGCGGCAGTGGTGGTGCCAGCAGTAGTATGGGGGGAAGGGGATTCGGTGGGGGGATGGGAGCAGGAATGGGTGGGGGGGGGATGGGTCGAGGAGGTGGGATGGGGGGAGGAGGGATGGGGGGAGGAGGGATGGGGGGGATGGGAATGGGGGGAGGTGGGATGGGGGGAGGGCTGGGGGGAGGGCTGGGGGGAGGGCTGGGGGGAGGGATGGGGGGAGGGCTTGGAGGCAGGGACTCGTGGTTTGATGAGGTGTACGGGTCTAGCTCTGCTGTTACATCGCCCACTCTCTCCCCGCCCGGCATTGCGGGCAGAAATATCTTCCAGGGGGAGTTTGACCTGGGGGAGGGGAGTGGCGGAGGGGGGAGTGGCGGGGGGAGGATGGGGGGAGGAGGAATGGCAATGGGGGGAGGAGGAGGGATGGGAGGAGGGGGGGGGGAGGAGAGGAACGGGGATGGAGGAGGGAGGGGCGAGGAGGGCCGGGGGAGGGGGAGGAGGAGGGGGAGGGGGAGGGGGGATGGAGGTGGAGGGCGGAGGAGCGGAGTTCAAGTTCGGGAATCTGCTGCCCGGCTCTCAAGCACAGCCCGATCCCCTGTGAGCCTCTCTCAAGCACAGCCCGATCCCCTGTGAGCCTCTCACTTTGCCCCCCTCTGATTGCTAAATGTGTCTCGGGGGAGTCGACTCAAAAGTCAATTTGCCCACCTCTTCTGAATCGACTCAAAGGTCACCTCGGGGGATGCTGTGCTGTGCTGTGCGCTCTTGCGATTGTAGCCCCCTTCCGCTATTTCTCTTGAGCCCGTACCCCTTGTGGCCAGTATTGTTGTGTTTTCACGCTCTACTTTCTCCCTTCTCCACCCCTTTCTACCGCTCTCTACACCTGCAGGCGCAGGAATAGGGAAGCGGCTCGAGCAGCAGGCAGTGGCAGCGGCGGCGGCGGTGGTGGTGGGGGGGGTGGGGGAGGGGTTGCTGGTGGTGGTGGTGGTGGGGGTGGTGGTGGTCTATTTTCTCTTGACGACTCACCCACAGCTCGTGACATGGACGGGCGGGGCGACTTGAGGGCTGAAGGAAGGGTGGAGGGGAGGGTGGGTCGGGATATGGAGGGGAGGGAAGGGCGTGAGGTGGAGGGGCGAGGAGGGAGGGAGGCGGGCGGGAGAGCAACGGCGGCTGGGCATCGGTTGTCGAAGCTGCAAGACGAATCGGGTGTTGGGAGTGGCAGCGGCAGGGAGCAGGTGGGTGAAACACCGACTCAGGTGAGCAGGTGTTGGGAGTGGCAGCGGCAGGGAGGGAGCAGGTGGGTGAAACACCGACTCAGGTGAGCAGGTGTTGGGAGTGGCAGCGGCAGGGAGCAGGTGGGTGAAACACCGACTCAGGTGAGCAGGTGTTGGGAGTGGCAGCGGCAGGGAGCAGGTGGGTGAAACACCGACTCAGGTGAGCAGGTGTTGGGAGTGGCAGCGGCAGGGCAGGGAGCGGGTGGGTGAAACACCGACTCAGGTGAGCAGGTGTTGGGTGTGGCAGCGGCAGGGAGCAGGTGGGTGAAACACCGACTCAGGTGACCAGGTGTTGGGAGTGGCAGCGGCAGGGAGCAGGAGAGAGAGACATCGTATGTGTGTGTGCATTTGGGGGTGGGGGTGGGGGTGTGTGCGCGTGTGTGTGCTGCCTTGTACGGTATGTGTGTGTGTATGCTGCTGTGTATTTTCAGTCGTGTCTGTTACGCAGATAGGTGTGAGATTAGCTGCAGCGTGACCTCACGATTGGGTGGACAATCAATTAGGATTTCCCCACCCTCCTTCCTCCATTGTTTCAGGCGTCTCGGCAAAGAGGAGCGCACAGCAGCTCGGGTCAGCATCAGCAGGGCCGCCGCTCCTCGATGGATGGATGAGCTCTTAGAACAGACACCTCGAGTCAACTAACACCACCAACACTCGAATGTTTTCTAGAGAGCCCTTTGGAATGCCGTTGTTTTCCTCAACACAATTATTTGTTCATTTACCTTTACAGCATTGCTCGGCCAAGTAGCCCGCAATGGCTTCTAATTATGGATGTAAGTGCTTGCCATTGTTGCCTGTATGGGAAATCAGCCTTTTATTATGTGTAATTCTGTAAGAATAAGTGTAATTGTAGCTCGCTGTTCCCGCGTTTATCAAAGCATGGCCGGACCTTTCGAAACTGCACACGAGCCAAAAAAACGAGCGTCCAGGCGCTGCGAAAGTGGGGTCTGTCACCACCGGCTTCGCGGGCTTTCGAGAAACGGCACGGGTGTCTCATCTTCGACTTAGCATGCGTAAGGGGGAAGTGCCCATCAATCCCGCGCAGCCAATGGTACATTCTGCTCGCATGTGCGATTCGCATTCCCAATTCGGCGACTCGAAATTTCTCTCAACTCCCGCGCACCGCCTGGTCGCACATCAAATTTTTGAATGCGCCTGACGATGAGTCGACATGACATGCGCTGCTCTCTCCCTCACCCGCTTCTAGTCATCTAATCTATTTGAATATCAGCTCCACCAAATGAACAATAGCGCATTATCTCAATCCACGCGAAGCATCTTGGACTCGGTTCTTCATTTCAGGCCTTCACGATTTTTTGGGTCAATCAAGCTGTTACTCATTTTAAACTATGGCGACCACACCTCTCTCCCCGTCGGCCTTTCTTGGCGTGCAGCTTAGCTCGCGACTTCCCGCAGCATGTGACACGACAGGCGACAGCTCTCTCTCAGGCAGCAGTGCTGCTAGGACCGCCAGCACGACGACGATGGCGGTAATGGGCCCCTCGTGGCCGCATTCCGATTCGTCGTCTGACTCGTCGCAACACTGGCTGGCGAACCCTAGCGACTCGCAGAACGTACCCCCGGCGACGCCCGATTTTCATCGCCCTCATCGCTCGCTCGCCTCCCCGCCAAACGCGGCCAGCGCTCCTGCTGAGGCTGACGTGGCTGGTTCCCTTCGGGCGAACCGGCTTTTGAGGATTCCGCCAGTCGCGCCGCAACGCACGCTTCCCGGCCTAACACTCACCCCTAAGAAGACGAATAAGAAAGCCCTGGTTCACCGCGGGCCGGATGGGTCAGTCCCAGTGCAGATTAACGCGGGAAAGGCGCCGGTATTCACGGCAGATAAGGCGCGGAAGTTGCGGGAGATGCTGAAGGAATCGGAGACGCATCACGACACGATGTACCACTCGGGTATCGCATCGAGACTCGCGCAATAGTCTTTACTCGCGCAATTGTCCCGACTGGCAGACGGTCTTGCAAGTGATTGCAGCGATGCTAGCAGTGCACCCGGGATATGCAATCAGAGATTTCCCAACGGCCTCATTCGCCAGTATTGACATCGACACTCCGAACAAGCAGCCTGCTCCCTGTCTGGTGGAGTCCGGCTTCCGGCCTGCTCATTCGGCCAGACAGACCCGCTCGATGGCATTCACATGTTTAATTCATCATGATTCGACGAACCTATGCGGTTGACTGCGGTCAGTGCGGTGGTTCACCCTAACTCGGACTAACCACCAGATGTGGCTGGTGGATAATTTTGCACCCTGTATTGTTCAGCCAAACACCCAATTTTGCCCTGATTGGGGTTAATTATATTATGTTGTATTGCGGTACACCATTATACTGGATATACAGCATGTCGTGGCCTTGTTTTCTCCCAGCAGAACAGAGAAAGAAATGTAGTGAGTTAGTGAAATGTCGAGTGAAACATATATTTTGAAGAGCTACACCGCAAACTTAGTGGGAGGCTGGGACATGCGAGCCGTTTATTAACGAATACACCCGGAAACACCCGCAGAAGGCTCGCGCATTCGACATTTCCAGCGAAGGTACGACCCTGCCATGTCACCTCTCTCCATCTGCTCCCAGCTCAGCACACACCCTACACACATCCCACAAACCAATTTTCCTGCTCCTCAATCTGTCACATCCGTCCGTCCATTGGCTCGTGGTTGAATGCCATCTCCCCATCGACTCGCGCCACGCCAATTGGTAAAAGAAGTTCCGACAGGGCAGACGGAACGGAAACCATTCTACTGAGTGGGTGTTGGGAAACTTACGCAAGCAGCTAGTGTCTTAGGTTGGTGCGAGCCTCGCACGACGCCGTGGCGGCTAACACAACGCCGTCGTGACTACTTGCGCTGTACTCTGCGGAATCCGCGACGATTCGGTGAGGCGACGATTCACCAACCCTCCGAGTACTCCGGACCGAGTTCGTTTCACCCTTCTACAGCATGGCGGCGTTTGCGCAAGACGCGGCGGCGTCAGTCGCGGCGGCGGGTGCGGCTCCATCTACCGGGTCAGGATCTCTCTCATCGCTCCAAATTCTAACCTAAACACGTGACGCATGCACACCCACGCGTCTGCAGTCACGCACACCGACGTGGCGTCCCGTCTCCTCGTTTTCCCCGTTCCCAGTTTTTCTGATTCCCCGTTCTCCGTTTCTCCGTTTCACCATTCGCGCTTGTGTACCACGAAAGCAGGGCAGAGGCCATTCAACCCGCGCGTCGGTTCTCCAAGGCGCCTGACTACTCGCTCGTCACACCCATCCTCTACGCGCCTCTCTTCCCACTAAGTACTTTCTTGCCACCCCTCCTTCTCGAGCTTGACCCGAACATCCCGCACAGCCCGCACAGCCCGCACAGCCCGCCTCCACTTAATTCCTGTTCTCCCGGAGTCTCTGCATCCCCCCGCGCCATACGCCAAATCGCAGATTCCGTCAGCAAGAAGGTTCGTTCATTTGCTGCTCGCGCTCCGTCTCTCATGCGCCGCCCTCCCGCCTCCCCACTGACTCCCCCTGTCTTTCCCCTCGGCGCTGTTCCTCCCGCCTCCCCGGCAGTATGGTACGCATCGCATTACTTTGCGCCACAAGCCCAAGCTGAGGCAGTTTTCGACGCGCATAAAAAATCCCCTCCCCCCACCCCCCCCCCCCCCTGTCTTTCCTCACGGCCCTGCTTCTCCCGCCTCCCTCCCGCAGTACGCATCACGTTGCGCCACAAGCCCAAGCTGAGGGACCGACTCTTCGTGACTGCTGTGGCCAGCGCGTTCCTGCACGGCGCTTACATGAAGTACGTGGGGTTGTTATGGTGTTGGGGGTGTGGTATAGTGTGGTTGAGTAAGGTCTGATGGTGTTGGGTGTGGTATAGTGTGGCTGAGTAAGGTGTGATGGTGTTGGGTGCGGTGGGGTGGTATTCGGTACGAATCACGCTGCGCCACAAGCCCAAGCTGAGGGACCGTCTCTTCGTGACTGCTGTGGCCAGCGCGTTCCTGCACGGCGCTTACATGAAGTACGCGGTGGTGGGATGGGGTTGGGTGCAGTGCATTGGTGTTTGGTGCGGTGCAATGGTGTTGGATAGGGTGAGATGGTGTTGGGGGCGGTACAATGGTGGTGGGTATTGGGTGCGGTGCGATGGTGGTGGGTGTTGGGTGCTGGGCATTGGCTGCAGGTGTTGAGTCCTGCAGTCAAGAATTGCTAATGCTCCATACATTGGATTTGTGGTCGCAAGTTGAATTCACTATAACACCTGTTGTGTCCATCCTCCCCGTGCCCTTTCCCACGTCCACTCTCCCTCCAGCTACCGATTCTATAATGCAGAGAGCTATCAACAATCACAAAGAACCTAAGAACTGGCGTCGCTCAAGTATGCACACATCCGGGCTTTTGGTCTACTTATGTGATGGAAGGGCTCAAGAGAGAAAGCACATAACAGCATCGACCGTTACCATTACCTTATGTATTTGAGGCTTGGGAGGGACTACATGCAGCCAGCCATTAGTGTACTGATTTTAGCCAGCCCTTCTTTCGGCCAAAGAAGTTTTCATTGGTGCTTCTCTATACATGGAATGATTACATATGATACATGGATTGCATGCATTACAGTCCCGTTGCCTACAATTGACGCACTATATAGCTTAGCTTATAATATGTGGGAGGCAAATATATATTTACTATCGTACTCACTATAGCAGCCTTCAGAAGATTCACCAACGTGTTGATTGGCTCCCGTTGTAAGAACTAGCAACTGGGGAGCTCTTTGGATCGAAACAGCTACCCAAGTCATGCAGGCTGCTGCAGCGGCTCCAGTTCGTGCAGCTGTCAAAACTACTCCCGCTACAGTCACTCCGCATCTCCCCCTCCATCTCGCCCACGAAATTCCACCACCCAGCAACATCCCCCACCCCGTTCGTCGTGGGAAAGAAAACCCTGGCTTCTGCTAACCCGTCGCGTTCCCCTGCGTATCCCGCGCCTCCTGCTTCTTGCGCCTCCGAAAACCCAAACGGCAAACGTTCGCGCCGCATTCCCCGC
This sequence comes from Closterium sp. Naga37s-1, assembly GCA_947471745.1. Lineage (NCBI taxonomy): Eukaryota > Viridiplantae > Streptophyta > Zygnematophyceae > Desmidiales > Closteriaceae > Closterium > Closterium sp. Naga37s-1. The sequence goes on along the minus strand of CANJKZ010000187.1, from coordinate 42,843 downwards.
TCCCTGATTTCCATAGGCTCAGCAGCAACAGCATACCTCTCTTCGGTAGTCCTCCCTCTCCACGATTCCAGAACTTGCTGCTCTCGCGCTGTAGCTTGTCCAAGCAGCTCAACTGCTCTCAGATCGCCGTCCGCGTTTTCCGCCGATCTTGCCGCCGGCAATCCTCGCAATACAGCATCCTGCTGATCAGGTGCTTGCGTCAAATGCTGCGCGCCAAAAATTTCCTCTGCGATGGACAGAATCTCCATGGAGGGAGAGAGTTTTAAGGCGGAGTTCCGGCGCTTGACGCGTCGCGGGGGCCTGCTGACGTGGAAATTGACGTTGACGTCCGCCGCCAAAGCGTGGAGGTCTCTCAACGCAGCGACGCCGCCAGTGTCGGAAGCCATGTCTCGAGAAACTCACGAAAATGGCTTCAAAAACCCCGCTCAATGATCGTCAACTGTTGAGGCGCCTCAGAATTCGAAAAATACTACACGTCCCCACACTCGAGTCTGTGCTCGCCGTGGTGTCCTCAAAATCGACCAGACACTCCGGTCAGTGTTCGTCGTGTTCGGTGCGTGAAGTGATCCGACGAGGGCCTAGAATCGGAGAATGTGACGAGCAAATGCGAAGCCCGGTTTTAGTCAGTGGGAGCTTGTCTGTTCCAAAGATAACTCTTGTACGGAAACGCCGGACCGTAGGAAGCGTGGAGATTGCCTGAATGAGGACGGATGAAACGCGTTTTCGCGTTTTCGCAGCAGAACCCGCAATATACAGTAGTACTGTAAAAGTCGAGCAGCGATTAGTTGCGCAACAAGCGGTGATTCGCTGAAATTCCCTTCACTCGCTGCGACCGCGACAGCCAGGATGCGATGTTGTCGCGAGGAAAGTAACGTACGAAGACGGGACAGGGAGGCGCGTGCGAGCGCCGGTCAAGCGCGGCGCTGATACCGTACTTGCAGCGGAGCTGCTGCGACCTGTGAAGGAGATGGAGTGATGCTCCTACGAGGTGCGTAAAAAAAGCGAGTGCGAGTGTTGGTCAAGCGCGGCGCTATTACCGTACTTGCAGCGGAGCTGCTGCGACTTGTGAAGGAGATGGACTGATGCTCGTCGACCCGAAGGCGGTGGACTGATTGATTTATGCAATTCGGCTCGTAAGGCAGTGATCTGCCGCTGTCACGGCTGCTACTATACTAGCACGTAGTGATGGTTGCGCAGGTGGCGCTACTACATCTGTGCTACCGTGGTGTGCGTCTGTCGATGCACACACGAGGCTGCGGGTTCGAAGCGCAGGCGTTGCGAACGGCAGCGTTACAGACAGCATCGTGGAGGATTTGTTGGAGTCGAAGAGGCTCATGGTAGCAGGCTTCCGTAAACGGAGGTTCATCGCTTGATTGAACCATGTGCGAGTCGCCGACGATTGGAGGATGCTTGGAGATGCAGGGTGCGAACAGATGTGTAGAGGCAAGATTCGAAGGGAAGGGACGGGAAGCGACGGACAACATCCCAACCAACCAATCACTGACGCCCGAGTGGCCTCAGAAGTACATAAGAGCCAACCTCTTTTTCTCTACAGTTTTAGTTCTCCCCTAGTCCTGGCCGCGAATGTCATCTTTCTTGTGCTGCTGGCGCTGCTGTCGCTGCTGCCGCACCTGTCGCACCTGCCGATGCTGTATCTGGCCTGCTTTTGGCTACGATACATTCATCAAGGATAGTATACACTCATGCAGGCAGATTCTAGAACTGGCTAAGCTTGAGGTGTGTTCGCGAGTCGAATGATGAGCTGCCTGTGTAATTCGTGTCCTCTATTCTGTAGGTAGCACATAACTGCGTCTTACCTGATCATGTACGTGAACTGTATCATCCTCCATCATGACAACAAAGGCAGAATGGATGCTGCACTGCATCATCGTGGAGTGCAATTTGGCGAAGAGACAGGGAGAGTGGTACATTCCCCCCCACAGCCCCACAGAAATGGCGAGTGAGAGTTGCCGGAAGAACATGGGGCTTTACCTTTGCACCAGGCTAGAACGCGGAGACATCAGGTTTTTGGCTAAAAGCTCGCCAGTATTCTGTGAGATATGAACTAGCCCAATCCATATCCAAATACAGTTCACGTCACTTCACTTCGCAATACCCTGCGAGTACTGTACAGCAGCAGTGCAGAGCAACAAGGGCCAACATCATAGACATGCAAATTAGTCTAGTAACCCTATTCGATGGTATGCAAAATCGTCGATACCCCAGTTCCGCTTCGCAAATTTGTCTGGTAGCGCCACTCAAAACACTGTGGAACAGCTGACGCAGCAAAAAAAGGGTGCAATGGGTGCAACAATCGAATGCGTTTTCAATTTCGTTTCAAACGTTTTTTACCGCGCTCCGTTCGGCGCCTGACAAAGATTCCTGCGGGCAATTATTTTGCACGATAATTTTAGCAGGAAAATCCGTTAGAATGGAAGTTAACGGGGTCTTTTTTCGTAACAATATATTGCACCCAGTATATTGCTACCGGTTACTGCAAGGGCAGGCAGGAAAAAAAATATAACCCCTAGGGACCTGAACTCATTTCAGGGAGGGATCAACCCTAAAAACGGGAAAGGGCATTGTTTTTAGGGTTGATGCCTCCCCGTGTGCATCCCTTTCCGATTGGGTTTTATTTTTTCTGTCAAAAGAAGTGAACAGTGTTGCTCATCTGGCATAACAGTCGCCCGAATAAATCGAATTTTAGCGGAAAGATAAGCGCGGTAGAAATCAGTGTGTCCATTCAGAAGAACCTAGATACTAGCGCAATATGTCAATAACTCCAAAACCGAGGTCTCGACGGTTTTGCATACAATTGCATAGGGTTATTCAGCTATGTTGCATGCCAGTGATGTTGGCCCGAGCAACAAGCTTCAAGCCGCTTCCGGCAATCTTATCGACTGTTGCATCCGTGTTTCATCCAATCAAAAGCAACGTGTCGAACAGTTTGAGGTGCGATTCCGCCAATCCGCATCTGAGACCCCTGACCCGTCCCCTCAAACCGAGGAACGACATGCGCCGTTATGCACGACTTCGATTATTGAAGTAAACTTACGTGCGGTATGAAGTCACGAGGATATATGGAAGACATGCTAACTTTGATTATCTCTGGTGATAGCTACTACCCTACCAGATAATTAGTCAGTGAGGACCAGGAAGTTTCCATAGTCATGTTCATCACAGCTGCATTCAAACCATTTTCGTGATCTATTCTAAACATTTCTTCCAATGACACATCGTTTAAAAACGGATAAGTAGGTTAGGGGCAAAAAAATATGTTAGATTAGCATCTTATACCATAATAATAATAATAATAATTTTATAAAAAGAACGTCTGCAAGGACTCATGTGCCTTTCCAGCAAGTAACATAATTAGGGCGTGATACATTTTCCTATGAAGGTTTAGTAAATGTATCACGCCCTAAGTGATGCACCTGACAATGGAATTTCGTCCAAGTTCATGCAAAAAATCCCAATGTGGCATTCCCGTATGGGAATCGGTCAAGAGGTTCAAAGACGGACCCTCTTCTATAGCAGGCACCAGCAGAAGAAGCACTTCCAATTCTGCACTCGCTGGAGGAACTGGCCAGCGAGGAACCCCTGGCCCCGAAACCTGAGCTAGTGCTCTTGAAGCTGCCGAAGCAAGAATTGGGAAGGCTGCCACAATCACTCTGGCTACAGTCACTCAGCATATCGCTCTCCATCTCGCCAACGAAATCCCACCATCCATCCACGTTGTTCATTGTTCTCCCATCGACGGTGGATTCGCGTCCCACTCCCGGCCCCATCTCCATTGTTGGTACCCTAAACCCCTCCGCTTCACTGCGCCATTCCTGCGATTCCGCCGCAGGATTTATGAGTAATTCGGCTCTTCTTTCCGAAAGCCCTCCTCTTCGTACACGCATACCTGATGTACTTAGCACACGCCGCTCAAGCACTTCCAGATCGCGCAATCCCTCCGTCGTGCTCCCAGCAGGTCTTGCGTAGGTAGTAGCATTTCGCTGAAAATCTCCATCAGACGAATTCGCATGACGCTGCTGCCCGAACAGTTGTTCAGCAATGGCGAGAATCTCCGTTGAGGTGGAATTTCGACGCTGTCCGGGAGACGAGGCACCGCGTTCCCTCAAAGGGGCGCTGGAAAGTGGAGGCAAAGGCTCCCCGTCTTGAGCCATTCGCCGGGCATTAATAACAATGGAAGCTGTTGACGTCTCGCCGTTTGTAGCAGCAGCTCGGCGCCGCGCAGTGCGAGACGCGGCGCTTCGCGGAAGAACGTTGTCGACAGAAGCCGAGGTCGGTATGGGTAGAACCGACGGTGGCCGCAGAGGTACACTCGTCGTTGAACGACGAACGCGGCGCTGACGGCGGGGCGTGATCAGATGGATAGTGACGTCAGAATCGCCACGGGCGGAAGCATCTGCGGCCACGTAAGCCGGCGCGGGCGAAGAAGGGCCATCCACTCGCGCAGTAGCCATCACGGACTAGCACTAGTCGTCTGGAAAGGAAATGTGTCTCGCTTGTTCGTGTTTAGAGACGATCGCAAGGTGCGGACGAAGATGATGGTAGCTGGTGGATTCGCCAACGGTAAGGCGCAGTTCTGAGGACTCCGAATGCGGCAGGCTTAGTATAGCTCCGTACTAAGCGACAGGCGCTACGGCGACTCGGACTTGGAGTATGTAGAAGCGATTCACAATGCAGGGTCTTAGATGCTAGCAAAATCGCAACAATCGAAATGGCGACGGCCAGTGCTGAAGTGAGACTCCTTATTCTCGCTGGTGCACGCTCAGGCTAAAGCGAGGGTGCTAGGCTGTGGGCGCCGCGTGTCCTCGAATGCTTGTGTGAATGGAGCAAAGATATCGAGATCTCCGCGGATTTTGGACAGGCTAAGGATTGAGATTACGTATTAAGTACGGAGGGAGTGAATATGGAGCATATTTACGTTCAGTGGGGGGGTAGTCGACGGGAAAGATCGGGAGAAGCATCTTATCTTGGCTGAGCTCTTCCTGGTCGTGGTAAGTACGCTGCCACGTGGCTTCCGTATTGCTGCAGCTTCTCGGCGCCGCTATTTCCAGAGAAAGCCGAATCACAAGCAACGCGATTCGGGTGCTGCCATTTCTCCTAGAGGCGTCAGTTTCTCGTGGGCCCAAGCTTTTTCGGAGATCTAGTGGCGCAAGTGGCCTGGGAGGTTCACGTGGTGTAAATTAAATGCTGGAGCAGCGAATGAGGTGCACGCCTTTTTATCTGTGCTTGTGCGCCACGTGAGCGATCATTGGAGAAAGCACGCGCCACATATTGCGGCAGCAGTTCTGCTGTGCTGTCGCCGTTAGAAAGGAGGATCACATGGGCCGGCGGGATTGAGGGACCATGTGGAAAGAGCGCAACAGGGGTTTTGCTAATCATCCGCGAAAGATAACAAAAAGGTTATTGTCCGTGTGTGAAGAGGAGCAGAACGGGAAAGGCAGGCCCTTGCACGCGCTCCGTAACTTGCGGCGGGATTCCACGCCCTAAAGGTTCGGTAAGGTGGATGCAGGCGGGGAAAAGTTGGAAGTCGTGTGTGTAGGGGTGAATGTGTGTGGAGGTTTCCCTGTCAGACAATTTCCCTGTGGAAATACTCTAAACAGGTTTCACAAGCAAATATTCAACAGGAGATCTCTTTCACATTGCTGCCGAATACCAGAAGTTCGTTCATATTGTTCATTTTGCTGAGGTTGTTCACAGGCTCGAGCCCGCCCTAAAAAAAGACGAAATCTTAACTATGCACTATCCCAAACCACAATCTTCGCCGGGTGAACCACCAAATTGTCCTGCGTGCAACTTTGGGGCATAGCGGATGCTGCTGGCTCGGGAACTTTCAGACCGCCCAGCTGGGGTTTAACCCAGCCAATAAGCAACGATCGTGGCCCAGCTTTTTGCGGCCGCTTCAACACAATTCGTCATGATATGGCTGTAGGTTCGACAGATGTTGTTTCATTGGTTGCTTTTCCACGCTTACACTTCAACAAACCAATTGCGCCACGCACCTAAACGTCAGTTGCCCAATCAAAGAACAGAAAACGCGCCTGTTACTTCTGGCAACAGGTAGAAGGTGATTGATTGGTCGTGTACTCACTAGTGCTGTGCTGTCGATACAGTTCGACTAAACACAAAGTTATATGGAGCTCCTCATGTTACGGACTTTATTTATATATCGTGTTCTTGCTTGTATTCAGCTCTGAGCTTTGAGAAATCATCCCGTTTGGGGGATTGACAAATCACATCCACTTTCAGGGTCTGATTGATAAATTAGAAATAATTGTCAGGCAGGCATCATGGCTGATGGAGAGAACGTACAGTGACTTCAATGGAGCAAGGGCTGGGGCTGTATGTCGCAGCGAACTCCTAAAACTACCAGTAACCAGATAGCGAGCTCCACGATTACTTTCAGCTTCTTTACATAACATGATGTTGAATCCACACCATAACATTGCAAGCTGCAAAAGTATTTTATATGAAGTGCACACACTGTCACGTCCACAGCCCCATCTGGTGCTCCCAATTCATAACAAAGGGCAATCACCACCATTCAACTGCATAGATGTGTACAGACTACCAAGCTCTCCCGACCGAGACTAGCAGGAGAGTAGAAAGCACTGGTATTACATAAAATCAGGCACCCAATAAGACTGATGGTGTTGAGGGCACTTTCAAGACAATTAGCAGCAAGCACCCGCTCCCTGCTATAATGCTACTGTAACGGGCGGATGTAGCAAACACGCCCATGGCGTGAACACATACAATAGGCCCTGACCCATGGGAGCAAGGACGCTCAGCTTGAGTGTACCAGCTCCCTCTGTCGGCACCATAGTTCTGCACGGTGAGCAGTTGCTTTCTAAATGCACCATCCTGCATAGCTCGAAAATGCACCATCCTGCATAGCTCGAAAATGCACCATCCTGCATCGCTCGAAAATGCACCATCCTGCATAGCTCGAAAATGATTAGCCGGTTTTGATGCTACAACGGGTGCCGCGCCTCTTTCGTGGAAGGGTTGGACGATTGCTCCCAGTACTCCACGCCAGCAGCAGCGATCAGCGCAGCCAACGTGAAAGCCTGTGCGTGCAACCTGCGACGAACAGGGAAATCAGGGCGCGGAGGACTTGATTGAGTAAGACGACTCAGCCGTCACGTTTACAACCGCTCCAGTGTCTCCAGAAGGTTTAACAGTCTCTTGCTCAAACGTTCACAGCAACCGCACACGACAGAGCGCACCGGATCCTGTGATGCACCCTAAACCGTTGCAGCTCGCAAACCCGACTCCTGTAGACTTGACGGTCGACAACCAATGCCGCCCCACTGAGGTCCTTGCCCTCCTCGCGTGAATGACTTTGACGCCCATCTTCTCGCCAGGGTTCCGCATCTTGTACAGCACCTACCCGGCGTGCCGCTTTGAGTCAAAACAAAAAATGCACGCTGAGATTGGATGCTCACCTCGCGTGGATGATCTTGACGCTCATTCTCTCCCCCGGTTTCCGCATGTTGTACAGCACCGACCCGGCGATGCCGCTGGCCCACAGTCCTCCGACTGTACGTAGCTTGTTCTCCACCACCCACTTGCGCGCCTCAGCGATCGAGAAAGAACTCGACGGAGCGGCCTTTGCCTCGTCTGCCATGGAAAATCTCGACGTTTTTCGATTTCTGAGCTTTCGATGCGGCTTTGACGGCGGGGTGCACTTGTACCGACCGAACTCGGTTCCTGACTCTGTGACGAAGTTTCTTGAAGTTTTCAGTTCGTCGAGCGAGCAGGACTCGTTCAGATGTCGCCGACGACGTCGCGTGATCGAACTATGGAAATGGCTTCCTCTGAGTAAGGCCGATGGCGAGGCGGCTGAGCGTGATGGGATCTGCGTGAGCGATTGCGATTAGATGAGTAGTAACGGCGTTGGAGACCAGTGTAGGAAGCCCGGCTTAGCGGAAAGCTCTGAAATGGAGTTTGATGAGTGGGGAAGATCGAGGAGAAATGGCAATCGAAACTACCTCTTATGCTTGCTTGGAGCCATTCTGAAGGCAGAGCCCAACAAAGAACGAGGTGAAGAGGGAGCAGCGGGAGGGTTGTTGGAATGAAATGGTAGGTGTCTGGAGAGGGGAGAGAGAGGGATTTGGTATGGTTTGCTGTGGTTTGATATGTTGTGGTATGGTGTAGTGCGACATGAGAGTGAGGAGGAGGAGAGGGAAGGCAGGTTTGCTTCCACGATCGATTAGGGCGGCTCGTTTTCCTGGAAATGGCGACGCGATGATGGGAAATGTCCAGCAAGGAAAATCACAACGCTTATGGATTGGTTCCAGCATGGTGGCAGGTCGGTTAGCGGGGGAAGCGTGTGGTTGGGATGGTGTGCTGACGTGCTCGCGTAGTTCGCTTGACTTCGCAAATGTTTGCGAAAGCCCTTGCCAGCAGCGATGGCTCAAAGTAGAAACTGCTCGCGAAGTTACCGATGTCTCGGCTAACCACCCAACCAATAAAGGAGCTGCAAGGGCCAGCAGGTCAACACCAGCGTGGATTTGACCAATAGCATCGCGAGAAGCTACCAGCACACATGACAGTTCTGGCGAAATTTCGCCCTTTCCCAGGCTGGCAAGGGTGTGTCACTGTCATTGTAAGCAATGTCTCATACACTGAAGGAAGAGTACACGCAAACACTAACTGCCTACATACAAGCCCAAGATTTAAACTACTGTACCACAGTTGCGAACGGCAAGCAGGGTAACTATGCTAACCAGACTCATTAGGGTCATGATATCTAATTCCTACCCAGAATACATAGCAGGTGCAATGTCTACCACGAGAAACCATCAAAAGAGGATGCAGGAGCAGCCGCAGGTGCACCCGCAACAGAAGCAGGTGGATGAGCACTAGCAGCTGATGCTCCGGTCGGCATTAGGGATGCAAAGGGATCCATAGAGGACCCTCCTGCTGGTGCTGCTCCTGCAGTAGCAGGCGCTAATCCGAAGTTCCCACCACCCCCCGCAGCACCGGGGGCAAGCCCAGAGGCTGCACCACCACCACCACCTCCAAGGAAACCGAAATCAATCGACGCAGACATCCCACCACCACCACCCATCGCAGCAGAATGCATTTGGTTATGCCCTACCCCACCTGCCCCTCCCACTGCTCCTCCTCCCCCTCCCCCACCTCCCGCTCCCCCCCAACCGAACCCGGCCCCAAAGAGATCAGCAGACACACTCACGCCCCCTCCAGGCGTGGCACCTCCGAACCCACCGGCAGGTCCGGCCAGACCAGGTGAGGTGGTTTGGACGGGGTGAGGTGCACCGAACGGATCGGAGGGTTGCGGAGGAGTGGAGGGCGAGAAGGCGGAGGGTTGTGGGGTGAGATCTGGTCCATGTGCGAATGGGGTGGCTGGAAAGGGGGCACATGCAGGGCGATGGTGGAACGGAAAGAGCGGAGGCAGGGTGGGGAATGGGAGGGGGGGGCCAGAGAAAATTGAAACCGGAAAACAATAAGACAGTATGCCACCGAGCTGCATGGCATGGCTGCTGGTGGGACGGGCACCTGGAGGGTTACACCTAGTCAAAAGCTGTGCGCAGCTTCAGGCAAACAAAAAAAACCAACAAACAAACAAACAAACAAACAAAAAACTCGGGACAGCACAGACAAGTCTCACCTGCAGGATTCTGCTGCTGAGGGGACTGGAAAGGGGCAGCAGCGGTGCCAGGAGGGGCAAAATAACCGCCAGGGAGAGCAGTAGCCATCGGATCCATGGAGAATGGCTACAGCGGAGCGAGTGGGGAGAGGGGGAAGGGAAAGGAAAACGAGGCAATGAGGTGAAGCAGCGCACAGGGGTTGGAAAGAGGCAGTGAGACCATGCGTGAATGGCAGTGGACAAACAATCACAGCAATCAATGTGATGAGAAAATGTTGGCCCGGGTTCTGAAAGCAGGTCACTGAACCAGGCAGAGGCATAAAAAGGGGTCACTGACAAACGCTGCAAGGATGATGCAGGGATGATACACGAATGTGGGGTTCCCCCAAGGGAGCCATGGGAAAGAGCAGCATGGATGGAGCAGGGATGAGAAGGTAGAAATCAGGGTGAACCGAGGAGAAAGGTGGAGGAGATGGGAGGAGGATAAGATAAAGTCACCTGAGAACCCGTAGCAGCACCAGGAGGAGCAGCAGGGGCCGTAGTGTCCTCCTCGTCGTCATCATCAAAGGCAAACGGATTGGTCGACTTGGCTGCTGCTGCCGCTGCTGCTGCTGGTGCTCCTGCTGCTGCTGAATTTGCACTGCTACCATTGGCAGCAGCACCAAAACCAGAGGCATCGAGACTAGCAGCAACACCAGGGGCACCGGGGAAAGGAGGAGGGGCGGCTGCTGTGGTGGAGAGGAATTGATCATAGGCGGACGGCATGGCTTGTCCTGTAGCGGGTCCTCCCATCTGGTAGGGCGGCAAGTCCATGGCTTGGGGCGGCAGTCCCAACGCGGACATTTGAGGCTGCAGGGGGGCAGGGTCAGAACAGTGTAGAGAGATGTCATAAAGGGGACGAGAGAGAGTAAAGAAGGGTGCAGTAATGTGTGCAAGGAAAATGATAACGGTATCAGGGTGCGGAACCCATCCCCACCTCTCTGCACCTGCCCTGCCCATAAGCCCCACCTGCGGATGCAGCACAACAGCCCACTTTCATCCTCGATACAGGAAAAGCTTGGTCTTGGTCTAAAAGTCTTGGTCTAGTATCCTCTAATAGTCTTGGTCCCCCACCCTTTCCCCAAACACCCCCACCACATCCTCCTTCGCCGTGCCCCACCCCAGGCCATACCTGCCCGTATGCCCCATAAGCAGATGCTGCAGCAGCCACTGTTACAGGTGATCCTACTGCAAGTGTTCTTGAATCTGTTTATCACACCCTTAACCCTCACGCCCATTCCTTCCCACCTTCCTCTCCTCCACTCCACCATTTGATACTCCTTGCCTTGCCCCAGCACATTCCATACCTGCCCGTATGCCCCATAAGCAGAAGCTGCAGCAGCCACTGTTCCCGGCGATCCGAACGCGAGTGAGCTTGTATCGGTGACAGCAGGGGCGGGGGCAGGAGGGGCGGCATAACCCCCAAGATAGGGCAGGTCGTTCTTTACTGTGGGCGCTGGGAGGAGGTTGGTGAAAAAGTCCTGATATGGGGAGGGGTGAGGCGGGGAGAGGAGGGAGCAAGGGGGGCAGGGGAGGCGAGGGGACACGGGGGGGCAAGGGAAACGAGGAGGTGGGTGGGAGGCGGGGGGTGTTTAAGGCATGTGGAGAACGACTGATGTAAGGAAGGTTGCTTTCGACTTCAAGAGCGGGGAGAAAGCGGTGAGGAAGTACCGCGGGGGGTGGGAGGGGAAGGGGCAAGGTGGGGGGAGGGGAGGTTGCAAGGCGGAAGGTGAGTTGGGAGGGGTTGGGGCAAGGGGAAAGGTGAGGGGGGAGCAGTAACCATTAAAGAAGACTGGTCTTGAGGGGAGGTGGTAATAAAGTTTGGAAAGAGGAGGGGAGGGGAGTCAATAAATGCAAGGATTGAACAGGCAGTAAGAGCGGAAGGGGGCAGAATAGGGAGGGGAGAAATCAGATAGGAGGCAGGGGAGAGCCACAGGTAGGTGTAGGAGAAAGCAAAGAGGAAGGAGGCATGAATGGTGAGGGGGGGGTGCGTTGCGTACCTCTGGGATTGCGGCACGTGCTGCAGCTGCCTTTTGTGCCGCTGATGGTGCTGCTGCAGGGGCAGCTGCACCTGCTGCTGCTCCTGCACCTGCTGCTCCCCCTCCTGCTGCTGCCGATGACGCTGGAGCAGCAGAGGCGGTTTTCTCTGTTATCCTTGGCTGCTGCTGCTGCTGCAGTGGTGGCTGTGCTGTCTCGTCGCCGAAGGCATTCCAAGTCTGGACGGGCAAAGGGAATGGAATGGCATGAGAGTTGGCATTTTCAATCGACTCAATTGGAATGCGACAAGAAGAAAGAAATGAAAAGAAAATAAGAAAACAGGGCTGCTGAGGGAAAAGGGAGGAAAAAAACCACGAAAAGGAAAAACTGAATCACACATACCATTTCTGCAGATGGCGCTGCTGTAGCACCACCACCTCCAGCAGCAGCAGCGGATGATTCCTCAACACCACCTACCACTGCTGCTGTTGCTTGTGCAGGAGCGGTTTCAGGTGAAACACCAGGTGCAGCAGCGGCAGGAGGTGCGTTTGCTGCACTGGCAGCAGCAGGAGTAGCGTCAGGGGCTGCAGCTGGAGCAGCAGCAGGAGCAGCATCAAACGCAGCCCACGAGGCAAAGCCTCCCGCCTCTCCTGCTGCTTCTGATGCAGAAGCATCCGCTGCTGCTGCTGGTGCTTGTACTGGTGCTGCAGCTGCCGCAGCAGCATCAACTGCACTCTCTTCCCCAAAGAAACCGCCTTGCTGCACAGGCTGCTGTGCTTGCTGTCCCTGTGGCAGCTGTGCCTGCTCCAACCCCCCAGCAGCAGGAGCGGATGCAGCAGCAGCAGCAGCAGTAACAGCAGGCACAGCACCAGCAGCACCAGCACCAGCGGCAGCACCGGCATCAGTGTGCAGAAACCCAGAGCCCCAGCCCATAGCAGCACCACCCTGGCCCTGCTGATCTGAAACCAAACCCACACCAGCGTTCTGCACCGCACCAAACTCCACACCACCAGGCTGAACCGTGCCAAACTGTTGCCCTTCAAAATGCTGCCCCTCGAATTGCTGCCCTCCAAACGCCTGCCCTCCGAACGGCTGCCCTCCAAACTGCTGCCCTGCAAACGCCTGTCCTCCAGCTGTCCCAGGCTGACCGCCCCCAAACGCCTGGCCTCCCACAGGCGGCGCCGGCGCTGCCCCGAACTGCTGCCCTGGCAGCGGCTCGCCCCCAAAGGGCTGACCCCCAAACAGCTGAGCGCCCCTGGGGAATTGAGCCCCGTACGGAGGCCCGGCCGCAGCACCGCCCATACCTGCAGAGTCCAACCCTCCCATACCTGCAGCGCCCATGCCTTGGGTGGGATCAGCGGCAACAGGGGCAGGTGCGAGCAGATCTGCCAGCCCAAAGGGGTCTGCTGCTGCTACTGCTGCTGCTGCTGCTGCTGTTGGTGCAGCAGATGCGCCCGCAGTGAGCGGTGCAGGGGTGGGATCGTCAAAAGAGAAGTCTATGAGGCTGGCCGTGGTGACGGCGGCACTGGGGGGGGCGGCGCTGGTGGAAGGGTTGAGCTTGCTCTCGGGCGTTGGCGGGTGGGCGTCTGCTGCCTTTCGAGATGCCGCCTGGTGGTGGGGATAGGGGTAGGGGCAAGGGCAGGGAGAGGGGTAGGGAGTGCGTGTGTGCGAGAGCGTGCGTGCATGCGTGTGCCTGTGAGAGAGAAAGGAAGAGAAAGTAAGAGACAATGACCAGGAGAGGCGACAGAGAAGCGTGCTCAGACAACTCACAGAGGAAGCAGTGGAGGCTGCATCAGCATGACCCCTGGAACCAGGGCTCTAATTTATAGGCACCTCAAGAATGCACTCAGGCAACTCACAGAGAAAACAACGGAGGCCAGGCCATGTCAGCACGACTCCTGGACCCAGGGCTTCCAGGCGTCTAGTTTTGAGGCGCCTTAAAACTGAACAGCAGGGGTGAGGGAGAAGCGTGCTCAGGCAACTCACAGAGGAAGCAATGGACCCAGGGCTTCCAGGCGCTCCTCCCTGCTCCTCTTTTTGAGGCGCCTCAATAGACGATTTTTGGGGCGCTTTTTGAGGGGTCTCAAAAATCGTACCAGGAGGGGTGAGGGAGAAGCTTGCTCAGGCAACTCACAGAGGAAGCAATGGAGCCAGGGCTTCCAGGCGCTCCTCCCTGCTCCTCTCCCCGTCCCGCATGCCCCCCATTCACGCCATTCCCCACCGCCCCTTCCTCCCCTTCTGCATACACCTTCAGTTCCTCCACATCTCGCCCCAGCACCTGACTCACAGGCACACTCACCGCCTGCACGCCCTGCCCCCCTCCTCCTCCCCCTCTGCTTCCCCCCCCTCCCCCGCTGCCCCCGCTGGGTCTAGACTGCCCCCCTGCACTGCCGCTACTACTCCCGCTCTTCCTCACGCCATGCCCATGCCTCTCCCTTTCCCTCTCCCTCTCCCTCTCCCTGTCTCTCTCCCTGTCGCTGCTTCTGCTGGATTTATCGCTGTTGTTGGAACCAGACGGGGACGACGACCGTCCTCCTTGGCCGTCGCTCCGATGCTCTCCTTTCAGCGAGTCCTCCCGTCTCTCCCTACTGCCCCCGGCGCTGCTGCTATGCCTACTGCCTGCCGCCCCGCCACTCCCGCTGCCGCCACCGCCACTGCTGCCACCACCGCCACTGTTGCTGCTACTGCTGCTGCTGCCGCGGGATTTGAACCCCAGAAACGACGACAACCCGCCCTTGTGCCTCCGCTTCTCCTCCTGCGGCGGCTGCTGCTGCTGCTGCTGCTGCTGCGGCTGCCTATCACTCCCATACCCCGCGCTTCTACCCGGCCCTCTGCTCGCCCCACTCGCACCACCGTACCCATCCGCAGAAGCCCGCATGGCTCTGGAGTCCGAAGATAAACGGCTGTGATCGTTGTGCTGGGACGAGGAGACGGGCTGCGGGGAGGAGGCGGAGGCTGGGGGGAGGTCGGCGGAAGGGGAGGGGGAAGAGGGCTGCGCGCGCGCAGGTGGTGCAGCAGCAGCGTTCGGGTCTCTGCTGGCCACGTATCGCCTCTCCACGTAGACTGATCGCACGAACTCCCTCAGCCGATTTGGGTCGCTGAGGAAAGGAAACGGGTAGTAGTGGGAGAAGTGGAAGGGTTAAAATCTAGCGGGAGAGAAAAAGCAGACAAGAGCAGCAAAGAGCAGCAAGGAGGAAGAGTAAGGGGATGGGAAGGGCAACAGGCGGACTCACTTGGGATCTGGAGGCTCCACCCTGCTGGCATTCGCGAGGAAAAACTCCCGCGCTTTCTGATCACACGCACATATACGGAGGCACGCAGGTGACACACGGAGGCACGCAGTCGACGTGACGCAGACAGTACGGACGAAGTAGGTTCAAACTCGTCGTTCGTTTGGGGTCGGCCATGAGAATGGACTTGAACTAACATGGTTAATCGCATCGCAGTAGCATCTGGATAACAAATATTCGGTTATTCAACCAGCATGGGTTAAAAATTTATTGGTTGCCAGCTCCTCCAGCAACCCCTCACCTGGTTGCCGCCTTGCTGCAGCGCTGCCACCTCCTCAGGGGTGAACTTGGCCATTGACACGGACTTGAGGCGATGCGTGTACTCGCGGCTGGAAACGGGCAAGGGAAGGAGGGGGAAGAGGGGCGGTAGTGTAGATTGTCGAATAAAATTCAGATGCAGTTTGTAAACTGTAGTGTGGTGATGTATATCGGGCCATGGAAATGGGCTCAGCGCAACGCGCTCGCACAAGACTGGAACGAAGAACTCAGTGAAGTGTGTCACTGTATCGAGGTGACTTATGAGTAGACTTTAAAGTCACGAAAGGGTGAAGGCGGGAAAGGAGGGATATGTGGAGTGAAGATGAACGGCGCGACGGGAAGGTTGGCGAAGAAGGGGAAGGCAGACTCACTGGATTCCGCTGCACGCGACGCAGACGAACGTTGCGAAATTCGTGCACACATATTGAGGGCCCTGCGGTAATCGGGGTAGGTAAAACAATGATATCGTACGGACACACGGATATCGTACGGCCAATAACGATCCATATGAAGTAGAATACACTGATCGCAAAAAGACTGGACATGTTGCAAAGATTGGATCCAAAGAAAGTACGAATTTGTGATCGCACAGCCCGCAAAGGATTAACGCTTAACGCGGGGAAGCGTAGACTACAATCTATGATATCCTAGACGACAACGCATTCGCCGTAGGGGCTTAAAAGGAAGTGGCCCAACGCATCCCGTCTAGCTTCTGACGAACCTAAAACACGAACGTCGTACTGATAAAGCAAACGCTTTTCGCTGAAAAAACAGATCTACCCTGTTCCCCGCTCGTCATGACTTATAGAAGCATAGCTGGCGATGGGAGTTAAATCTTGGTGAAATGCATTACCGGATTGTTGCAGTTTATGCACTTTTTATTTTCCGGCAGCTTCATCAGCCCGCGGATAATCTTCTCGTGCTTCTCATCACCCTTCTTGCTCATCGTGCCAACGGGGTACCAGAAACAGTCTCAAATATCTCCGGTTCAAATGCAGAGTCTTAACTACTCCAGAGGGATATTAGTCTGCAATACTTAACCAGGGTCTGCACGGTGGGCTTGCAGATAGGAATGGAAAAGCGCGTCGTTCTCCCGAGCGAGGAATCTACACAAAAAGCGGAGCTTATGGCTTGGAAAGGGTCAAGGCACGTGAATGTCACGGGAACGACATGGAGGGTCCCAATGTGGAAGTCGTGCTACGAGGTGCTGACGACATGGCAGGGTGTTGAACGAAAGTGCGTGCTTAGAAGACAAAGGAAGGCCTGATGAGGAGGCGTGTGGTGCGGAGGCATGGAACTTTGGGCTCAGAAGTCGGAGCTCCCAAGGGCGGTGTTCCCAAGTTCCGAGTGTGGCTCTTCTGGAGCCTGGCAGGAGGAAGTCTGAGTGGTGCTGTTCCCAAGGTTTGGGCCAACATCATAGACATGCAAATTAGTCTGGTAACCCTATTCGATGGTATGCAAAACCGTCGATACCCCAGTTCTGCTTCGCAAATTTGTCCGGTAGCGCCACTCAAAACACTGTGTAACAGCTGACGCAGCACAAAAAGGGTGCAATGGGTGCAACAACCGAATGCGTTTACGATTTCGTTTCATTTGTTTTTTAACGCGCTCCGTTAGAATCTTTTTCGTAACAATATATTCCACCCAATATACTGCTACCGGCTACTGCTAGTGCAGGCAGGAAAAAAATAAACCCCTAGGGACCTGGACTTATTTCAGGGAGGGATCAACCCTAAAAACGGGAAAGGGCATTGTTTTTAGGGTTGATGCCTCCCCGAGTGCATCCCTTTCCGATTGGGTTTTATTTTTTTCTGTCAAAAGAAGTGAACAGTGTTGCTCATATGGCAGAACAGTTGTCCGAATAAATCGAAATTTAGCGGAAAGATGAGCGCGGTAAAAATCAGTGTGTCCATTCAAAAGAGCCTAGATACTAGCGCAATATGTAAATAACTCCAAAACCGAGGTATCGACGGTTACCATTGCATAGGGTTACCATACTATGTTGCATGCCAGTGATGTTGGCCCCCAAGGTTTTCTGGCGAGCTTTCGGTGCGAACGCGGGAACCAGGTGACCATATCGAAATTCGAGAACGAACTCTGTTTGGAGATAGATGCGATAGGTGCATAAAGTGTGCCCCCTAAAGAGATTCATTCACGCCCTTGGTGGCTTGGTTCACCCTCTTTCAAGCCACACTCTCATTGGCCATATCGACGGACCGGCTCTACTGACATCAATGCGTCCAGAATGATCCAAGAACATCCCATATATGCACATTTCCCCGCACTCAACCGTACGCAAAAGGCAAGTTTTATTCTATATACCGTTGTGTACCGTTCTACTGGAGTGCATTTGCCTGCCACCTACCTGGGGTTCGGTTGCAAGCACCAGATCGCTAGGGTCCAAGCAACAGTACGCACTGTAGCCAGTGCTTCCCATTGTCAGTTCGGCGAGAAAGAGGGTGTAATAGGCCCAGACAAGCGCAGCCACGTGACCCTGCGGGAGGAAATCGCTCGGAACAAGCGCTTCCACCCCCAAAACGCGGAAGGATCCGCACATGTGCAGGACGTGTAGCGGGCGCTCTTCATTCGCGAGCGCCGATGACCGATGATGCTCGCAACCCTCCCACGCCCTTGTTGGCTTGGTAATAGGCCCAGACAAGCGCAACCACTCGACCCGACGGAAGAAAAACGCTCGAAACGAGCGCTTCCAGCCTCAAAACGCGCAAGGATCTGCGCATGTGGAGGAAGTGCAGCGGGCGCTCTTCATTCGCGAGTGCCGATGACCAATGATGCTCGCAACCCTCCCACGCCTTTGCTGGCTTGACAATAGGCCCAGACAAGTGCAGCCACGTGACCCCGTGGAAGAAAAACGCTCGGAACGAGCGCTTCTAGCCTCAAAACGCGCAAGGATCCGCACATGTGCAGAGGGCGCTCTTCATTCGCGAGCGGCGATGACCAATGATGCTCGCAACCCTCCCACGCCCTTGCTGGCTTGGCAATAGGCCCAGACAAGCGCAGCCACATGACACGGTGGAAGAAAAATGCTCGGAACGAGCGCTTCCAGCCTCAAAACACGCAAGGATCCGCACATGTGGAGGAAGTGCAGCGGGCGCTCTTCATTCGCGAGCGCCGATGACCAATGATGTTCGCAACCGTCCCACGCCCTTGCTGGCTTGGCAATAGGCCCACACAAGCGCAGCGACGTGACTCGGTGGAAGAAAAACGCTCGGAACGAGCGCTTCTAGCCTCAAAACGCGGCAGGGATCCGCACATGTGCAGGATGTGCAGCGGTCGCTCTTCATTCGCGAGCGCCGATGACCAATAATGCTCGCAACCCTCTCACGCCCTTGCTGGCTTGGCAGTAGGCCCACACAAGCACAGCCACGTGACCCGGTGGAAGAAAAATGCTCGGAACGAGCGCTTCCAGCCTCAAAACGCGCAAGGATCCGCACATGTGGAGGATGTGCAGCGGGCGCTCTTCATTCGCTAGCGCCGATGACCAATGATGCTCGCAACCCTCCGACGCCCTTGCTGGCTTGGCAATAGGCCCAGACAAGCGCAGCGACGTGAGCCGTTGGAAGAAAAACGCTCAGAACGACCGCTTCCAGCCTGAAAACGCGCAAGGATCCGCACATGTGCAGGAAGTGCAGCGGACGCTCTTCATTCGCCAGCGCCGATGATCAATGATGCTCGCAACCCTCCCACGCCATTGCTGGCTTTGCAATAGGCATAGACAAGCGCAGCCACGTGACCCGATGAAAGAAAAACGCTCGGAACGAGCGCTTCTAGCCTCAAAACGCGCAAGGATCCGCACATGTGCAGGAAGTGCAGCGGGCGCTCTTCATTCGCGAGCGCCGATGACCAATGATGCTCGCAACCCTCCCACGCCTTTGCTGGCTTGGCAATAGGCCCAGACAAGCGCAGCCAGGTGACCCGGTGGAAGAAAAACGCTCGGAACGAGCGTTTCTAGCCTCAAAACGCGGAAGGGATCCGCACATGTGTAGGAAGTGCAACGGGCGCTCTTCATTCGCGAGCGCCAATGACCAATGATGCTCGCAACCCTCCCACGCCCTTGCTAGCTTGGCAATAGGCCCAGAAAAGCGCAGCCACGTGACCCGGTGGAAGAAACGCTTGAAACGAGCGCTTCCAACCTCAAAACGCACAAGGATCCGCACATGTGGAGGATGTGCAGCGGGCGCTCTTCATTCGCGAGCGCCGATGACCAATGATGCTCGTAACCCTCCCACGCCCTTGCTGGCTTGGCATTAGGCCTAGACAAGCGCAGCGACGTGACCCGGTGGAAGAAAAACGCTAAGAACGAGCGCTTCCAGCCTCAAAACGCGCAAGGATCCGCACATGTGCAGGAAGTGCAGCGGGCGCTCTTCATTCGCGAGCGCCGATGACCAATGATGCTCGCAACCCTCCCACGCCCTTGCTGGCTTGGCAATAGTCCCATCGCAGCCACATGACCCGGTGGAAGAAAAACGCTCAGAACGAGCGCTTTCAGCCTCAAAACGCGCAAGGATCCGCACATGTGCAGGAAGTGTAGCGGGCGCTCTGTCAGAATCTTAGCAGTACGAAACGAAATGAACAAAGGAGGAGTTTCAATAGCAGCAGTTGGGATACATATAGCAAACCCTAACTGGGTTGTACTCGCTATAGAGCACCCCACTGCAGGCTAGACAACAATAACATTCTGATACACCCCCATAGCCAAAGTGGGGTGTAATCAGCACAATGAGCAAGCATAGCAGTAGTTCACAATTATAAGCAAAGCTAGAGGCTAACACAGAGGGCAAGTGAGGAGGAGGAGAGACTGTGGGGGAGAGAAGACGGGAGGCGACGACTGAAGCTGCAGACACACGGGCAACAGGAGCGCTGAGTGCGACTCAGTGGCTACCGGCGACAAGTGTCCCGGATTACAGGAGTAACAGGCTCTGCGGCTATCAGAGCGGCAGGAGCAACAGACCCACGGGCGACAGGTGCAGCAGGCTCTCTGAGCTACCGGCGGCCACTAGAACCCCGGAATACAGGCGCTGCGGACGACACGACGGCTGCCTCCACTCAACCTCCTCCAACTGTCCCACACACCCCCCACACACCCACTGCTTCACCCCTAACTCCACTTGCACGTCACCCCCTCGTACAACTCCGACGGCTCCAACACATCCACCCCCCTCAGCGGCAGCTGCAGCAGTGGGAGACGGAGGAGGAGGAGGAGCAGGGGATGGCTCACAGAGACGGCACCCCCATACGCTCCACCCCCAAACCCTAATTCAGGAGCACGGGCAGCAGCAGGGGTGGGGCGCCATCAGAAGCGCAGGGGACAGCGGGCGGCTCAAGGGAAGAGGAAACAGGGCGCCCACGGGCCTGGCGCAGCCCGTACGAACCGCGCGCGGGCGGCCCGAGGCGCGCCCCGGCCTGGCGCAGCCTGTACGGGCCGCGCGCGGGCCTGGCGCTGCTCGTACGGGCCGCGCGCGGGCCGGGCGCAGCCCGTACGGGCCGCGCGCGGGCCTGGCGCAGCCCGTACGGGCCGCGCGCGGGCCCTACGCAGGTCGCGCGGGCCACGACGGGCGACGGGGGGCGACGCGCGGGTCCCCGTCGCCCGTCGCAGCGCCTCCCGGGGGCGACGCGCGGAGTGACGGGGCAGAAAGTTGCCGCGCGCCTCGAGGCGCCGGGCAGAAAACCGCCGCGCGCCTCGGGGCGCACGGCGGGCAGAAAACCGCCGCACGCTCCGAGCGCGCGGCGGGATGAAAAATCCGTCGCACGCCACGGGGCGTGCAACACACAGAGTAGCAGTAGCAGCGGAAGCAGTGAGGTGGTGGGCCCACCCACAGGATCGACCCAGGAGGGTCGACCTGCTCTGATAGCATGTCAGAATCTTAGCAGTACGAAACGAAATGAACAAAGGAGGAGTTTCACTAGCAGCAGTTGGGATACATATAGCAAACCCTAATTGGGCTGTACTCGCTATAGAGCACCCCACTGCAGGCTAGACAACAATAACATTCTGACACGCTCTTCATTCGCAAGCGCCGATGACCAATGATGCTCGCAACCCTCCCACGCCCTTGCTGGCTTGGCAATAGGCCCAGAAAAGCGCAGCCACGTGACCCGGTGGAAGAAAAACGCTCGGAACGAGCGCTTCCAGCCTCAAAACGCGCAAGGATCCGCACATGTGGAGGATGTGCAGCGGACGCTCTTTGTTCGCGAGCGCCGATGACCAATGATGCTCGCAACCCTCCCACGCCCTTGCTGGCTTGGCAATAGGCCCAGAAAAGCGCAGCGACGTGACCCGGTGGAAGAAAAACGCTCAGAACGAGCGCTTCCAGCCTCAAAATGCGCAAGGATCCGCACATGTGGAGGATGTGCAGCGGGCGCTCTTCATTCGCGAGCGCCGATGACCAATGATGCTCGTAACCCTCCCACGCCCTTGCTGGCTTGGCATTAGGCCCAGACAAGCGCAGCGACGTGACCCGGTGGAAGAAAAACGCTAAGAACGAGCGCTTCCAACCTCAAAACGCGCAAGGATCCGCACATGTCCAGGAAGTGCAGCGGGCGTTCTTCATTCGCGAGCGCCGATGACCAATGATGCTCGCAACCCTCCCACGTCCTTGCTGGCTTGGCAATAGGCCCAGAAAAGCGCAGCCACGTGATCCGGTGGAAGAAAAACGCTCGGAACGAGCGCTTCGAGCCTCAAAACGTGCAAGGATCCGCACATGTGGAGGATGTGCAGCGGACGCTCTTCATTCGCGAGCGCCGATGACCAATGATGCTCGCAACCCTCCCACGCCCTTGCTGGCTTGGCAATAGGCCCAGAAAAGCGCAGCGACGTGACCCGGTGGAAGAACAACGCGCAGAACGAGCGCTTCCAGCCTCAAAACGCGCAAGGATCCGCACATGTGCAGGATGTGCAGCGGACGCTCTTCATTCGCGAGCGCCGATGACCAATGATGCTCGCAACCCTCCCAAGCCCTTGCTGGCTTGGCAATAGGCCTAGACAAGCGCAGCGACGTGACCCGGTGGAAGAAAAACGCTCAGAACGAGCGCTTCCAGCCTCAAAACGCGCAAGGATCCGCACATGTGGAGGAAGTGCAGCGGGCGCTCTTCATTCGCGAGCGCCGATGACCAATGATGCTCGCAACCCTCCCACGCCCTTGCTGGCTTGGCAATAGGCCCAGACAAGCGCAGCCATGTGACCCGGTGGAAGAAAAACGCTCGGAACGAGTGTTTCCAGCCTCAAAACGCGCAAGGATCCGCACATGTGCAGGAAGTGCAGCGGGTGTCAACGGGAGTTGTGTGTTGGCCCCGTCCTCGCTTGGGCGGAGCCGAATTCGTGGTCGGGTGTGAGGGGAGCAGCCGACCTGCAGCAGTGGGCGAGCTGGTTGACGAGGAGGTCGACCTGCACGGGAGCCACTGCATGGGCGCCGACTTCGGGATGGCGCCGACTTCCGGGAGGTCGACCTGAGAAGTCGACCTGCGGGGGACGTCAACTTGGTGACGTCAACTTGGGGCAGCCGACTTGGGTGGTCGGCTGCCAGGACTGCTGGTCGACCTGGTGGTTGGTCGACCAGACCTACTGGTCGACTTGCTGGTGGTCGACCTGACCTGGTGGTCGACGAAGGAGGGGCCGACGTCGACCTCGACTCAGGACGCCGAGCAGTTGGGCGTCGAGTAGCTGGGCGTCAACTTGGTGACGCCGACTTTGGGTAGCCGACTTGGGTGGTCGGCTGACAACTGCGCTGGTCGACATGGAGCTGGTCGACCAGGAGTGCTGGTCGACGTGGAGCTGGTCGACCAGGAGTGACGTCGACCTGGAGTTGGTCGACCAGGGGCGTGGTCGACCTGGTGAGGTCAACTTGGAGTGGTCGTCGACTTGGGAGGTCGACGTGCACATACAGGAGCAGCTGGTCGACGTGGTTGCCCGGTCGACCAAGTTACCTGGGTCACGAGGTCCTGCGCAGGAATGAGACGGTCGCCCAGGCGAAGTTGGCGAGTCCGACCGCGGTGGTGGTATCTCAAGGTCGACGTGGCTGATCAGATGCAGTCGTCAGCACGAGGACGACATGGTGTGTGCGTTGTGTAGGTGACGAGGCTTAGCCCGCCAATCATCTGCAAGCACCTGCGAAGTAGGTGCACTGCTGTTCTGCAGGAGCAACGATGGCATGCCGTCCACCTGCAGTGTTGGCACGCCGTCGACCTTGCACTGCTGGAGCGCGGTCGACCAGGTCGTGCTGGAACGCGGTCGACCGTGCTGCGCTGGCAGTCGACCGACCTGCATGCTAGCTCTGATGTAGTCTTGCAATGCCAACTTCTTTGTACCATTGTTGTCAACTTTCTCTAGTGAAACTCTTGCCAACTTGCCCCGTGAACTAGCAAGCAGTGTGTGCACTAGGAAAACGACTAAGGACCAACGAACGCAGAGATCACACGAGCACCCGTGCCTAGCCCGTAGTCTAGCTCCCGTTGTAGTAGTTATCTCCGCAGCGGGGGCTCTTCATTCGCGAGCGGCGATGACCAATGATGCTCGCAACCCTCCCACGCCCTTGCTGGCTTGGCAATAGGCCCAGACAAGTGCAGCCACATGACACGGTGAAAGAAAAACGCTCGGAACGAGCGCTTCCAGCCTCAAAACACGCAAGGATCCGCACATGTGGAGGAAGTGCAGCGGGCGCTCTTCATTCGCGAGCGCCGATGACCAATGATGTTCGCAACTGTCCCACGCCCTTGCTGGCTTGGCAATAGGCCCAGACAAGCGCAGCCACGTGACCCGGTGGAAGAAAAATGCTCGGAACGAGCGCTTCTAGCCTCAAAACGCGGAACGGATCCGCACATGTGCAGGATGTGCAGCGGTCGCTCTTCATTCGCGAGCGCCGATGACCAATAATGCTCGCAACCCTCCCACGCCCTTGCTGGCTTGGCAGTAGGCCCACACAAGCACAGCCACGTGACCCGGTGGAAGAAAAACGCTCGGAACGAGCGCTTCCAGCCTCAAAACGCGCAAGGATCCGCACCTGTGGAGGATGTGCAGCGAGCGCTCTTCATAAGCTAGCGCCGATGACCAATGATGCTCGCAACCCTCCGACGCCCTTGCTGGCTTGGCAATAGGCCCAGACAAGCGCAGCGACGTGACCCGGTAGAAGAAAAACGCTCAGAACGACCGCTTCCAGCCTCAAAACGCGCAAGGATCCGCACATGTGCAGGAAGTGCAGCGGACGCTCTTCATTCGCGAGCGCCGATGACCAATGATGCTCGCAACCCTCCCACGCCATTGCTGGCTTCGCAATAGGCACAGACAAGCGCAGCCACGTGACCTGATGGAAGAAAAACGCTCGGAACGAGCGCTTCTAGCATCAAAACGCGCAAGGATCTGCACATGTGCAGGAAGTGCAGCGGGCGCTCTTCATTCGCGAGCGCCGATGACCAATGATGCACGCAACCCTCACACGCCTTTGCTGGCTTGGCAATAGGCCCAGACAAGCGCAGCCAGGTGTTGGTTGAAGAAAAATGCTCGGAACGAGCGTTTCTAGCCTCAAAACGCGGAAGGGATCCGCACATGTGTAGGAAGTGCAACGTGCGCTCTTCATTCGCGAGCGCCAATGACCAATGATGCTCGCAACCCTCCCACGCCCTTGCTGGCTTGGCAATAGGCCCAGAAAAGCGCAGCCACGTGACCCGGTGGAAGAAAAACGCTTGAAACGAGCGCTTCCAACCTCAAAACGCGCAAGGATCCGCACATGTGGAGGATGTGCAGCGGGCGCTCTTCATTCGCGAGCGCCGATGACCAATGATGCTCGTAACCCTCCCACGCCCTTGCTGGCTTGGCATTAGGCACAGACAAGCGCAGCGACGCGACCCGGTGGAAGAAAAACGCTCGGAACATGCGCTTCCAACCTCAAAACGCGCAAGGATCCGCACATGTGGATGAAGTGCAGCGGGCGCTCTTCATTCGCGAGCGCCGATGACCAATGATGCTCGCAACCCTCCCACGCCCTTGCTGGCTTGGCAATAGGCCCAGACAAGCGCAGGCATGTGGCCCGGTGGAAGAAAAACGCTCGAAACGAGCGCTTCCAGCCTCAAAACGCGCGAGGATCCGCACATGTGCAGGAAGTGCAGGGTGCGCTGATCATTCGCGAGCCCCGATGACCAATGATGCTCGCAACCATCCCACGCCCTTGCTGGCTTGGCAATAGGCCCAGAAAAGCGCAGCCACGTGACCCGGTGGAAGAAAAACACGCTTGTAGCCTCAAAACACGGAAGGGATCCGCACATGTGGAGGAAGTGCAGCGGGCGCTCTTCATTCGAAAGCGCCGATGACCAATTATGCTAAAAACCCTCCCACTCCCTTGCTGGCTTGGCAATAGGCCCAGACAAGGGCAGCCACATGACCCGGTGGAAGAAAAACGCTCGGAACGAGCGCTTCTAGCCTCAAAGCGCGGAAGGGATCCGCACATGTGGAGGAAGTGCAGCGGGCGCTCTTCATTCGCGAGCGCTGATGACCAATTATGCTCGCAACCCTCCCACGCCCTTGTTGGCTTAGCAATAGGCCCAGACAAGTGCAACCACGTGACCCGGTGGAAGAACAACGCTCGGAACGAGCGCTTCGAGCCTCAAAACGCGCAAGGATCCGCACATGTGCAAGAGGCGCAGCGGGCGCTCTTCATTCGCGAGTGCCGATGACCAATGATGCTCGCAACCCTCCCACGCCTTTGCTGGCTTGGCAATAGGCCCAGACAAGCGCAGCCACATGACACGGTGGAAGAAAAACGCTCGGAACGAGCGCTTCCAGCATCAAAACACGCAAGGATCCGCACATGTGGAGGAAGTGCAGCGGGCGCTCTTCATTCGCGAGCGCCGATGACCAATGATGCTCGCAACCCTCCCACGCCCTTGCTGGCTTGGCAATAGGCCCAGACAAGCGCAGGCATGTGGCCCGGTGGAAGAAAAACGCTCCGAACGAGCGCTTCCAGCCTCAAAACGCGCAAGGATCCGCACATGTGCAGGAAGTGCAGGGTGCGCTGATCATTCGCGAGCCCCAATGACCAATGATGCTCGCAACCATCCCACGCCCTTGCTGGCTTGGCAATAGGCCCAGAAAAGCGCAGCCACGTGACCCGGTGGAAGAAAAACACGCTTATAGCCTCAAAACACGGAAGGGATCCGCACATGTGGAGGAAGTGCAGCGGGCGCTCTTCATTCGAAAGCGCCGATGACCAATTATGCTAAAAACCCTCCCACTCCCTTGCTGGCTTGGCAATAGGCCCAGACAAGGGCAGCCACATGACCCGGTGGAAGAAAAACGCTCGGAACGAGCGCTTCTAGCCTCAAAACGCGGAAGGGATCCGCACATGTGGAGGAAGTGCAGCGGGCGCTCTTCATTCGCGAGCGCTGATGACCAATTATGCTCGCAACCCTCCCACGCCCTTGCTGGCTTGGCAATAAGCCCAGACAAGCGCAACCACATGGCCCGGTGGTAGAAAAACGCCTCGGAACGAGCGTTTCTAGCCTCAAAACGCGGAAGGAATCCGCACATGTGAAGAAAGTGCAGCGGGCGCTCTTCATTCGCGAGCGCCGATGACCAATGATGCTCGCAACCCTCCCACGCCCTTGTTGGCTTAGCAATAGGCCCAGACAAGTGCAACCACGTGACCCGGTGGAAGAAAAATGCTCGGAACGAGCGCTTATAGCCTCAAACCGCGCAAGGATCCGCACGTGTGCAGGAAGTGCAGCGGGCGCTTTTCATTCGCGAGCGCCGATGACCAATGATGCTCGCAACCCTCCCACGCCCTTGCTGGCTTGGCAATAGGCCCAGACAAGCGCAGCCATGTGACCCGGTGGAAGAAAAACACTCGGAACGAGCGCTTTCAGCCTCAAAACACGCATGGATCCGCACATGTGCAGGAAGTGCAGCGGGCGCTCTTCATTCGCGAGCGCCGATGACCAATTATGCTAACAACCCTCCCACGCCCTTGCTGGCTTAGCAATAGGCCCAGACAAGCGCAGCCACGTGACACGGTGGAAGAAAAACGCTCGGAACGAGCGCTTCTAGCCTCAAAACATGGAAGGGATCCGCACATGTGGAGGAAGTGCAGCGGGCGCTCTTCATTCGCGAGCGCCGATGACCAATGATGCTCGCAACCCTCCCACGCCCTTTTTGGCTTAGCAATAGGCCCAGACAAACGCAACCACATGACCCGGTGGTAGAAAAACTCTCCGAACGAGAGTTTCTAGCCTCAAAACGCGGAAGAAATCCGCACATGTGCAGAAAGTGCAGCGGGCGCTCTTCATTCGCGAGCGCCGATGACCAATGATGCTCGCAACCCTCCTACGCAGGAAGTGCAGCGAGGGCTCTTCATTTGCAAGCGCCGATGACCAATGATGCTCGCAACCCTCCCACGCCCTTGCTGGCTTGGCAATAGGCCCAGACAAGTGCAACCACGTGACTCGGTGGAAGAAAAACGCTCGGAACGAGCGCTTCTAGCCTCAAAACGCGCAAGGATCCTCACATGTGCAGGAAGTGCAGCGGGCGCTCTTTATTCGCGAGCGCCGATGACCAATGATGCTCACAACCCTCCCACGCCCTTGCTGGCTTGGCAATAGGCCCAGACAAGCGCAGTCACGTGACCAAGTGGAAGAAAAACGCTCGGAACGAGCGCTTTCAGCCTGAAAACGTGCATGGATCCGCACATGTGGAGGATGTGCAGCGGGCGCTCTTCATTCGCGAGCGCCGATGACCAATGATGCTCACAACCCTCCCACGCCCTTGTTGGCTTGGCAATAGGCCCAGACAAGTGCAGCCACGTGACCTGGTGGAAGAAAAACGCTCGGAACGAGCGCTTCTAGCCTCAAAACGCGCAAGGATCCGCACATGTGCAGGAAGTGCAGCGGGCGCTCTTCATTCACGAGCGCCGATGACCAATGATGCTCGCAACCCTTCCACGCCCTTGCCCAGACAAGCGCAGCCAAGTGAACCGGTGGAGGAATAGCGCTCGGAACGACCGCTTCCAGCCTCAAAACGCGCAAGGATCTGCACATGTGGAGGAAGTGCAGCGGGCGCTCTTTATTCGCGAGCGTCGATGACCAATGATGCTCGCAACCCTCCCACGCCCTCGCTGGCTTGGCAATAGGCCCAGACAAGCGCAGTCGCGTGACCCGGTGGAAGAAAAACTCTCGGAACGACCGCTATTAGCCTCAAAATGCGCAAGGATTCGCACATGTGGAGGAAGTGCATCGGGCGCTCTTCATTCGCGAGCGCCGATGACCAATGATGCTCGCAACCCTCCCACGCCCTCGCTGGTTTGGCAATAGGACCAGACAAGCGCAGCCACGTGACCCGGTGGAAGAAAAACGAACAGAACGAGCGCTTCTAGCCTCAAAACGCGGAAGGATCCGCACATGTGCAGAAAGTGCAGCGGGCGTTCTTCATTCGCGAGCGCCGATGACCAATGGTTCTCGCAACCCTCCCACGCCCTTGCTGGCTTGGCAATAGGCCCAGACAAGCGCAGCTTTGTGACCCGGTGGAAGAAAAACGCTCGGAACGAGCGCTTCCAGCCTCAAAACGCGCAAGGATCCGCACATGTGCAGGAAGTGCAGCGGGCGCTTATCATTCGCGAGCGCCGATGACATGATGCTCGCAACCCTCCCACGCCCTTGCTGGCTTGGTAATAGGCCCAGACAAGCGCAACCACATGACCCGGTGGAAGAAAAACGCTCGAAACGAGCGCTTCTAGCCTCAAAACGCGCCAGGATCCGCACATGAGCAGGAAGTGCAGCGGGCGCTTATCATTCGCGAGCGCCGATGACCAATGATGCTCGCAACCCTCCCACGCCCTTGCTGGCTTGGCAATAGGCCCACACAGGTGCAGCCACGTTTCCCGGTGGAAGAAAAACGCTCGGAACGAGCGCTTCTAGCCTCAAAACGCGCAAGGATTTGCACATTTGCAGAAAGTGCAGCGGGCGCTCTTCATTCGCGAGTGTCGATGACCAATGATGACCGCAACCCTCCCACGCCCTTGCTGGCTTCGCAATAGGCCCAGACAAGCGCAGCCACGTTACCCGGTGGAAGAAAAACGCTCGGAACGAGCGCTTCCAGCCTCAAAACGTGCAAGGATCCGCACATGTGCAGGAAGTGCAGCGGGCGCTCTTCATTCGCGAGCGCCGATGGCCAATGAGGCTCGCAACCCTACCACGCCCTTGTTGGCTTGGCAATAGCCCCACAAAAGGGCAGCCACGTGACCCGGTGGAAGAAAAACGTTCGGAACGAGCGCTTCTAGCCTCAAAATGCACAAGGATTCGCACATGTGGAGGAAGTGCAGCGGGCGCTCTTCATTCGCGAGCGCCGATGACCAATGATCATCGCAACCCTCCAACGCTGTTGCTGGCTTGGTAATAGGCCCAGACAAGCACAGCCACGTGACCCGTGGAAGAAAATCTCTCGTAACGAGCGCTTCTAGCCTCAAAACGCGCAAGGATCTGCACATGTGGGAAAGTGCAGCGGGCGCTCTTCATTCGCGAGCGCCGATGACCAATGATGCTCGAAACCCTCCCACGCCCTCGCTGGCTTGGCAATAGGCCCAGACAAGCGCAGCCACGTGACCCGGTGGAAGAAAAATGCTCGGAACGACCGCTTTTAGCCTCAAAACGCGCAAGGATCCGCACATGTGGAGAAAGTGCAGCGGGCGCTCTTCATTCGCGAGCGCCGATGACCAATGATGCTCGCAACCCTCCCACGCCCTCGCTGGTTTGGCAATAGGCCCAGAGAAGCGCAGCCACGTGACCCGGTGGAAAAAAAACGAACAGAACGAGCGCCCCCAGCCTTAAAACGCGCTTGGATCCTCACATGTGCAGGAAGTGCAGCGGACGCTCTTCATTCGCGAGCGCTGATGACCAATGATGCTCGCAACCCTCCCACGCCCTTGCTGGCTTGGCAATAGGCCCAGACAAGCGCAGCCACGTGACCCGGTGGAAGAAAAACGCTCGGAACGAGCGCTTCCAGCCTCAAAACGCGCAAGGATCCGCACATGTGCAGGAAGTGCAGCGGGCGCTTATCATTCGCGAGCGCCGATGACATGATGCTCGCAACCCTCCCACGCCCTTGCTGGCTTGGTAATAGGCCCAGACAAGCGCAACCACGTGACCCGGTGGAAGAAAAACGCTCGAAACGAGCGCTTCTAGCCTCAGAACGCGCAAGGATCCGCACATGTGCAGGAAGTGCAGCGGGCGCTCTTCATTCGCGAGCGTCGATGACCAATGATGCTCGAAAACCTCCCACGCCCTCGCTGGCTTGGCAATAGGCCAAGACAAGCGCAGCCACGTGACCCGGTGGAAGAAAAACGCTCGGAACGACCGCTTTTAGCCTCAAAACGCGCAAGGATCCGCACATGTGGAGAAAGTGCAGCGGGCGCTCTTCATTCGCGAGCGCCGATGACCAATGATGTTCGCAACCCTCCGACGCCCTTCCTGGCTTGGCAATAGGCCCAGACAAGCGCAACCACATGATCCGGTGGAAGAAAAACGCTCGAAACGAGCGCTTCTAGCCTCAAAACGCGCAAGGATCCGCACATGTGCAGGAAGTGCAGCGGGCGCTCTTCATTCGCGAGCGCCGATGACCAATGATGCTCGCAACCCTCCCACGCCCTTTCTGGCTTGGCAATAGGCCCAAAAGCGCAGCCACATGACCCGGTGGAAGAAAAACGCTCGGAACGAGCGCTTCCAGCCTCAAAACACGCAAGGATCTGCACATGTGCAGGAAGTGCAGCGGGCGCTCTGTTGGTGCAACCCTACGGTTTGCACTCGGCTTGTTGTCCGTGTGTGTGAATGTGTGTGTGTATGGAATGGTATGAGGGCATGGGATAATATATATTTCATGCTTATAATTGTGTGTGAATGTTGAGTCATGATGTCGAGTGTGTGTGTCGAGTCAATAGCGAGTTATCGCTAGACGCGTGTTACGCGGTCGTTTGTGTCTCGCGCGCGGTTTCTATTTTGTCGTGCGCGGTTTCTATTTTGTCCTGTGTCGAACGTTCGGCGTGTCGCAGGTGTGTGCAGCAGACCCATCAAGAACTCAAGGATGAGTTTGTGATGAAGAGCCCGAGCCTTGGTGTCAAGCCTCAAGTGATTTCGAAGCTTGCCAAAAGGGTACACCTCAAGATATTGAAGATAGTTACATTACTTTGTGTACTGTAACATTTCACTTGGTGTAGGCCCTAGTGAAGGGTAGTTTCGAGACCCTTCGTGGTTGGGGACAGTGTGGCACTGTTCCACATCACTGTACCTCGGCTCTTGGGGTTTGTAGGAGCTGGGAGTCATTCCCAACTCGTAACTCTTCCTATCTTGTGTTCTAAGACTATAGTGGCTACCATAGTACCGTTCGTTCAAACCGACGTTGTGTCGTCAATTCTTTATCAAATCGTGCAATCTAAATTGCTAATTGTATAAGACGTGAAGACGCTCCAGATCCAATTTGAATCAAGTCATTTGCAGCTGTGAGCAGAACGCTAACAACGTTTGAAGCTGCTGTGCAGAAATCCGTCTGTGCTCTCTATCTTTCGTTTTAGGCACATTCAAGCCTATTGTGACTATAACAAGTGGTATCAGAGCCCCTTGGAGCAGTTTCGACAATGTCTGGACCTGAGGAAAGGGGTGGCAGAGGTGCTGGTGGCAGTGGAGAAGCTCAAGCTCAAGGCCAACCCCGTGATTCAGCCATGGCGCCCATGCAACCAAGTCTTGGCCCACCTAGGGATGAGCCTAGGGTGTTTGGGCTTGACAAGTTCAACGGTGACAACTTTGCTGAATGGTCCTTCAAGATGGAGAACATCTTTGACCACTATGACCTGCTGGAGGTGATGGAAGGAACGGAGAAGCGCCCCGAGAACGACCCGGAGAAGAGCCCGTGGGTGCGGAAGAGCGCACAAGGCTATCTCTTACTTGGGCAAGCGTTGGGGAGCAGTCAGATCCGTCACATCAAGCCATTCCAGCGTGAACCAGAGAAAGGACCAAAGGCATGGGCTGCTCTCAAGGGTGTACATGCTCCTGCAACAGCGGCGGTAGCGGTGGTGTTGGAACGGCAAATGGCGGCACTACGAATTGAAGAAGACGAAGCGGTTGAAGAAGGGGTGCAGAAATTCTTCGACTTGTTGACGCGGCTTGAGGGAGCTGATTTGAACTACAGTGAGCTCCAAAAGAAGACCAAGTTGCTGGACTTACTCCCAGATTCATGGTCCTCGCTCATCATCAACCTTAATCGCGACTTGCCCCGCCTCTCGCTTGAAGACGTGAAGCGAGCTATCCTTCAAGAGGATTTCCGCCGCCGTGAGTTGGCGAGTGCGGATGGCGCTGGGGCAGCGAGCATCGGCCGTGGATATGGTCGAGGAAGAGGCAGAGGACGAGGGGGAGGAAGGTTTGGTGGCAGCAACTTCGGCGGAGGCCGCAGGAGTGGCGGTTACGGCAGCGACGACAAGAGCTACGGACGCGGTCGCGGCCGATTCGACGGCGAGTGTCACTATTGCCACAAGAGCGGACACATGTGGCGCGACTGCTACAAACTCCCTGATGGTTGGACCCCTGCTCAAGGCCAAGAGGGTAGAGGAGCAGGAGGAGGGAGCGGACGAGGCCGTGGAGGCCGTGACGGTCGCGGTGGCGGAGCTGCAAACATGAAGAGCGGAGACAACGACAAGGACCCGAGCGACGATCGATACCCGGGTCTATTCTACTTCGTGTCGACGCAAGTACCGGCTGGTCCAGAGAAGGATGAAGGCTTTGAGGAGCCAGCAGCTGTGGGGAAGGTGACCCTACACCCCCTGGACTATTGGGTGATTGATAGTGGCGCTACCTATAGCATGACACCTCGCCCGGACTTGCTCACCGAACTCGAGCCGTCACCGGTGAAGCATGTCACATCGGCTTTGGGGCAGCGAGCAGAGGTGAAAGGCATGGGCAAGGCCATGTTCAAGGGTGCTGATGGGAAGATGGTGGGCCTCAAGAACGTGCTTTGGGTGCCCAGCCTTGCTGCAAACCTGATTTCCGTGCGGCGGTTGGCAAAGGCCGGCATGGACACGAACTCGAAGGGAGCCAAGACCTACACCGCAAGGCTTGGCGATCGAATTCTTTGGGACCTTCATGAGGACAGGGATGTCTACAACGAGATGTGGCAGATCCCAGTGGTCCCTATGCCTAAGGAGAGGCAAGTGGCAGCAAGCATCAGCACCAAGGATGGAGCGGTCGGTAGCGACGATGGCGCGAACGGTCGCGCTAAGGAGAATGAGCTCAAGAAGAGCAAACCTGGAGGGACCAGCAAGTTCAGTGAACCTAAGGAGAGTGGTGCAGCAACCAAGGAGCAGCAAAAGGGTGAGGAGAACCCAAAGGCAGCAGCGGAGGAGGACTACGGAGAGAGTATGTGGGGCGCTATTGCGAGCGCGGCATTCTCCAATCCAACTTCGGCTACGGGGGAGTGTGATTGGCTCACCTTGCATCGGCGCATGGGGCATGTGGCCCTGCCCATCTTGCAGCAGCTAGTGAAGAATGAGATGGTTGCTGGCATACGTGTGAAGGGGGAGCCCGATGAGGTGCTTGGCTGCCCGACGTGCATTCAAGCCAAGTTCACCCGGTTTCCGTTCCCTAGTTCGGAGGCAACGGCAAAGGCACCGCTTGATGAGGTGGTGATGGACATGGTGGGCCCCCTGAAGCTTGGAGCTGCTGGAGCTGAGTATTTTCTCACCATTGTCGACGTCTACACCCGCATGACTTGGGTGTACGTGCTGGCCAAGAAGAGCGACGTGGCTGAAACGTTGAAGACGGATTGGTTCCCGATGGTGGAGCGGCAACAAGACCGTCTAGTCAAGTCAATCCGCACCGATCGAGGGGGAGAGTTCCTGAGCAAGGAGTTTGGGTTGTGGCTGAAGAAGAATGGTATTCGGCACTCCCTCACCATGCCATACTCCCCTGCAATGAACGGCATCGCCGAGCGAGCGAACCGCACAATCACGGAGGCGGCACGCGGGTTGCTCATTGAAGCCGGGCTACCCGACTATTTCTGGCCTGATGCGGTGCGGAGCGCGTGTGTGGCCAAGAACAGAGCCTTGACTCATGTGGGAGCAGACAAATGGGTGCCCTATGTGGAGTGGCTAGGAAGGAAGCCAAAGGTGGATATGCTTCGGGTGTTCGGGTGCATGTGCATGGCGCTCGTGCCTAAGCATCTTCGGCACAACAAGCTTGGTGCCAAGGCGGTGTGGGCCGTGCACTTGGGCATGGCTCAAAACAGCAAGGGATGGCTTCTTTGGGACCCATTCACCAAGAAGTTCTTGGTGAGCAGGGACTGCAAGTTCATGGAGAACTTCATGTACAAGGATTGGAAGGCGGAGAATGAGGCGAAGATAGGCGTGCGGTTTGGGGAGGTGAAGAGTTCCGGTTTGGAGCATGTGGAGCTGCCTTTGGAGCTGAGCAGCGGCAGCACAACCACAAGGCAATCCTCCCTTGTGAATGGGGGAGAGGAGGCCAATGATGCAGAGGAAGAAGAGGAGGAGGTGCAGCAAGTGAGCGAGCGTGCACCGTCACTCCCTTCCCGTACTACGAGTGCTCCACGGATTCGAGCCACACCGCAGCAACGCCAAGGCCTTCAAGTCCCTGCAGCTGAGGAGGAAGGAAGGGGGAAGAGGAGAGTTCAACCCCCTAATAGGCTGACCTATGATGCGCCGGGAAAGCAGGGCAAGACAGCCCTGGCCGGAGCGGCAATGATGGTCGGAGACGACGAGGAGAGTGACTACGAGGAGTGTGCCTTCGCGTTCTTCTCTCCGGTGGAGATGCCGGGAGAACCAGCAACTCTCAAGGAGGCTTTGGAGAGTAGTGATGCTGAGGAGTGGAAGAAGGCCATGGAGAGTGAGCTGAAGAGCATCGAGGAGAATGACACGTTTGAATTGGTGGAGCTACCGGAGGGGCGTACGGCGATAACGTCCAAGTGGCTCTTCAAAATCAAGTCGGATGCCGACGGCAAGATCGAGCGCTACAAGTCTAGGCTTGTAGCCAAGGGGTACCAGCAGAAGGAGAAGGTGGACTTCAAGGAGCTGTTTGCCCCTGTGGTGAAGCCGACGACGCTGCGAACCCTATTCGCGGGAGCCGCCATCAAAGGATGGGTAGTAAAGCAAATGGACATCGTAACGGCATTCCTTAACGGCATCCTTGAGGAGGAGATTTTTATGGCGCAGCCAGAGGGGTTTGATGATGGTAGTGGCAGAGTGTGGAAGCTGAAGAAGGCCCTCTATGGGCTGAAGCAGGCCCCTAGGCAATGGTACATGAAGCTACGCGAAGTGTTGGAGGGGATCGGCTTCACTCCCTCAACGGCCGATCACTCCTTGTTCATGCTTGGCGAGGGGGAGCAGAGGAGTTTCATGGTGGTTTATGTGGATGACATCCTCATTTTCTCACCCTCTTCTGACCTTGTGAAGGAGTTGATGCTGAAGCTTCAAGACAAGTTCAAGTGCAAGGCCCTTGGTGACGTGAGCTTCTACCTTGGGCTCCACATCGAACGAGATGTGGAGAAGCGGTGCATGCGGGTGCATCAACGAAAGTACCTGGAGGCATTGGCTGCCAACTTTGGGCAGAGTGAAGGCCATGTGGCTACACCCTTTCCCTCTGGGTTCAAGTGTGTGAAGGGACCAGAGGAGGAGAGCGTTGGTGAAGAGGAGAGGCGCCGATTTCACTCGTTGGTGGGCAGCCTCATGTATGCGGCGGTAAACACCCGACCGGACGTCGCGTTTGCTACCGGGCAGCTGGCTAGGGTTGTGCAATGCCCTAATGAGGAGCAGGTAGCAGCTGGAATGAGGGTGGCCAAGTATCTTGGCCAAACACCGACCGTTGGGCTGCAATACTCGGCGGCGGCACAAAGGCGCCAAAAGGGCGCGGATGGTGTTGAACCCGGGCGTTTGTTCCTCACCGCCTACTCGGATGCTTCATATGCATCAGAACCAGAGGACATGACAAGTGTGGGAGGCTTCATATGCTGTGTTGGTGGAGGCCCAACTGCTTGGGAGAGCAAGAAGCAGGTTGACCAAGCTTTGAGCTCGGTGGAGTCCGAGTACATGGCACTCTTCCGTGCCGTACGGGAGATTGTGTGGCAGCGGCGTTTGTTGGCTGAATTGGGGGAGGAGCAGCAAGGACCTACCCCACTGTACTGTGACAGCCAGGGTGCCATTGCTCTTGCTAAGAACCCTGTGTTGCATGGACTCACGAAGCACATGAGGGTGAAGTGGCATTGGACGAGGAGCATGGTAACCGCGGGTGAAGTTGAGTTGCGCTACGTGAAGACCACGGGGCAGCCGGCTGACATGATGACCAAGAGGCTGGTGGAGCAGCAGCATTGGAAGTGTTGCAAGCTGGCTGGGATGGCTCTGAACTGAGAGAGCAACATATCCTAAGGCCAACAATCCGAGGGGGAGTTTGTTGGTGCAACCCTACGGTTTGCACTCGGCTTGTTGTCCGTGTGCGTGAATGTGTGTGTGTATGGAATGGTATGAGGGCATGGGATAATATATATTTCATGCTTATAATTGTGTGTGAATGTTGAGTCATGATGTCGAGTGTGTGTGTCGAGTCAATAGCGAGTTATCGCTAGACGCGTGTTACGCGGTCGTTTGTGTCTCGCGCGCGGTTTCTATTTTGTCGTGCGCGGTTTCTATTTTGTCCTGTGTCGAACGTTCGGCGTGTCGCAGGTGTGTGCAGCAGACCCATCAAGAACTCAAGGATGAGTTTGTGATGAAGAGCCCGAGCCTTGGTGTCAAGCCTCAAGTGATTTCGAAGCTTGCCAAAAGGGTACACCTCAAGATATTGAAGATAGTTACATTACTTTGTGTAGTGTAACATTTCACTTGGTGTAGGCCCTAGTGAAGGGTAGTTTCGAGACCCTTCGTGGTTGGGGACAGTGTGGCACTGTTCCACATCACTGTACCTCGGCTCTTGGGGTTTGTAGGAGCTGGGAGTCATTCCCAACTCGTAACTCTTCCTATCTTGTGTTCTAAGACTATAGTGGCTGCCATAGTACCGTTCGTTCAAACCGACGCTGTGTCGTCAATTCTTTATCAAATCGTGCAATCTAAATTGCTAATTGAAACGACGTGAAGACGCTCCAGATCCAATTTGAATCAAGTCATTTGCAGCTGTGAGCAGAACGCTATCAACGTTTGAAGCCGCTGTGCAGAAATCCGTCTGTGCTCGCTATCTTTCGTTTTAGGCACATTCAAGCCTATTGTGACTATAACAGAATGGGTTGGGGTGATGGAAATCGGGAGAACGGGACGGGGTGATGGAAAGCGGAAGAATGGGCCGGGGTGATGTAAAGCGGGAGAATGGGGTGGGGTGATGGAAAGAGGGAGAATGGGGCGGGGTGATGGAAAGCGGGAGAATGGGGCGGGTGATGGAAAGCAGGAGAATGGGGCGGGTGGTGGAAATCGGGAGAATGGGGCGGGGTGATGGAAAGCGGGAGAATGGGGCGGGGTGATGGAAAGCGGGAGAATGGGGCGGGGTGATGGAAAGAGGGAGAATGGGGCGGGGTGATGGAAAGAGGGAGACTGGGGCGGGGTGATGGAAAGAGGGAGACTGGGGTGGGGTTATGGAAAGCGGGAGAATGGGGCGGGTTGATGGAAAGAGGGAGAATGGGGCGGGGTGATGGAATGAGGGAGAATGGGGCGGGGTGATGGAAAGCGGGAGAATGGGGCGAGGTGATGGAATGAGGGAGAATGGGGCGGGGTGATGGAAAGCGGGAGAATGGGGCGGAGTGATGGAAAGCGGAAGAATGGTTCAGGGTTATGGAAAGAGGGAGAATGGGGCGCGTTGATGGAAAGAGGGAGAATGGGGTGCGGTGATAAAAAGAGGGAGAATGGGGCGGGATGATGGAAAGCAGGAGAATGGGGGGGGTGATGGAAAGAGGGAGAATGGGGCGGGGTGATGGAAAGAGGGAGAATGGGGCGGGGTGATGGAAAGAGGGAGAATGGGGCGGGGTGATGGAAAGAGGAAGAATGGGGCGGGGTAATGGAAAGAGGGAGAATGGGGCGGGGTGATGGAAAGCGGGAGAATTGGGCGGGGTGATGGAAAGCGGGAGAACGGGCGGGGTGATGGAAAGCGGGAGAATGGGGCGGGGTGATGGAAAGCGGGAGAATGGGGCGGGGTGATGGAATGAGGGAGAATGGGGCGGGGTGATAGAAAGAGGGAGAATGGGGCGGGGTGATGGAAAGAGGGAGAATGGGGCGGGGTGATGGAAAGCGGGAAAATGGGGCGGGGTGATGGAAAGCGGGAGAATGGGGCGGGGTGATGGAAAGCGGGAGAATGGGGCGGGGTGATGGAAAGCGGGAGAATGGGGCGGGGTGATGGAAAGAGGGAGAATGGGGCGGGGTGATAAAAAGAGAGAGTATGGGGCGGGGTGATGGAAAACGGGAGAATGGGGCGGGGTGATGGAAAGCGGGAGAATGGGGCGGGGTGATGGAAAGCGGGAGAATGGGGCGGGGTGCTGGAAAGCAGGAAAATGGGACAGGGTGATGGAAAGCCGGAGAATGGGGCGGGTGATGGAAAGAGGGAGAATGTGAAAGAGGGAGAATGGGGCGGGTTGATGGAAAGAGGGAGAATGGGGCGGGTTGATGGAAAGCGGGAGAATGGGGCGGGTTGATGGAAAGCGGGAGAATGGGGCGGGGTGATGGAAAGCGGGAGAATGGGGCGGGGTGATGGAAAACGGGAGAATGGGGCAGGGTGCTGGAAAGCGGGAGAACGGGGCGGGGTGATGGAAAGCGGGAGAATGGGGCGGGTGGCTGGAAAGCGGGAGAATGGGGCAGGGTGATGGAAAGCAGGAGAATGGGGCGGGGTGATGGAAAGCGGGAGAATGGTGAGGCTACAAACGCTTTCCATCACCCCGCCCCATTCTCCCGCTTTCCATCACCCCGCCCCATTCTCCCACTTTCCATCACCCCGCCCCATTCTCTCTCCTTCCATCACCCCGCCCCATTCTCCCTCCTTCCATCACCCCCCCCCATTCTCCCGCTTTCCATCACCCCGCCCCATTCTCCCGCTTTCCATCACCCCGCCCCATTCTCCCTCCTTCCATCACCCCGCCCCATTCTCCCTCCTTCCATCACCCCGCCCCATTCTCCCGCTTTCTATCATCCCGCCCCATTCTCCCGCTTTCCATCACCCCGCCCCATTCTCCCGCTTTCCATCACCCCGCCCCATTCTCCCGCTTTCCATCACCCCGCCCCATTCTCCCGCTTTCCATCACCCCGCCCCATTCTCCCGCTTTCCATCACCCCGCCCCATTCTCCCGCTTTCCATCACCCCGCCCCATTCTCCAGCTTTCCATCATCCCGCCCCATTCTCCCGCTTTCCATCACCCCGCCCCATTCTCTCTCCTTCCATCACCCCGCCCCATTCTCCCTCCTTCCATCATCCCCCCCCATTCTCCCGCTTTCCATCACCCCGCCCCATTCTCCCGCTTTCCATCACCCCGCCCCATTCTCCCTCCTTCCATCACCCCGCCCCATTCTCCCTCCTTCCATCACCCCGCGCCATTCTCCCGCTTTCTATCATCCCGCCCCATTCTCCCGCTTTCCATCACCTCGCCCCATTCTCCCGCTTTCCATCACCCCGCCCCATTCTCCCGCTTTCCATCACCCCGCCCCATTCTCCCGCTTTCCATCACCCCGCCCCATTCTCCCGCTTTCCATCACCCCGCCCCATTCTCCCGCTTTCCATCACCCCGCCCCGTTCTCCAGCTTTCCATCATCCCGCCCCATTCTCCCGCTTTCCATCACCCCGCCCCATTCTCCCTCCTTCCATCACCCCGCCCCATTCTCCCTCCTTCCATCACCCCGCCCCATTCTCCCTCTTTCCATCACCCCGCCCCATTCTCCCTCTTTCCATCACCCCGCCCCATTCTCCCGCTTTCCATCTCCCCGCCCCATTCTCCCGCTTTCCATCACCCCGCCCCATTCTCCCGCTTTCCATCACCCCGCCCCATTCTCCCCCTTTCCATCACCCCGCCCCATTCTCCCGCTTTCCATCACCCCGCCCCATTCTCCCGCTTTCCATCACCCCGCCCCATTCTCCCTCCTTCCATCACCCTGCCCCATTCTCCCTCTTTCCATCACCCCGCCCCATTCTCCCGCCTTCCATCACCCCGCCCCATTCTCTCGCTTTCCATCACCCCGCCCCATTCTCCCGCTTTCCATCACCCCGCCCCATTCTCCCGCTTTCCATCACCCCGCCCCATTCTCCAGCTTTCCATCATCCCGCCCCATTCTCCCGCTTTCCATCACCCCGCCCCATTCTCCCTCCTTCCATCACCCCGCCCCATTCTCCCTCCTTCCATCACCCCGCCCCATTCTCCCTCTTTCCAGCACCCCGCCCCATTCTCCCTCTTTCCATCACCCCGCCCCATTCTCCCGCTTTCCATCATCCCGCCCCATTCTCCCGCTTTCCATCACCCCGCCCCATTCTCCCGCTTTCCATCACCCCGCCCCATTCTCCCACTTTCCATCACCCCGCCCCATTCTCCCGCTTTCCATCACCCCGCCCCATTCTCCCGCTTTCCATCACCCCGCCCCATTCTCCCTCCTTCCATCACCCAGCCCCATTCTCCCTCTTTCCATCACCCCGCCCCATTCTCCCGCCTTCCATCACCCCGCCCCATTCTCTCGCTTTCCATCACCCCGCCCCATTCTCCCGCTTTCCATCACCCCGCCCCATTCTCCCGCTTTCCATCACCCTACCCATTCTCCCACTTTCCATCACCCCGCCTCATTCTCCCGCTTTCTATCACCCCACACCATTCTCCCTCCTTCTATCAGCCCGCCCCATTCTCCCTCCTTCCATCACCCCGCCCCATTCTCCCGCTTTCCATCACCCCGCCCCATTCTCCCGCTTTCCATCACCCCGCCCCATTCTCCCTCCTTCCATTACCCCGCCCCATTCTCCCTCCTTCCATCACCCCGCCCCATTCTCCCGCTTTCCATCACCCCGCCTCATTCTCTC
The DNA here is from genome assembly GCA_947471745.1 of Closterium sp. Naga37s-1. Classification (NCBI taxonomy): domain Eukaryota; kingdom Viridiplantae; phylum Streptophyta; class Zygnematophyceae; order Desmidiales; family Closteriaceae; genus Closterium; species Closterium sp. Naga37s-1. The sequence continues at coordinate 1,647 of CANJKZ010000187.1, read as the reverse complement.
GCTTTCCATCACCCCGCCCCATTCTCCCGCTTTCCATCACCCTGCCCCATTCTCCCGCTTTCCATCACCCCGCCCCATTCTCCCGCTTTCCATCACCCCGCCCCATTCTCTCTCCTTCCATCACCCCGCCCCATTCTCCCTCCTTCCATCACCCCCCCCCATTCTCCCGCTTTCCATCACCCCCCCCCATTCTCCCGCTTTCCATCACCCCGCCCCATTCTCCCGCTTTCCATCACCCCGCCCCATTCTCCCTCCTTCCATCACCCCGCCCCATTCTCCCTCCTTCCATCATCCCGCCCCATTCTCCCGCTTTCCATCACCCCGCCCCATTCTCCCGCTTTCCATCACCCCGCCCCATTCTCCCGCTTTCCATCACCCGCCCCATTCTCCCGCTTTCCATCACCACGCCCCATTCTCCCTCTTTCCATCACCCCGCCCCATTCTCCCGCTTTCCATCACCCCGCCCCATTCTCCCGCTTTCCATCACCCCCGCCCCATTCTCCCTCTTTCCATCACCCCGCACCCATTCTCCCTCTTTCCATCACCCCGCCCCATTCTCCCGCTTTCCATCACCCCGCCCCATTCTCCCTCTTTCCATCACCCGCCCCATTCTCCCGCTTTCCATCACCCCGCCCCATTCTCCCGCTTTCCAGCATCCGCCCCATTCTCCCTCTTTCCATCACCCCGCCCCATTCTCCCGCTTTCCATCAACCCCGCCCCATTCTCCCGCTTTCCATCACCCCGCCCCATTCTCCCGCTTTCCATCACCCCGCCCCATTCTCCGCTTTCCATCACCCCGCCCCATTCTCCGCTTTCCATCACCCCGCCCCATTCTCCCTCCTTCCATCACCTCGCCCCCATTCTCCCGCCCTCCATCACCCCGCCCCATTCTCCCGCTTTACATCACCCCGCCCCATTCTCCCGCTTCCATCACCCCGCCCCATTCTCCTCTTTCAATCACCCCGCCCCATTCTCCCGCTTTCCATCACCCCACCCATTCTCCCACTTTCCATCACCCCGGCCCCTTTCTCCCGCTTTCCATCACCCCGCCCCATTCTCCCTCCTTCCATCACCCCGCCCTTCTTCTCCTACCTTCCATCACCTCCGCCCCATCCTCCCGCTTTCCATCACCCCGCCCCATTCTCCCGCTTCCATCACCCCGCCCCATTCTCCCTCCTTCCATCACCCCGCCCCATTCTCGCCGCTTTCCATCACCCGCCCAGTTCTATCGCTTTCCATCACCCCGCCCCATTCTCCCGCTTTCCATCACCCGCCCCATTCTCCCGCTTTCCATCTCCCGCCCCATTCTCCCGCTTTCCATCACCCCCCCCATTCTCCTGCTTTCCATCACCCCGCCCCATTCTCCCGCTATCTCCCTTCATCACCCCGCCCCATTCTCCCAGCTTTCCATCATCCGCCCCATTCTCCCGCTTTCCATCACCCCGCCCCATTCTCTCTCCTTCCATCACCGCCGCCCCATTCTCCCTCCTTCCATCATCCCCCCCCGTTCTCCCGCTTTCCATCACCCCGCCCCATTCTCCCCGCTTTTCATCACCCCGCCCCATTCTCCCTCCTTCCATCACCCCGCCCCAGTTCTCCCTCCTTCCATCACCCCGCGCCATTCTCCCGCTTTCTATCATCCCGCCC